>OZ010796.1:160707370-161972259 GCA_963932465.1 Maratus speciosus
GTGGGCAACATTTGAAAAGTATTATATTCATAAGTATTATATCATATTCCGGAATTTTACTGATAGTACTCTGATAAAATTACTCTGTATTTCCAGCACTTCCTGAGATATCATATTCATACAAATTGCCATTAATCTTCTGAAAATCTGAGTTCAATTTTGGAAGAGACTGCCTGTAGTTTTATTTTTTACTTTCTTCTATCTTCAACAGAATAAAGTATTGTAATCGAAATTTTTTTCGACTTCCGACAAAAACATGTTTATACAAAATGTCTGTCTGTTCTTGTGTCCGTGTGTCCGTCTGTCCGTGTGTCCGTATATCCGCGTGTTGCCATTGTACATAAAAAAAAATTAAGTTCTTGGCTATGGCAAGCAGGTCCTCCATTAATTTGGAAAAAATCCGGCGGTAAGGGGCGCTGTAATAGCGATTTTTGTGCATTTTGAATATTGTACCATCGAAAAGTGTATGAAGTTATGCATAGAATTGAACCAAACTTTTTGTGTATGTTTTTCGGCGTGGCAAAAAGGTCCTTCTTCAATTTGGAAAAAATCCTCCGGTAGAGGGCTCTGTAATAACGACTTTTGTGCGATTTTTGTGCATTTTGAATATTGTACCTTCGAAAAGCGTATAAAGTTATGCATAGAATTGAAATAAATTTTTTGAATATGTTTTTGGCCATGGCAAGAAGGTTCTTCCTGAATTTGGGAAAATTCTGCCTGAAGGGGGCGCTGTAATAGTGATTTTTGTGCAATTTTTAATATTGTACCATTGAAAAGTGTGTGAAGTTATGCTTAATTCTAATAAAAATATTAATAAAACTATTTATAATGAAATATGGACATGAGATAGAAGAAAGTTTTGTGATTGGCACATCCAACTAGTATTTTTAATGGATTATGACTCCGAGTTTCATAGTACAGTATGCTTTTATTGCAGCGTACTATCAGAGATTTCGGTTTGTGGCCCATATTAATAGAATATTCTTTTAACGAGATTGAAAAGAATATTTAAGGAAATAATCTAAAGTAGGGAATGATTTGGATATTTTGCCTTACTGTTAGGTTGTGTAAAAAACAATGGCGGTTTTTGTAACTTTTCAACCAACTTCTATCGGTGATTGGAGGCAGTTTTAAAACATACTCCAAGTTCAGCAGCAATCTTTCGTACCTTAGTAATACGTGAATTAGCTTCAACTAATGCTTTCAATATTTCATTTTAATGGCCGAATCTCTTCTACAGTCGTGGAAATTGGTTTATCAAAGCCAGGGGCCTCGCCAAGGGGGGGGGGGGACGGGGGGAGCCTGCCTCCAAACATTTGCGAATGTTATTACACTTGGCAAATTTACAAACTTAGTTGGCAAATTTGTTTAAAATTTTAATAAAAAACTATAATATATTTTCTATTTCTGATAGACTTGGCAAAAAATATATAACTAATTGGGAATATTATTAAACTTTTAACAAATAAGAACTATATTACATTTTCTAACTGTGGTAAGTTGGCAAAATTATAAAACGAATTGGCAAATACTGAAATTTGACTTGGCAATTTAAGGTTCTCTCCCCCACCAATAAAAAGTCTTAGCGATGGCACTGATCAAAACTAGGTTTTTTAGCAAAAACTTCTATAATATAGATTAAAAATAATTAAATTTCATACATTATAGAGGCTATGCATAAAAAATGATTTACAAAAAGAAAATTTAATACATAATAATAAATAAAAACATAAGGTAAAAATTAGATTTTCATAACGCACAAACATGGAAATTGGTTTATGAAATATCACATTTCATTGAAAGTAATAGTTAGTAAAGCCACCTTTCTTCCCCAAAGTTTGTTTTATTATAGATGGCGTTGATAAAACAAGATTTTTAATGTACTTATGATCAATTAATTTACGGTTTTGACAGATTGAAGCTTCGATTCTACAAGCGATGTGCACTACGTCCCATCTGCATAAACCATTCAAACAATCTGTCCCCAAACGTTTTGGATGGTGTTTAAATCAGGACTAATAGGTGGATGATATAAAATAAAAATTTTCTGTTCGTCAAAACAATCTTTCATTGCATTTGAAGTGTGAATACTTGCATTTTCTTGCATGAAGATGTAATCTAAACTATATTATTGCCATGAAAATGGAAGAATGATATTTTCTAAAACTAAGCTGTAATGAAATGATTTCTGGCGACCATTTAAAAATACAGTTTCGCTTTTGCCATAATAAGCAATCGCTGCCAAATCATCAAACTTGCGCCACCGAAATTTTAGATGAGTGCAGATTTTGTTTCGTTTCGGAGATCCCTACAATAATATTCAAATCATCGGGGACATCCAAATTAATTTTTTTTCATCGGAGAAAGTGACCTTCTTCCAATTGTCACCCGTTGCCATGTATTTCTTGCAATTCTGCGAACGCATGCTTGTGACGCAGAAGTAACTCTGGACCAAACTTCATTTTCAATCCTCTGAAGCGCCACGAAGAATGTAAAATTTGCCTAATCCTTCCAGAAGTAATAAGAAGGGATAGATCTGCACAAATATGCTTTGAACTGTGCCCAGTTTTTGATGCAAGTTGAAGAATTCCCCTTTTATCCCTCTGAGTTAAACGTGGATTACATTCTTTGTTAAAATTTTTGCCATAGTTTGCTGGATATTTTCTATAGTTATACATCACACAAACTGATCTTTTAATTAATCAATTAATTTCCGGAACAGATTTTCCACATTTATGATATGCTTCTATTTTGGCTCTTTCGTTCTCAGACAACACCTTTCATTTACCCATCGTGGAAAGTATGACTGCAACGTATTCAATAAATAACGCTTTTTATGTTTACTGCGCATATCACGGCACGTTTGTCACATTACTTCAGAATAGCCAATGAAATGTGATATTTCATAAATCCATTTCCATGAATGCATTTTACTAAACTAATTTTTGACCTTATGCTTCTTTTATTATTATGCATGAAATTTTATTTTTATAAATCATTTGTTATACAAAGCATGTATAATGTTTCAAATGTCATTCATTTTTAATGACTATTATAGAAGTTTTTGTTAAAAAAACCATGTTTTTATAAATCAATTTCTACAGTGTATGACCCCTATCTTCTGTTTATATTTTGGATTACCTTTCTATTTTCTAGATTATTATTTCCATCAAGAATTTTCTGAAAATAAAATTCAGCTGTGAGTCAGAGGCCGGTTATCATCGGAAGCAAGGGAGGCTCAACATTATTTAATAAAATAATTCAATATAAAAAGAAAAGAAATAATATATCTGCAATATAAATAAAATTTTAAAATCATAGTATGAAACTGATCGTCATTAAAAGAAAATCTATCAAATGCCCGTGAGAAAAAAAATCTCTAAAGAAAGGTTTAGACTCCATTTTATTAAACAAATGGTAAAGATCGTCCTGCGAGCGTCATGTGCATAACTAACAGTAGTATTGTATAGTCTCAAATTTTCATACCGCACCGTTTTTGGTACTTAAAACATGATTTGTTTATCACTTTATTGGTTTGCGCACTAATTTTTGTGTTCTTGGTATTCCTTATAAATATTTTCCTGTAATGAAAATATAAATATTTTCCTATTTTCCTTTTTCTGCAATGTTCTATTAACCAGTGGTAAATGGATTTAGCTGAAGGAACTGCATGTAAATATATTATGTCACCTTTTTCCGTTTTAACATCGAACTGACTTAGAGAAAAGCCAAATAATTAAATGTGGGTGGCCTACCACAAAATTTGACATTCTTAAAACGCGCAAAAACAAATCAGGACTTCTATTTAAAAATATTTTTATTGTTTGTATTTAAAAAAATAGTTTAATCAGTGCATTTTCAATGATTTAAAATGTGTGTGGTTTTTTTTTTTTTTCAAATAAACCATATATATTGCGCAAACACATAAAATATTATTTCTATAACATCTGCCTTTAAATTGCAGCTGAGAGTCTTGATCTTTAAATCAGTGCTTCGGAAAGTTGAAGGATTGCGGGGTTTGTTGTGTCCTACATCGGGTCGCCGAACATAAATTTACCTCAACACAACCCGACCTGCGGTACGACTCTGGTCATTTTGACGCTAATTTTTTATTGTGGGTTGGTCTTGGGTTAGGTTTTGACTCTTTTGGGTCGGGTTCTGATTGACCTGATTTTCAAAAGAAAGCCTGAAAGTTTTTGAAATAAAAATCTATATATACGAATAATAACATAAGTAAATTTATTCATTTTTATACAAAACATATATAATTGGTAATACAGATATAAGTGTAGACTTTTCTCTAGATGTATTAAAATATCCATTATTTTTCTTTCAGTCCGTGTTCGAGTTTGAATATCTTGGATACATATTGAAGTGTATAGGATTCTGGTCGAGTTTCGTGTTGTTTGTAAGCAGAACTTTTGGGTTCGGATCGGCTACAACCAGACCCGTGCAGGACTCTGGTGGGGAGTTTTTGATACTGCCGATCTTATCCTCCTCTCTCATTTGGCTTACTGGTCGCCACTGCTGTGAGTTTGCTACTTATCACTGGGCTAAATGTGTGGTTGAACCACTTCCGCTTCTGTTCAGACCATTCCGGCTTCTCAGAATAAAATCGTGTAAATTTGTTTCTTTGCCATGGTCTTTTTTAACAGTTTTAAATATCACTGTATAATGCTGAAACACAAAATATAATACCATATAAATAGACAGAAGACTTACTTTCAAATAGGGTAACTTTAGGATAGTTGGCCATAGAGGAGAGATTGCCAGTCTAAATATCTCCAAAACTTGATCATAAATTGCAATATAAACATTGTTCGTATGAAATAGTTCAACGAGTTTATTTATTGCGACGTGCAGTTGTGTTTTTCGATTGTAAAAAGTAAATGGAATTTTAATGTAAATTAAATAGGTGGTTGAATACTTTTTTGACTTAGGTATCTGAATGTTTTGCAGTACGTACGTTATATATATTTTTTACTATATGGATTTTTAAGGTATATATATAATCTAATCTTTACTTCTAAGACTAAAACAAAGACGTACAATCGCTATTGATGCTTTAAATTGGGCGACCATCAGTCCTTCAATTTCAGGAGAGATGGCCACAATAAATCGAGGAGAGATGGCCACCTTTAATCAATATTTCAAAATTATACTTAGTAATGATTTTAACTAAATATATTTAAATTTAAAAAAAATATATATATAACGTTCACGTTTATAAATATTTTAATTGATATAATTATTTAAATTTTAACTAATATAAATATGTTAATAATAATAATAATAATATAAGACCTAACGATTTATTTGTTTAAGAAAATACTGAAAAACGTCGGAAACTTTCGTAACAGAAACTGATAAAGTTGATAAATAAACTAATTTAACGTAATAAATCTACAATTAACGCGAGAAAAAAAACACGACAATTCCAGTAACGAAGAAAACGAAATACATTTAAATTATCAGATTCTACAGATTCCAAATAAATAGAATTGGATTAGGATCACATTGTTGGTTGTGCAAATCAATATAATATCACATCCAAAAAGAATGTCTCGATACAATGCATAAGGTACCTGAAGTGATTCCATGAAACGTGTACAAATTATCAAGACTTTTGCCAAACATGTGGTAAGATTTTACGAAAAGTGAAGTATTGAAATTATACTTCAAATTTTGTTTATTCCAGTTTTTTTTTTCACTCATTTTCCATCATATAACTGCATCTTTACAAATTGCTATATGTTTTTCATGATTAACTATATGAAATATGTTATTTTTTTGCTATTTAAATTAACTTTTTCTTTCTTGTCTTGGATGGCAATCTCTCCTCGGCTTTAAGGAGAGATGGCCATCTGCTATTTAAATTTCAATTTTGTTTAACACTTTTTGTTTTCAATGTTTAATTTTTTTTTGCATAAAATATTATGAGTATATATATAAGAATTTTAAGTATGCACCAATATTTCTTGTATTTGCATTAAGAATTTTTATTTCAATCTTTAAAAACTATGGCCATCTATCCTAGAGTTACCCTAATATATCCATTGACTCCATCCATGATAAAACTACAGAGTGATTCAAAAAAGTTGGGAAAAATTTTAAGAGGTGATAGTACACACCCAAACAAACATTTTGTATCAAAGAATGCATGGTCGAAAACTAAACGTAAAAAAGTTAGAGGGCGCCAAAAGTTATATTCTTATACGAGGCAAAAACACACAATGAACGATTAAGTTAAGTTACGAAAGCAAATTTAATGGCATTTGATTACAATAAGTGCTCAAAACATTGACCGACAGCTGTTATGCACGCAGTACTACGGCGAAGAACAGATTGGCGAATTTTCTGAAACACACCAGGCATATCGCGAACATCTCCTACAGCAGCCGAAAGCTTGGCGACAAGTTCTTCTGCGGATTCAATGGGAGTCTCATGCACAAGAGCCTTTAGCTGTCCCCACAAAAAAAAAAATCGAGACATGAAAGATCTGGCGAGCGCGGTGGTGCCTGGTGTGTTTCAGAAAATTCGCCAATCTGTTCTTCGCCGTTGTACTGCGTGCATAACAGCTGCCGGTCAATGTTTTGAGCACTTATTGAAATCAAATGCCATTAAATTTGTTTTCGTAACTTAACTTAATCGTTCATTGTGTGTTTTTGCCTCGTATAAGAACATAACTTTTGGCGCCCTCTAACTTTTTTACGTTTAGTTTTCGACCATGCATTCTTTGATACAAAATGTTTGTTTGGGTGTGTACTATCACCTCTTAAAATTTTTCCCATCTTTATTGAATCACCCTGTATATCGAAAAAATCCGGTATATAATATCCAATAATAGAAACGTCGAATATTTATCACAAAACATGTTATTTATTACACAACATATATTTCACCTGGAAATTGAAATTTAATGAAGATATCATTTTAGAAATAGCTTCACAAATGCTTTTGCAGGAAGATAATTCCTGCGATTTCTGGTATATTGTTCGGTTTATTTTACCACTTATGAAAGGAAAAGGTGCTGTTTTACTTGAAGTACGACCATATAAAATCATCATTATTTTTTTTAACATCCTGAAAAAAAGGAATCAATCAATGCTTAGGTCGATCCAGTACGGCTGAAAATTATCAAGAAAATTTCAAATTTGTAAAAGAAAAATTATTTTGTTTTTCGTGCAATGTATTGCAATAAATTTCAATGTTGCATTCCATCTGATAATATTTATATTCTATTTCATTCAGTGATGGTTTCATAATTATCATACAGAATGGAAACTTTTGAATGCCACTGAATGTTTTCTATAACGCCTATATAAGATAAGAATCTTTAATAACATCTTTAAACATTTTTTAACATAATGCCTGTGGTTGACTCATATGAAACTCTTCTTCTTTTTAACAGTAGATATTCTGTTATCTGCAGTTTTTATAAAAATTATTTATTTGTCGTTTTTTATTCACTATAGATTTCTGGCACGCCTTCAATGGAAAATATATTGATTTTGGTTTGAAAATTTTCAAATAAAGATTTTTTGTCAATACATAAATATTTTTCTCATGATTAGGTGTCTAAAAGACTTTCTCTGTAATTTAAAAGCCAAAACCTTTTATTTTTAAAGTCTTTTAAGTGACTTTTATTACGATATATTTACTAACTCAAAGATAATTAAGCTGTACGTTTTTCAATAGTAAATAAGAAATGCAATATATATTTTTTAATTAAATGACTATTAATCATTCTTCTAACTGCGCAAATGCCATTTAAATAATTGCTGAGTTTGTTTAGCAATTTCCAGATGTCCATAAATTTATTGAATACAGTCGGTAACTTTAGATTAATATATACTATACACATGTGAACATGCTAATTTTATGGTAATAAATACTTTATATAATTTCTACAGTAAGAACTGCAAGTTTTAGTTTGATCATACATTTTTTCTTAATTAGAATTTATAGACAATGTCACGTTAAATTAAGATATATTTACCAACAAATAAAATATAAGTAGCCGAAATTGCATAAATTAAATTATTTACATTACAAAACATATAAACAAACGCAATAATAACTTCGCAATAGCTAATAATTATTTGGAAGAGTTTTGGTCTCGAATAGTAACATATATTACGGACAAATAACTGACTCGCTTGGAAAAAAAACTTTTTGTATTCCACACATTCAGCAATCATTTTACTATTTATATATTTATGCGCATAACAAGAAAACAAATGTCGAACATTCCCGTCATAACATATTAAGAGAAAAAACGAAACATTCCCTTTGGAGAAAAACATAAAACATCATCAACATCATTTCTAGGTAAACGACTAGAAAAATATTCTATAATAAATCGTCTGTTACTAGTGAGAGTAAGAGTTTATAGTAAGGGTGTATTTTATAAATACATTTCAACGAAATTTTATAGGCTTATTGTAGTTTAGTAATGAATATTTCAACATATTTTCATGGTTAAAAATAAGAAATTCGTCATGGATACGCTGTTAAAAAAAATCTGCGCTGTAAAAAATTGCAAATGTTCCTAAGTCTAGAAAAATATAATTTAACCCCAATCAAAAAAAGTCCTTCCGGCCAGTGCCGGGAGGAAGAGGTAGCTTTCGTATTCCATATTTTAAAAAAGCAAACTTATATCATTCAAACACACGAAGCTCAATTTAGTGGAAACCGAATATAGGAGATTCAATAGCAATTTTTATCAATATAATGAATGAGAATTTCGCGAAATTAGTCAGCTTTATCCAAGCTGCTTTTCTTTAAAGTAACTTATATTTGACTGCCAAATTCGGCGATTTCTTAAAGTGTCTGCCATTTTAAGACAACATGGTGGATGAGGCTAACCAGTGAACTTGGTCGAGACCTTAGTAATTGCTGTGCATATGCTGACTCACATCGGAATCGGTTGATATATACGAGTGCTGTCGCATGCAAAAAATCAGATTTTTCAAAATGTCACCCACAATAGAAATTGAAACTGCTATATCTGAGCCATTTTTTAAGGTAAAGACAAACGAAAAATGCTCCTGAATCCTTATATCAAGGTCAAATACTTAAGAAAGAAACCTTTTTCAATTTCTAATTTTTTTGCACCTCACTTTAAATATATATATATATTTTAATTTAATGGCCGCCATTTTGAAACAAGATGGCTGATGAATCTGGCCAGCGAACTTGGTCGAGGTATTGATGTATACTATATCCACATGCCTTCTTACATCGAAATAGGCGAATACGTGTGTTATCGTGTGACAAATACAAGATCGTTTCAAAATGTTAGTCATGCTAGAAATTCAAAGTGCTATAATTCAACCATTTTTTAAGATGTAAACAAAAAAACAAATTTTCAGAAACAAAAACTGCTCCGGAATCTTTGTATCAAGGCCAAACACATAAAAAAAATCTTTTTCATTTTCCAATTTTTTAATACCTCATTTTAAATTTTAAATTTAATTTTTTTTAATGGCAACACTTTTGAAACAAGATGGCGAATGAAGCTGGCCAACGAACTCGGTCGAGACATTGGTATGTACTATGTACAGACCAAGTTACATCCAAATCGGGTCATAAATACGCCTGTTATCGCGTGACAAAAATCAGGACGTTTCAAAATGTCAGCACGCTAGAAATTCAAAATGCTATAACTCAGCCATTTCTTAAGATATAGACGAAACAAAAACTGCTCCCGAATCTTTTTATCAAGGTCAAACACATAAGAAGAAAATATTTTTTCAATTTTCAATTTTTTGGTACCGCATTTCAAATTTAAATTTTTCTTAAACATTTAAATGGCCGCCATTTTTAATGAAGATGGCGGATGAAGCTGGCCAACGAACCCGGTCGAGACATTGGTATGTACTATGTATAAACGAAGTTGCATCCAAATCGGTTCATAAATACGCCTCTTATCGCGTGACAAATTTCAGGATGTCTCAAAATGTCAGCCACGCTAGAAATTCAAAATGCTGCAACTCAGCCATTTTCTAAGATATAGACGAAACAAAAACTGCTCCGAAATCTTTGTATAAAGGTGAAATACATAAGAAAAAAATATTTTTCCATTTTTAACTTTTTGTTACCACATTTCAAATTTTAAATTTTTGAAAATTTTTTAAATGGCCGCCATTTTGAAACAAAATGGCGGATGAAGCTGGACAACGAACTCGGTCGAGACATTGGTATGTACTATGTACACACCGAATTACATCGAAATCGGTTTATAAATACGCCTTTTATCGCGTGACAAAATTCAGGACGTTTCAAAATGTCAGCCACACTAGAAATTCAAAATGCTATAACTCAGCCATTTTTTAAGATATAGACGAAACAAAAACTGCTCCGGAATCTTCGTATAAAAGTCAAATACATAAGGAAAAAATATTTTTCCATTTTTAATTTTTTTGGTACCCCATTTCAAATTTTAAATTTTTTTAAAAAGTTTAAATGACCGCCATTTTTAAACAAAACGGCGGATGAAGTTGGCCAACGAACTCGGTCGAGACATTGGTAATTACTATGTACCCACCGAATTACATCGAAATCAGTTCATAATTACGAGAGTTACAGTGTGACATAGGTCAGATATGTATATATATATATATATATATATATATTTTGAACGGAGGGTGGTTTCGAGGTCTGGGGGTCATGATCGATGAAAATATACCAAAATTTTTTGAAATCGCTTTCCTCCGAACGGCTGCAATAGGTAGCTTTTTGTAATGAAAGCTACCTAATATGCAATGACCTCTGACGAAATACTCACCTTTCTAAAAACTGTTCTTTGTCTTTAGAAACCACAGAAACCAATATATTTTCGTGTTTTAAAGGAACATTTATAAACACAATGTTTCTTTTGCCACCACAGATTTCCGGAAACGTTTTAAAGTAGTTTTCATAGTCTATTAACCCATTCGTGCCTAGCATCCCATTTTTGGGACGCATCGAATTATAATATTTTTTTTATAATTTTCTTCTTCTTTACAGCATGAAAACTGTATGAAATATCTATAATTGTCTTTACCTGTTACCGAAAGATGACAGCATAAGATGGATATTTATTGGCGTAAATGAAGACTTTTTTCGGTGTTTATAGATTTTTTATTTTTCAAGATGGCGAAATGTAAAAAGTAAGTTTATTTGTATTTTTTGTATCAAGGATCCAAATAAATAAGTCATAATCTTAGCTTGTAATTTTTTTTTAAATACGTATTTTTTTAAATTGTGAAATTATATGTTCAAGCCTATTTTTTATGCACTTTTTAACGTGCAAAATATAGGGCGCTATGCACAAATGGGTAAATATTTTTATTAGCCTTTTAGGGGACAGTTATTTATGTAAAGTTCTTTTTAAAATAATTATGAAATAAAAATATTTTTAAGCTTCAAATACGATTATTCTTAAATTATTCTTAATAATATTTATAATGTTATAAACCTTTGTAAAGAACTAAATATGTATTTTTTAGCAGTTCATAAAAATACTAATTATAGTATATAATATACAATTTAAAAGCTTATTTTACATAAATTTTGACAAAACATAATTATGCATATTATACTATTATAAGTATTTGGCATATTCCCACATTTAGAAGGTTTACATTTTATCAAATAAATACAAAAATATTTTAGCGTAATTTTTTTAGTATTTTTCTAATTTATTTTGCAACCTTTTAACCCCTTCAAGGGCGGTTGTTCATTTTTGGAGCACCTAATTTTAATCCCTAAATGTCACATTGGCACCAGAATATTGGACTAAAAAATTTAATTTTATTAAGTACGTGAAAAAAAGCTTTTTCTCATTTTGAAATAAATTTTCTTGTAAATTCTGATGTCAATCACTCATTTCTGTATTTTGCGAATAGAAGTACCTTACCTCTCAAAGGGTTAAAGTGATTTTACCAACAAATTTGAGAAATCAGAAATTCAGGCATAAATGGATTAATCAGTTTTCGTAACACGGAACATAGGATTTTCGATTGCTATGATTCTTATGTAAACATTTTCATATTTGACAAACATGTTAGATTAACAGTATTAGCATTAACATTAAAATTAATAATATATTTTGGCTCTTGCATGTATAAATTCAGTTGCGCAGCTTAAAACGTTTAATTGAGAATTCATAGCATACTAAAACCGATATTCTGGTTTGTGAAAACTCATTCATACAGTGTAATAAAAAAGAAAAGTGCCCAGTTAAACTGATGGCATTGAGCTAACAGGCTATTTACACTAATTGTATAATATACTCTTATTTAAAAGAATAATGCCCCTCGAAAAATAAATTAAGGGAGCCAACCCCCCCCCCCCCCGTTTCCCCTCTTTATACTTAACCAATGAGCTTCCAAATGTGGTCAGCGAAGCCCCTTATCGAAATAAAGTGGTATACCAAATTTCAAGAAAATCGGATACAACAACCCATTTATCTAAATTAAGGGGGTATTAGCTCCCCCGTTCATCCCTTTATATTTAAACAATGAACTTCCACATCTGATCAGGGAAGCGCCTTGTCAGAATAAAGCGGTATACCAAATTTGAAGCAAATCGGATAGAAAAACCCATTTATCTAAATTAAGGGGTGTATTAGCCTCCCCCTTTAGACTTAAACAATGAACGTTCAATTCTAATCAGGGAAGCGCCTTATCAGTATGAGCCTCCAAAAAACATTTGAAGCAAATCGGATATTTCTCTCAAGAATATCTTGAAGAAAATTTAACAATTCTGCATGAAAAACCCATTTATCTAAGTTAAGGGGGTGAGGGGGTTAGCCCCGTTCTCCCCTTTATACTTAACAAATGAACCCCCAAAACTAATCAGGAAAGCGCCTTATCAGTATGAACCTAGAAAAAACATTTGAAGCAAATCGGATATTTTTATCAAGAGTTATCGCGTTACGTACATACGTACATACATACAGGACCGGCGGGTACATTAACTCACAAGCTTTGATAGCCTGTGAGCTAAAAACTACTCGAAAACACTTCCTAGTAACAGTGGCTGCAAAACAAATTGTTTTTATAAGTTCTTATTTAATCTCGAAAATATTCTGATATAATCTGAAGATTCTAAAGATAAATCTCGGTTTTGGGAACAATGGGTAACTCGGAAGAGCTTATTGTATATTTTCGTTCGCAGTTATATCTTTGTAGATTAAGATGCATTTTTCTTTTTTTTATAGTGTGCACAAAAGTTAAAAACTGTTGATACACGTTTTTTTAAAGCAGAATTATATCATAAACAGGACATACTACGAATTGGGTACTTTATGTTAATTATATTAAATAAAATCCAATGAAATGTAGTAGGTTAGACCTCCCACTTATCGGAATAGATACTCCAGCCTGTTGCTCTGGAAGTTGGAAGAAATATGGCTGCACATTATTCGATACCTGTTTCAACAACACTCACTAAATATTTCATGAAAAAAGCCTAATAAATACAGTACATTTCATATACTACTATCTCTATCTTATGAGAACATACAACAAAAGCCAAACTTGCCTTTTTTGATGAATATAACTTTTTGGAAGTAGGAAGAAACATGGCTGCAACCTATAAACTAACACATTATTCGATACCTGTTTGAACAACACTCACTAAACATTTCATGAAAAAAGTCTAATAAATACAGTATATTTCATCTACTGCTATCTCTATCTTATGAGAACATACAACAAAATCCAAACTTACCTTTTTTCATGAATGTAACATACATTGGAAGAAATAAATCGCTGTAATTCGTCTATTGCACTTTTTAGCTCACAGGCTATAAAAGCCTGAGAGCTTATGTGCCCGCCGGTTCTGTGTGTACGTACGTATGTACGTACGTGCGTACGTAACGCGATAACTCTTGATAGAAACATCCGATTTGCTTCAATTTTTTTTTCTAGGTTCATTGTGATAAGGCGCTTCCCTGATTAGTTTTGGGAGTTCATTGGTTAAGGATAAAGGGGGAAAAGAGGGATTAGTCCACCCCCTTATTCAGATAAATGGGTTTTTCATGCAGAATCATTCGATTTGCTCCGAATTTGTCACACCGGTTTATTATGTTAACGAACTTCCCTGATTAGTTTTTGGGGTTCATTGGTTAAAGATAAAGGGGGAAAAGGGGGCTTAGTCCACCCCTCTTAATTCAGATAAATGGGTCTTCATGCAGAATTATTCGATTTGCTTCGAATTTGATATACCGGTTTATTATGTTAAGGAGCTTCCCTGATTGATTTTGGGGGTTCATTGGTTAAGGATAAAGTGGGAAAAAGGGGCCTAGTCCACCCCCCCCCCCCTTAATTCAGATAAATGTGTTTTTCATGCAGAAATATTTGATTTGCTCCGAATTTGGTATACCGGTTTATTATGTTAAGAACTTCCCTGATTAGTTTTGGGAGTTCATTGGTTAAGAATAAAGGGGGAAAAGGGGAGCTAGTCCACCCCCTTAATTCAGATAAATGGGTTTTTCATGCAGAATTATTCGATTTGCTCCGAATTTGTTATACCGGTTTATTAAGTTAAGGAACTTCCCTGATTAGTTTTGGGGGTTCATTGGTTAAGAATATAGGGGGGAAAGGGGGCTAGTCCACCCCCTTAATTCAGATAAATGGGTTTTTCATGCAGAATTATTCGATTTGCTCCGAATTTGTTATACCGGTTTATTAAGTTAAGGAACTTCCCTGATTAGTTTTGGGGTTCATTGGTTAAGAATAAAGGGGGAAAAGGGGAGCTAGTCCACCCCCTTAATTCAGATAAATGGGTTTTTCATGCAGAATTATTCGATTTGCTCCGAATTTGTTATACCGGTTTATTAAGTTAAGGAACTTCCCTGATTAGTTTTGGGGGTTCATTGGTTAAGAATATAGGGGGGAAAGGGGGCTAGTCCACCCCCTTAATTCAGATAAATGGGTTTTTCATGCAGAATTATTCGATTTGCTCCGAATTTGTTATATCGGTTTATTAAGTTAAGGAACTTCCCTGATTAGTTTTGGGGTTCATTGGTTAAGAATAAAGGGGGAAAAGGGGAGCTAGTCCACCCCCTTAATTCAGATAAATGGGTTTTTCATGCAGAATTATTCGATTTGCTCCGAATTTGTTATACCGGTTTATTAAGTTAAGGAACTTCCCTGATTAGTTTTGGGGGTTCATTGGTTAAGAATATAGGGGGAAAAGAGGGGCTAGTCCACTCCCTTAATTCAGATAAATGGGTTTTTCATGCAGAATTATTCGATTTGCTCCGAATTTGGTATACCGGTTTATTATGTTAAGGAACTTCCCTGATTAGTTTTGGAGGTTCATTGGTTAAGGATAAAGGGGGAAAAGGGGGGTTAGCCCACCCCTCTTAATTTAGATAAACGAGTTTTTCATGCAGAATTATTCGATTTACTCCGAATTTGGTATACCGGTTTATTATGTTAAGGAACTTCCCTGATTAGTTTTGGGGGTTCATTGGTTATGTATAAAGGGGGGGGGGATAGTCCACCCTCTTAATATAGATAAATGGGGGTTTTTTGCAGGATTATTCGATTTGCTCCAAATTTGGTATACCGGTTTATTATGTTAAGGAGCTTCCCTGATTAGATTTGGAGGTTCATTGGTTAAGTATAAAGGGGGAAATGGGGAATATTTCCCCTTCACTTATTTTTTTTATTGAGGGGCATTATTCTTTAAAATAAGAGTATAATATACAGTTAGTGTGAATAGCCTGTGAGCTCAATGCCATCAGTTTAGCTGGCACTTTTCTTTTTTATTATAAGGATTGAGAACAGAAGGACGTCACTAGTTCCGTCACATGTCCAGTAGTTGAAATACAGTCACTGGGCCAACTAACACGATGGGACATTTAATTCGGATTTACCCTACTAATGCACATTTATACAGAATATTGATTTGCATTATATTATATTACACTCGATTTTTATCTCCTTGTCCTCCTTCAGGATTCAAGCCACAGAACTCGCCATTAGAGAATGCATGCTCTGCTCCCTACACCATCTCGCCACATCCAATGGCTTGGTTACAGGAGAAAACAGCAATAGCGAATATTTACCTGGATATTTCCAGTTTCTCTCAAATGAAAATTACATTTCGGCTTGTGTGCCTTGGAAAGAAGATTTTTATTTAACATTCAACGTGTAAGGATAAAAAGAAAAAAAATCCGTTTATTCCTGTAAAATGAATTTTTTTGACGGGATTGAATGAAAAACAGGATTTTTTTTACAGTTTTTCGTATTTGGCGGATTGCTAGAAAAAGTGTTTAGTTGGTAGAATAACGGGAACACAGTAAGCTTGCATTTCTGTAAAGCTTACACTTTTGTCAATGATGTCTACACACCTTATAACATTATTTATGTATTTCTAAAAAGTTGTAAAATGTAGCCTAATTTTTTTCCTACTCCCCTTATAACACATTTTTTATACCACAATTACCACATTATATATTCCACATTTCCAATATTCTTATTCAAATTTGTTTTTTAGGTGAGTTCGTAATTATATAAATACGTAGCACCTATAGCCGTCGTCTGGTCCAACCGTCTGTCTGTTCGCATATAACAGTGCAAAAGCTACCCAACCCAGTCGTTTGAAATTTAATATGTATCATTGTTGCAGAATTTTGTCGAGTCAGTTCAAATTTTATGAAAATCGAATCAAAACTCAAAAAGATATTAATAAAAGTTTTCTTCATTCCATTAAATCCTATCATTCGTAATTAATTCAATGAGATCCCATGATTCTAGGTTGTCATTGTGATTACGTCTTATTTAAGATGGAGTCATATTATTTCCGTATTACTGAAATTAATATATATAATCGTAATAAATTTTGTATTCTTGCATTTTTTATAAGAGTGCCACAGCTATTCCACCAAGACAGGAATATTTATCGAACTAGTTACAATAAGAACGCACCTCATTTCCATGTTTGACGTACAAATTACGACTCGTTTTCTTTGCAGAAATAGGATATTCTGAACTTTAAAGATACGCTAGGCATTACAAAATTCTTATCTTCCAGAAGTTCCATATTTTTATCTTTAAAACTATTCAAGTTACATGAATTTTTTATACTTGTTCCATTATTTTCCCCGACAGCGTATAAGTAACCATACATGCTTAAAATCACGGTACTTAGAATACACGGTAGAGTCCACGAGCGAGATGCGCAGTAGATCGTCCAGTTCGTGACGTCACTGGCACCCATCGTTCAAGCTCTCCCTGTGTTTTCCCATTTATTCGCATTGCTCTCTTTCTCTTTTCCCGACAATCAATGTTATTATTACTATTTTGTTTCATATGATCATTTTATGCCTTATTTTTATTGTTAGTTTTTGAAAAGGATTTGACATTAAACTAATTAGTAACGCATTAATTCTTCCAGATATTCCAAAGGAAATTCATTTCATCGTTTTTAACACATACTATAGCATGAAAACCATTTGCTGCACGCATGCAAAAGATCAGATAATTTTTGCATTTATTATTCAAGAGTAATTTCAATTTACTTTAAAGAAACAGATTTGTAAAAGAATTTAAAAGCAAAACAGCTTAATTTTAAACCAAACCAAATTGTAAGATATAAATCAGTTTCAATATAAAAATTTTCAGCTCTTACTACTACTTTAGTATTATTTTCACTAATGATATAAGTAGTAGGGAAAAGACAGTTCGAAAGAGACGGTGGATTGTGGATTGAGGAGGGAGGAGGAAATCGTGCTATAGTACGAAAGGGTTTGAGAGATACGTGTGTTAAGTTCTTATCAGTCGGAAAGGAGATAAGAAAGGATAATCTGATAGTGAGATAAGATAATCTGATAGTGAGATAAGAGTAAAGTGTGGAAAGATCATGCTATAGTAGGATAGTATTAGTTTAGAAGAAAATTATAGATAGTTTTCGAACGTAAGGAGTCGATCTAGATCATACTATAGTATGATAGGGTATGAGAGGGCTAAATTTTAGACGGGGCTTAATTTTTCGTAACATCTTAGGGTTTGAATGAATGTCCATATAAGGTAATGTTATGCTATAACATAAGGGGTTAGGTCTTGTTGAGAGGAAGCTTATTTTTTGGAATCGACTTAGAATTTGGACATGAAAATGCTAGGTGGCGCCTTATACCGTCAGGAATTGGAAACTATTGTAATTAGGTTTTTTTCATAAAAATTTCACTTGGAATCGAACCTGTAACAAAATAGTCTCTTGACTTGATAATTTGAAGTAGGTTTAACTGATCAAGCCAAGAAACTATACCTGTAAGTCGAGATTTTAGATGTTTCAAGGCAAAAATTGTGGTCCTCTCATTTATGGGCGTTGGTTTGTCGGTTACTTTGAGAATTACTTTAATGTATACGATTTTATCGATTTTGCGTACGGGAGTATAATCATTCCACCATACCTTAGTTTCGAACTTCGTAACAAATTTCATTTTTTGTAACTGATATGCTATGCACTATTTGAGAATTACTTTAATGTATACGATTTTCATATTTTTAGTTTAACTTATTTTATCGATTCTACGCTCAAGAGTAGGTTCATTTTACCAAACCCTGGTTTCGAACCTATGAACTATGATTCAAATTTCATTTTTTGTGACTGATACGCTATCCACTGGGCAAACCGTTCCCAAACATTTACTAACATATTTTTGAACACTATCTTTTCTAAATACTTATCATTTTATTATGCTTTCGTTTAATATTAATTTAACTTAACGGAAGTTATAATTGCATCACAACATTTAACATTCTGATTGTTTTTATTTTTTAATTTTCTATTTTAATGTCCTTGTAGCGCAATTGGATAGCGCATATGGCTGTTAACCATGGGGTTACCGGTTCGAGTCCGGTCAAGGGCGAACTATTATTTTTTCTTAATAAGTTTAGAGATTTCAAGGACCCATTTTGAGAGAAAGTTATACAATAAAGCAATTATTATAAATTAAATCATCTCCTAGTTCGTTATTGCAATAGATAATTATTTAATGATTCTACATTAATTCTAACGAATTTTAAAACTAATGCTACACTTCAACTCATTCTTTTGTAGAGTTTAATAAAATTTAGTATCAGTTTAAGCATTGGTTTAACATATATTTCACTGAAACAATAAAATTAACTAGTAAAACGTTAGAACGATGAATTCAAACTCGTAATTCGAATAATCATATACTTTTCAGACATTACAAAAGTAACTTTGATATTTTATTGATACACTTTCCGTGAACTTTATACTTTATGTCACGTTTTATTCTCACATTTATGCACCAATCATTAAAATTTTAACATGCACCCCCTATGATTATATGAAATTGAATGGAACGAGACATTTTTTCATTAGTGTTTGCTTTTCTTTAAATGTGTGAAGACGTTTTTACACTTAAGATAATATGGCTGGTTCTCAAAATGGATATTCTACTATGTTAAACGGTGATGTATCAAAATTAAATGATCAAGACATGATATTAACAGTACAACCTAAAGTAGAACCCCTTTCAGATAATGAAGTGGAATCCTCTGTATCAAACAGAAATCACCTTTTTTATGTACTATTTGCAGCAAGTCTTTTTAACAAAAAGGTAATTTAAAACAACATTTGGTAATTCATTCAGAAAAAAGACCATTTGTATGTGACATCTGAAAAAAGCATTCCCTAGAAAGACTGTTTTGAATCGTCATAAATTATCTCATTTAAAGATACCTTCGCAACATAAATGTGATTCATGTAATGAAGCCTTCTCAAGAAAGTCTGTCTTATTAAAACACAAAAAGATCCACAAGTCCGCCAAGCAGGATAAATGTAGCGAAATGAAACCAGCTTTATACGACCAAGAGACACATGTTTCGGATATTGAAATACCTCCTTTAAAGATAAAGTCTTTTGAATGTGGAATTTGTCATAAAACATTCATGCAAAGAACTGATTTAAAACGTCATAGTATAACTCATTCCAAGACAGCCACTGCATATAAATGTGATCAATGTGGAAAAGACTATTTCAGCAAGTTTTTGTTAAAAAGTCATACGTTAATCCCACATCAAACACCCCATTTGAAGAAAAAGTCCTTTGAATGTGAAATTTGTCAAAAAACATTCATGCAAAAAAATTATTTAAAACTGCATAGTATAACTCATTCTAAGACAACCACATCATATAAATATGAAGAGTGTGGAAAAGACTATTTAAGCAGGTTTTTGTTAAAAATTCACATGAAGTCTCACGAGAAGACTCTCAACTCATACAATTGTGATAAATGTTCCAATTCATTTTCATCAAAGTCTATTTTAACCCTCCGAGCGTCTTGCAAAAGGGTAAAATTGCATTGTTGTTTTTTCTGCATTTGGTTTTAAATACTAAGAAAATATGATTCTTTCAGCATTATATATGTATATATAAAATCAATTACAAATATGAATGTAATCCTTGAGAGTATTAATCATTCTTCAATCTATATAAAATTCATTAAATGTATAGAATTGTATTCTTAAATATTGTTTGTATTGCTGTGAAACCTGGAGCTTAGTGAACGGAATATTACGCCCCAAACACTTAGAGGGTTAACTAAACATAAAAAAATTCATTCTAAGATATATAAATGTAATCACTGTAACATTATCTTTTATCTCGACTTTGAGTTTATACATCATGTTTTCAAAATGCATATATGAAAACTTTATCTAAACATATAAATTGATTAGAATATCTATACCTTTCTAAAATTATTTGTCTTTCTATAACTATTGAAAATGACTAATAAATATTATATAAGTGAAACATATTTTGTCTTTTATTTTTTGTTCTAAAACCATTTCAAATTTTATCTAAGAAATTGTATTCATATAATATTTTACTAAATAGAAAATACTCATTGGTTATTAAACAGCATATCCATACTAAAAATAGGGTTGCAACCAAAATTAGTCAGCGAAAGTGACGCCAACTTGGCGATATCCCTAATATTTCGTCAAATTCCTGTAGACATTCATTGTGAACCAATAGGGATTACTTGCTTACAGAAAATCTACAAATTGAGATATATTAATGCAACAAAACCTATACTTGCTTAAGGGATTGAATTAATTATATTTCAGGGAGTCCAAACAGATTAAATTATGAATAAATGTAACATCATACAAAATGTTTTCCCAAACATGAATTTTAAGGGAGAACAAACTGGTCGCCAAGGACGGCTAGTATTTCAAATTTTGTCTAAGAAATTATATTCAATTAGGTAAATATTTACTAAGTATTCATATAATATTATACTAAAAAGAAAAAATAAATATCACATTTCAAATTTTGTTTAAGTAATTGCAAAACATTTAATAATATTTCTACATGATATTTACTAAGTATTCAACTAAAATTTCACTAAAAAATATTCAACTAATATTATACTAAAAAGAAAAAATAAATATAATATTTCAAAATTTTGTTTAAGTAATTGTATTCAATTAAGTAAATAGATACTAATTATTCATATATTATTATACTAAAAAGAAAAAAATATATAATATTTCAAATTTTGTCTAAGTAACTGTGTTCAATTAAATAATATTGACTAAGTATTCATGCAACATTTTACTAAAAATTGTATTCAATTAAATAAATGGTTACTAAGTATTCATATAATATTATACTAAAATGAAAAAAATAAATACAATATTTCAAATTTTGTCTAAGATATTGTATTCAATTAAGTAAATAGTTACTAAGTATTCATATAATATCATACTAAAATGAAAAAAATAAATATCATATTTCAAATTTTGTTTAAGTAATTGTATCCAATTAAATAATATTTACTAAGTATTCATATAATATTTTACTAAAAATTGTATTCAATTAAATAAATAGTTACTAAGTATTCATATAATATTATACTAAAAGAAAAAATAAATATAATATTTCAAATTTTGTGTAAGTAATTATGTTCAATTAAATAATATTTACTAAATATTCAACTAATATTACACTACAAAGAAAAAATAAATATTTCATTATTTTGTTTAAGTAATTGTATTCAATTAAGTAAATAATTACTAGGTATTCAGCTATTATTATACTAAAAAGAAAAAATATATATAATATCTCAAATTTTGCAAAATATTTAAAAAATATTTAATAATATTACTATATAATATCTACTAAGTATTCATAAAACATTTTACTAAAAAGAAAAATAATTTCAAATTTTGTCTAAGTAATTATATACAATTAAATAATAGTTACTAAATGTTCAACAAATATTGTCTTAGCATTCAAGTAATATTGTACGAAAAAGAAAAAAAATATATAATATTTCAAATTTTATCTAAGTAATGGTGTTCAATTAAATAATATTTACTAAGTATTTATATTTTACTAAAAGAAATCTTACAATAGTGAAGACATCAGTCAAAGTGTTTAAACACGTAGTTTAATTAAATTACTCTTGAATCAACTTCACTTAAATTTAATTTTTTTTATTTTTCAATTTCTTATCAAATGAATCCTGAGTTCATTTTATTTTATTAATTTCATATTAAATTCCTGAAGTTAACCATTAAATAAGTTAATTTTCAATACCTTTAATATATTAGAACGTTTAATATATCACCCACCGTTTGTATAAACAACTCTTATTCCCTTATTAATAATGAATATTATCATATGTTACCATACAATTCTTCAAAAAAGGACAAAACCACTAACGTAATATATATCATTCACCCTGTATATAAAAACTATTACCTTTTGTTACCATACTATTCTTCAAAGAAGGATAAAACCATTCACATAATATATGTCATTCACCCTGTTTATAAAAACTGTTACCATACAAGTCTTCAAAATGGATAAAACAACTATCCAAAATGAATTGTTTAAAACAAAAGTTATTCCTATCCTCTTTAATATGTGTGTTTATTTTTCAAAGTGCTCGAGTATGGTACTCCTATTACAACTTTTAAAGGAATGTTATAATTTGTACATGTATAACTAAAGAAATAAACAATCCCATAACAATTAAAAATGTATAACATATCTATAAAATACCCTACTAAAAACCTTAATACTATGATTCATACCTTTCAAGAATTAAAAAAGTTAATACTATTCTTCGAAAAAGAATAAAACCCTTAACATAATACATATCATATCATATCAATCAATCAAATCATTACTAATATGTATGTTTATTTTACTATACCTTTTAGTACATTTAACAGAGTGTTAGAGTATAATTTGCATATGTATAACTTAAGAAAACAACAATTCTTTAATAAATAAAAAATATAACATAAGTTTAAAACATTAAACTAATAATCTTAATATTATAGTTTATTCTTTTTAAAATTAAAAAGTTTAAAAAAACTTTATAAAAATAAAAAATTAATACTTTGAAAGAAAAAAACTTTTATAAAATTTAAAAATTAAAACTTTGAAAAAAAAACTTTATAAAATTAAAAAAATTAAAACTTTGAAAAAAAAAACTTTATAAAATTTAAAATTAAAACTTTGAAAAAACTATAGAGTTTACAAAATTAAAACTTTGAAAAAGTTTAAAAAATTAGGTTACCAAAATTAAAATAATATTTAAAAACTTCATAAATTAAGTTTGCAAAAGCGAGTTTACCTGCCTGTACATGTACATGACTTTCAACATGCTATAGTTTAATATATATCTTCTTTTTTATCGTATATATATATATATATATATATATATAAATACACACGCACACATACATATATATACTTAATAAAAAATATTTTTAAGTAAAAAGAAAAAAAGAAAAAAAATGTTATAATAATTAAAATTAAAAAATAAATAAAAAAGTTTTCCAAAATTTAAAAAATAAAAATTTAGTTTTAAAAAAATTAAAAATTTTTTTTTTCAAAAATGTTTTTAAAAAGTTCAATTAGATTTAAAATAAAAGTATTCAATCAATCAATCAACCAATCAAGATTTCAAATACAAGTAATCAATCAATCATATTAATTCAACTTCAAGTCAATTCAAGTATTACAAGTTAGCAGAAAAAAATACAATTTATCAAAAGTGAGTTTGCGTATCTATCTGTATATAGGACTTTAAAACTTTCACTATGTTTTCGTTTAGTATATATGTATGGTAACTTTCACTATGCTTTAGTTAAAATAATTATAAATCTTCTTTATGTTATCATCCTACCCTCATTATATCCTATAATTATACACTTCGAAACGTTAAAAGCGATATATTAATAAGTTCTACAGTTTAAGAAATTAAAAATATTTAAAAAAATTATCTTAATAAGATATTCAAAAATACTATAAGATAGCAAAAATTTGATATATGCATGCTAAAAAAATAATAAATTTACCATGTCTGAACTGAGAAAAGAAACGTTTAACTTGTCGCATTGCACATAGTGACGTAATCGACATTACGTGCCTTACCTTCATACCTTCTGAATGATCTATCTACAATCAGGTTGTATTATCAGTCATGTGATCTAACTAATGTATATTTGCAAACAAAATCCTTTTAAATAACTTTCTCACTCTAGGGAACAAAGATTGATTTTTATACTGCTAAAGTATAATCATTCATTGTTTAACTGGATAATAATATATTTAGAAGTAACTTAAATTTCCTATAAAAGCGAAATTTTTTATTACATCATTCATTGAATTCAAGTATGAGTTTTAACCATGTTTTATATATTATAATACGCTATCCCAGCTAAAAATGAACTGCAGTTTTTCTACAGAAGTGGAGTATTTTTGAGGTTTTTCTATAGTCAACTATAGATTTTCTGTAGTGCAATCTCGACTGTGAAAATACTTTAGAAATTCTGCGGCTAATGTGGCGTAATTTTGTGGTACTTTGTTTTAAAAATACTCTGTGCTATCAACTTCAAAAATACTATAGTTTATCTGAAGTCATCATAAACTTTTAAAATAATGAGATTTTGCGTCTGTAATAATGCTGCAGTATTGAAGTAATTTTATCTCATAATTTTACCAGTTCGTCTTTTTCTCTTAGTGTTTAATTATTTTAGTTGTCCGAAAGGAATAAATTTTATTATGTGTTAATCAGAGAAAAAGAAAATTTAGTTAAAATTAAATTTCAAAGTCCGAAAAAGAATGCCGTCCTCGGGTTACAGCTCCTCCCCCCCCCCCCCAAAAAAAAAGAACTCTTTTTAACCTGACTTTAAGATAAAGTTTAAATACATAAACATGAAAAAAAATCGACCGAAAATTAACTATCAAGAGTGAGATATAGAGGGGTGAATCTCTCCTCCAACAGAAACTTCTTAGTTTCTGTTTAATTTTAAGTTATTCGGAATAAATAAATTTTACTATATTTTTTAAAATCGGAGAAAATAAGATATTTCCGTTAATTAAATTTCAGACTTCAGGGATGGCAATGGGCCTTCCACCCCCCCCCCCTCCTTAACGGAATTTTTTTATTTCTTTTATTTTAAAATACTGAAAAAGAATGAATTTTACTATGCATTTCATAAAAAAAGAAAATTTAATTACTTAAATTTCAAAATCCAGGTAAGGGAAATGGCTTTTTTCTCCTATCCCCCCCCTTCCCCCGCTCAACTGATATTTCTGATATACTGCTTCTCTTTTATTTTAAGTTTCTGAATATAAATAAATTTTACTATGTACAAAATCGGAGAAAAAGAAAATTTAGTTACATATATGTTTTAAAATCCAGGGAGCAACAATGACTCCCCTAGGCTCCCCTTTTTTAACGGAAAATTTTGGTTACCTTAATTTTTAAGTTACTCGCAAAGAATAAATTTTACTATGTTTTTCAAAACAGGAGAGAAAAAATTGGGTTACTTAAATTGAAATATCTAAGGAGAGGTAATTGGTCTCCTATGCCACCTTCCCCTAAACGGAAATTCTTGTTTCCTTTTTTTTAAGTTACTCGAAAAAAAATAAATTCTTCTATGTTTTCAAAATAGGAAAAAAAGAAAATTTAGTTTATACAATTTCAAAATACAGGGAAGGGCAATGGGCCTCCTATACCGTTCCCTCAACTGAAACTGTTTAGTTCCTCTTTTAATTTAAGTTAGTCGAATTAAATAAATTTCACTATTTCAAAACCGGTAGAAAAAAAATTAGTTACTTATATTTTAAAATCCTGGGAGGAACAAATGACTGTTCTATAACCCCCCCCCCCCCCCGCCGCCTCCTGACGGAAAATTCTTGGTTTCTTTTTTTTTAGTCATTCGCAAAGAATAAATTTTATTATGTTTTTCAAAATAAGAAAATAAAATTAGTTACTTCAAAATCTAGGGAGGGGTAGTTGCTCTCCTATGCTCCCCTCCTCCCCTAAACGGAAAATTCCAGCTTCCCTTTTTTTAAACATACTCGAAAGGAATAAATTCTACTGTGTTTTTCAAAAGCAGATATTTTTTTTTTTACTTTAATTTCAAAATCCAATGAGGAGGCATCCCCCCCCCCTTTTTTCTTTTTCATAGCACACCCGGACCCGGATTTACTAAATGCACAATTTGCCCTTCTCCCCGAAAATACATGACTCCCAGTTCGTTTGAAAATTACTTCTACTTTATAAAAACGAATGAAAAAAAAAATAATTCTTATTAAATATTTTATTTTAAATTTACATTGGAATATTTGATTATTGTTCACGCAGCTGAGGCTGCATTTCTGACTGTAAATAAATATTTATTATTTAAATTAATTTTTAATTATAATTGATTTAATAATTATTAATAATATTTATAATTAATAATTATTGATATTTAATATAATATTAATTATATATTACATAATATGAATAATATATCATAATGAAGGGAACGAATATTTTTTTCAACTGGATTAAATCATATTCAAGGCTGGAGTAGCACAGTTGAAGTTTATTCCAACAGAATATGAATAATATAATTTAAATAATTAATAATTATTATTTATAATTAATAATTATTAGTAATATATAATAAATTAATATTATTTAAATAATATTTTTTATTCTAAATTCTGTCCGGGATGCAGATACATTTTGCGCTGTTAGCGAAACGAGATTGACCAATCAGAAGCTCACATTTCACGAACTTTTCCCTGTTTTAAGGAAGCAAGCTTTCTGATTGGTCGATCTCGTTTCGCTAACAGCGAAAAATCTATCTGCATTCCGGCGGATGAAGCAGTAGTGCTCGTACAACTCAACTTTCGATCTAGGCGGAATGTTTTATTTACAATACATGTGACTCGCGATTCGACCTTCGTCTTTTTTTCATAGCCCCTTTTGTTGTTCGTATTATGCTTTCGCGTTAATTATTATTATTTTTTTTTTAAATGAATGTCAATAACCATAACATTGCGAATATTATGTACCGAGCTATTTTTTTAAAGAACTGACACCATGCCCGTTCGGTTTTTGCGTTCGTGTTCGTATACTATTTTTAAATCTGACTTGTCCGTATAATACTTTGATTATTCTTTTAGAATGTATATTTAAGATTGCTAAATTATGTACCGAGCTTGATCTCTTTTTGAAAGGACTATTATACTTCCAAAAAAGTGGGCCCTTTTTAAAAAATTCGGATATACTATTCAACAGTAGAAAATAAAAGTCGCACCAATAAAATATTTCGGAGGAGGATTTGTAGGTGCAAGATAGTACTATTTATATGTATATTTTTTGTTTTTTCTTTAAAGAATAATAGAGGTGTAGCTGATTAAAAGCTAGTTAGTGTAAATTTAAGTAATTTATTGTTACTACAGAGGAAAAGAGTTCAATAATCTAAGTTTTTTATTGAATAGTTTTTTTTTGTGTGTGTATTGTTCGGGTTATTTAATGTAACTTTTCAAGTAGTGCTGCTGGTTTTAAAGATTTTAAAACAATGTGCATGATTTATTAAATTTTGGAATAAAATTAAATTTTAAAAGTAAACAGAAAAAGTATGTTTTCAGACAATGCAAAAATCTTACATCTATTTTTTTTTTTTTTTTTTTTAAATCTGCCTACCCTCAACTGCTGCTGAAGATTAAACTTGAAGCCACAGCGGTTGTCCAATGGCCTGGAACTAACCCTTCCCACTTTTCAATGTTTTTAATTTAAGCAATTTTTCTTTTAAATTTGTCTGGTAACTTCTTTTTTAAAAAATTCTGCCTCCAGTCGAGTGGTCAGTATTGATTAGAGTGTGTGCATGAATGTTTCTTCCTTAGTATACTAGTACTTGGTATTCGATGCTCAGCAATTCTGCAAAGCAGCACTCAATAGACTGCTGTGTTTACTTGTGTAATAGTCTCACCCCTGATTTGAAGCAGAAAAAATCGTCAAACTATTTTCTTTTCATGAATTGAATTGATGAAAAAATTATGAAAGATTGGGTTCGCAACGTTTGGAAGAAAAGGTCTTGAGCATTGCTCAAAAAAACAGCCATGCTGGTACTTGATAGTTTCCGAAGACATTTTGTTGATGATGTAAAGAAAAAACTTTCAGAAGGCAAAACAGATCTTGTGATAATTCCCGGAGGAGTCACAGAGATTCTGCAAGACAATATAAGACGAGTATATGGATATTGGATAATCAATGGGAACAACGAGAAAATTCCCAGTGGAAAAGTAAGGCGCCCATCCCTGGAACTAATGTGTAGTTGGACATTACAAAGCTTGACTTTAATGACAAGCGATATAATTTCCAAAAAATTTTAAGAAGATGGATATCTTTGACGCTTTGGACGGAAGCGAAGATGACATTTTATGGAATGACGGAGATTCTTCAGACACCGACTCTCATTACAATAGTGATACTGAAACCTTTAGTAAAAGAAATTTATTATGATAATTCTTTGTTTAAATTTTCACAAAGATTATTTGTAAATTTTACATCTATAAAAATATTACCATAAAAAGGAAATGGTATTTAATAAACATCACATAATCTGGAAACATTTGGTAAGTTACTAATTTTATGTGTTTTTTTATACCAGTAATGTTTCAGCATTTCAGTGTACAATATTATGCAGTAGATTTCTCCGCATAATAGTTGCACCTAGACTTTCACAATAAAAATTTGGCAAAAAAAAGTGCAACTATTATGAGAGTAAACACAGTACTATACAGTATGAAGTCGATTTTTGCAAAGAATCTCCACTACTTAAGAGGTTACTTCACTCACATGAAAACGCCTGCCCTGTAATATTAATCTTATAAGAAATTTTTTTTTAAGTATCTCATTTGCATTTCCATATTTTGAAATTATTCTGTATACCAGCTGAGGTCGATCTTTACAACAGCCGTTTTTTACTTTTTTGATTTTGTTTGCAGGTTTTTTTTCTGAGGCTATTTTTGTCTGAAAAAGATTAACGTCCTCATAAAAAAAAAGTGTATTTTAGAGATCGTCTTTAGTTACCCAATGCAAACAAAAGCATGGGAATGCAAACGAGATATTTAAAAAAAAAATCTCCAAAAGATTAAGATTAGAAAGTGCATGTACTTGCATGGGCACAGATGTCATATACGGGCGGGGTTTTTTTCCGACGCCAGTTTGCAGAAAGTTCAAGACTGGCAGCGGTCGTCACAGATTTTCTTTTCTGTTTTGCATATTCTTTTTCATCAAGCCATTACTTTTCTTCATATTATTTTTAGCTCTTTATTATTTAATACAAAAAGTTGAGATTATTATTAATAACAATTCATAAAATACCTAAAAACACTACAGGTAAGTGATTGTTTGATTAATTAATGCTTCAATTGTTAAAATTTTGCAATATTTTTTATGACTGATTTGTGAATTTAGTATTTTCATTCTGTGACAGAGTCACAAAACTTGCATTTTTTTCCATGTCTGACTGAAAAAAATAATTAACTTTTGATCTGCGACTGATTGATGAATTTTGAGATATTTTCATACAACTGACTGACAAATTTTGCAAATTTTCTTTCGACGGAAAGATATGACATTTGTTCCCCCTTAAATTACTTATAATCTTGACATTAATGTAAACATTACCCTTAATCTCTGATTCATCAGATGTAAACAAACAGCCATTATTTGTGACATTAGTTGTAGATTTGTCCCCAAATCACTAATTTATAGGCATTTTAATATTTTTTCAATTAATAATATAGAATTGTGTTTGCTTGATGTTTATATATGAAATTATCTAAAAATTAGGGAGCTTCACATTACTTTTCTCCTCAAGTGGGCACACCTAGAAAATAGTGTCAGAATGAACAAAGTAATAACTGTTCTTATGACGTAATTTTCTTTGAAAAAGTTTTGTTATGTGCAATTTTATTTAAGGAAGTTTTGGGATTTTTTTTAAAGAAAAATTATATGTGACATTTATCGTACTTTATGAAATTCATATTTTCAAACTTGCATTGATAATTTCAGTTCTGTTCAATTTAAAAAAATTGACGTATTTATGTTTGCTTTTTTTTTTTTTTTTTTTTTAAATTGTACTGAAATCTATCGGAAAAATTTGAGTAAAATATTTTTATAAATGTCATCCTTCAATTTAAGTATAATACATTATTAGCATTATATCTATGTATGTATGTATATATATATATATATGATGTGGGAACGCTGCATCTCGTGACAGAATTTATCCCTGTGCATTTGTTATGGTGAATGCTTTTCATTATGGGTGTTCTCAAATCCAAAGAGGCAACTTTATGACATACGTTTTAAATTATTTTTGTTTGGAAACGCATGAAACTAGCAGGTGTTTGTGTTCAGAAACTATGTAATCGAAAGATGTTTTCAGACGTTTTACTTTACTGCAGAAACGCGGAATTCCGCTTTTTCAGCATTGAATTTTATTATTCCTGGGATCGATGCAAATATGCATTAAAATTTGTTAACATTTTTAATGAGGGAAGGGTTGTAGTGGGAGTGTAGGAAATATAACAAAAACGTGACTACGAACCGCACCAAATTGAGCACAATTGTCAAAGGATCATGGAAAAAATGCAATTAATGTCAAAGAATCATGGGAAAAATGCGATTTTCGTCAAAGGATTACAGGAAAAAATGAGACTCCCGTCAAAGGATCGCTGGGAAACGCAATTTTCGTCAAAGGATCGCTGGGAAACGCAATTTTCGTCAAAGGATCGCTGGGAAACGCAATTTTCGTCAAAGGATCGCTGGGAAATGCAATTTTCGTCAAAGGATTGCCGGAAAAATGAGATTTTCATTAAAGGATCACGAAAAAGACACGATTTCCATCAAAGAATTGCAAAAAAACATGATTTTTGCCAATAGATCGTGTAAAATATGCAAGTTTATTCAAAAGGTCGTGCAAAATGCTCGAATTTCATCGAAAGATCGTGTAATATGCGAATTTCTTCGAAGGGTCGTGGGAAAAACGTGAATTTCGCCAAAGAATCACAAAAAAATATGATTTTTGTCAAATAATCGCAGAAAAAATGCAAATGTCATTGAAAGATCGTGGAAAAAATGCAAATTTCGTCGAAAGACCATGTAATATGCGAATTTCTTTGAAAGGTCACGGAAAAAACACGAATTTTGTCAAAGAATCGCAAAAAAATGCGATTTTTGTCAAATGATCACGAAAAAAATGCATATTTCGTCAAATGATCATGTAAAATGTGAATTTCTTTGAAAGATCGTGTGAAATATGCAAATTTCTTCGAAAGATCGTGCGAAATATGCAAATTTTGTCGAAAGATCGTGTAATATGCAAATTTCTTTGAAAGGTCGTGGAAAAAACGCGAATTTCGCCAAAGAATCACAAAAAAATATGACTTTTGTCAAATGATCGCAGAAAAAATGCAAATGTCGTTCAAAGATCGTGGAAAATATGCGAATTTCTTTGAAAGATCTTGCGAAAAAATGTGATTTTCGCCAAAGGATTGTGTAAAATATGCGAATTTCATCGAAAGACCATGTAATATGCGAATTTCTTTGAAAGGTCATGGAAAAAACACTAATTTTGTCAAAGAATCGCGAAAAAATGTGATTTTTGTCAAATGATCACAAAAAAATGCGTATTTCGTCAAATAATCGTGTAAAATATGTGAATTTCTTCGAAAGATCGTGCGAAATATGCAAATTTTGTCGAAAGATCGGGTAATATGGAAATTTCTTTGAGAGGTCGTGGAAAAAATGTGAATTTCGCCAAAGAATCACAAAAAAATATGATTTTTGTCAAATGATCGTAGAAAAAATGCAAATGTCGTTAAAAGATCGTGGAAAACATGCGAATTTCTTCGCAGGATCTCGCAAAAAAATGTGATTTTCGCCAAAGGATCGTGTAAAATATGCGAATTTTGTCGAAAGACCATGTAATATGCGAATTTCTTTGAAACGTCACAGAAAAAACAAGAATTTTGTCAAAGAATCGCGAAAAAATGTGATTTTTGTCAAATGATTGCGAAAAAAATGCATATTTCGTCAAATGATCGTGTAAAATATGTGAATTTCTTCGAAAGATCGTGCGAAATATGAAAGTTTCTTTGAAAGATCGTGCGAAATATGCAAATTTTGTCGAAAGATAGTGTAATATGCAAATTTCGTTGAAAGGTTGTGGAAAAAACGCGAATTTTGCCAGAGAATCTCAAAAAAATATGATTTTTGTCAAATGGTCGCAGAAAAAATGCAAATGTCGTTGAAAGATCGTGGAAAATATGCGAATTTTGTCGAAAGACCATGTAATATGCAAATTTCTTTGAAAGGTCACGGAAAAAACACTAATTTTGTCAAAGAATCGCGAAAAAATGTGATTTTTGTCAAATGATCGCGAAAACAATGTGTATTTCGTCAAATGATCGTGTGAAATATGCAAATTTCTTCGAAAGATCGTGCAAAATATGCAAATTTCTTCCAAAGATCGTGTAATATGCAAATTTCTTTGAAAGGTCGTAGAAAACTGCGATTTTTGCCAAAGGATCGTGTAAAATAAGTGAATTTCTTCAAAAGGTCGTGCGAAATATGTGTATTTCCTCGAAAGATTGTGTAATATGCAAATTTCTTACCACTTATTAATGTTATGTACCTACGATGACCCTCCCTTTACATTCACACCAGGGGGGGGGGGTTGGGTACTTTTCTAAATTTTGCCGACATGCATCATGTGACATATCTTTGGAAAGGTGTGTGGCTGCTTATTTGTATTAGCACCTTCGTGTTCCTCTCCCCGCCTGCCCCTCCCCCGTGGGAGGGCATTTTTCTAAATTTTGCCATAGCCCCTCATGTGACATATCATTGAAAAGGCCTGTGACTGCTTAATCATTTTATGCACTTCTGGGGTTCTGCCCACCACTTTGCCCCCCCCCCCCCCCTGGGGGGTACTTTCCTAAATTTTGCTAAGACCTGTCATGTGACATATCGTTGGAATGGCCTGTAACTGCTGAATCATTTTATGCACTTCCGGTACTCCTCCCCCACCCCCCACTTTGCCCCTCCAGGGGTGTACTTTACTAAATTTTTCCGACACCCGTCATGTGACATGTCGTTGGAAAGGCCTGTGACCGCTTAATCATTTTATGCACTTCCAGTACCCCGCCCACCACTTTGCCCCCCGGGGGGGGCACTTTACTAAATTTTGCAGATACCCGTCATGTAACATATCGTTGGAAAGACCTGTGACTGCTTAATCATTTTATGAACTTCGGTACCACACCCACCACTTTGCCCCCCAGGGGGGCACTTTACTAAATTTTCCCGACACCTGTCATGTAACATATCGTTGGAAAGGCCTTTGGCTGCTTAATCATTTTATGTACTTTCGGTACTCTGCCCGCTGCTTTGCCCCCCTAGGGGGGCACTTTCGTAAAATTTTCTGACACTAATCATGTGACATATCGTTGGAATGGCCTGTAACCGCTTAATCATTTTATGCACTTCCGGTACTCCTCCCCCACCCCCACTTTGCCCCCCCAGGGGTGTACTTTGCTAAATTTTCCCGACACCCGTCATGTGACATATCGTTCGGAAGGCCCTTGGCTGCTTAATCATTTTATGCTCTTCCGGTACTCCGCCCACTACTTTGCCCCCCTGGGGGCACTTTCCTAAATTTTTGCGACACCCATCATGTGACATATTGTTGGAAAGGCCTGTGACCGCTTAATCATTTTATGCACTTCCAGTACCCCGCCCACCACTTTGCCCCCCGGGGGGGCACTTTACTAAATTTTGCAGATACCCATCATGTAACATATCGTTGGAAAGACCTGTGACCGCTTAATCATTTTATGCACTTCGGTACCACACCCACCACTTTGCCCCCCAGGGGGGCACTTTACTAAATTTTCCCGACACCAGTCATGTAACATATCGTTGGAAATGCCTTTGGCTGCTTAATCATTTTATGTACTTTTGGTACTCTGCCCACTGCTTTGCCCCCCTTGGGGGGCACTTTACTAAATTTTTCCGATACCCGTCATGTGACATATCGTTGGTAAGGCCTGTGACCGCTTAATCATTTTATGCATTTCTGGTGCTCCATCCACTACTTCCCCCCCCCTTTGGAAGGCACTTTCCTACATTTTGCTGACACCCAAACCTGTGACTGCTTAATCATTTTATATACTTCCGCTGCTCCGTGCACTACTTTGCCCCCCTGAGGGCACTTTCCTCAGGGAGGCAAAGTGGATACTCAGTAAAAAAAACTACATTTTTGAGGTCGATATAACTACAAAAAAACTGCAGTTGGAGAACTGCGGTGATTTGGCCGATTCCACTACAGAATTTTTGCGGTCAATAAAACTGCGAAATTTCTGCAGAATTTTTAATATTGATATAACTATAAATTTTCTGTAGAATTTTTGTGGTCAATACAACTGCTAAATTACTGCAGTTAGTAAACTGCGGTAATTTTGTAGTTCTATTGACCGCAAAAAATCTGTAGTGGAATCGGCCAAATCACCGCAGTTTTCCAACTGCGGTTTTTTTGTAGAATTTCTGCAGTTCATTTTTAGCTGGGTACCAACATTGCAAAACTTTAAAAAACAACTATGCTTAAACATTCATATAAAAAGCAACAAATTATATATTCATACAACATATTATTATTCGATATGTACATATCGAAAAATAGTGGGACTTAGCGTACTTAGAGTCAGAAAAGAAATACTCAGTTTATCAGATTGCAGATCATGACGTAATCGATAAGATATCACGTGCTTCCACCATACCTTCTGGAATGTTCAATGTACAATCAGACTATGTTATCAAGTCACGAGGTCTAACTGATACGATTTGTTAACAGGACGTCAGCCATTTTCAATTTAGTTTTTGAATATGTAGGTTGGATATTTTCTTCAGTCTTATTTTGTGAAATCTTAAGTGCCAGGATATCACGTATTTGCAAACAAAAATCCTATTAAAATCTTTCTCACTATTGCGAACAAACATTGATTTTCATAGTATTAAAGTATAATCATTGATAATATTTGATTGATTACTTAACCGTTATTAATATTATTATTAATATTATTACTATTAAATATAAAAGCGGAAGCTTTTATTGCATCATTCATAGAATTCAAGTTTGAATGTTAACCAAGATTTATATACTTATATAATTTATACTATATGTAATTTATGTATATACTAGTATACTAGTATATATTCTAGTATAAATAGTTTTTATAAGTATATAAAACAAAATAAGACTGAAGAAATTATCCAACCTACATATTCAAAAACTAAATTGAAAATGGCTGACGTCTTGTTAACAACTCACACCGGTTAGACCTCGTGACTTGATAACATACTCTGATTGTACATTGAACATTCCAGAAGGCATGGTGGAAGCATGTGATTTCTTATCGATTACGTCATGATCTGCAATCTGATAAACTGAGTATTTCTTTTCTGACTCTAAGTAGGTAAGTCCCAAGGTTATTAGACACATAAGTTGGCTCGACTTGTGAGTTGCTCCGCCCACTCTCGTTGCTATGAGGGATCATACGTCACAAGAATCCCAGAAGGACATTTCCCTATCTGCCGTAAGAATAAAATAGGAGTTTCGATTTATTAAAAATTGTACAAACTTTCATTTTTCAAATGCTAACACCCACATTTGACAGTTTATTTTACTTGAGTAAAGTAACTAGGTAAAGCATGTAGTTTATACATTTTTTCTTAAATCTTCATAGAGTTCTGGGTTCAAAGTTTGAGGATGCGAAAGTTAAACTTACTTGGCAAATTTTAATTTATAGCTTCCCAAAAAATCGTCCGATTGAATTTTTTTTCTTTTTTAATAAGCTGCATTGAGTGGGCCCATTCATAATCTAGGCATTCCTTTTATTCAAGAACACATTTATATTTATAAAAATTATTATAAGTGCATAGTTAAAAATATTAAGGTATCCAGCTCGGGCTTACCAGATTAGTCCATAGGTAAAAATCATTTTTTCAATTGAAAATTCTAAATAGATTTTTACATAATATATATATATATATATATATATATATATATACATTTAGATTGCCCACTGACAGCACCAAAAAGCATTTTTATATTAAAAATATCAGTAATGTATTCAATTAAGTTTTGAAATTTATTAAAAGCGATATTTTATTAAATGCATGTCCGCAGTTAATAGCCGAAGAAATCACCAAAAATTTCACTACTTAGAGCAGCCTTTTTTATTTTTATTATTTCAGTGGTTTAAGCGCGTAGTTCGGTTGCATGTCTGCTAAATTTGTGTTTTATTTATATTATTATACTTATTGATGAAGTTTTAATTTCGTTATGGAATATTAACCGGAAATAAATCCTGAACTATTTATAGTGTTTTAAGTGCAAAAGGATTAAAGTTTCGTAATTGGGCTGCACGCGATTTTAATAAAAATCATTCTTAAAAGTTATTTTAAAAACCATAAATAAAAAATAAAAATAAATAAATAAAAATATAAACAAACGAGGAAATTGAAATACAGTTTTGAAATAAATTCTATTTCAAAGAACTTTTTCTTCCCGATTCGGCAGAGTAAAAATTGAAAATGTTGCGATGTTTGGAAGTTCTATAAATCTATGTGTGTATGCATATATATATATATATATATAATATAATAGTAAAAGTGAAACTTATTGGTCAGGTGTTGCCACTGCCAATATGATGTAAATATTATTCACGGGCATGTTTTTTGTTTTGAAATATAAAATTCTAAAATGATTCTAAGCAAACAGAAAATTAAAATTTCATAATAGAGATTGTGTAGCAAATAAAATAACAAAAACTATTTTGTAGTTGTCTTTATTATAGAAAATAAAATATTTTATGTTGTAAATAATATCTGAATACTTGAAATATTGTAAATATGTTTTTTTTAAATATAATTATTGATATCTATTTTTAACAACAACAAAAAAAGGATGTATATATATATATTTATTTATATATTTATATTTATATCATGGTATTATTAGTTATTGAGAGCACTAATTTCTCCTCCTCCTCCTCCTCCTCCCCCCCCCCCCCTCATTTGTATCAGCCTTTGGAAATAGCCAATTCTGGGTTTTAAAGAACCCTGTAAAATTGTACTATGCATTTTCCATAAATATTTTTTTAAAGAATAATAATTTCATATGTTGTATATATTTTTTTATGTTTTTCACAATTTAAAAATATTTAAAAATGTATTAGGTTTTATAAATGCAATTTTGAGAAATTACTATTCTGTTCTTTTCTAATTTGTAGAATTTTTACATTAAAACATACATATTTTAATTTAAATGAATTAAAGTTGCAACCCACTATTTTAATTATTTAATAAATAATCTAAAAGAAAAATTTGGAAATAGGCAATTCATATTTAATATATATATACTAATAACATAATAAAATAAGAGCGAGAGAGAAAAGAATAAAAGCTATAGTACAGCTATAATTTTTTTTCTTTCAGAATTATTTTATGTATTTTTCCCTCCTGCTTCACTGTAAAGCTTTTAAAAATTAATAATTTTTTTCCATATAGTTTTACAAACTAAGGTCTCTTATTTCTTTCAACGCGAAAAAAAATTATTATTATATTTTATTCAATTATAATTGTATAGCAATTAACTGCATAGAGCCATACAGCTAAGGCAAATTTCAGCTCTAGTTTCGTTTCTTGGATTCTTGTGATGTAGCCCTCCGATTGGAGGAAAACTTACGAGCCAACCTATATGGCTAATAACCTTGGGTAAGTCTCACTATTTTTCGATATGTGCATATCGAATAATAATATATTGTATGAATATATAATTTGTTGCTTTTTATATGAATGTTTAAGCATAGTTGTTTTTTAAAGTTTTGCAATGTGGGTATAGCGTATTATAATATATAAAACTTGGTTAATACTCATACTTGAATTCAATGAATGATGTAATATAAAATTTCGCTTTTATAGGAAATTTAAGTTATTTCTAAATATATTGTTATCCAGTTAAACAATGAATGATTGTACTTTAGCAGTATAAAAACCAATCTTTGTTCACTAGAGTAAGAAAGTTATTTAATAGGATTTTGTTTGCAAATATATATTAGTTAGATCACATGACTGATAATACAACCTGATTGTAGACAGATCATTCAGAAGGTATGAAGGGGAGGTACGTAATGTCGATTACGTTACTACGTGCAATGCGACAAGTTAAACGTTTCTTTTCTCAGTTCAGACATGGTAAATTTATTATTTTTTTAGCATGCATATATCAAATTTTTGCTATCCCATAGTATTTTTGAATACTTTATTACTTTAATTTTTTTAAATATTTTTAATTTCTTAAACTGTAGAACTTATTAATATATCGCTTTTAGCGTTTCGAAGTGTATAATTATAGGATATAATGAGGGTAGGATGATAACATAAAGAAGATTTATAATTATTTTAGCTAAAGCATAGTGAAAGTTACAATACATATATACTAAACGAAAACATAGTGAAAGTTTTAAAGTCTTATATACAGATAGATACGCAAACTCACTTTTGATAAATTGTAATTTTTTCTGCTAACTTGTAATACTTGAATTGACTTGAATTTGAATTAATATGATTGATTGATTACTTGTATTTGAAATCTTGATTGGTTAATTGATTGATTGATTGATTGATTGAATACTTTTATTTTAAATCTAATTGAACTTTTTAAAAACATTTTTGAAATTTTTTTTTAATTTTTTTAAAACTAAATTTTTATTTTTTTAATTTTGGAAAACTTTTTTATTTATTTTTTAATTTTAATTATTATAACTTTTGTTTCTTTTTTTCTTTTTACTTAAAAATATTTTTTATTAAGTATATATATTAGGGCGTATCGAAAAAATCGAAATTTCTCAAATCTTTTAGCGGTAGTGCGGAAAATTTGCGAACTCCCTTCATTAAAAATTTTGCGGAATCTTAAAGCCGTGGGTAGATATCTTGTGTCGCCTCATTGGGCCGAAAGTTCCAAAAATTTGACTAAAAATGATTAAAATACAAAAATTAATAAATGATCACAGATTTCGTTGATCGGTTTGAGGTAGTGCTTAAAAGGTACTATGTTTGAACAACAAGAACCAAATTTTTTTTGAATTATAGATTAATATCGTCTGCTGCCTCATCGGCATCGAATTTTGGAAATTTTGACGCATTTTGGTACTTTTCTGCATAACGGTTTACTGCTTGCTTAATGCACAATCCAGACAGACTAGGTTTGGCACTCTGCCAAAAAAGTGGAAGACCCCTATTTTCATGCCCACGGACAAACCAGAGTGACCAGTAAATCGCCTGACCAATCTCTTTCGTCCGGTTAAGCGCAGTAGGCAGGCGCTACAACTGCTGTGAGTAGCAACAGATTTTAAATCGTTTAAAGCAGTATACTTTTAATTAGTGTGCGGTGTTTATAATTGCTTGCACTGCAGTCATTTTAAAAGTTTTTTTTTTTTTCATTTTCATTTTCTAAGATGAGATATGGGTAAATATTTGATATAAGCAGTTAAGCAGAAATAAACAGATAATCCATTGGACTGGCCGCTGAAGTTTCAATTCAAGCCTGCGAATTACACCATTAGAAACACTTGTGATCACTACAGTGCCGTTGCACTTGAGAACAATAAGGTTGCTAAAAGCATCCAATAAAGCACCCTTTACGTATTTGTAAGTGCTATTAGATATATCAAGATTACATCCACTTTCAGGTGTAATATGTCCCATGTACGTAGAACCAGGTTCCGATACCATACAATAATGCGCTTCTATAATTGTTCTTTGGAACTGTTTGGCCTCGAGTGTTTCTGATGCTAAAGTTTTGTCATGCCGTCCATCAAATGAAAGACCAGATAGAGTGGAACAATTTTCATTTTATTTTCAGATCAATTTTTTGTAAATTCTCGATTTTTCCCTTCATATTTTATTTTTGTCTGTAATGAAGCTAATATATGACTCAGATATTAAACCCAAATCTTGTATAAAACTCGATGCAATAGCAGCCGTGGCTCTGTTGGATACACCATATATTTTACCGACAAGAACCGTCAACCGACAAGTTATTCAGTTACGAATTTGAACGCTCACAGTTGACTGCTTAAGAGACGTTGTATAGGACCTGTGTGCCCAGTTCCTCCCTATCTTCACCTCCATCATATATCTTCTATTTTATTTTCCCTTTCATTCTCCACTGAATAGCTTAAAGCAGAAGCAAGAGACGCCTGTTTTGCAGATCGAATAGTATCCTGTTCCTTTAAAATTTGACGTTTTTAGAGACGCATTGTTTCTGGAACATTAACACTTCCAACGAACATTTTTGTTTCTGTTCATTGTCAATGAGGAACACCTGTTATTTTGCAGAAACTTTGCTTTCTTTCGAAGAGATACACTCCTTAAAAATCGCTCATTTACAGGCAGATACGTCAAAAGATGTTTTTTTCATTTTAAAGTTTTCAACATTTTCGAGAGCAGTTTTGCTTTTTCCAAGACGTTTTATATTTTTCATAATTGGTCGACATTTTCCATGGTATGCGCGTATCATATCGCTAACGAGTTTATGTAAAACTGAAGCAATGGATGTATCGATGTATAAATTTTCCATCTTCAAACTAACAATTTCTGAAATAACTGAAAAACATGGTAGCGCCTGCCTACTGCGCTTAGCCGGACGAAAGAGAGTGGTCAAGTGATGTACTGGTCGCTCTGATTTGTTTTTCGGCATAAAAATAGGGGTCTTCCACTTTTTTGGCAGAGTGCCAAACCCAGTCTATCTGGATTGTGCATTAAGCAAGCAGTAAACCGTTATGCTGAAAAGTACCAAAATGCGTCAAAATTTCCAAATTTCAATGCCGATGAGGCGGCAGAAGATATTAACCTATAATTCTAAAAAAATTTTTGGTTGTTGTTGTTCAAATATAGTACCTTTTAAGCACTACCTCAAACCGATCATCGAAATCTGTGATAATTTATTAATTTTTGTATTTTAGTCATTTTTAGTCCAATTTTCGGAAATTTCAGCCCGATGAGGCGACAGAAGATATCAACCCACTGCTTTAAGATTCTGCGAAATTTTTAATGAAGGGAGTTCACAAATTTTCCGCACTACCGCTAAAAGATTTGAGAAATTTCGATTTTTTCGATACGCCCTAATATATATGTATGTGTGTGTGTATATATATATATATATATACGATAAAAAAGAAGATATATATATTAAACTATAGCATGTTGAAAGTCATGTACATGTGCAGGAAGGTAAACTCGCTTTTGCAAATTTAATTTATGAAGTTTTAAAATATTATTTTAATTTTGGTAACTTAATTTTTTTAACTTTTTCAAATTTTTAATTTTGTAAACTCTATAATTTTTTCAAAGTTTTAATTTTAAATTTTATAAAGTATTTTTTTTTCAAAGTTTTAATTTTTTAAATTTTGTAAAGTTTTTTTTTTCAAAGTTTTAATTTTTAATTTTTATAAAAGTTTTTTCTTTCAAAGTTTTAATTTTTTAATTTTATAAAGTTTTTTTTAAACTTTTTAATTTTAAAAAGTATGAATTATAATATTAAGATTATTAGTTTAATGTTTTGAACTTATGTTATATTTTTAATTTATTAAAGAATTATTGTTTTCTTAAGTTATACATATGCAAATTATACTCTAACACTCTGTTAAAAGTTCTAAAAGGTATAGCAAAATAAACATACATATTAGTAATGACATGATTGATTCATTGATATGATATGTATTATGTTAACGGTTTTATTGTTTTTCGAAGAATAGTATTAACTTTTTTAATTCTTGAAAGGTATGAATCATAGTATTAAGGTTTTTCGTAGGATATTTTATAGATATGTTATACATTTTTAATTATTATGGGATTGTTTAATTATTTAGTTATACATGTACAAATTATAACATTCCTTTAAAAGTTGTAATAGGAGTACCATACTCGAGCACTTTGAAAAATAAAGACACAGATTAAAGAGGATAGGAATACGTTTTGTTTTAAACAATTCATTTTGGATGGTTGTTTTATACTTTTTGAAGAATTGCATGGTAACAGTTTTTATATACAGGGTGAATGACATATATTATGTGAATGGTTTTATCCTTTTTTGAAGAATAATATGGTAACACAAGGTAATAGTTTTTATATACAGGGTGAATGATATATATTAAGTTATTGGTTTTATCCTTTTTTGATGAATTGTATGGTAACATATGATAATATTCATTATTAATAAGGGAATAAGAGTTGTTTATACAAACGGTGGGTGATATATTAAACGTTCTAATATATTAAAAGTATTGAAAATTAACTTATATAGTGGATAACTTCAGGAATTTAATATGAAATTAATAAAATAAAGTTAATCCAGGATTCATTTGATAATAAATTGAAAAATAAAAAAAAATTAAATTTAAGTGAAGTTGATTCAAGAGTAATTTAATTAAACTACGTGTTTAAACACTTTGACTGATGTCTTCACTATTGTATCTACTAAAAAACAACTTTTCAAAAGTAAAAAAAAAGCCAAGCAAAAAAAAAAAGAAAAGAAAAAAGGGGAAAGTTGTGGCTAAAAAATAGTGTGATATCAAATTTCCAAGCTAATATTATGGTACTTATTTAACATTTTTTATTAAAAATTTACCATATGTAAGTCGAGTACTTAAGTATGCGTTGATATAAAGCCTTTTCTCCTTTACTAAATACATCATAACGTGTTTCTGAAAATTATTTTTTTTTAATTATGCATGATGGGCTTGGCGGCCATCTTTCCATATTTTACCCAATTTTCTAAGCACACAAGTACATTGTTAAGATCGGAAATTCGAAATTGTTGCTAAAGCAAACATTTTATGCTTTTAATTTATGGAAATGAGTGCCTATAAATTTGTGTCTTAAAATAAAGTTGAAGTAACTTCAGGTTTTATCTTATGATTCTATTTTTTCGGAGGGGGTTAATTAATTAGTTAAAGCAGTAAAAATCAATTTGTTTTTTTTTTTTCTTCAAAATAAAAGACTTTCTTAATTTATCTGTCTGTAGCCAAAACTAGGAGTTCAAAATTCTTAATAATGCAAACATATTACGAGCTTGTCTGCTTAGAAATTTGTGTAAAATATGGAAAGATGGCCGCCAAGCCCATCATGCATAATTAAAAAAAATTAATTTTCAGAAACACGTTATGATGTATTTAGTAAAGGAGAAAAGGCTTTCTATCAACGCATACTTAAGTACTCGACTTACATATGGTAAATTTTTAATAAAAAATGTTAAATAAGTACCATAATATTAGCTTGGAAATTTGATATCACACTATTTTTTAGCCACAACTTTCCCCTTTTTTCTTTTTTTTTTTTTTTTTTTTGCTTGGCTTTTTTTTTACTTTTGAAAAGTTGTTTTTTAGTAGATATCAGTTCTTTTTTTTAAACAGATTATATATAATTGAAATAATTCTACTCGCTAAAATTAGTCCTTGTATAGCCTTTATAAGTAGGGAACAAACACAATAGTATACACTTTGTTTACCTATCATTCATTTTTTAGAGTAATTAATAATTTAAAAGTAAGGAAAGTCAATTTCTTCTTTCAAAGTATCAGTCTTTCTCAATTTATATCGCCTTAAAATTTTCTATGAAGGATGAAAATTTAGTAAAAATCAAATAGAGTCAAAATAAAATATATATTTACAGTTAGTCTGTCAGTTAATTGTTTGTTCTAACTTTTTTTTTGCTGACGGTTTTGCAAAATAAATTTATCTTTACAAATACCTACGGAAAATCCGAGAATGAAGCCCCGCAGGCATCTAAAGAATCGAAGATCTGTCTAAAGAAGTAAATCTAGCAATTCTAGACATGATGATGAAACATTTTTGATAAAAAAAATCTAAAAATTTAAAGATATAAACTGTACATATAACTTCATCTTCATTTAGATCGTGTTATAGAGAAGAAAGAATAAATATGTAATTTTACTCAAGTCTGTTTATCCATACCTATTTGCATAAATGTGAGAATATAATTTCGTATAAAAATTCCCGTAAATTGATTATATTTAATAGTCTATTATTAAAGCCGCATAAACATTAGAATAAAATTTTTTTGCAGTTGAAAATTGCCTGAAATCTATAGTCTTATCGTTCGTCAAATTTGTTATATGTTTTTTTTTTAATACCCAGACACCTTTTCTAAACTCTGACCAAAGATCACAGAAATACTGAAATTATCCAAATACTTATACCTTTCTATCGTATTTCTTTTTTTGAGTGGGGGGAGGGGTAAAGAAGGGCGCTTAAGAACTTCGTTTTGTTCTTAGAATTCTGAATTAATCATTGAAAAGATCTGCCTACGTAAGTCTTGTTGCAGAATTTTCATTAGGTAAGAGTTGCATCAACTTATACATCATGTGAATATATTAAATTACTTTTGTAAAATACTAGATGGGAGCCATTGATATTTTCAGAGCATTTGCCTACATTTTAAACTTAAATTATTTACAACTATTCATTAATTTTCTATACGAATTAAAGAAGTCGTTGTTTCCATGGCAACTGTGCCTTTCACTATTGCTTGTTTGTTTGTTTGTTTTATTGAACACATATATATCAGATCACGTGAGGATCACGGCGGGATTTGAACCCGCCCCCACCTACGTTCTCAAGCGATTAGCGGCGTGGTGTCTTATCCACTCAGCCACGGTGGGCCACTATTGCTTTATCTAATACCTAGATACTCAAATTTAACCAGCTGCGCTTAGAATCATGCTCATAACAGAGTACATTTATATGTAAGAGTGGTGACACATATGCACAAGTCGTGTACTCATATTCAAGTTTTTGTCCAAAGTACAGTAACTCAGTTTTCATTAATAGACGTGGAAGATTTCAATTAAACTAAACAAAAAAGTTTAAAAACATTGGCTTTCTGATTTGATTTTATTCAAAATCGTCTTAACCAACCAAAGTTAATGTCCGGGATCCAGAGTGTTTACTGCAAACATAAAAAAAGTTTTCTAAAATGCAGGCTTCTGATTGAGCAATCTCATCGCGCTAATAGCGTGAAATCTATCTTGATCCCGGTCTATTCAACGTCCTTTAAATATTCGAGAAAGCCTTGACAAGTCAGGAAAATATCACACAATGCAGGCAAAACAAAGAAGAAAAATCATTCATTGGCTCGTTCATATCCACGAGCCAATGAATGATTTTGTTCCTTTGCTTTGCCTGCTTTGTGTGATGTTTTTGTGACGCGTGTCAAGACTTTCTCAAATATTTAAGGGGCGTTTGTTTATTTCACCACCATGAAGCTATGAAAGGAGAGGAGCAGACATGTCAATCTTCCCGTGTGAAAAACTACATAAAGAAAACGAGTTCTTTCCTCCTCTTCTGCCCTTTTCTCTCTTGATTTTGACCGATAGCAGCCCATTTAGCAGTCTCCATAGCAAGATGCAGCTATATATGGCGGACGCAAGGGGGAGGGTGTTAGCGTGACCAATGACATAATAGGCCAGTTTATGACGTTTAAAAGTCACACGGAGTTGGATCATCTTTACACGATGATTAGTACAAAGCGGTGCGCCGATTTTTTTTGTGTCCATTGCCGTGTACAGATAATCAACTCCACACTTAGGAACAGCTTCAAATGACGTCATCTACTTCGAGGCAAACGAAAAAGGACAGGCTACCGCGGCGCTACAGCGTCTAGAATATATAGTGTCGAAATCCAATCAGTCGATCACAGCGATATCTGCAGGATATTTCCCAAAACTCCAAGACAATTTGGTCTAGACGCTGTAACATTTTTTTAAACGTTTTATTAACTTACATTTGACCTGTGTGCTTGGCGTCAAACCCGCTGTAATAATACGATGTTTACTTTGAAATTTGAAAATATATAGCAGATGTCGCTGCGATAATCTCCCTGGATTTCAGCGTCAGTGCACATTTAAGGGATACACTTTTTAGCGGTTCTTGGATAGCAAATTTCCACATTATGTATTCTAGACGCTGTAGCGGTGCATTACACATGTCTTTTTCTTCTTTAAAAAATATCCTGCAGATGTCGATGCAAATGACTGTTTGGAATTCGACATCGTTGTACATTTAAGGGATTCAATACTTTCGCGCTTTTTTAAGTATTGCTGGGATAGTCGATTTCTACAACATATAATCTAGTCGCTATAACGGAGCTATATAGAAGATATAGTTTAAAAATCGGCTTATTAAAAAAGTGCTAAAAATTGTATCCCATAAATGTTGAACGAGGCTGAACGACGAATGTCGATTACAGCGACATATGGTAATTCCAACATAACTATTTCAAAAGAAAATGTTTCGCTCAGAGAAGATCTAGAAAATGTTGCTCCTATCGACATTTGTCATTCAGTATTTTTCAATATTTATGGGATTCAATTTTTAGCACATTTTAAAGAATTACTGGAATAGCCGGTTTCCACACTGTGACCGTGATCTAGGTAGATTTTTCTGTGTTATCGTAACGAGATTGACCAATTAGAAGCCAGAATTTTTGCTAACTTTTCACTGTTTGCAAAATTGTACCTGGATACCGGCCTATATTTCTAGACGCTATAACTGAGCTCAGGAATAGTACAGAAAGCAAACTCTGTATTTTGATACATTAAGGCCGGGATCTAATTCGGAACAAGTGTGTCTCTATAACGAAGTAGCGACATACGGCCAATAAATGTTTATTGCTAAAAGTGATAAAAACAAATCGTTACAGTTCTTTACGAGCATGCCATTTTCGCCAGGTTAATGCATGCTGAATTATTTCCATAGTCTAATAGAGATCGTCCATGCGCGTATCTTCTAATGGAGGATATTCCAAATATGGGTTCGAGGCTGAAAAAGTCACGTGGTACCGGTAATTTACCCAAAGAATTTCTAACTGATAGAAGGGAAACAGGAAACTAGACTGTTAAAAATATCGTGAAAAATTACCTCGGTTCTTACAGGTTCTCTATTTTCTGACCAATGAGAACGCTACATAAACGCCTATGAAGCGTTCTCATTGGTCAGAATACAGATAGCCTTTAAAAACAGAGGTAATTTTTCACGATATTTTTAACAGTGTACTACTGCTTTCTCCCATGAACTGTTTCCTTGGCTAGCGGGGATTTACATTACGTAGACGGAGCCTTTCCTTCTTTACGCTAGACGTTCATGCCTTGACCATGTGATCATAACGTAGATTGAATATCCTCTATTCAAGAAATCGGACTGCCGTACTTTCGACAAAAGCTTGAAATGAGCATGTCTCCTTTGCATATATCACCACTCTTATGTATAAAGGCTCTCTGTTATGGTGTTGTTTCTGATACAGCGCCTAGAATACCTAGTGTGGAAATATGCTATCCAAACAGTTCTAAAAATGTGTATCCCTTAAATGTGCGACGATACTGCTAAAATTTCAAGTGTCGATCGCAGCGACATCTGTGGGATTTTCGTATTACTATTATTACATTGTATAGACTAGCAATTTCTTGCAGTTGTAGAAAATATCCTGCAGATGCCGCTGCGATCTGCATATTACAGCAGTATCATTGCACATTTAAGGGATACAATATTTTAGCGCTTTTTTAAGTATTACAGGGTTAGCCGATTTCAACACTATATATTCTAGGCGCTATAGTTTCTGAGCGCTGTTGGTTTAATTTCGATATTCGTGTTTTAGAGTGAGCAATAGAGAAAAGTACTAAAACTATTGAAACAACAACTTCTTTAATATTGAAATGTATAGCAAAGGAGTTCAGAATCAATGCCTTAAATAGTTTCGAATACGCACTGTTGTTATGACATCAATACCCTTCCTGGATGTGGAAATGCAAAATTGTGTTCAACATAATTGGCCGCAATCTAGATAGATTTTTCGCTGTTAGCGAAACGAGATTCATTAATCAGAAGCTTGCACTTTTGCGAACTTTTCGCTGTTTGCAGCAATGCAGGCTATTGATTGGTGAATCTCGTTTCGATAACAGCGAAAAATCCATCTGGATCCCAGCCTAAATTTCTGTAAACATTGCACTTCATCCATGGCACTAAGAAAATGACTCAAAACTTTTATGACATAGGCCGGGATCCAGAAGCAGCAAAAATTCTCAAACATTCTGGCTTCTGATTGGTCAAACTCATTTCGCTAACAGCGAAAAATCTATCTGGATCTCGGCCATAGTTTTCTTCGATGAAATCAATGCAAAAGGATAATATAAAAAATTTTAAAAGACTTCTAAAATGATTTGGCGGGTTTATCGCTGTTTGGCATAATTTATTAACTTTAAAATTAATTAACAGTTTTTCGCTAATTAAGAATATAAAATTTGTGTTTTTAAAGCTGAATTTTACAAAAGCACGTAGATTGAGTAAATATCTGTCCAAAAATGCAATCCTTATTTTTTTATGTCCATTATTTAAGTCTCTACCTTGATTGAACCATAAATTGTGACGAAGAAAATAAATCGATCATTTTCAGTATCTCGACGTTATTTTAAAAAATCTATATCTCTGTTTATAATTAATTTATGAGGATGCATTTGGTCTCAAATTGAAGATATTTTCCATTAGGTCATTCTGGTTTTGGCTTTATTTTTCTGCGATGATTGGTTCTTTTGATATGGGAAATTTTACGCTGGCATGTTTGGTTGATTTTACATGGAGAAGTTGTCATCAGTATAATAAGCAGTTACGGTGTCTTGCGTTTTATTCTTGGCGTTTGTTTGTTTGGCGAGGTTAGCATTTTTTTTCAGCTTGGCTTGGCAGAACGACCGTCCTGCTTGATTTCTTTTAGTAAAATATGAATGAACACCAATACTTAGATAAAATTTGAAATATTATATATATATTTTTTTCTTTTTAGTACAATATTAGTTGAATGCTTAGACAATATTTGTTGAGCACTTAGTAACTAATGTTTAATTGCATATAATTACTTAGACAAAATTTGAAATATGATATTTATTTTTGTTTTTAGTAAAATATTTTATGAATACTTAGTAGATATTATATAGTAATATTATTAAATATTTCTTAAATATTTTGCAATTATTTAAAAAAATTTGAGATATTAAATATATATATATTTTCTTTTTAGTATAATATTAGCTGAATACTTAGTAATTATTTACTTAATTGAATACAATTACTTAAACAAAATTTTGAAATATTATATTTATTTTTTCTTTTTAGTGTAATATTAGTTGAATATTTAGTAAATATTATTTAATTGAACATAATTACTTACACAAAATTTGAAATATGATATTTATTTTTTCTTTTAGTATAATATTATATGAATACTTAGTAACTATTTACTTAATTGAATACAATTTCTTAGACAAAATATGAAATATTGTATTTATTTTTTTCTTTTTAGTATAATATTATATGAATACTTAGTAACTATTTATTAAATTGAATACAATTTTCAGTAAAATGTTATATGAATACTTAGTAAATATTATTTACTTGAACACAATTTCTTAGACAAAATTTGAAATATTGTATTTATTTTTTTCTTTTTAGTATAATATTATATGAATACTTAGTAACTATTTACTTAATTGAATACAATTACTTAAACAAAATTTTGAAATATTATATTTATTTTTTCTTTTTAGTATAATATTAGTTGAATATTTTTTAGTGAGATATTAGTTGAATACTTAGTAAATATTATGTAGAAATATTACTAAATGTTTTGCAATTACTTAAACAAAATTTGAAATATGGTATTTATTTTTTCTTTTTAGTATAACATTATATGAATACTTAGTAATTATTTACCTAATTGAATATCATTTCTTAAACAAAATTTGAAATACTAGCCGTCCTTGGCGACCAGTTTGCTCTCCCTTAAAATTCATGTTTGGGAAAACATTTTGTATGATGTTACATTTATTCATAATTTAATCTGTTTGGACTCCCTGAAATATAATTAATTCAATCCCTTAAGCAAGTATAGGTTTTGTTGCATTAATATATCTCAATTTGTAGATTTTCTGTAAGCAAGTAATCCCTATTGGTTCACAATGAATGTCTAAAGGAATCTGACGAAATATTAGGGATATCGCCAAGTTGGCGTCACTTTCGCTGACTAATTTTGGTTGCAACCCTATTTTTAGTATGGATATGCATAAAATGCTGTTTAATAACAAATGAGTATTTTCTATTTAGTAAAATATTATATGAATACAATTTCTTAGATAAAATTTGAAATGGTTTTAGAACAAAAAATAAAAGACAAATTTGTTTCACTTATATAATATTTATTAATAATTTTCAATAGTTATAGAAAGACAAATAATTTTAGAAAGGTATAGATATTCAAATCAATTTATATGTTTAGACAAAGTTTTCATATATGCATTTTGATAAGATGATTTTATAAACTAAAAGTCGAGATAAAAGATAATGTTACAGTGATTACATTTATATTTCTTAGAATGAATTTTTTTATGTTTAGTTAAAATAGACTTTGATGAAAATGAATTGGAACATTTATCACAATTGTATGAGTTGAGAGTCTTCTCGTGAGACTTCATGTGAATTTTTAACAAAAACCTGCTTAAATAGTCTTTTCCACACTCTTCACATTTATATGAAGTGGTTGTCTTAGAATGAGTTATACTATGCTGTTTTAAATAAGTTTTTTGCATGAATGTTTTATGACAAATTTCACATTCAAAGGACTTTTTCTTCAAATAGGGTGCTTGATGTGGGATTAAAGTATGACTTTTTAAAAAAAAACTTGCTGAAATAGTCTTTTCCACATTGATCACATTTATATGCAGTGACTGTCTTGGAATGAGTTATACTATGACGTTTTAAATCAGTTCTTTGCATGAATGTTTTATGACAAATTCCACATTCAAAAGACTTTATCTTTAAAGGAGGTATTTCAATATCCGAAACATGTGTCTCTTGGTCGTATAAAGCTCGTTTCATTTCGCTACATTTATCCTGCTTGGAGGACTTGTGGATCTTCTTGTGTTTTAATAAGTCAGACTTTTTTGAGAAGGCTTCATCACATGAATCACATTTATGTTGCGAAGGTATCTTTAAATGAGATAATTTATGACGATTCAAAACAGTCTTTCTAGAGAATGCTTTTTGACAGATGTCACATACAAATGGTCCTTTTTCTGAATGAATTACCAAATGTTGCTTTAAATTACCTTTTTGTAAAAAAGACTTGCTGCAAATAGTACATAAAAAAGGTGATTTCTGTTTTGATAGAGAGGATTCCACTTCATTATCTGAAACGGGTTCTACTTTAGGTTGTACTGTTAATATCATGTCTTGATCATTTAATCTTCATACATCACCGTTTAACATAGTAGAATATCCATTTTGAGATCCAGCCATATTATCTTAAGTGTAAAAACGTCTTCACACATTTAAAGAAAAGCAAACACTAATGAAAAAATGTCTCGTTCCATTCAATTTCATATAATCATAGGGGGGCGCATGTTAAAAAAATTTAATGATTGGTGCATAAATGTGAGAATAACACGTGACATAAAGTATAAAGTTCGCGGGAAGTGTATCAATCAAATATCAAAAGGTACTTTTGTAATGTCTGAAAAGTATATGATTATTCGAATTACGAGTTTGAATTCATCGTTCTAACGTTTTACAAGTTAATTTTATTATTTCAGTGAAAAATATGTTAGACCAATGCTTAAACTGATACTAAATTTTATTAAACTCTACAAAAGAATGAGTTGAAGTGTAGAATTTGTTTTAAAATTCATTAGAATTAATGTAGAATCATTAAATAATTATCTATTGCAATAACGATCTAGGAGATGATTTAATTTATAATAATTGCTTTACTGTATAACTTTCTCTCAAAATGGGTCCTTGAAATATCTAAACTTATTAAGAAAAAATAATAGTTCGCCCTTGACCGGACTCGAACCGGTAACCCCATGGTTAACAGCCATATGCGCTATCCAATTGCGCTACAAGGACATTAAAATAGAAAATTAAAAAATAAAAACAATCAGAATGTTAAATGTTGTGATGCAATTATAACTCCCGTTAAGTTAAATTAATATTAAACGAAAGCATAATAAAATGATAAGTATTTAGAAAAGATAGTGTTCAAAAATATGTTAGTAAATGTTTGGGCACGGTTTGCCCAGTGAATAGCGTATCAGTCACAAAAAATGAAATTTGAATCATAGTTCATAGGTTCGAAACCAGGGTTTGGTAAAATGAACCTACTCTCGTGCGTAGAATCGATAAAATAAGTTAAACTAAAAAAATGAAAATCGTATACTTTAAAGTAATTCTCAAATAGTGCATAGCATATCAGTTACAAAAAAGGAAATTTGTTATGAAGTTCGAAACTAAGGTATGGTAGAATGATTATACTCCCGAACGCAAAATCGATAAAATCGTATACATTAAAGTAATTCTCAAAGTAACCGACAAACCAACGCCCATAAATGAGAGGACCACAATTTTTGCCTTGAAGCATCTAGAATCTCGACTTACAGGTATAGTTTCTTGGCTTGATCAGTTAAACCTACTTCAAATTATCAAGTCATGTATTTTGTTACAGGTTCGATTCCAAGTGAAATGTTTATGAAAAAAACCTAACTACAATAGTTTCTAATTCCTGCCGGTATAGGGCGCCACCTAGCATTTTCATGTCCAAATTCTAAGTCGATTCCAAAAAATAAGCTTCCTCTCAACAAGACCCCTTATGTTATAGCATAACATTACCTTATATGGACATTCATTCAAACCCTAAGATGCTACGAAAAATTAAGCCCCGTCTAAAATTTAGCCCCCTCATACCCTATCATAATATAGTATGATCTAGATCGACTCCTTACGTTCGAAAACTATCTATAATTTTCTTCTAAACTAATACTCTCCTACTATAGCATGATCTTTCCACACTTTTACTTTTATCTCACTATCAGATTACCTTATCTCACTATCCTATCTTATCAGATTATCCTATCTTATCGCCTCTCCTAACACTCTTCCCAAACCCTCTCGTACTATAGCACGATTTCCTCCTCCCTCCTAAATCCACAATCCACCGTCTCTTTCGAACTGTCTTTTCCCTACTACTGATATTGCTTTTTCTTAAATAAAAATGAATGTGATCAGCAAGATAAATCCAATCCTGATTTATTTCTTCTCTCTTAATAAGAACAATACAGTCACTCATATATCGCTGATAAATCATTCAGATATTAGATGAAATTAAATAAAAAAATTAAGCTAAATTAAATAAAAAAATATATATGTATATCACCTGGTTAGGGGGAAATTTTTCCGATGTAGTACGTAAAAAATCAAAAAATTCTCGTTGTAAAGAAATTATTAAACAATATAAATTCCAGTTTTCTCAAAATTCTACTTAAAAAATAAAGTTGCATATTCAGAAGAGGTGTATGTAAGAGGTGAACTTAAATATTCTTCGCCTAAAGAAATCGTTGTGTTACAATTCCTGAAATTTATTAGTTTTAGTTTTGAGTACTTATACAGTTAAATGTACCCCAAACTCAAGAAAAATAAAATAAACACTGTAGTTTTTTTTTCTTTTTTCGATGAAATGTAAGGGTTTATAAGAAATATGAGACCTTAAATCAAAAACTTATATCAGATTAATATACAGGTATGGATCTAGAAATTTCAAAAATGCATATTGTGAGAATAAAAATATATTGGTATAGCAATAGAATAAAAACTCAATTTTTATATGAAAATATATTCCATAATTTTTATTTATTTTAAGGTATTGAGATAATCCAGATAAAATAATATTCCACTCACAATTTGTAAGTTAATTTTTTTCTGATAATACTTTAGTGCGTATTAAAAATTTAAGGATGTATATATAGTATATTATAACAATAAATATTGTATATAAAAACAATATTTGATTGTTTAAAATTTTTTAACCGTAATATCGTAATATGACATCTATTTTTTTTTTTCTTGTCAAATTTTGAATGTTATACAACCTAGTTTTTGTTTACTTTGAGAGTTAGACAGTTTGATATTTACTGAACCGGAAGCCCAATACCTAGATTAAAACTTAGATAGACTTGACATCGTGTTAGTTAATCGCAGAATCGTGTGTGCCAATGATTATTCTGTTCCTAAAGTTAAAAGTTGTAAGGTCCTATATTTATTAATATTTTGATACCTATTTTAACTTATTTTCTAATTATTTGTAAATAAAGTAAATTGTTGATTTTAAAACAAAAGTTGTTCTTTCTGAAATTGCGCTACCCTTTCTCACATAAGAGTAGACGTAACGATATGTTCTCTAGAAAGACTATGTAGAAAGACTATTCTTCTGATATTTTCATTAATTTTATAATTTAAATTTCTGTATTGGTGTATACAAAAAATTTAAAGAGTTTTTATTATTATTATTATTATTATCTAAAACGTTATTGAAGCTATAACGGCTATTTAAGAAGTTTTTTGTTTTCTTTGTTTACTCGTTTTGTTATTACACATTTTTTAAAAGATATTTATAAATTCGAAAAAATCACAAGTATTAATTCAAAAAAGCTTTTCTTACATTTATCTAAAGTCGCCCTGAAAATGCTATAATATTTTTTAATGCCTGTGTTTTAAAGTACGTAGTACTCAAGTACGTAGTAATTTCAGAGTTATACTCGTAACATTTAAAAACATTATTAGATCCGTTTTATGTTTTTAGAACATTAAATAGGGACTTAAAAAATTTTATAAAATTATAAATTTTAATAACATATAACTTTATGAGTGTATAATATGTATAATTTAAAATATACAACATTATTATAAGTACATTTTTTCCAAAGTTTTATGAATTGAAGAAAACATTTTCCGAGTTTTCTCAAAGTATTTCAGATTAATGCAAAATTGCAAAAATGTTATGAAAACACGGTGTCTAAAATATTGAAATACAACAGAGCAGGTATAAAAACTGCTTTTTTTACATAGTGTTGAAATAAAATAATGATAATTGCGGTGAAAGTTAATACTTCCAAATAACCAAATGAAAACAGAAGATTACACTTTAAAAAACTCTAACATGTTTAATTAGTAGATGTTCGAAGTGTCACACACCTCAGTAATATCATACACATGATATTAAACAAATGTTGAACATCTTTTTATGAAGCGGAAAGCTTTATACAAAGCGGAAAGTGCGTTACCCAAGACTGGACTTGGGCACCAGTGACGTCAGAGGGAGAAACGAAACCTGCGCGTGGACCCTACCGTGTGTTCTACTTACCGTGCTTAAAATAATCTTTTCCATAAATGTAAATATGTCTTAATTTCCAATTTTGCCTAGTGTATATTTGAAGAGACAATATTTTATAAATGATTGCATGGGGGGTAATTCTAGGAGAGATGGCCATAGAGAAAATATGGTTAGTCTAAATATTTCCAAAACTGTATCAAATATTGCAGCATAAACTTTGCTGGTAAGAAATGGTTCAACGTGTTCATTCAATGCGACGTGCAGCTGTGTTTTTCATTTATCAAAAAAGTGTAATTTTAATGTTTATTTAATTTACTGGTTGGATATTTTTGTTGAATTAAGTTACTGAACGTTTTGCAGTACGTATGATTCATTTCTTTTTACTACAAGGACTTTAAAGGCACGTATATAATCCAATCTTTGCTTTTAAAGCTAAAACAAAGGCTTACAACGGCGGAGTGTCGCATTATATTGGGTGGAAATCTGTCCATCAATTTTAGGAGAGATGGCCACCCGTAATCAATATTTCAAAATTATACAGAGTGAGGTTTTTAACTAAACATAATTATTTTTAAAATAATTATAAAATTTTTATTTTTATAATTATATTAATTGACATAATTATTTCAATTTTAACTAATATAAATATTTCAATAACAATAATATAATAGAGTCTAACGATGTATTTTTGTTTCATACAATATTGAAAAACTTCGGAAACATTCATCCTAGAAACAGATAAAGTTGGCACATAAACTTAAAACCGTGAAAAAGTCTAAAATAAACGCGAGAATAAAAAACAAAAAACAGACGACTAAACTAACTAAACTAAAACTAGATGCGGCCGCACTGTGGCATTCCGGACTTTAAAGGTGAGGTGTATGAATTTTTTTATAATAAGGTTTCACTAACTTAGGAAATTGACGAAACGAAAGTAGAGGCACTCTCTGGTCTGAAAGATGTTATGAAGATCTCTGCACCCCCCCCCCCCCCACACACACACACAGTAAATGCGAAATACATTCACGTTTTAAGAACATGATAAGATTCGAGAACAGCCTTTGTGATTTGTTTTGTACTAGGTTAAGAAATTCTTTCTCCGTTTTATGATAAGTTATGAAATGTTTATGAAACAAAAAAAAAAAAAATGTTTCATGCAGCAATACGCATTTTTGTTCAAAAATATTTTGGCATTCTTATTATCATCTCCCAGTTATTAATTATTTTCATTTTCTCATTCAATCATTCATATTACACGTGTAGAAAGAAGAATGAAAATGAGTTTTAATAGGCGTACCCATTCACACAACATTGTGAGGTGATTAGAGAGGCCATACTTAATATATATATGACTTTTATATAAATTTTTTTAACTTTCTGTTACTTAATCAAGAATTGTAAGAATCGCATTTTTTGGTTCCATATTTTATTTTTTAAGTATTAGTTTTTTTACGCATAAATTTGAAAACTGTTCAAATTCACCCCATTTTACAGTATTGCTTGGATTCATAGCATAGAATTCAACGGTTTGTCATAAACAAGCTTAACGTATTCGTGATAATTCAACAACAGTTTGTTTGTTTGTTTGTTTTGTTGAACACATACATCGGATTTGCGTGCTTGACACCAGTGCCCGCTTATAATTTATCGTCGATATACAGGGACGAGATAGCACAAGGAAATTTACAACACCAGAGAATTACATCGTGGAGGCTCCACAAAGAGTGTGCAATAGGGCGGGATTCGAACCAGCCTCCACCTATGCTCTCCAGCGATTAACGGCATGGTGTCTTGTCCAATCAGCCATGGTGAACAACAGTTGGTCGCAGAGACTAAATTAAAAAAAATTATAAAATGTACTTGGTGACATATTTTCTTGCCCAATTCGCAAAGCGGAGTGAAAGTTACCAATTTCATAGATATTTTTCACTATAAATTTAACTGTTGTGTTTTTCTTTATCATGATCTCAATCTGGTATTGTGACTTCTCTTTGATGTGATAGACCAAGCTACGTTTACTGAGATAGAGAAGAGTGTTGTGACATTTGTAGCTACAAGGTGTCTCAAAAGGGGCACCCATATTTCTTTAACTGCAAAATCTGTAAAATGTAAAAACGTGAAATGCATCAGTATCGCATAAATGTTTTACCCAGTAATTTAGAATACTAACTGATATTGTCAGAAGTGATAATTGGATATTTGTCACAATTTAATATATAGACTTTTCTGCGCTGTAAAAATGCATACTTTGGTTTGACTTCTAATAATGCATTAACTAACGTGTAAAAATGAATCGAAGGAATGAACCGTTTTTATCTTTATTTTATTCAATTGCTATGAAAGGCAAAAAAAAAAAAAAAAAAAAATGTTTGGAATTTTGAAAATTTGAAGTTAGTTTAAGCATTTTTACTGGTTAAGATAGCAAAGAGGCATCTATTGACTAAAATTAAAAGTATTTTTCAAAAAATATATACCAGATTTATCAGGGTTTTTAAGTACATGTCTCTCATCCTATGTTTTATTATTACTAGCTGACCCGCCCATAATTTCTCGTTCTCGGGATAATTATCTAAAATATACTTAAAATCAGTGTTAAATACTGACCTTTCTTTACGGTAGGGATTTGATGTTAGGGGGTCCACTGCCTTCGTCTATACACAACATCGAATTTGTATGATATTATACAAGGTGATGCAACCAGAGTGGGACAAAATTAATTAGCAATTCCATTTATTTTGTTTCTTTCATTTTGCACACTGTACTTTGAAATGACAGCTATTATAGTCTAATGAAACTAGAGTTGAAGACCACGCTGCCTTTGACAGCGTACACCCGTGCGTGCTACGAACACTCCGGTGCCTTTTTCCAAAAGAACTTCGAACTTGTATGACTTGACATTGTTAAAACGGTGAAAAGAAATGCCACTGCTCAATCTCTTGCCATATTTTAAAACGCGCATTGATATCTTCGAGCTTAAAAATGAAAAGCGAACGTAGAGAAAGAGAGAAAAAAGTAGAGTAAAGCGCCCATATTTTGTCCCCTCTCCTAATTTCGCCTCCCTTAACTTCTCCGCTTCTGCGAAAGTGGCGCCACTTATGATGCAAGGCACAGGGGACGGGAGGTAAAATGGGTCAGTGTTGAAAGTTTCGTTCGCCAAGACGCATACATAAGTTAATGACGGCGTATTTCCAATTTTTAGAAGACCTGAGTTCTTATTACGTCGTATGCAGAACATTATTTACTGTACTGTAAGTATTTATTTCTTATTCATTGCATGTATTTTACGTTGATAAGATACTGGCAGTATCATACAGCTAGTTTTAGGACGCTCAGCTCATCTTACGGGAACTGAAGCTCCGTCATATTGGGAATTTTCTTCTCGGGGACGAAATTAGAAATGCTTTTTCATGACCTTTTTTTCAATTTTTTCCTCATGTTTGGATGGCTAATATTTCTTTATGTTATTCTTCCACTGATAATTAGTACATTTCTTTGTTCCTTATTTTAATGTAAATTAAATTTCTTACTCATTTAGAAATAAATTTTGATTTAGTTATAAGTTTAGCCTCGGCATATTGTATTTTTTGAGGGGACGAAATTGAGACCATTTTTTTTTCTTTTGCATTTTTTAGATACTTTTGAAAAACAATTCTTCGCATTGTTAAAATTTTTTTGTACAATATTTGCCTATGTTTCTATGTGCGTGGGTAGTTAGTCTATGTAAAATCCAAATTTGGTAGGTTTTCACTGAAAATTTCAACTTCCAAGGGCCTAAAAGTGACTGGGGGACGATAATAGGGCACCTTACCCTACCTGGTCTGTGTGAGAAACGACTTTCAAAAAACTTTTTTTTAAATAGTAAGATTTAAAATTCTTTTGAACCAAAGACTGCGTTACAATCGGAAAGGTATCCCATATAAGTGGGTATGTATATTTTCCTATTTTGTTGCAATTCTATCCCGAAATAGTGGATAAAAATCTAAAAATAAAGAAACAAGTTGGAAATTGCACGTCAAACGTGGTAAATGAGGTGCGTTCGTACTATAACCAGTTTTATAAATATTGTTTGCACCACACATTGTACTGAATGTATATTTTAATGCACTTCTTAAGTGCATACCAATTTCATTCGGTTCGAAAGGCTGTAGCATCATTAAAATGCACTTGCGATAATTTTTTCGCATTGGCCGTAATGTAACGGAAAACTTTTCGGTGTCCCGGTAATTACACTGTACATCCCATTTTCATAAAAGTTAGTGTTGATATGACTCGAGTCATTTCAATTCGAGTCATATCGAATTTGAAATGGCTCGATAAAATTTTGCAACAATTATATATTTAAATTTTCAGACCATTCGGTTGGGCAGTTTTTGCTCTGTTATATGTGGACGGACGGACACACAGACTGACAGACAGACAGACGGACCGAACGACGACATAAGTGCTATGTATTTATATAATTACGAACAGACATAAAAATGGAAAAAAGAAAACGGATATGAATTCAATCTTCAGAAAATAATATTTTTGATATGGTTAATATGAATTATAATAAAAAAAATACCCAACACAACATTTAATATACATAGGCAACATTTAATTATTTTTTGGTTAATTATCAAATAATGTTAAATCTGAACTTCGGATGCATTTGGGCTTTCTTATTCGAATTTAAAGACTTCTACGTGTGGTATATTTCCATAGTCATTTCGAACACACACACAGACACACAGACAAACATTTTTCTTTTATTAATATAGATAGTTACAAAATTATTAAATTTAAAGTTCTGTTTTTATACACCTTTTATGTATCTAAAGTATCCAAAAATAAAATTAAAAATAGACAACGAATAAATTATAGTAAGTATCTAGAGTGATCAAACAGATGCAGTACGAACGTAAGGTCCAAATTAGAATATCAAGAAAACCTTCTGTTTTAAATTCGTTTAAATTCATAGTAAATATCTCGATAGTGATTAACAATGAAAATTATTCCAAGAGATGCACGTATCTATGTCTATCCTTTCCAAATTTCTCCTCTAAGTATTTTGCTACTCCTTGAATTTCCCCAAATTCCCCCCTTACATATTTTCCCAGTCAGTGAAACAATCTGTAAATTTCGATAATTTTCATTCTTAAACTTCTCTCGGTAGCTCATATAGTGCCGGCAAAAGAAGTAAATAATCGGAATACACTTTTAACACAAAATAACATCTAACATTCTGGCAGGATTTCACATCCGTGTTATCTTCCTTTGCTAAGTTTTAAATTAGATGTAAGGTTACTGTGTTTAAATGTGGTGACCCATAAATGCAAAAAAAGTTCTTATAACTAAATTCCTAGCGCAAGAATCATGCAGTGTACATGTGAAACATCTGCATTTCAGAGACAAAACGGGCAACATGTAACATGTTTCTTCTTGGATAATTTTTCACTGAAGTATACATCTTTAACAATTCGTAAATGAGACAACAATTCTTAAATATGACAACAATTCTTAAAATGCGGTGAATAATCCTGATGATACTACTATTTCGTTATTTTTATCTCTGAATGTCAATCAACCACCTCAATGTCACTGCATTGAAGGTATGCTTCATCTAGAGGTAGTGAAACTGGGAAAGATCGACATGATTTTATGTGGAGTTCGAAAGTTGTTATCGCATTTGATGTCGGATTTTTTGACGGAATTTTAGCGATGAATTGGAATCTTCCAATGGGGAAGTGCTTTAACCCTCTCCCTCCGTAATGGTTTTATTAAAATAGCTTCAAAATAACTTCTTTTATCACCGGTTTTTGAAAAAAAAAATTGTCTAATTTAATCGAGAAAATGCTCCGATTAAATAAGGCAAAATTTACAACAAAAAAAAAATTAACTGATGGGAATAACCAAGGAGGATTAATTAGACGGAAAAATGCATCCCCGAGAAAATCTCGGGTTGCGCAGCGAGAGGGTTAAGCAGATGTACAGAGGTAAATTTCAGTGCAGTGTTACCAGAAGTGACTATTTTTTAGACTAAGTTTTATACTTATATTATATAGTTATATTTATATTTATATAGTTTTAAGTTTATGTTTTTATAGACTATTTTTTATTTAATTCTAACGCTTTTTTCCCACTATATGCCTTGTCATATATTTCTACAACCACTGCATTGAAATCTACCAAAAATAATATTATTTTTAAATTCTGGTATGACTAGAATATAAAAAGTATATGTCGTCAGTGATAATCCTAAATATGGTATTTTTTTTAATTAAATGAAAATAATGATTAAAATTTTTGAATAATTGAATGTTACTGAAATAATAAGTGTAGGATTTCGTTATTCCACGGTAGTGTTTTTCTTTTGCTGAGTACTTAATTACATATTTTAAATAATTAAAATAGAAAATTTTATGTCTTGATACAAATTTAATTAACGTTTTTACTTAAAAAATAACTATGTACATATAAGTAGATAATAAAGAAATAGTAGTTTTGAATAGTAGTATAATATTAAATAGCATGACGTTTTGAAACCAGTGAGTAAAGAATAACTCAAAAGTACCCTTTCCCAGTTTTCCTGAAAACATGGAACTCAAAGTAAACTGTCAGCATTATTGGGTCATTCCACGTAAAATGAGCAAATATTTAAAAAAAGTCGTGGCCACATAGTAACAGATTTTAATAAAATTTGATATACAGGTTCAATTCATATTCAAATAGAGCTCTGCAAAATATCTTCACAAAAAATAAATTATTTTAGCAGTTTTGGACATTTAAAAAACTTGTGATAAAGAATGGCATGTGTGCAATCGTCCAAAGTTGCAGGTTTGAAGTTCTGTATCTTGAAAACTATTTAACTGAAATGAATTTTTTTTAATAATGTAACCTCTGAAAAATTATCTTCATATTTATTGAGCAATAATAATCTGGTAACACCATGATTATTCTTTAATTGGTTGTAAAAATTGAAAAATTGCAAATTTTGAGAAAATTAAAAACGTATTCAAAAAGGAATTCAAAAACATCTGAGAAATTAATGCATGATGTACTTTTACATATTAAGATCGAATTACTAAAGTTTTTAAGTTGCAATGTATTTCCTTCACCTTTAAAAAAATTTAGAAACTTTTAAAAAAATGACAAAATCTTAATTTTTCTTCTTATTGATAGGTAAAAAAATAATGAAGGAAATGTCCCACATTACAGTTATTGCACAGACATAAAGATCAATAAGTCCATAATCTACTAAAAAAATTTCAAGCATGCCTTTTTGATACCTAACGTCACAAAATTGGGTTAAAAAAGGCAATATTAACTACATTCCATGAGCTATTTTTTTTAAATTCGCGCGCGTTTCTTAAAATATTGCACGATTTCAAGGTGAAAAAATTTAGTGCTGCCATCTATTTTCTGTATGTGGGTTTAGATATTAATATATAATTTTCTGTTCAATTGAGCTTTTTTTTCTACTTTAATTAAAAATCTTCTTGAGGAAAAAATAAACTGAAAGCAAGTATAAAAGTTTTTATATTTAAAATATATACTGTTATCTATAATATCAAAAGAATTAAAAGTTTAAAAAAGCTTTCTTTCACGTCGAAACAAGTGATAGAAATATTGCATTTTATCCTCAACATTTTTTACTATTTATTTTTTTTCTCATTAAGGAATAAAAAAGGCAAGAATGAAAGTTTAAATATTTAATATATATACTTTTAGCTATAACGTCAAGCAATTTTGATATTGTAGGAGGTGTCCTTCATCTCAATAGAAACGTTGCATTTTTCCCTCAAATTTTTTCAAAAATAATTTTTTCCTCATTAAGGAATAAAAATACAATTACTAACTTACGTCAACCTGTTACTTATTATTCATTCCTAATTATAAATAATTTTTAATATAGTCTTTGCATACTTAAGGCTAATAACCAAAATTGAAACTTCAAGCATGTAGCCAAAACCACGATTTTGCATCCACTTTTAATATAAATTTGAATACTTAAATAAACAATCCTAAAATCTATTATTTTACATTTACTCATAAATAGATATGATCTACTTACAAAATGATTTTCGTTAAAATCTGTGACATGTCTGCCACAGGTGGTTTGCTCATTTTGCATGGAATGACCCTATTGTGTTTAATTATAATTATTTTTTAAACATATTTTTATTATGGAACAAACATCGATTTTTTTATCGATTTTTATCTATTACAGTCCCATTATCATTTTTACCCTGTTTCCCGGTGTATATTTTAGTTAACAAAACGCTTAAAGTTGCTGTCAGATTCAACAACTTTTCGAGCTATTTTCATACCAGCTGTTGATTTGAGCCAGTTTTTCGAGAGAAATTGGCTCAAAACTCAGTGTGATATCGATATCCCCAGCAATATCCTCAATTTTTTACCCATAGCTCATAAAAAATCGCTCCTAGCAGCAACTTTTGTCCAATTTCTACTCGATAACCCGATCAGAGATAGGTGTTTTAGAATATCCTAAATATGGTATTTTTAAAAATTAAATGAAAATTATGATTAAAAATTTTGAATAATTGAATGTTACTGAAATAATAAGTTTTGTCCCCAGCATTTTATCTCAATTTTTCATCCATAGCTCATAAAAAATCGCTCCTAGCAACAACTTTTTGTCCAATTTCTACTCGATAACCGAGTGATATCGATAGGTTTTAGAATGTCAACGAGACAGCTACAAACAATAACAACCGGTAATAGTAATAACTGACATAACCTCCAACTTTTGCAACAACAATTGTAACACTTATTTGGCTTTGCACTCTTTTTACGTCCGCTCAAAAGTTGGTGGCTTGAAAAATTGTTGAATCTGATAGAAATTAAATGGACCTTACCAAAAATTTCTAGAAGTTTGAAAGTCTGTCGAGGCTGTAAAAGTTGACACAATGGCAGGTCACATGGGTTATATAATATTACTTACTCAACGTTGCATACTCATGTATCATAGGGATGCACTTTTGGATGCAGCTACTGTAGCTTATATGATGAAGTGCTAACTGAAGAATCTAATGATAATATTACGTTTGACAGTGATGTAAATGTTGAGTATGGGAGTGAATTTGCCAAAATACTATTGTTACTCTAAAATTAGATAAAGAAGTCGAAATAAGCACAATGGTAATGGGTTAGAACGGTGTGATAACACATTTTATGAACCGAATGAAATTATAAATATCTTTCAGTGTCCTGCCAATCTTCCAGTCTTTTCCAAATCATTTATAACCAGAAATTGTATAAAATAAATGAAGTTAATATATAACATTGTAGAAATAATAAAAACCTTCTGGTTCGAATTACGTTTAACTTACTTGTAAAAAAAAGAGAAAGTCGCATGATATGACATAACAACAATTGTTCATTTCTAGGAAAAATTATAGTGTTGCAGGAGTTTTAGTTTATGAAATATGTGTGTAGAACATACAGTCATAAACGTTATTTTGGCAAAATGAACATTGTGCTGTTAATTCATTCGTCACTTCATTTTTTTTTACATTAACCCTCTAATTACCGCGGTAACATTTCTGCTACCATATGTTCAGCTTTAAATTTTAAAACAGAATTTCATAAATAACGTAATATTTTAAGTCATTACAGCAACATTTACTTTAAGTAATATTAGTTATGAAGTTTAAATGAAGATGGCGGTACTAAATATGAAAAAAAAATACTTTGAAGCAACATGTCTAACAAAAAGTACAGAATGCCATTTACAGTGGTAAGTTTTTGTTCAGTTTTTCAAATATTTTATTGAAATAAAAATTAATAAATATGATATATAGATATAAAAAGAGTTACTTTCATTCTCTGCACAAAACAGTTAAATGTAAGTTTGTTTTTTAATTGTAAAATGAGTACTTAAAATCAAGGTAGCAGATCTGCTACCACGGGCATTAGTGATTATGAACCCATGGTAGCATTTTCGTTACCGTATTATTTTCACAGAAAATTTTTACTTATTCGTGTTAGCTTTGTACTTAATTTACTTCTTTTATTTCAAATTCACATGCTCATGTTATTAAAAAATTCCGAAATAAATTAGTTGAAATTTAAAATTTCCACATACAGTAAAATGAAATTATTTTTGTTGTTACATTTTTGAACAAAACATTGAAATTCCTTTTTTATATATAAATAGACAGAATTATTAAGTAAATACCGAATGAATATTATGAACTTTTCATTTCTAAGTATAAATATAAGTGTAAATTGTAAGTACAAAACATTTATTATTGAGCCATATCACCCAAATATTATATTTAGTATATTTGTTCTACGAGGTATACATCACACTAGCTGATTCCGCGCAAATCAACTCCGCTGCAGTTTACTGTATCTTTTACTTACCCATCATAGGTTAAGTCTTACACTTATGTCTTGCAATCGTTTTAAAAATCTAAAGAAAAAAAATCCCTGCCGGCCCGGCCTACAGACAGAGGTAGATTTCGAAGTTAAGTATACTAATTTCACCAACAAAAACTAAATCCTGATTAGATATAAATCTACTTTAACAGTTTTATCTGTCTGCTTTTGACGAGTTTTTATTTCCTTTTTATAAAATAGCTGGTTTTATGAGAATCATGTTAAGGCGATATTAAAAAAAAAAATTTCCATACTCAACAACTCGAAATTTTCTGGCACATTTTCAGATTAATTTTTAATAATAATAAAAAAAAAAAAATATGAAACATGCTGACGTGATTTTTTAAAAGATTTATAAGCGACCTGTGTTTTTATTTTTCTTTCAATTAATTAAAACTTGATTAATAAACAATTATTTTCTCAGTAGGGCAATATTTTTCGTTTCTAACACAATCGCTTCGGGAAATTCTGTTCAAAATGCCCACTTTGACATCATTTTTTGAAATATATTCTGCCTCTATCAAAAAATCGATCATTACTGTACATTATATAGTTTCTGAATAAGAGAATCTAGCAACTGGATGCGTTTGAGAGCAAAAATGAATTTAAAAATGAGTAAGAAAATAGACAGTTTGGATTTGAATGCACCCTTAATAAGATGAATTTTTTCGTCAACCGCTAAGTATTTTTAATTTGTTTTTGCTTTAAGAATTGGCCCTATCAAAAATTTGTCTATATAAATGTTGAAGACAATATTAAGAAGATATATGATAAATTCATGGAGATTTTATATCTTGTGAATTGACGGAGTTATGAAAATTTTTCTTCTTCAACCCACCTTTTTTGTTTTCGTTTTTTTTTTTTTTTCTTGCAGTACGAATTGTTCCTATCAAAAACTTGTGAATATAAAAGTTGTAGATATTATTAAGGAGATGTATAATAAAATTAATTGGATTTGATATATTGAGAACTGACGAAGTTGGGAATTTTTTTCTCAACAAAAACCCTAATTTTTGCGCCCCTTGAGTCCATTTTTAATTTTATCAAAAATCTGTGATACATAAATTTTTGGTGCTATTTTTAGAAGTAATAAAAACTTTAAACTGATTTGATATGTACAAAAATTAAGAAGTTATGGGGTTTTTTCGGTTTTCACAAAACCCCTCCTATTTCCATCCCCTTTGTCCGCTTTTGCCCATTAACGAACTTGACCGAGATTTTATGTCCCTTGATATTATGTATCAGTTTGGAAGAGATTTGTGCAGAATTGCGGAAGTTATCGTGTCCAGAAGAAAGTGATAACACAATTGCTTCCGGAAATTCTGTTCAAAATGCCCACTTTGACATAATATTTGAAATATATTCTGCCTCTATCAAAAAATCGATCATTGCGGTACATTATATAGTTTCTGAATAAGCGAATATACCAATTAAATGCGTTTGAGAGCAAAAATGAATTTAAAAATGAGTCAGAAAATAAGCAGTTTGGATTTGAGTGCATCCTTAATGCAATGATTTTTCCAACACAATCCGCTTGGGGAAATTCGGTTCAAAATGCCCACTTTAACAGCATTTTTTTAAGTATATTCTGCCTCTATCAAAACATCGACCATTACGGTACATTATATAGTTTCTGAGTAAGAAAACGTACCAATTGGAAGCCTTTGAGAGCAAAAATGAATTGTAAAATGAGTCAGAAAATACGCAGTTTGGATTTGAATACACCCTTACTTAGATGATTTTTTTCTTCAACCGCTATGTATTTTTAATTTGATTTTGCTGTAAGAATTGGTCCTATCCAAAACTTGTCTATATACATGTTGTAGACAATCTTAAGAAGATATATGATAAATTCATGGGGATTTTATATCTTTTGAATTGACGGAGTTATGGATTTTTTACTTCTTCAAACCCCCTTTTTGTTTTCGTTTTTAATTTTTTTTTTTTGCGGTACGAATTTGTCCTATCAAAAACTTGTGAATATGAAAGTTGTAGATAATATTAAGGAAATTTATAATAAAATTAATTGGAATTGATATCTTGAGAATTGACGAAGTTATGAATTTTTTTCTCCCAAAAACCCTATTTTTTGCGCCCCTTGAGCCCATTTTTAATTTTATCCAAAATCTGTGATACATAAAATTTTGGCCCTATTTTTAGAAGTAATAAAATCTTTAAACTGATTTGATATGTACAAAAATTAAGAAGTTATGGGGGGTTTTCGGTTTTCACAAAACCCCTCCCTATTTCCATCCCCTTGGTCCGATTTTGCCCATTAACGAACTTGACCGAGATTTTATGCCCTTTGATTTTATGTATTAGTTTGGAAGAGATTGGTGCAGAATTACGAAAGTTATCGTGTCCAGAAGAAAGTGATATATATAGATAGATAGATACATAGATAGATAGATAGATAGATAGATAGATAGATAAAGTTTTTTACTGAGGGTGGTTTTGGGTTCTAGGAGTCATGATCGGTGCAGATCTGCAAAAATTTTTCAGAAATTCCAACATAGGAACGATCCCAATAGGTAGTATTTCATACGAAATCTACCTAAAATTACGGATTTACATGTACTGCAGATGCTGTACGGTACTGCAGATTCCGAAAAACATATTTTTAGAAGAAAAAAAAATGCCGCCCGTCTGTGTGCGTGTCTGTAAACGCCCTATCTCCCGAACAAATTGAGATAGAGTCTTGAAATTCGTCTTGTACTTAGTATGTAATAATGAGAAGAAGCTTATTGAAATTCACTAACATCGATTATCCGGAACTATTTTTTTCGGACTCTCGAAGTATTCGTTCTGATAAAAGGTATGTAAAAATTTTCGAAATTGTTTATTTTAAGGAGTGAATATAAAAGACAATATAAAAGCATAAACCCTGCATAAAGAATGAAGTCGATTGGAAAATTAGTTGCCGATATATTTGTAATGATATTTTCCATACTCTTCGATTTTTCATGCCACTGTATTTCATTCAGATTTCAACTCAAAAATACATTTTAAATGTAAATGAGATGCTTAATCTGACGCAGTAAACTGTGAGTTAATATGATTATCATTTTTAGAGTTATAACAATGTTTCTTTTATGCAATTCAGCAATTGAGCTTTTAAAGTTTATGGCGTCATCAAACCACGATTTTAAACACTCTATCTAACGAACAAATTGAGATGGAGGCTTGAAATTTGGTATGTACTTAGAATGTAATAGTGCGACAAAACCTATTAAATTTCAATATTGAACATTTATTTTCATATTTTATAAATGAAGTTATAAATAAAGAGGAAGAGACATACAGTGTATTTTATACCCGTTGCGAGTGAAGTAACTGAGGAGGTAGTCACACGATGGCGGGTGTTTTTTTTAGTCCGATAAACAGTTTCTTATTACCGACGGTCCTAACTTTAACCAGTAAATTTGAATAGAAAATTTCGTGTTATTTAAGCCCATTATCCATGCAAAATTTCTCTCACAAATGTGGTAAAAATTTCCTTTTGTTGTTACTGGTGGCAGTTTGCCCAGGTATTGTAATCTTTTTCACTGTCACCGACAGGAGTTTGTTTAGGTTGTCACAGAGTGGCGGAAACGCAGGGCCTGACAACCGCCGAAGCAAACGTCTTTCGGTAAAAATGAATATAAATTCGGCAATAATACGGCGTTTAAATAAGGAGAAAATTTCTATTTGCATTTACTGGTGGAAATTTGCCCGGTGGTAACCAACCCCAGCGAAAGCGGTTACAGTTGTAGCTTCACTATTTTAATTATATGTCAGTTCCTCTTTATTCTTAGTTCCATGATTTTATATCATGCATATCCATGATGGTTAAATATTACTGTTGCCTCCAACGACTAGTTTATTAAATTCTCTTTTCCAGTTCTTCTATAGAAGTTGACTAGAAATTTTATTATTATCATAAAAATAAAAATATATACATATGCTAAAAGTTTTTACAGTAAACATAAAGTCTTATAACACAGTTTCATAAACAGACCTATTACTTTCGTACACACATTTGGTGACATTCTCGAGATTAGTAATGATATTAAGCTATATTCGAAAAACAAATTGAAATATGAACATGAAAAACCATCAAGTTTGTTTATTATTATCAAGTTCATATTTCAAAGTTTTCTTGGGAATGTAGTTTAGTTTATTATTAATGATCTTGATAATGTCATCGGTTGTGTGTACGAAACTAGTAGGTCTATTTTTTAAAGGGTTTTTAAGCTTTTATGCTTCCTGTAATTACTTTATTTTAAATTTAAAAAGGACGTAAAGTCTTGAAAAATTAAAGACAAATATAGTAAAGCGAGGAGAGTTCGCGCAGTAGGAGAGATTGCGCACAAAGAGATTCGACGCGAAGGTAGTGGGCGCGCCCAGCGACTCCAGTTAGTTGTACAGCAGCATTAGTGCAGTGTCTACATGAATGTGCATATTGATTGTTCCAAGCGTCTTGTATAAAGCAGTGCTATTTTGTTTTTTTTTCCAAAGTAAGTGCTTGAATTTTCATATCTGTTCGTCAGAATTTTTATAGAGCGTCTATAATACAAAATATTTTGAACTTAAACGATTTCTTATAAACTGCTAACCTGGACTAAGTATGCAAACACCAAAAATTCATTTTAGAAACGGCCATATTTAAATAACAGGCCGCGCAATCTCTCCTACCAAAATAGGAGAGTTTGCGCATCTGCTACTTAGGAGAGATTGCGCATTTCCCCATAAGTTTAAGTGCTAAGAGAGATTGCACAGCTTATTGATAAATTTGCATGAATTGCAAATTACGTGTAAAACATATGAATGAATCAATTTTGAAATAATTTCGGAAAAACACATAATTATCAAAACTAAATTTGGCAACAAATTACCTTGCAAAAAAAAACTTTTACAGATAAAAATTTTATTAATAAATTAATAATACAGTTGTTATTAAATAAATTGTATATAATTATTTTTGTTAATAAATTAATAATATATTTGTTAATAATTTAATTAAATATTTATATATATTTTTTAATTTATGAGCAATTAATTTGCTAATAAATTAATTTTGTTAACTAAAATAAATTTTCTAATACAATGTTTTGGAAAAGCTTTCACCCATTCCAAGTAGTGTAATGCCATCGAAATCAAAAGGAAACAGAGTGCAACTAATGTTACTGATCCACAAAATATACATGAAAAAAGATTTAAGAAGGATGCCTCTACAAAAAAACAGCTGAAGATAAGGTGCTTCCACAAAAAGTGGGATAAAAAATCTCAAGGAAAAGAACCGAAGGTCAATGAGGATGAGTGCACTGAATGTCTGTAACCGTACCAGGAGACAACTTCGAGAACTGACTGGATTCAATGTATTGCTTGTTGCAAGTGATTACATGAAAGATGCACTATTTACAACAATAAGTGCATCGATTGTGGACGACGATAACTTCGGTTCGTAAACAAAATACAATGAAACTGTGGAAATGGAAATGAAGTAATTTTCAAGTTAAACATGTTATCAACTAAATTAATGTTATTTTGTAATCTTAGTAGGGCTTGCTTTTTCTGATATTTTAATCTTCTTAAATTAAAATTTTTAACAATATTTACTCGCAAAAAACTTTCAACAATGTCGATTAAGTGTAATTATTATTGTTAAGAATTTAATTTTAGTTATTATTAATAACAATCTCTACTACCTATGTGCGCAATCTCTCCTACCCATGTGCGCGTTCTCTCCTACCCTGTAAGGAGAGATTGCGCAAAATAGTTTTCTTGGTTTTATTACTGCTGTTCTATTAAATTACAATAGAACAACAAAATAACAATGGAAATGCATAAAAAACAAATGAAGTCAAAATTATTCATGCATAGTTTAGCAAAATATTAATATTTGGATTTTTTATTATTATTCTTTTGAAAGGTGCGCAGACTCTCCTCGCTTTACTATATATATTCTAAAAGTGATTAATCACTTTTAGAATATATATTTGTCTTTAATTATTCAAGACTTTACGTCCTTTTTAAATTTAAAATAATGTAAATAGTTAAAAGATAAATACTTATCCTATTCCGTAAAGAAATTTTTTTCTCTTGTTTTATGACAATTCCAGAAGGAAACTTGGTTAATGCAGTCGATTTTAAATCTACAATTTGCATTAAAACATTTTGAAAACTACGTTATAGTGAAAAATTTAACATTCTTACGATAATTTAATACGCAGTTTAATTCAAATTTAAAATTTACATATATTTTCAATATTATTTAAGAGATGCTTATGTAACAGAGTTAAAAGACAATTACTTTTCCTATTCCGTAAAGAGAATAATGCACTTCTTTTAACGCAATCCCAAAAGGAAACTTGGTTAAAGCAGTCGATTTAAAATCTACAACTCGCATTAAAACATTTTGAAAACTATATTCTAGCGAAGAATTCAATATTCTTACGATAATTTAACACGCAGTTTAATTCAAATTTAAAATTTACATATATTTTCAATATTATTTAAGAGATGTTTTCCGATACATTTGTGATTTAAAGTGCTTTCACCAAACGATTTATTTATCCATAATTCATTTAACAGAATTTAGTTTTGAGATTATTTAGTGGTATTATGATTTCGGTAATGTCGACTTACCGAATTGTTTCGCTAAGCACACAGACAAAATACGAGTCTGTTATATTATCTAATTTATTTACTATTTAAGTGAAACACTAATTTTAAAGAAAAAAACAGAATTTAAATAAGTAATAATTATGAAAACGTTAGCAAGGGAAAGAAAACAATGAAATGCCTTTAGAACTTAAAACGCCAAATCGCTTAATTTATTTCCCGTTTTGAACATGTTTCACTTTTTTCATTAATAGCTTATGGAAATTGTAAAAAGAAAAATATTTCTTGATCTAGCAAAAAGGTTTTCGAAATGAAATATACACTGTTAAAAATTTGCAGCATTCTGTCCACTCATTCAACCGTTTTTTGAAAAAACGGTTTCATAACAGTAATTTAACGGAATTCTGACCATATAATGGCCAATAGTATGGTCACAATAGAGTTAAATTACGGTTGTGTAACCATTTTCGATAAAAACTGTCAAATGACTGGACAGTATGCCGCAAATTTTTAACAGTGTAGTCTATTCCTACGCTACGATTCCCGTATCTCCAGAAACATAAGAAAGCAATAGATTTCCGAGATTCAATGAAGCGTTTCTAAAACAAAACAAAACAAAACAAAACAAAACAACAAAAAAAACAGTTTCGCAAGAAAATTTATACGCCGAAGAGTATTAAATTATGTTCATTTTTCATTCTTATTTTAGCCTGCTTCAGTGTTGAACATGTTTATTATACATGAAAATATTTACTTGAGAAACTTCCGGAAAACCGATATTTCCGTTCAAACCGGGTTGAGAAAACTTATTAATACGACGGTGAAGCAAAAAGTAATGCCTCCATTTCTCTAAATTTTACTTCTTTCACAGCTACTGGATTATGTATGCATGATATTACAGAGGTAACCTTACTCTAATTATATAGTATTTTCCTTTTCAGGTTGACTGGTTAGAACCATGGATCTGAATCTAAAAGAAAGAGTCATCATTAAATTTCTGGTAAAAGATGATTGTGTACCTAATGAAATCTATAATCGCTTGAAGAATGTTTATGGGGACGCTGTGATGGACATCAGCAATGTGCGGCGTTGGGTGAAGAAGTTGGAAACGTAGAAACGGAAATTTCAGATAAACAGAGAAGCGGCCGGCCGACATCATAGGTCACAGAAGCAACGTGCTGATGAATTGAATCGCGGTGACAGACGCTTTACAGTTCAGAATTTTGCTGATGAATTGAGCGTCTCGTTTGACTCTGCCCAAGAAATAATTGGAAAACCCTGAAAAAATGCAAAACCCTGCTAAAAGCAAAACACTGAAATTTTCCAAAATCATTCTGATGCATGGATTAACTGATGACGCAAAAGTGTTGAGATTAATGGCGACTGTGTGGAACGGTATTTCTGTGTAGAGGATAGTTCAGGCTATGATCTATAACAACTGCTGCAGTTATATGTTCATGAATAAAATTTTTAAGACACATGAGGCATTACTTATTGATACACCCTCGTACACTCGAGAAAAACTATCCAGTAAAATTTCTTAAAATTACATGCAGCAAAATAAACTTTTATTGAAAAATGTTTATTTATACTCCTTTATCTACTGCATTTTGATCTACTGGAATTTTTTTTCAAGTAACATTTTTGTTCAGTTACTACGATGAAAATAAAAGAATATACATGAAAGGAAAAATTCACCCGTGATAAATTTAATTCGTTTTAGAGGTAATTTAGAGGTAATTAATTAAAGTGGTATTTTAAAGTAATGTCAGTACACTGTGCCTAAAATACTCTTGTAACAGAAAACCCACATGATATTTCAAATAAAGTTTAAACTCCTAAAAATGCTAAATAACAAAAAGACACTCATATGTTAACAATAAAAAATATTAAATTGACATAGTTTTATTTTGCACATGAAAAATGAGAAAAAAGTTGAAATTTCATGGTATTATATATAATTTTTAAAGTTTCGATTTTGTTAGCAGTCCTTTAGTTGTGCAATGCACATATACCAGGGACAACATGCTCGCTCGCATCTCCACATATGCAATATGAACCACCAATTGGAAGACAGGAATAAATCCAAAAAATAAGAATGGAGATAATAAAAAAAGACTTTATAAATTTTTACTTTCAACTTACAGGCTCATGTGATATCAATGACAATGAAGAATATATAAATTCTGATTTCTTTACTGATAGAGCTGGCTGAAATATATAATATTCATTTATAAATGTATAGGTAAATGTGTTGGATTTATTCCCTTCTTCCAAGTTGTTATAGTATTGAACAAATAATATTGAAGTATTAACATGTGTAACATTTGAAATACTATTAAGATGTATGAAATAGCAGAAAGTTTTGGGATTGGCACATTCAACTAGTTTTTGTGAATTTTTCGACAGTCCTTCAAATATTAAAAATATATATTTTGAATAATTGTAATAATCTTAATAAAATCATGTATACACATAAACATGCATTTTATATAGAATGGGTGTTCTCAAGGGTTTTTCTAAATCGTTAATACTATTTCTAATAGGGTAATTAAATTAAAATTACTAATACTTGTAACTATTGTTTTGATATAAAGCTATTTAAAAGCTATTTAATAATAAATCATATGCACTAAATCTGCATAACACAAATCCTTTACAGAATTCCATAGGGAGATTTAACAAAATGAAACACACATATAAAATTGAAATATGTTTTTCAAATTGTCCTGAAATATATTATAAACAAATATGTATTGCAATAGTATATTAAAATTGCTTTCTTTAATAATGAAACAGAAAAACGTAATCCTTCTCTGAAATGAAAAATACAATATATTTATTCAAAAATATTTGAACGCAACAACCGATCTTGTATAAATAGAAGAAATATTGGTTAGTACCATAATAATGTTTTCCAAATATATGCATTTATGTCTCTTCCTTAAAGTACACATCTCGAAAACACGAATGTAATTCAAGATTTAGTACTTTTTAAATATTTTAGCCGAAAAGAATTCGTAACTACTTTGAAACATTAAACATAAATCTTTCTACGAGATTATTATTCCTCGTAAAACTAAAGAAACGCTTTTTTCTTAGAGGCTTAAATGATTAGGAATGAAAAATAAAGGTCAACTGAATGTAAGAAGGATTAATCTAAAAGAATATATTTTTACATTTGATAGTATGTTATTAGACCATACAGGCATTCCCATATAATTGTACAAAATTCCTTTTAGATTCGCTCTATAATTTATCAATTTTTTTCAAAAGATCATATTGATTTAAACCTTGTATAATTATATTTGAAACATGCGATTTTGATATATATTCTCTTTTGTGATATAGTTTTTAGGGGTTCCTTCATCTGACGAAACCCTAGTCGCCTCACTCCTCTGTCAGTCTGTCCGTCTGTCACAGTGCCCGTTCTCAGAAACTATATAATGTTGGAGACTTGAAATTTTTCATACTTATAGCTGAACACCTCACATCAAACGACAAATCATAAAATTTTGAAAAAGTCTTCTATGGGCTCTAACTTGTATATTTTAAGCTTTTTTTTTTTTTTTTTTTTTTTTTTTTTTTTTTTTTCTAACTCAGCCCCTAATTAAGTTGAAGACTTGAAATTTTGCAAAATTATACTAAACACTTGCGATAAAATAACAAATAATAAAATTTCGAAAAAGACTTATATTTAACCCCCTCGTCTCTAACTTGTGTATTTTAAGCAGTTTTTCTAACTCAGCCCCCTAATCAAGTTGGACGTTTGAAATTTTGCATACTTATAGCTGAAAACTTGCGATCACACGACAAATAATAAAAATTTCAAAAAGTCTTATATTTAACCCTCTGGGATCTAACTTGTGTATTTTAAGCAATTTTCTAACTCAGGCCCTAATTATTTTGGAGACATGAAATTTTGCATACTTATAGCAGAACACTTTCGATCACACAAAAAATCCTAAAAATTTCAAAATGTCTTATATTATTTAGCCCTCCGTATTCTAACTTGTGTATTTTAAGCAATTTTTCTAACTCAGCACCTAATTAAGTAGTAGACTTGAAATTTTGCATACTTATAGCAGAAGACTTGCGATCACACGAAAAATCACAAAATTTTCAAAAACTCTTATATTATTTACTAACTGGTGTATTTTAATTAATTTTTTATCCACCCCGCTTTTCACCCGGGGGGCACTTTTCTAACTTTTGCCGACATCCCTTTGACCAATCTTTCATATTATGCACCATAGACTTACATAATCTAGTCCCACTTTTTACCACCAGGGGGACGCCTACCTATCTCGGGTGCTATATCCCGTATTGTCTCCACTAATATTACAACGAAACCCTCTACGCGATCTGTGACCACTTACCCACTTGTTATTTTTGAACAGTAATTATTTTCAGAGCATGAACTAATACTCCTCACTAATGCCCCTAGCGCATCCATTAATTGCTTTTTATCAAACCAAACCTTATATTCACACGCTACACAACTACAGATAAAGACCTTTCATCTAAAACAAGAACGAAATACCATGCTTCCAGCATAGATTATGTAGCAATTTCCAACGCATTCAGAATACCGTAACAAATCTTTACAATTTATTAAGATGAAACATGTGTAAATAAACAATTTGAAAAACTCATAACGTATTTGAAAACCTAATTTCTGCTATTACAGTCAATAGTCGTAAAATATTCTTATTTTTGTCTTTTTGTTCAGTCCTGTATATGATATACAGGTTTGCATGCATAGTACATAGTAATGCTAAAAGTTCGTTCAGTTAAACGAATACCAGAGTTGAAATTTTCCATTCAGCAATTTCCGTGAAAAAACGAAAATGTAGTTGAGAAATTTTGTGCAATCTTGTATATAATTTACAGAATTTGTATACACCAAGTAATATTTAGGAAAATACATTTCAGTTTAAAAATGCGTACCACATCTGAAAATGCACTTCCAGCAATTATTGTTCATAGGCTTCAATTGTTCAATTTCTTCTGTAGCCAAATTCTTTTGTGTGTCCCTGACAATAAATTCTATAAACACCCTATTTTGTTTGATTGCCTAAGAGGGACAGCTCAGACAAGGAAACCAAGTCTGTGGAGCATAGTGCTCCTCCCGGTCGTCTTTATTAAGGTCTTATAAAATACAGTTTTTAGCCAGAGCTGAAGCCGCCAGAATCACGACAGTGGGCGGTATGTATATAAAATCCCGTGTCAGGGCCGCACCTGCCAGGGGAAAAAAAACCTTCTACAGTTATTTCCGTGCAATGCACGTCAGTGGTATATATAAATTTCAGCATGTTTTAAATTACTGTAATATCTTTAAAATATACCGCAAACGATTTTTCCCCAAAGACCGTAAATGTAATGGCATTCTTTTGAGTGTCTCCGAAAATGAACCGTAAATGCGACACACTTCATTTTCAATACCGAACATGCCATAGTGATAACTGATAACATCTAGGCAATAGGACTATAGTTACACGAGTTAGAGAACGGACAGACAGGCATATGGTCGACAGACGGACAGACAAACAGGCAGACATACAGGCAAATCGAATTCATAAACACTTTTGAACTGTGTTGGAAAGTATTAAAAACACCTTTAAGCAATTCACGCTCATTCTCAGTAATAGTTACGAATTCTTTTGTTAGCACTCAATATGGCTTAGAATTTATTCGCACATCGTAGTGTGCAAAAATTTAATTAAACTTAAAACGCATACAATAAATGAAAACGTCAAATCAATTTCATTACCTTTGTAAAAGAGTAATATCATTAAAGTATGCCTCAAACGATTTTATTTTCATAAACCATAATATAAAAAATACTTTTGAGTTTCCTTATATGCGTACTGTAAGTGTTAAACACAGCACTCTGATATTAAACATCTACAGGTGTACCTAAATAATGTGTATAAATTTCCTTTTGTTTTAAGATTGTGTATCACTATTGAAATATACCACAAATCATTATCCCCATAGACCATAATGTAACGGAATACTTTAGCGTGCCCCTGGAAATGAACCATAAATGCTACACACTTCATTTTGAACACAAAATATGGCATGGCAAACCTGAATTACGTAAATCAATTACATGTGAATCCAAGAATATTTACTCGTATTAAAGCACGGATAGACAGACGGCAGACAGACCGACAAACCGAATTCATAAACACTTTTCAACTTTGTTGGAAAGTGTTAAAAAGTATAAGATCAAAGACAAAATCATATAGCAGTAATGATGTATTTGTTGAAAAATAAAACGCATGGCAAACCTGAATAACGTAAATTAATTACATGTGAATCCGAGAATATTTACTCGTATTAAAGCACGGATAGACAGGTGGCAGACAGACCGACAAACCGAATTCATAAACACTTTTCAACTTTGTTGCAAAGTGTTAAAAAGTATAAGATCAAAGACAAAATCATATATCAGGAATGATGTATTTGATGAAAAATAAAACGTCCACTATCATAATTGGAAAGCTTATGAAAACAGAGATTTAACCCCTTAATTCTCGCCCCCGTCAATATCATGGGTTGAGGTGTCGTTCGTTATTTCTCGTGCCCGTCATATTTACGGACTGGAGATTTATTTCTGAAAAAAATTCTGAAACCATAAAAAATTAACTGGCATTTCCGTGTGAAGTCCTTGAATATTAACATTTGGGTTTGATTTTTGGCGCTGATTGTGATGTTGAACTTGATATTTCATGTTCCGAAAGATATCACACTCAAAAAAATTATTAATAATCAAAATTTAATGTATATTATATTATTTCAAATATTATTTGTAAAAATTTGTTTGATGATGATAAATAAACATCTAAGATGTGAAAAATAAAGGTCTTATTCGCATTAATTTGTATGGTGCAAAACAAACATTAAAACACAGAATTCTCGCATGATGGCTTTTCCACAAATGTGGTTTTGTTCTATATCATTTTTTTTTTTTTTTTTTTGTCGCATTAAAAAAAAAAAAAAAAATCATATTTTATATAGAAACCTTATAATTATTCAATTTCTGTAATAAAAAAGTCCTTCCGGCCAGTGCCGGGAGGAAGAGGTAGCTTTCATAATCCTTATTTTAAAAAAGCCAACTTATATCATGCAAACACACGAAGCTCAATTTAGTGGAAACCGAATATAGGAGATTCAATACTAATTTTTATCAATAAAATGAATGAGAATTTCGCGAAATTAGTCAGCTTTATCCAAGCTGCTTTTCTTTAAAGTAACTTATATTTGGCTCCCAAATTCGGCAATTTCTTAAAGTGCCTGTCATTTTAAGACAACATGGTGGATGAGGCTAAACAGTGAACTTGGTCGAGACCTTAGTAATTGCTGTGCACATGCTCACTCACATCGGAATCGGTTAATATATAGGAGTGCTGTCGCATGCAAAAAATCAGATTTTTCAAAATGTCACACACAATAGAAATTGAAACTGCTATATCTGAGCCATTTTTTAAGGTAAAGACAAACAAAAAATGCTCCTGAATCCTTATATCAAGATCAAATACTTAAGAAAGAAACCTTTTCAATTTCTAATTTTTTTGCACCTCACTTTAAATATATATATATTTTTTAATTTAATGGCCGCCATTTTGAAACAAGATGGCTGATGAATCTGGCCAGCGAACTTGGTCGAGGTGTTGATGTATACTATCCACATGCCTTCTTACATCGAAATAGGCGAATACGTGAGTTATCGCGTGACAAATACAAGATCGTTTCAAAATGTTAGCCATGCTAGAAATTCAAAGTGCTATAAATCAACCATTTTTTAAGATATCAACAAAAGAACACATTTTCAGAAACAAAAACTGCTCCGGAATCTTTGTATCAAGGCCAAACACATAAAAAAAAATCTTTTTCATTTTCCAATTTTTTAATACCTCATTTTGAATTTTAAATTTATTTTTTTTTTTAAATGGCACACCTTTTGAAACAAGATGGCGAATGAAGCTGGCCAACGAACTCGGTCGAGACATTGGTATGTACTATGTACAGACCAAGTTACATCCAAATCGGTTCATAAATACGCCTGTTATCGCGTGACAAAAATCAGGTCGTTTTAAAATGTCAGCCAAAAGAGAAATTTAAAATGCTGTTACTCAGCCATTTTTTTTAGATATAGACGAAAGAAAAACTGTTCCGGAATCTTTGTATTAAGGTCAAACACATACAAAAAAAATCTTTTTCATTTTCCAATTTTTTGGTATCTCATTTAATTTTTTTTATTTTTTAATTTTTTTAAATGGCCGCCATTTTGAAACAAGATGGCGGATGAAGCTGGCCAACGAGCTCTGTCGAGATATTTGTATGTACTATGTACACACCAAGGTACATCTAAATCGGTTCATAAATACGCCTGTTATTACGTGAGAAAAATCAGGACGTTTCAAAATGTCAGCCACGCAAGAAATTCAAAATGCTATAACTCAGCCATTTCTTAAGATATAGACGAAACAAAAACTTTTCCCGAATCTTTTTATCAAGGTCAAACACAGAAGAAGAAAATATTTTTTCAATTTTCAATTTTTGGTACCACATTTCAAATTTAAATTTTTCTTAAAAAATTAAATGGCCGCCATTTTTAAACAATATATCGGGTGAAGCTGACCAACGAACCCGGTCGAGACATTGGTATGTACTATGTATAAACGAAGTTACATCCAAATCGGTTCATAAATACGCCTTTAATCGCGTGACAAAATTCGGGACGTTTCAAAATGTCAGCCACGCTAGAAATTCAAAATGCTATAACTCAGCCATTTTTTAAGATATAGACGAAACAAAAACTGCTCCGGAATCTTTGTATAAAGATCAAATACATAAGAAAAAAAATATTTCTCCATTTTTAATTTTTTGGTACCACATTTCAAGTTTTAAATTTTTTAAAAAATTTTAAATAGCCGCCATTTTGAAACAAAACGGCGGATGAAGCTGGCCAACGAACTCGGTCGAGACATTGGTATGTACTATGTACACACCGAATTACATCGAAATCGGTTCATAATTATGGGAGTTACAGTGTGACATAGGTCAGATATATATATATATATCAATTTTGAAAGGAGGGTGGTTTCGGGGTCTGGGGGTCATGATCGATGAAAATATACCAAAATTTTTTGAAATCGCTTTCCTCCGAACGGCTGCAATAGGTAGCTTTTTTGTAAAGAATGCTACCTAAAGATAGGTACTTTTTTGATGTTTTTTCCATATATTAAACGACCGTTAAGGGGTTAAACCTGTCTTATGATACTACGAGTAGAATATAAATTTAACTTCTTACTTAGACAGATGTCCTTAAAAGGGTGAAAATTCTGATAGTATCGGAGGGTCAAAAATGAACCGCATCTACTCACATCATTTACAGTCTGCACTAAGAGAAATTAGCGTTCACTGTGGTACAGTGGGGCGAAACAGAAAAAGGTGCTTAAAAACAATAAATTTTGAACGAGCAGAGCTGCAGATTTTAAATTTTGACTACAAATATATCTAATGAAACAGATGAATGGCTCTTTTGTAATATTTATCAAATCCCATTTAGGTGTCAAACAAAAAAAAAAGTCCAAAAATTTATAAAAATTTAAAAAATGTCAACAAAAGTCGTCTTTTGTATCAAAACCTATGCATTGTTTGTCACTGACTTGAAGGAAACGAACTCCAGGTCCATATGACTAACTGTTCACGAGATATGTCTATCGTTGAATTTTAAATATGAAGGAGAGAGCAAGTTTCGATAGAACTTTAAATTTTTAAGATATGTTATTTAAGGTGAGTTACATCTGTTTTGGTCCAATAACAGCATTAGAAGAAATAAAAACATCTTCTTCAAAAACTTGAATACTGCATGAGTACCAAGAAATAATTAGGAATAAAAAAAATATATACACATTTAATTTCTTTTGGCGAAAAGCAGCGAAAAGTAGCAGCCAAATTTTACACGTATCATACCAGGAGATAAAGGAATAGACCCATAAAAAATAATGCCGGATCAAGGCCTGAAGGATGCTAAAAAATATTACTTATTTTGTTTAAAGGAAAAAAGTAATTCTTTAGTTAGTAAATTAAATTAAAAGATATTTATGAATATACATACCATTCGGCTCATTATCCGCTTTAGAATGCATACAAATATCTGACTGGAGAAGCAATTCTGTGACTTTAGAACAACGCGTTGAGTAATAACAAGTTTGAAATTGCTCGTCAAACGTGGCAAATGAGGTGCGTTCGTACTATAACTAGTTTTATATTTATTTTTTGCACCCCATATTGTACTAAATGTATATTTTTTTGCACTTCATAAGTGCATAGCCTGTAACATCATTAAAATGCACTTGCAATAATTTTTTTCCCATTCCCCGTAATGTAACAGAACAATTTTGATTGTCCCTGTAATTAAACTATACATACGATTTTCATAAAATGTGAAATGGCTCGACAAAATTTTGCAACAATTATATATTTAAAATTTCAGACCATTCGGAAGGCTTTAACATCATTAAAATGCACTTGCAATAATTTTTTTCCAATTGGCCGTAATGTAACGGAAAAATTTTGACTGTCTCTGTAATTAAACTATACATCCGATTTTCATAAAATTTGAAATGGCTCGACAAAATATTGCAACAATTGTGTATTTAAAATTTCAGATCATTCGGAAGGCTGTAACATCATTAAAATGCACTTGCAATAATTTTTCCCATTGGCCGTAATGTAAAGAAAAACTTTTGACTGTCCCTGTAATTAAACTATACATCCGATTTTCATAAAATTTGAAATGGCTCGACAAAATTTTTCAAAAATCATATATTTAAAATTTTAGACCTTTCGGTTGGGTAGTTTTTGCTCTGTTATATGCGGACAGACGAACAGACGGACTGAACGACGACTGTAGGTGCTACGTATTTATATAATTACAAACGCACCTAAAAAGTAAACCCCCACCTATCGCGCATGAGTCATCACTCATTTTCGTATTTTGTTCCCTTCTGTCGGAGCCAACGAAGTTGTGCTTTACCTATCTATCTATAAGTATGAATAGAAAATATTGTTTAAGGGCTAATTTGAAACAGTAATTAAAAAAAATAAACTGTAAATTTTAATAGCAAGTTTTTCTTAAATTTCCTCCACTATGCGTCAGTTGGGTGTAGTTAATTAAAAATATTTATTCAAATATTTAGCTTTCTCGAATTAACATCTTCACACAATGATAATTATAAGAACTTTATGATTTTTTTTTTTTAATTTAGGATTATTTAGACTATTCAGGCTGAACTTGATAACTCAATGCTGATTGCCTTGCAATCTGAAGTAAAACAGAAGATTGTCTTATACAGAACCCACGCACTGCAATATAAGTTTTTAAAATCAATAAATAACATAAATAAAATTGATTTTTTAATTTAGTTTTCGAGATATTTCTGTAAGTACAGAGGACTCGCCATTATTCAAATTTGGTTAATTCGAGCTAATCACAAAGTCCAGAAAATTTTGCATTAGAGCTCATTTTAAAATTAACTCCTTAATTCCAAACTTTTTTATAACATCGGTAAATTTGAACTTATTAAAAGATGCACATTAAATAAAGAATAGCATGTCGCAATCGTTAATGTTTTCAAAATTTCTGGAAAATTAAGTGGGTGAAGAAACTATTACAGGAAAAAAGTCAGAAAAGATAACTAATCCTGGAGATGACTGTGCGTTAGGGGATGGACTCGTAGCAGCTTTGTCAGAAAAACGCAATTACATTTTGAATGCTATTAATTGATATTGTAATATTTAACTTCTTTAATAACATAATTTCTGTAATTGAATATGGCGAATTTTATAAATTGGAAATAGTGGATGCAACAGTGTTATAATTGTTGGAACAGTGACCAACAGCTTCTTTTAACGTCCCATAATGAACAAGTCGGAAATTGTGCGTCAAACGTTACAAATATACTATAAAATGTGTTCGTACTATAATTAGTTTTTTAAATATTCAGATCTTGGTGCAATAGCTGGAGCATAAACGCACCAGGTGCGCGTTTACGCAATGGTGCGTAAACGCACCATTTCAATAAATATTTTTTTATTAACACTGTGACGAATATTTTTCACTAATTTTATTTTTCTGCTATTTTTAAGGGTTCTGGAGACATCTATAAAATATAAGTAATTGAATTGGAATAAACACTTTCGGTTGAGAAATTTTCAAAATACGCTAGTATTTTAAAATTGAAACGGTTATTGACAAATTCGACTTTTTGAAAATGTATAATTATACCATTTGAGATTAATCATATGTCTTTATAATGGATTAAAGTTGCAAGTTCTGTAAATAAAATAATAATAAAACAAATGTCATAAAAATTAAAAATATATATATTAATTTTAAATTTAGTGGTGCGTTAGCGCACCATTGACCCCCTTTTTTTTTGTCTTAATGAATGTAATTTAAGCATATTTCAAGGAAAATAATACCATATTTTATAAAAATTTCTATGCTTGGCCTAAAATGGGTTAAGATTCCATTTTCATAAAATTTGAAATACAGTCAGAGAGACGGAAGGACCAGACAACGGCTATAGATGCTACGTATTTATATAATTACGAACGCACCTAAATATCAGTTATGGATGCAATTAATATTTTGATAAATTTTATTTCGATGGATCTTCAACAGACAAAAAATTAAAATGTTCGCTCGAAATTAGCTGAGGAAAGAGTGGCTGAAAATGGAGTATTAAAAAATTACCACAAATTTCAGTTTATTAACTTTTTTGGAAAATGAACTTATTTTCACTAAACGTTAATAGTTTATAATATTTAAATTTTTCTACTTTATTTCTATTATTATGCTTCTATTTACGATGAAGGTGAGATGTTTTTGACTTTTGAAGAATAATATGCTTCAAAATATTTTAATTTTAGCATGCGATATGTTTTTTTTACATAATTTAATATGTTTAACAATTCGAAATATAGAAAATGTACAGTCAGTCAAGAAAATCTTAACACTTCAAATGCAATATCCAATTTAATAATCCAAGTTGTTGCAGAAAAAATCGGAAATAGTCATTCAGCTGGAAATAATATTTTCTTTCAATTTATCTTAATTTATATTAAACTTTATTAAACAATATTAAACTTAGAGGGTTGTATTCGTACACTGTTAAAAAAATCCGACCAAGTTTCCTGTAGGAGATGGAAAAATAGTTGGCCTTCTCGGGACAGAAAATTTTCCAATCCAGCCCGGTATAAGATCAGTAAAAACAGGAAATAGTAACTAAAATGGCATTTTTCGTTTTTTATTCCGAGCTGGGTCGGAAAATTTTCCTTCCCGAAAAAGGCAACTATTTTTCCGTCTCCTACAGGAAACTTGGTCGGATTTTTTTTGCAGTGTAATGTAATTGTATCAAACTTTCAATTTGTAACAGGAACACTTACATTTGGCATCATATTTGCTTTTTTCGGTAAATTTAACAATAATACAACAAACGGTAAGTCATTCGGTCCAGTATTTTAAGAATCGTGTAGGTTTAAAGGTCAAAACTCTTAATATTAATTTCATTTATAGTCGTTCCAAACAGATTGCAATGGGGGAAGTGTTTTAAATGTAACTCAAAAACTACTCGGCGGAAACAGTTGTAATTTTAGATTCGTATACATTATATGACCAAAGGTGACCGGTCACTTGCGATTTTAGACGTTTTGTTAAATATCCAGAAAAATGCATGAGAAATTAACCTGAAACTGCAGGTGTGTAAACATTATAGTATAGGTCATATATTTCCGCGAAGATTTTTTCCCGAAACCCCTTAGGGGACCGTCAACAAATTGAAAAAGAACGAATATCTTTAAATAACCCTGTCAAAACTAATATAGCAATAGAGTTCAAACTCTAGATTACTAACAAGTGGCTTATTGTAATAGACTGTGTTCATTTTTATAAGAATAGCATGTATATTCGTAGAGAAATTATGGTTTTATAAAAACAGTCCGAAATTTTGCCAAGTTTTTTGCTTACAATTTGCAGAGTTCTCAACATAAGAAAGAGTTCTTTTGTGAAAATATGACAAACAACATTGTACAGAATAATCTGCAATCAGAATTTTAAAAAAAATAAGTAAAACTTGGATGAAAAATGAGCAAGTTTACTAAAAAATGTTTCACTGCTCATGCACGAATGCAATCAAAATATAATGTGCATATTGTATTAGCTAAGTATATAGAGCAACTTTTGTAAAAGTCTCAAAATCATAGCTTGAAACTTCTGAAAATTATCGTCGATAGAAAAAGCTCGAAATCCGTTGTTCCCAAAAGGAAGGAAAAAGATGAGGGGTTGTATCCAAATATAGTAGTACGTGAAATATTGTGTACGCTATTTTGGCACTAATCAACGGATATTTGATACAACCCCTCATATTTTTGCTTCTTTTTGGGAACAACGGATTTGAGCTTATTCGGCGGTAATTTTCAGAATTTTCAAGCTATGATTTTGAGACTTCCACAAACGTTGCTCTATGTACTTAGCTAATACATTATGTATATTATATTTTGATTGCAATGGCGCATGCGCAGTGAAACATTTTTAGTAAACATGCTTATTTTTCATACAATTTTTATTATTTTTTAATTCTCATTGCAGATTATTCTGTACAATGTTGTTTGTCATATTGTCACAAAATAACTTTTTCCTATATTAAGAATTCTTCATATTATAAGCTAAAAACTTTGCGAAATTTGGGACTGTTTTTATAAAAATCTTAATTTCTCTAGGAGTATACATGCTATCCTCATACAAATGAACACAGTATATTACAATAAGCCACTAATTAATAATCTCGAGTTTGAACGCTTTTTCTACATTAGGTTTTACAGGGTTATTCAAAAGTTATTTGTTGTTTCTCAATTTGTTGACGGTCCCCTATGGGGCTTCGGGAAAAAATCTTCGCGTAAATATATGACCTGTACTATGCTGTTTACACACCTGCAATTTCAGGTTAATTCCTCATGCACTTTTCTAGATATTTAACAAAACGTCTAAAATCGCAAGTGACCGGTCACCTTTGGCCATATAGTGTAGTAGAAGCTTCTAGAAATTGATTTTTGTGAAACCAAAATCATACATTTCTATTCATACTTTTTTAGAAAATTAATAAAAAAATGTATATTATATATAGATATATATATATGTAGAAGTTTTTGTTTGTAAAATGCTAATTTATTAACGACTTGACTAACTACATGTTGGAACACATAAACTTTAATACAATTCTATACAGATAAATTTACTTCACTTAGTCGATAGCTTATTTAAATACATTACATTTCTGACACAAAACCTATGAATTATTTTCCTTCGAATAAGCCACTTAGGCCTAATAATGCCTCCCTTGGCATTGCAAAAGTCGATGCTTGATGAACAATATAATTTTATAGACTGACTCTTTTCCAATCTTTGATTAAATCCAAACATTGATCTCGTGATCGTGAATTTTCATAACTCGTGCTTTGAAACCGTGGATAATAAAATATCAGAGCGTCAGTTAATTTACTGATCATGCACGTCACAAAGAAAATAAACGATGTTTAAATTTAAATCCTACAAATCGGTCATCCTGACATGATGGCGTCTCGAGATCAGCATCTTGGCTTATTATTTTTTCATGCTTAAACAGCTAAACTTTGGAAACTTTTATATATTTTTCTGTCACATAAAATTTTGATTACTTGTTCCATACGCATACACATATACTTAATCTATTTGACTTATCCAGTAGTTTAACCCATAGACCATGGTTTCATGTATTCCTTTCCTGGACCTTCATGATCGCCTACTTTCTCTACTTCATACCGATCATGATTCTTGGCTGCCGTTATTTCATATGACCCTAAATATTTTTCTTTAAGTTTGATAGCATTGCCAAATTACGTTCTCTTTATGGCGACGATATCTCCTATTTTATATTTTCGTGGCTGTTTTCTTTTCTTATCAAACTGCACCTTGTTTTCTTCTTGTATTTTGAGTATATTTTTCTTTGCTTCTTCGCTCATGGCTTCGCGTTCTTCCATAATACATTCGATAAATTCTTCTTCCAAAATCTTCTTAATGTTTTGCATGTCATTATATTTCATCTTAACCCCTGACATTAATTCGAATGGACTATACTTGGTGCTTCGTGTTACTGTGCTATTGATAATTCTTTGTAATTTTGGTACATACTTATGCCACTTGGATTCGTCATTATATACTTCAGGTTGAATTAAAGTTTTACCTGTAGATCTTGTTGCGTTATTATTTTTCTCTTCTTTAACATTTTTTGTATTACTTTAAATAGGATTATCTTTTATTTGCTGATCAGAATTGTTTTTGGACTTTTTCTTTCTAACCGTTTTTCTTTTAGGTCTTTTTCTATTCTTTTTGTCTTTAAAATTATTAGTATCTCCACAAATAGTCATTGAACCGATATTATTTTCTATTTTCTTCTCAGTGTCTTTACTTTCGGATCTCTTCTGTCCAGTGATGACGAATTTCTTATCGGTTTCTTTTTCCTTATTCGGGATCACAAGTGCCGCAAAATCTGAGGCGCCCCATCTGATAATGTCATTATTTAAACTAGGGGATCGTACCCGGGCTTCCCGGGGTACAGAATATAGGTGAAAACCATTTTATAAAATTGAAAAGTAATATATATATATACAGGGTGATTCATAAAAGATGGGCAGAACTTTAAGGGGTTATAATACACTTAAAGACAAATAATATTAAATAGGAGACTAAGGGTCCCAGACGTATTCCCAAGGAGATAGGGGGCATTAAAGTTTAGGGTCCGAAATTTCAAATGATTATAAAACATGGAAAGATTGGTCGATTCGTTTGCGGTTTTTGCAAAAAATTTTCTTTATGCCAGTATTTTCTTGAAATAAAATTTTAAAGTTCAATTTCAAAAAATGCCGACAGGGGGCGCTTTAGACTTTGGAGTAACAAACAACTATTTTTTAACGTTATTTTTTGTATTTCTTTAAATGATTTCGAAAGCTTAGACTTAAACTTAAATTTTGATCTAAAAATCTGAGTCCTAACGAGTAGTTAAGTAGCGTAAACTGAAATTTGAAATTTGAAACCCTTCTCCCCCCAGAACAAAAATCAGTTATTCCCGATCTTTGTGTCGTAGATTAGGCTCTAACTACTGCCGCGTTTTGCTAAAATTATTCTTTATGTCAGTATTTTCTTGAAAATAAATTTTAAAGAAAATTTTCAAAAAATTCCGATAGAGGGCGCTTTAGACTTTGGAGTAACGAACAACTATTTTATACCGTTATTTTTTGTGTCTCATTAAATGCTTTCTAAAGCTTAGACTTAAATTTTCAGCCCAAAATCTGAATCGTTAGACGTGGTTAAGTTTCTGGGGAGAGGGGTTTCAAATTTCTACTCCTGAGCACAGTTCAGTTTACCATGTCCACACATTGTGTGCTGTGATACGAGGTAAAAAGACACAAATTAGGATTATGTTACCAAAGCATATTTATTAACATGTAATTACAATAAATGTTCAAAATTGTGACCACCAGAGGTTATGCACGCAGAACAACGGCGAAGAATGGAACGGCGAACATTCGCGAAAACATCAGGCTTTTCGAGCACTTCCCCTACAGCGGCGGAAAGTCTGGCGACCAGTTCCTCGGGGGATTCAATGGGTGTCTCATACATAAGAGCCTTCAATCGTCCCCAAAAAAAGAAATCGAGGGGTGAAAGATCTGGCGAGCGAGCAGGCCAAGCAACAGGACCACCTCGACCAATCCATCTGTTCGGAAATGTGATGTCCAGATAGTTGCGGACGTCTCGTACGTAATGGGCTGGCGCTCCATCGTGCTGGAACCACATGACCCGCCGGATGCGTGGAGGAACAACGTTTAACAGGTCTGGCAGCACATGTTGCAGAAATGTGAGGTATGTTTTACCGTTGAGGCGTTCAGGAAGAAGGTACGGTCCGATTAGGTGGTCTCCGAGGATTCCTGCCCAAACATTGATGGAAAAGCGTCTCTGATGAGCATGTGGATACGTAGCATGTGGATTGACATCCGCCCATACATGTGCATTGTGTGTGTTAAATGTACCTTCACGTGTGAAGGTACATTCATCGGTGAAAAGCACAGTTCGTCCAAAATGTGGATTTAGCGCGTTCTGCTGCAGAAACCAGCGGGCGAATTCAATACGATTTGGATAATCCCCTGGAGACAGTTTCTGGACTCGTTGCACATGAAACGGGAGCAAATGTTCATCCTTCAGTACCCTCCAAGTCATGGACTGTGAGGTATCCACCTGCCTAGCCACTGTTCGTGTACTTGTACTTGGCTGCGCCGCTACTACATCCAGAATGGCTTCTGCAACAACTACTGATTCGTCCTTTTTTGCACGACCTGCATTCGACCGGGAAGCGAGAAATGATCCCGTCTCACACAACTGTCTGTGCAAGCGCTCAAAAGTTTTGCGGTTAGGCAACCGCCTGTTGGGAAATCGCTCTCCGTACATTCGTTGTGCCTCTGCACCATTTCCATCTGCCGCTCCGTAAATTAAATGCATCTCAGCCTTTTCCTTATTCGTGAAGGGCACCATCTTCCGATTCATTACTACAGCGACTTACACTTGACTCACCGTTCAGTGGTTTTTATGCCTGAATCGTGTCGAAATTTTGCATACGTGTTCTTCTTCTTCCCCATTTGACATTTGCATACTTTCTGTTTCCTTCTTCACTCGGTGACTAGCGTCAGGAATGGAGCTTTAACGTTTGCATGAGCGACGTTTCCAACTGTGCCAGTGCCTTTATGAGTGAATTCCGACTATGCAGTCCTTGACGAAAGTTGTATTTTTGCCTCGTATCACAGCACAGAATCGTTGGGCATGGTTAAGTAGTGCAAATTGAACTATGTTCAGAAGTTGAAATTTGAACCCCCTCCCCTCGCTACTGAACCACGCTCAGCGATTCAGATTTTGGGCTGAAAATTTAAGTTTAAGTCTAAGCTTTAGAAAGCATTTTATGAGACACAAAAAATAACGGTATAAAATAGTTGTTCGTTACTCCAAAGTCTAAAGCGCCCTCTATCGGAATTTTTTGAAAATTTTCTTTAAAATTTATTTTCAAGAAAATACTGACATAAAGAATAATTTTAGCAAAACGCGGCAGTAGTTAGAGCCTAATCTACGACACAAAGATCGGGAATAACTGATTTTTGTTCTGGGGGGAGAAGGGTTTCAAATTTCAAATTTCAGTTTATGCTACTTAACTACTCGTTAGGACTCAGATTTTTAGATCAAAATTTAAGTTTAAGTCTAAGCTTTCGAAATCATTTAAAGAAATACAAAAAATAACGTTAAAAAATAGTTGTTTGTTACTCCAAAGTCTAAAGCGCCCCCTATCGGCATTTTTTGAAATTGAACTTTAAAATTTTATTTCAAGAAAATACTGGCATAAAGAAAATTTTTTGCAAAAACCGCAAACGAATCGACCAATTTTTCCATGTTTTATAATCATTTGAAATTTCGGACCCTAAACTTTAATGCCCCCTATCTCCTTGGGAATACGTCTGGGACCCTTAGTCTCCTATTTAATATTATTTGTCTTTAAGTGTACTATAACCCCTTAAAGTTCTGCCCATCTTTTATGAATCACCCTGTATATATATATATATATATATATATATATATATATTTTTTTTTTTTTTTTTTTTTTTTTTTTCACGCAATATATTTTTTTGATTGGACACTAAAAATAAAAAGCATTTTTCATATGAAATATATGGATTATACAATCAAATAAACTTTTGAAATTAATCAAAAGCGATTTTTTCGTATTAGCCGCATGCTAAGAGTTATTAGCCAAAGATATTGCTGTTTACGGCATCATCTTATTTTCTGATAATTTCAGAGCTTTAAGCGCGTAGTTCAATTATATGTCTGTTAAATTTGTGTTTTATTTGTATTATTTTATTTATTTAATCATACAGGAAGTTTTATTTTTGTTTACGGAAAATTAGTCGTAAGAAAAGGATGAACACTTTATGTTGTTTTAAGAGCAAATGAATTAATCTATCTTAATCGAGCTCCGCGAGATAGAGATAAATTTAAAAATTAACCTCTCACATTCGCAATCACCCTTTTTAAAAAAATTGGTGCTTTAATTTGATCATTTTAAAATCATTTTTGCCAGCAAAATTTTTGCATGTGAACAGTCGTACTCTTAATTTAAGATTCTAATCTCAGAGCCAAAAAGTAAAAATTGACGATTTTTTTTTTTTGACGCATTTGTGTTAAAAAGTTTAGTTTTATCTAAGAAAATAATCGTTTTCTTTAAAATATGAAGACATTTTCACTTACTTAAGCATTTCACTTATGTCGCACAAATATTCTTTAAAATACTTTTTTTTTTGTAAAGAGAAAGTGTTGTATCGTTTGTAAAGTTAAATTGCAATAAACTAAAAATTATTTAATTGATAAATAAAAACATAATAAAGCCAAGACTCTTCGGGGTTTTTAACAGACGATATTCTTGACATAGCACGTATTTTAATTTCAATTTTTTCCAGTTTTTATGAGAAAATGGCAACAAAAAATATATCAATCTACTATTTTCCCTTTATTTTCAACAGAAATTGATAACTTCAGTTGCCACGATTACAAAAAAAGTAATAAAAACTACATAAGAATTAATATCTTAAAATTAAACTAAGATACAGCTTTCAAACAAATTGTATTTAAAAGAGCATTTTTTTCCTTATACGGCTGAGTAAAAATTTTAAATGTGCGATGTTTAGAAGTTTAAAAATTTGAAGTAGAGAAAATTTCAAAGCCAAAATTTTATTTCAAATTTCAAAGTGTTGCCATTCGCAAAATGACGTATGCGTTACGCACAGATATGTTTGTCCTTTATAATATAGATACTGTCATATTTGCTTATTGATGATTTCCTGCTCAACTAGAGAGAATCTCTTTGGACGTTCGCAGATACGTTTTTTATCTGCCAGAAGTGTTTTCATGTTCAATCCAGTATCCTTTTTTTCGTTCGGTTTGCAGGATTTTATTAATCCTTGTATTTTTTCTCTGTTAGCTAAATTTGTAGTATGAGTCAAATCCATTCCGTTATTTTCGCAGTCGATATTAACCATATCTTCCCAACCTCGATTATCGTTGCTTATATTCGATATGGCTACTTCATCTGTTTTGAAAGGGACTTTATTAATTTTTATGTAACCTAATCGTACTGTATAGTTGTTTATTATTCTAACAACATCTTCCTCTACTTTTAACGTCAGGCCTTCGATTGCTTTTCTACCAATTATTAAATCATAGTCGGTTTCTTGCACCACGTAAAATGTATCCTCTATTTCTATACCATCTACATAAATTTTATGCAAGAAAAAACCCATTGGCTTAATTTCTTCTCCACCTATGCACGATATAGATATATTGTCGCTGGTTAACTTTGGCGTGTTTATTGCAGTATGATATCTTGAATTGGCGAATGAAATATCACTCCCTGTATCAATTATTATGTTTGTTTTTATTCCTTGAATATCCAGGATTCTTCCTTTCTTACCATTTAACTTGCCTATATTAACTACTTTTCTTTGCACGTTTTGGCTCCAATCTTGGAATTTCGCTGCTCGCCAATTTTTATTATGTTGCGGGTTGTAATTTGAATAGCCTTGTTGTGTTAATGTGCCCGTATTAACGACTTTTCTTTGCCTGTTTTGGCTCCAATCTTGGTATTTCGTTTCTCGCCAATTTTGATTATGTTGCGGGTTGTAATTTGAATAGCCTTGTTGTGTTAATGTGCCCGTATTAACCACTTTTCTTTGCCTGTTTTGGCTCCAATCTTGGTATTTCGTTTCTCGCCAATTTTGATTATATTGCGGGTTGTAATTTGAATAGCCTTGTTGTATTTTATTCCCCATGGTGCACTTCACACTCACGTGATCAGGTTTGCCGCAGATATAACATATTATATTCGCCTCGTTTCTTCCATGGTTCGCATTGTGTCCATTGTCAACTTGGTGCCTTTTCGAATTGGCGTAGTCAGCTACACTCGATTGTTTATCCTCAAAATTCCCACTTGTATTCCTTATAGATTGTTTATTGCAAACCCTTCTTGCCGTTTCGTAAATATCTAATTTGTTTACTAATTCGTCTATCTTTTTTATTACTAACAATTCCTCTTCAAAATGTGTCTTTGTTTCTGCAGGTAAATTATGCCTAATTTGATTAACTACAATTAATTCCGATAATTCCTCGAAGTTATCTATTTCAAGACCATCAATCCACTGTTTGAAACACACTTTAATCTCATAAGCGAAATCGCGCCAATTTGCCGATTGATCCTTTTTAAGTGAGAAAAATTTTAACCTAAACTCTTCTGGAGATAGATTATATCGTTTTAAAAGAATACTTTTTATGTAATCATAATCATGCATCTCGGGTATATTCTCTCTGGTTATTATGTTAATCACATCTAATGGCATTAGGTTAATTAAATAGTTGACCTACTCTTTTTTATCAATGCCCGTCTGCGACATTTGTCTTTCGTACATAACCAAATATAAACTAATATCATTCGTACTATCATATTTTTTAACAATCTGAGCAATTTATATTACTTACCTGTATTTGTTCTTGGGTTCATATTGACGTGTTGTCTTGAATTTTCCTGTAGTTGAATTTTCTTAATTTCAAACTCTCTTTCGCGATCTTTTTCTTCCAATTCTATTCTCCATTTTCTCTCCTACATTTCCATCTTCAGTTTCTTTTCTTCAATCTCTGCTTGTGCCTGTAGTTTCTTTTCTTCAAGCTCAGATTTTTCTTTTCTAACTTTCTCTTCAAGCTCAGCCTTTTCTTTTCTAGCTGTCATAATTACTTCTAAGCGGTCCTTTATAAAATCTTCGTCGAAATCCTCCCAGCTTTATTTAGTTTTATTAGTATAGGGATCGTCGGTTTTTCTGGTGCTTCGATTCCGCATTCCTCGCAAAGATTTATTATATCAATTCTTTTGGCCTTGTTTAGGGTTCCCGTATCTATTTTTCAATATTGTACTTGACAAGTACGATCACAGTTATTGCTAATTCACAGTCCAACCTTTGGCATTAGTAATTTACATCAATTTCGTTCTGATTCACATTTGACTATTTATTTTCTTGCTTTGCATAAAATCCCGATTATTTATTTCACTATTAGTTACTTAAGATCCCGGCACCGAGCGCCCAAATTTGTAGAAGTTTTTGTTTGTAAAATGCTAATTTATTAACGACTTGACTAACTAGATGTTTTAATAATAACACATAAACTTTAATACAATTCTATACAGATAAATTTGCTTCACTTAGTCGATAGCTTATTTAAATACATTACATTTCTGACACAAAACCTAAGAATTATTTTCCTTCGAATAAGCCACTTAGGTTTAATAATGCGTCCCTTGTCATTGCAAAAGTCGATGCTTGATGACCAATATAATTTTATAGACTGACTCTTTTCCAATCTTTGATTAAATCCAAACATTGATCACGTGATCGTGAATTTTCATAACTCGTGCTTTGAAACCGTGGATAATAAAAATATCAGAGCGTCAGTTAATTTACTGATCATGCACGTCACAAAGAAATTAAACGATGGTTAAATTTAAATCATATATATATATATATATATATATATATATATATATATATATATATATATATACTGACCTATTAATTGTTTAACAAAAATCGATGTACAGAAACTTCAAATACATGAATTGAAAATTACAGCTCATTTCGCTAAGTAGTTTTGGAATTATGCTTAGGAAAATACAGGCATTTTAATCTGTTTTGCAACGATTACACTTGCTTTAATTTTATGGGTTCCAAATTTAAAAACTGCATAATTCCTAAACTACACTGTAAAAAAAGTCCGTTAAAATACAGAAATTGCACTGGCAATCAAATATCTATCTATGCACTGGCAATCGAATAATTGTTTAATTCAAGCAACTGTAAGGAAACAATTCAAAATGTCAAATGTAATCTCAAAATGTCTGTTACGAAATTGTACTATTTTCTTAAAAAAGGAATCTACTCCGTAAAATTCTACGGAAAAATTCATGTATATTAACGGATTTTTTTTTTTTTTAGTGTACTTGACCAAATGACTTCCAATTTGGTATCAAAAGATAAAATCTATCGAAAACGCCAAATATAATGCCAAAATTAAGTGTTCGTGTTAAAAATTTCAGTGTTTGGTACAATTTTAAGATGAAGAAGACCCTTAAGCTTTTTCTCTTAACATAAATTGGGAGGAAACTACTTTCCAGTCTAAGGTTATTTTCGTTTTTTTTTTTTTTTTTTTTTTTTTTTTCTGCAGTAATTTTGCAATTAAAATGTATGCGTTGTTGTTTTCTTTATTGTTTCATTTGACTGGCTGTTCTTTATTATAATGTTAGATAAGTTTTTCTTTGTGACAGCACGAAAAGTATTTGTTTAATTGGCTAACCCGGATTATGTTCTCTGTTCCCAAGAGTCGGAATTAAGAAGCGTGGAATGCACAAAGGAAAAAAAATTGCTTCAAAAAATTGAAATTTCTACTTAAACTTTTGACATTAAGTACAAAACAATCCTTAGAAAGAACATTATTAATTTTTTAGCAATGTTTTGAAATAGATTCAGGCAGTAGGGTATGCAGTGGGGGATGATAATATTTTTTCCAGGACTGTATATTTTGTGAAGCTATTTTGTTTTCGAGGGAATGAAAAATGTATTTTTAAGAAAGAAATATTTTTAAAAACGTCCTTCTTGCCAGTACCGGGAGGAAGAGGTAGCTTTCGTATTCTTTATTTTTTAAATACGTGCTTATATTATTTAAACACACGAAGCTCAAATTAGTGGAACCCGATTATAGAAGATTAAATACTAATTTTTGTAAATACTGAATATGAATGAGAATTTCGCGACACGAAATTATTCAGCGTTATCAAAGCTGGTTTTTTTTTAAAGTGATTATATTTGGTCGCCAAATTCGGCGATATCTTGAAGTGCCCGCCATTTTAAAACAACATAATGGGTGCAACAAAATTAACAAATGAACTTGGTTGAGACCTTAGTAATTCCTGTGCAGATGCTCACTCACATCTAAATCGGTTAATATATACGAGTGCTGTTGCAGGAAAAAATCAGATTTTTCAAAATGTCAACCACATTAGAAATTCAAACTGCTATATCTCAGCCATTTTTTAAGATGAAGAATGCTCCGGAAAACAAAAAATGCTTCGGAGTTTTTGTATCAAGCTCAAACACACAAGAAAAAAAATTCTTTTTCAATTTCTAATTTTTTTGTACCTCATTTTAAATTAATTTTTTTAAAATTTTAAATGGCCGCCATTTCGAAACAAGATGACGGATGAAGTTGGCAAACGAACTCGGTCGAGAGGGTGCTGTGTACTATGCACATGCTTTGTCACATGCTAATCGATTCATAAATACGCATGTTATCGAGTGACAAAAATCAGATCGTTTCAAATGTCAGCCATGCTAGAAATACAAAGTGCGATAACTCAGTCATTTTTTAAGATATTAACAAAACAAAAAATGCTCCGAAATCTTTGTATCAAGGTCAAACACATAAGAAAAAATATTTTTCAATTTCTAATTTTTTTTTTACCTTATTTTATATTTTAATTTTTTTTTTAAATTTTTAAATGGCCGCCATTTTGAAACAAGATGGCCGATGAAGTTGGACAACGTACTCGGTCGAAACATTGGTATGTACTATGTACACACCAAGTTATATTCAAATCCGTTCATAAATACGCGTGTTATCACGTGACAAAAATTAGATCGTTTCAAAATGTCAGCCACACTAGAATTTCAAAGTTCTATAACCCATCCGTTTTTTAAGATATAGACGAAACAAAAAATTTCTGGAATCATTGTATCAAGCTCAAAGACATAAGAAAAAAGTCTTTTTCAATTTTTAATTTTTTTGTACCTCATTTTAAATTTAATTTTTTTTAAATTTTTAAATGGGCACCATTTTGAAACAAGATGGCGTATGAAGCTGGCCAACGAACTTGGTCGAAACATTGCTATGTACTATGCACATACCTTGTCACATCCAAATCGGTTCATAAATACGCGTATTATCGCGGGACAAAATCAGATCGTTTCAAAATGTCAGATATGCTAGAAATTCAAAGTGCTATAAGTCAGCCATTTTTTAAGATATAGACGAAACAAAAATTGCTCCGGAATCTTTATATCAAGTTCAAACACGTAAGGAAAAAAATATTTTTCAATTTCTTAATGTTTTGTACCTCATTTTAAATTTTAACATTTTTAACTTTTTTAAATGGCAGCCATTTTGAAACTAGATGGCGGATGTAGCTGGCCAACAAACTCGGTAGAGACATTGCTATGTACTATGCACATTCCTTGTCACATCCAAATCGGTTCAGAAATACGCGTATTATCGCGTGACTAAAATCAGATCGTTTCAAAATGTCAGTCATGCTAGAAATTCAAAGTGCTAAAACTCAGCCATTTTTTAAGATATAGACAAAACAAAAAATACTCCGTAATCTTTGTATCAAGCTAAAACACACAAGAAAAAAATCTTTTTCAATTTCTAATATTTTCGTGCCTTATTTAAAATTTTATTTTTTTTAATTATTTAAATGACCACCATTTTGAAGCAAGATGGCGGATGAAGCTGGCCAACGAACTCGGTCGAGACATTGGTATGTACTATGTACACACCAAATTATACCCAAATTGGTTCATAAATATGAGAGTTACAGTATGACAAAGATCATATGCATATATATATATATATATATACATATGTATTAGGGGGCTCTGCCCCCTGCAAGCTACGCTCGCCAACCCCCGTTCAGACACCGCAGAATCTAAAAACACGCTAATCTGATGGGGTTTTAAAATATTAGAGAATATTGAATTATACTGAAAAAAAACCTTGCAGTACTCCCTGTAAACGGGTTTCCATTCAGTTCCCTTTGATTGCAAAAATTTACGGGCGAATCTGTTGCTGTTAAGACATCCAATGGTTGTTTTCGTTTTTGATTAAAGAGGATAAGTTAAACATTTGAAAAGAAGCTGAAATAAAATCAATTAAGTTTAAGAGTCTTTGTCTCCCGGTATTTTAAAACAATCTCTATAACAATAGCCTAAGTCATGTGACTATCACCAACAGTTCCATGCGGACCACTTCGCTTTTTATATTCTAGGTGCCATTTTGGTACATTAATGTTAGCAAGGCACAGGTGATAAGTCGCCAAATATTATTGTATCGCCATCATTTCATCTATATTATAATAGTTCAAGTCATCAACTGCCATAATCAAATACGGTCTGATCCCTTCGCCGTTCATATGAAAGTTTGGCAAAGATGTCATATTCGTCCCATATTGACGTGATTTTTTAACGACGCCAATATGGGGAACGCATCAACATCATAAATAGCAACATCCGGCTTACCATATGAAGCAAAATAACGATACTTTGGCGCCAGTTCTGTGCCCTTTCCGTATATGACATTGGCATTAGAAAAAATCGCGCCAATATGGGACCGTAAGTTTTCCCATTTTGATTGAAAAATCAAAAATTTTTTTTTCGAATAAAACTACATAAAAGTTGCCATGGTCGCAAAGAATTCTAGGTACTGTTACGCTAGCAGGATGCAAATCTCGCCAATAGCTTTTTTTCAACTCGCCAGTTAGCATTTTTTTCTTTCGAGTGGTAATATTTGGCCAGATACGTTTATACAAAGTTACAGATATACAGGTTTGGCGTGGTTTTTATTTTTTAACGAAAATTTGGCAAAAACCTCGTTTTCAAATACCAGTTACATATGCATTTTTGGTATTCCTTAGATATCCCGACGACCAAAAATCCATCGCCAAACTATAAGATTAAATGCCAATAATGGTTGATCGTAAATGTCACATTCACTTGACTTTAAGCAAGTTACACGTGTTTACGTCATCAACTGATTTTTATTTCGACGTTTTATTCGTATATTTATTAATGTTATATTAATTTATTTGTTCTTTCGTTATTTAAAATAAAAATTATATCAATTTGTATAATTTGGCAAGTATTTTGCGATTTATATAATTTGGCGAAATTGGCCGACGTTATAACTAAGTAGTACTGTATTTCTTAATTATTTTCTAAAGGAAATATCAAAAAAATAATTAATAATCATAGAACAAAATAATTTATATAATTTGTAAAAAGAAATAAAAGTAAATAAACATTTAATATCAAATAAACAACAATAGCCGGGTTACCATGTCAACCTTTTCTGAAATATAAATATATATATCTGTTTGATTAAAATTTGAGTTAATATCATTAGAAAAATGTATATAAAATTAGAAAAAAATTTATATTTCGAAAACTAATTCGAATTTAAAAATTCTAATACCAGTTTTGAAATCTGCGGATCAATATTGATTTTTGGTGTTAATTTCGTCGCAAAGTATTCCATATTTTAGGAGAAATCGCCGTGAAACATAATCAGTTGTTTAATCAGTCGATTCATACTTCCGTTTCATAAATTCGTTTCATTAGGATTTTATATATATAGGGTATATATATATATATATATATATATATACAACATTTGAACGGAGAGTGGTTTCGGGGTCTGGGGGTCATGATTGGTGAAAATATACCAAAAATTTTCAGAATCGTTTTCCTCCGAACGGCTGCAATTGGTAGCTTTTTGTAATGAAAGCTACATAAAAAAGAGAAAAATCAAATGAGTCAAAATTTTAATTTTAAGAATTATTTTAGACTACATATTTCAAAATCCTGTTAAGCAATTTTCAACCTGAAGCTGCTTATTATTATATGTTGTATTTTTAACTAAACTTTATTACATTTATATAAGTGTGCATTAAGGTCCCTTAGAAATCTTTGTATTTATTTTATGTTTTAGTTAGTTCATTATTATTTTTGGGTTTTTTTTACTTTTCTCATTCATATTTTCTTTCAGGATATGGAACTGAAGAAAATCAGAAAAATAATTAAAGTTCTTAATTAACAAGCAGCTAAATAAATTTAAACTTCATATTTATGTATTATTTAAACCAATATATTTCTATAGCCTCTTAAGCATTCTTTTATTAAACAACTTACTCCTTCATGTTGTATTTTTGTTTAACATTTCTAAGAATTTATTATGTTTATGCGTAAGTATAACAGGTTCTCTTAGAAATCTTTGTTTTTATTTATTGTTTAAGTGCATTCGTGATTATTGCTGGGATACTTTTCTTTACATTTTTTTATTAATTTGCTCTTCGAACACATAAAACTCAAGTGTCTCAGAAAAGTCATCACCAGATTCCTTAATTTTTTCACGTTTTGAATTTAATATGATATTCTAAAAATTTTAAAGCTAAACAAATGTAAAACAATGTGTAAGAAAAAGTAATTTTATTTGCAGATGAGTTTTGAAATGCTTTCTTCCCTTTAAAAGGAAGAAAAGGGGAATCCGTTTTGCTATTCAACTTTATTTAGAATATTAAATTAATTCTTTCCTTTTTCATGTACGAATTTTTCCACTACAAAGATCAATGCTTATCAGACTATTTAAAAAAATGAATCTATTTAAAAAAATAAAAGGATTATAAAGTACGTCGAAATAATAAAAATCCATTGAATTTCAAGAAGAAGCGAAGAAAAAAAGTAAATGATAATTAAATTATTATTTTTTTTAACTTAATCATACTGTTTGTTAACGATATCGTACGAATTGGCATTCTCCCAATTGAGTGAAAGTAGTCTCGTCCGGGAATCGAACCCAAGACCTTTGACTTAATTGCCAACGTTCTTGCAAATATGCAGTAGGATCTGACTTTGAAGGCAGACCAGATGATATTGTCAAGAAGATTGTCTGAGTGAATTGTGTAATTAGGTTTGCACTGTAAAAAATTCTTTGGGTAATTTAACCGATATAACTGGTGTTATGTTACACTAATGTGTAATATTACACAGTTATATCAGTTTAAATTACACGAATATATAAGTTTAATTACTCCATAAAATTGGAGGCTGCATGTTGCCACCAATTTTATGGAGTAACCTGACATGAATGTGTAATATTACACCAGTTATATCAGCTTAAGTTACACGATTATATAAGTTTAATTACTCCATAAATTGGAGGCAGCATGTTGCCATTAATTTTATGGAGTAACGTGACATGAATTTTTTACAGTGCGTAGTGTATACTTTGAAAAGCAATGGTAGTCACCCGTTAGTGCAGATTCTTTAGTAAACGTTGATAAAATCCCTTTTCTGGTGGAAAAAATTGAGTCAGACAAGTTCTTGGTGTTTTGAAAAATTAATTAAAAGGAATACAAATGCTGAATGAAATAGGATGGTGGGTAGTGCCTTAATCCTCGTAAAAGGACAAAATACTACATGTTTGTAGGAACACGATCAGCGAAGGAAGGAAATGAAACTCAACCCGCCAATTCTTCGTTTTAATTTTCTGGCTTTGAAATTTGGCGAAAGAGTATGAATCATTAGATATCCGTCAATAAGAGCATATGGATACTTTTGAATTTAATGATAACCTTCATAAGTTAGTATGACTAACTTACGACCATCTGACAAATAATACGTTGCTCAAAAATTTCAAAAACACTATGGGATGGAATATACAGACAAAATAATACGAAAAGGCCGCCGCTTCGTTCCTTATGATTCAGAAAGTAACTGCATAAAGAAAAAGTTAGTTCGGTAGCCGAGATATGCCTTTTCCTTTTTACTTTCATCTATCTTCAATAGAAGAAAGTATTGAAATCGAAATTTTTTTCATCTTCCGGTTTTCGACGAATTTATACGTTTTAGGGACCAAGAAACTTGTTTATACAAAATGTTTGTCTGTCCGCGTGTGTGTGTGTCCATGCATCCGTATGTCTCCATTGTACCGTCGAAAAGTGTATAAAGTTATGCATAGAATTGAACCAAATGGTTTGTGTATGATTTTGGCTATGACAGTCAGGTCCTCCTTTAATTTGTAAATACAGTGAAACCTCCCAGCTCGACCACCTCCATTAAGCGACCACCTCCCTGAACGACCATTTTTTCATTGAACGAAAATTATTCCCATAGGCTCAATACTAATTTTACCTCCATTCACGAACCATCCTAGATGAACTCCCTCCACGAGCGACCAATTTCTTTGAGAAAATTCCTTTTTTTCCTGGTCGCTTGACGAAGGTTTTATTAGAAAAATAATTCCGGAGAGCGCATTATTCATAAAACTTCTGAAGTAAGTTTAGATTTAGTTCTTATCCCGGTAACTTTTAAGTGTTTAAACCCCTTTGTGCCTTTTTAGTCAATGAATTTAAATCGGATGACAAATTAAGAATGACGGCCAATAAACTCCCCTGCCCTATTCTGTCAGGAAACTCTCAAAGAAATAGATAAATTAATAAAATCGTCATTATTTGCTCCCGTCCAAAGAAAAAAAATAAAAAAATTGTATTTATTTACTGAACTTCGAAAGTAATGGGAAATAAAAGTTTTAAAAGATAGAACCGTAAAATCAAAGCAAGCGTCAATGCATTCATTTTTTAAACTCTGCAGGAATTCACTTATGTAATTAACTTTTGTTTTGATACTTAAATATTTTTATATTATTTCCATATATTGTCCATCGGCGGGTCGTACAGCGACAGATACTTTGCATCTTGCCAAGCCAGCTATTCGCTAACAGCTGATGTACAACTATTGATTTTAATAAATGTCATGATCAAGATTAACTTGTTTTAAATCCGACTAACAGAAGCAGAAATTTAAGATGAAAATCAATGTTGGGATAGTACTGTACTAATAATATAACATTTGTAACTACTTTTTGAAATATTAAGATAAATGAGACAGAAAATTAATCTGTTTTAAGGGGCTGATCTCGCGTGAGAATTAAAGATGAGAATTTGTGTAGGAGTATTTAACGGCACAAAAATTATTTGTCTTATTTATTTAGCACGTAATCCAAAATTAATTGAAGTTGAAAACTATAAAGCGTGGCTAATAGTAATAATGTATTATTTAAGTCAGTATAATTATGTCTTTTCCGTACAAAATTTGTATTTGATATTTATAATTTAAAATAAATAGAACTATTTTCAAACAATTCGAATACAGAATAATAGTATATTTATTACACTGCAAATAGAAGCGAATTAAATTTAGACACATATGTGACTGAAAAAGAATTTTAGACACTTAAGTGTCTTAATCTGAAAATTCAGACATTATAGATGTCTTAATTTAAGATACATAAGTGTCTTACTATGACCATGGTGTAAACGAACTGAGAATAATGTATAAAATATCCGCAAACGTCTTATTTTAAGACACTTCATTGCTTTAAACGTGTCTTAATTTAAGACGTTTTGATTCTTCCTACGCAATAACCACCAGGGGGCACTAGCACTCCCAGTTGCGCATGCGTTTTAGATGTCTTCGTTCGAAGTGGTATACGTTGTAATTCAAACAAAGTTTGTTTTTATGTACGCGTGTATTTTAATTAGTTTTTTGCGAAATGTGAAGTACTGTGATTTTAATTCGTATTAACTTGGATTATTTATTTATTGAATACATACATCTGACGTGTGTGCTCGACATCAAATGTCTCTTAGAAGCTGTCGTCGATACAAGGGCGGGATAGACACAGAACAGAAGTAGACGACGGTTGAAGATTACACCCGGAAATTCTACAAAGCGTGTGCAATGGGCTTAGTGTTAACTCGTATCAATTTATATCAATAATATTGTGTTATTCATCTTCGTCCTGTCGAAGCTGGCAAAAAAAAAAAAAAAAAAAAAAAAAAAAAAAAAAACTTTTGTCTGGCGGGTCCTGTTTTTAGGATGAAACATCTCATTCTTTAAATATGGCTAGTCGGATGTATTATGGGATTACCTTTTAAACTGATGAAAGTCTTTCTCCCTCACTGTGGTTGTGGTAGTTTTTAAAATTTCAAATCGAAGAATATTTCTTACCTCTTGCAAACAGCGATTGAAGTAAGTGTTATAATTTCTTTATAGTACTAAAATTATTGTCTTTTATGATTTTATTTATTGTACTAAACAAAATCTTACATGAAATTTAATTAGTTTTGAATCTTTTTGAAAAAAAAAACACTAATTCTAGAAGTATATATTTTTAAATTTATGACGTTGTCTTTTATTACAAATTATGTATTATTTATTCTCATCTTTTTTCTCAAATTTAAAGTAATGACATCACTAAAAAACAGACATATTTAAAAGTTAAGTTCATTCTCTTGTTTTGTTTTGTTTTCAATATGGCAGTTCTTAATTTCAATTTCAATGACTAATGCTTATCTCATACTCGACCACAAGGAAATAGAAAAAAAAAACTTTGAAAGATCTCCTAAAGTTTTCTTACTTCCTAGCTAGGGATTACAATCCCGGATTGAGATCCCGGGATCCCGCTTTAATTTTAACCCCGAAAATCCCGGAATTTTTACTGGAAAATTCCGGGATTTTCGGGATTGCCTTTTTTTTTCCATTGAACAATATTCAGCTGAAATTAAAAAAATATATTTATAAACTTTCGCTTTTGGAAAAAAAAATCAATTGATTTTCATGAAATTTATATATAATTGAAAATGAATGTTTATCTCAAGTATTTCTTAGATATATTTCTAAAGCTATTAAATCTTTTAATGTGTGAAAACTTTTGATTTGGAAACATAGAAGTAAGCCAGTCAGGAAAAAGGAAATCATTTGTTTATTTAGATTTCGCTGAATGCGTGGATTCGAAGGTAATTTTCCAATTAGACTTTACTGATAAGCATCGCAAGTTTGTATCATAGTGATATCATGTGCTAACATTTTTTTTTTTTGGCTTTATTTTGCTTTAAAGATGTCTTGTTTAGTACCTCATAGGAATGATAACAATAAGCCCATGTGGCAATATAAATTTTTAAAAAATCTAATTTTTAAATGATAAGGATTTTTATTTTTTTTCGGGGAGGGGGGGGGGGATTTTGTATGAAATTTTCGTAAAGTTGATACCTTAAATCTTGCACTGATTATAATGAAAGTTTTGAACTTTTAGAGTAGGACAAGATTAAAAAACACAAAATATAAATAAACAAAATACCGAAGTAATTTTTTTCTCAATATTAACCCTTTGCACTCGAGGACTCCGGAGCGGAGCCATTTAAAATTTGTCTTCAAACTCGAGGTCTCCGCTACGGAGACAATGCAAATAATTTTGTGATACCATGTAATCTTGGCTTTTCTAGACAGGTATCACAAAATTATTTGCATTGTCTCCGTAGCGGAGCCCTCGAGTTTGAAGACAAATTTTAAATGGCTCCGCTCCGGAGCCCTCGAGTGCAAAGGGTAAAGTAGAATATTTATTTATTTATTCATAGTTAAATAGCTGTTGTGATTATCATCTGATATATAAGTAGTATATGGGGCCTACTCTGGAACACTTTTCATACTCCACTAAATAGAAATATTTAACGATTTTTGTAAGATTTTGCTCAAAAAAATTGCCTGTTAAAATATCGAGGATGTAACGATTTTATTACGATTTATCGAGCAAATAATGATAAAAAATTGTATGATTTGCATTGGTTGGATATTTTTATTTTTTCTACAAAATTATGTAAAGAAGAAGTTTTAAGAAAGGGTTATAAAGAATCAAATAAACGGGATAATAACGTAATCAATTTAGATTAAATAATGATCATTTTTAAATGCTAATATTTAATTATTATTGTGATGAAAAATTTTGACAGACGTCCTTTCTTAATAGTCTATCAATTGCTAATAAACAACCTTCCTCTAGGATAATCTTGATAGGAAAAGCAAAGAGCAGCATTATATAATAAGTTATCGGCATTATAACCAATCCTAAAATCTTTAGTTGCATTAAAAGCTATAGAATAGTATAAGTTATTATCTCCGGGAATATAAATATGAAAATATTCTTTTGTTTCTGGTATTATATTCCAATTGTCATCACATTTACTTTCTATCCAAAAATAAACACCAGGTTGAGAAAATTTAGAGGCTTGATCCATTTTATATATTTTAGCGGTGAAAGTTAATTTTATTGTATCATTGAAACTATGAAATATAGTATAATTATTAGAGTTATCGATGCTATGATTTGTAATAACGGGGTCAAATTTAAAATAATGAAAGGTAGGCGAAAGACAATTAAAGAGTAAAGTACTTATGACAAAATATTGTAACATTTATTTAGAAAAAAATTGGACGTCAAATAAAGGATATAATCCTTCGGCTTAAAATTGAAATGTTAATTAAAATCCGTTGATATATGATATCCATTCCCAGTCAACTTTATCATTAAATTCTTTTAAAAAATCTTCGGATAAGACCTGATGATAGGAGATCCCTTCCCAGTCAACTTTATTTTTAAATTCTGTAATAAAATCTTCTGATAGTGTCTGATGAAATGATATATAACACCAGTCAACATGATTTTGAAATTCTCTAATAAAATCTTCGGATAATGTCTGATGAAATGATATACACCGCCACTCAACTTTATTTTGAAATTCTCTAATAAAATCTTCTGATAATTTTTCATTCTGTGATATACAATTCCAATTAAGTTTATCCTTAAATTTTCTTATAAATTCAATGGGCAATTTCATAATATTTTTACTTAAATGAAGATCAATTTTATTCATATATAATGAAATAAATGTATGAAATGTTTTATGATGGGATAAATTGATAAATAAATCTTTATATTTATGAATTATAATATCGTCTAATCTTTGAGCCGACCCCATTTATATAGAAGCATTTTTATAAACACTTTTATTTTTCGTCTTTATTTAAAAGCAGTCGCAATTCATTAATAAATCGTATTAAAATATTTTTTAATTCCAAAACTTCATCTATTAACCTTTCTCTGTGAGGTTCTTCTTCTTCATAATAATGGCCAAATTTTTTATTTAATTCACCAAGTTGAACGGAAAGAATTTTTTTCCATTTATCGTTATAAAAATTATCTGGTAATTGATCAAACTTATATTCAATGAGATTACAAAAATCGAGTTTATGCATATATTTTTCTAAAAACCTTTCACCAAATGTTTGAAAGCGGGTTATTAGCAACCAATTCAATCCTTCTTCTAATGTGCACATAGTGTTTTCTGAAAGTTTTTGGAATCTGGATACTTTATGTAAATCTAATTTTTCATGATAGGTTTGAATAAATTCGTCACTTAAGGTTTGATATTGAGAAATAACAACCCAATTTATATAATTGGAATGTTTTAATATAAATTCTTCAGACAGCTTTTGATTTTTAGAAACTAAATTCCAATCTAATTCTTCTTTGTACTTTTCGATAAATTCTTCCGAAAGTTTTTGAAAAATGCATATAACATTCCATTCAATATAATCTATGAGCTCTTCCATAAAACATTCGGATAATACTGAATATCTACAAACTAACTTCCAATTGAGTTGATCCTTCAAATTTCGTAGGACATCTTCGGATAAATTTTTCGTTTTAGAAAATTCGTCCCAGTTGATATCCATTTAATAATGGACATATTTTAAAAAGGGATTTTTTCAATATGAATATAAGGTTTTAAACTGTCTGATTCGCCATCAGGCAATATTGAAAATGTAATGATATCATTGCGTTTTCCATAGGCCAAGCAAGTTGCTGAATCTCTTTCAGCCATTCTTCTTTCTAAAATAATTTTATCATTGATTTTTAATTTTATCAATGCATTCGTATTAAGATCATAATCAGCATAAATATTATGCATGACTACCTGTTTCTTTTTTAAATATATAGTAATTTTCATATCCATATCAGTAGATAATCGCATTTCTTGATCCAGTAATTTAGAACTTATCAAGTCGAAATTTACTTTTTTAAATTCTTTATCTGTAAAAGTCTGAAAATCATCTTTTATAGTAACCCAGATATCTTTACTGTCTACATATATTTTATTGACTACGTCTGTATCGTTTTCGGGTTCCGAAATATTCGTAATTATTTTATTTTTTGCATCAAATTTATCACTCTTTAATATTAACGCATTTTTTTCTAAATATCGTTTATTCACAACATTTTTATCATCTTTCGGATCTGCGACATTTCCTATTCTTTTTCCTTTAGCGTCGTAAGCTTTTCCCTCGATTAGTTGTAAAGTGTTTTCATCCAATTCTTTAATTCTCTTACCAGTTTCTTCAGCGAAGGTTAAAAAATTACTATCGTAATTAGTATTATTTTTTTCTATAAAATCTCTTAATTGGAAATGATTATTCTCTATTTTATTCAAAACGAAACTTTTAGTAGTTAAATCTAAATCATCGATTGGATCTGAAGCATTTTTTAATATCTTATTTTCCATATCGTAATGACCATCGTCCGTTAATTTAAAACCTATACCGGGGGGTCCGATAGGGCCTTTTCGCACTGGATTATCATACGGTGGATAATAAACAGCCATTTATAAAGACTAAAAAATGTTATTCTCCTAACGTTTTAATCATAGTAATTTCTTTTTTATTCATATTTAATATACATTTCTTCCTTACTTCTAAAATGTAGTAAAATACATATTCTTTGGTTGTTTCTTTTTCTAATTTCCAATTGAATTCTATTCTCAAATTTTCAAGAGTGGTGTAGTTTACATGATTTGACAAATCAAAATGAATTACAGGATATAATTTACCAAAATCTGAATAATTTACCATACAACCGGTTTCTGTATTTAGATTATTGAGACCTGATTCCAGAAAAGATTCATATAATCTATTATATTCTTTTTTACCAAAATCCATAGTATATCGCTCTGCAGGTAACGGCGATCTGTTAATCATCAACAAACATTCGATCATATCCAAATTATCAAATATCATATTATTTTTTTTAGGATTTTCATTTCTGTCGAAATATTGCGGTATGACGAATAATCTTAAAACTTCATCGGATGTAGCAGATATAGAATCGGAACCACTTTTATATTTATTAATAGGACTAGATCTGTTAATTTCATACTGATTCCAGTTTATTTCTATATCCGTATTAGATAATTTTAACTCGTTATAGAGAATCTCAGCACCATTTTTAAAGTCGACGTATCTCACCCACAGCGCTATGTCTTCAATTTCTACTTTATAATCTGGATTTGCAGCATCTGTGTAAATCATATTTCTACTATCGTCTCTTTGGAATTCCAGTCTTATTATGAAACCAGAAATGGCTTTTTTATATTCTGCGACGAAATCAAAAATTTCCTTTAAAGGCGTCCATGTTGTAACTGAATTACTATTTTTCGACAATTCCCATCTTTTTTTAAATCCTTTATTGTAGTTTTCATTTTTTACAATTTTTAATTTATTGACGATATCTGTTATAGGGGTGGTAGCAGTTATCGTACCATCGCTTTGAAGTAAACTTTTATTTCTATCAGCACTATCACTGGTATCTGGATAAAAACCTATATTGGTGGCTTCTGATGTTGAATAATCTCTGGTATAATCCTTCAGTCTCTTAACCTGCAGAATGTAGGAGTGATAGTCTCCAACTGATTCGATTATTTGTTTACCTATCTGAAGTTTTACGCCTTTCATAGAACATACAGCTGTGACATTATCATCATTTATAGAATCGCCACTGGATTTTATAATTTTCCACTTTGTCTCAAGGTAACTCTCCGATAATGAAATAGGATCATTTGTATCGGTAATTTCGAAATGAAACGTAGTATTTTCTTTTTTGTCATTATGGCTTGTACTAGGCAATCTTATTTTTTTTAATTCGCTACTTTTTATATCGTTATTATAATAATAATGAGTATCTCTTAGATCATAAATTTTTTCCATTTATTTAGGAAGAATTTTTAGACCTGTTCCTTTCATCTTTTTTGAAAATATTTCATTCAATATGTCAGCATCAGTCAATCTGTCAACTACTGTTTTTTCATTCAAATCTACTTTTTTAGATTTAAAAAATCCTTTTCCTTGAATTCTTTTACTTTCCCTATATAATCTGTGTTTATTCATTTATTTACTGAGAAAATTTAGTTAATATCAATTGATATATTTTTTCAACATAGTCCTCTTTTTCCTCTACGACTCTAAAATTATATTCAATCAAACCGTTATTTAAATCGATTAATTCACCATTTTGATTCGTAACTCTCATCCTTATTCTACGAATTGAATCCCTATTCACAGGATAATATATTAAATTATTGAATTCTTTTGAAATGATAACACCCGGTACATCCCTCGGTGTAAAAGAATAAATAACTTCTGAATTATTCTGGTTGATTAAAGATCCATTAACTACATCACAATGAATATATATAATGTCGTTTCCGTTTGTTATATCTGCTATATTTTCACCTTCTATTACAGTCTCTTCATCATGACTTTTATAAACTTTTTTTTCAAAGCCTATTAGTTTATGAAAATCGCTTTTTGTTAAATCGATATTCCAACCTTTAGTTAATTTAATAAGCATTCTTAGTCTAGATTGTATCCTACCAAATTTTACCGGAGGATCGTCTGAACCAAACGCTTTCATTACATCTATGTTTAAATCTTCAACATTTTTATTACCATAAGGAATAGTGATAGATTTAACATTATTCTCATCTGTGTACAGGTCTAACGTATTAGTTTTATCGGTTATGTTAAACCATGAAACTGTCATAGTAAAAGATTGCAATGCTATTTTTTTTAATTTAAGAGTTTTAGGAAATTCAACAGTGAAATCCTCTGATTTTTCATTACTTTTTGGTTTCAATTTGATCATTTATTAGACAGAAAAAATCTTTAAAGATGAAAAACAAGCTCTTCGTTATAATCGCTAGGCTGTTGAGTAAATGAATTAAGTACACATTCCGGACATTTACCTTTATTTCTTTCTTTTATATATTTCATACAAAATAATCCACATTTGACAGAAGTAGGTTTTTGTAAGAAACTATCATTGTGAGCTATATTGACTTTTTTATTGGAAAGTTTAAGAAATTTCATAATATTTTCAGGAATATATTTTTGTTTGAGTTTAATATTTTTATATATATATTCCCCGAAAGGATCGAAATATTCTACATAATTATAATTTGGATCATTATAGTAACAAACCCAATGTGTTCCAGGACCCGTCGAAATATCTAAATTAATAATCCCGCTTTCAAAATTTTCAATCTTTTTAGGAAGTAAATCGGAAGAGAAAACACCTCTGAATCCTTTTTCATCTTTCATATTTTCTTTAATCGTTTCATCTGATATACCCAATTTTGTTATCGGGATTTTTTTTTTTAGAAAGGGGCGCTTTTTTAAGACCAGATCCTTTGTTTTCCCAAGGTTGAAAAACTCCAGATCCCGAAATTTTATCCAGGATTTTTTTAGTTCCCCAACCCGCTGCACCACTCGCAGCACCGAGTCCTAGTGATGTTAAAATAGGAATTAAAAAAGGTAAAAATCCACCGTTTTTATCTAATTGAGTTTTGCTTATATTTATTCTTTTACCTTTACTAATCTGATTAATCTGTGTTTTAGTTAAATACATTTCATAATTGGGAGGTTTAGAATTGTCTATCTGCAGTGTCAGTTCTTTTTTTCTGAGAGCAGATTTCAGTTTACTAATCTGTCCGTCACTCAAATGAATCTTCTTTTTTACATAACTCATTTATTAGGCAGCAAAAAGCTGACGCTTTCAAAGAAGAAATTGATTGTATAATCGTTCTTTATCTCCGTTAGTTATTTTTTTAGTTTTAATAAGTTTGTCTATTGGCAGTTTGACTTCATTTTTTAATTTTTTCGACTTGCTACCTTGACATATTTTATCAATTAATTCAGATAATAAATCTAATCCTTTACCGACTTTCATTACTTCACTACCTCGAATTGTAGTTAATCTAGCTAGATATTTTTGTAGCTCATCTTCTTTAGATTTAACAGCGTCTAATTCATCCTTTTTCTGACTTAATTCCTCCTCTGAAAGATTTTTAGCCCGCGTAATTGTGCTTTGTAAGTTGCCTTTTTTCCTCGATAATTCTTCTTTTAACTGCTTTGCCTTTGCATACATTTCATTTAATTTTTCTTTATTGTCTAGGAGTTTCGAAGGCCTGTATAATTTTTCAGATATTAAATAATCTGTATTTAAATATTGATCAACATTATAAATAAGCGGTGGTTCTTTATATAATTCTTTGACATCCTCGATCGCTTCAGGAATAATTCTAGATGATTCTGCAATAGGCTGTAAAGATATATTTAATTCGTCCAATTTTTCGTTGATAGCTTTAATATTTTCTTTTCTACTTTTATCCTGTTCTTCTAATTTTTTAGTGACAGGTTTATGAAATTCAGTTAAACTTTTGTCTATACCTAGCTTTCTATCACGCTGTTCTTCATTATTTTTTCTAATATCTGCTTGTAATTTGACAAGTTTTATTGCATTTTTTAATTCTTCTTTTTGTTTCTTATTTCGATCTTTTTCTAAATCGTTTATTTTATCCATTTATAGACAGCGAAAAGCTGTCGCTTTCTATTTTAAAATTAGAAGCGACAGCTTCGCCGTTTATTTTTACTGACAGCTAATTAGAAGCGATAGCTTAGACGTCTATTTTTACTGACAGCTAATATGTTTTTACTGGCAGCAACATTCGAAAGCGTCAGCTTTTCGCTGTCTAATAAATGATTAAAATTAAAGATTACACAGAACCGGAAGAATTGCCTGACCCTAAACAACATCGTTTTTTACCCAGACATCCTTTCAGATTATTAATAATCGGCCCATCAGGTTGTGGAAAGACAAATTTACTAATAAATTTATTAAACGGCTTTGAGAATCCTAGTAATTTAAGATTAGATTTCAACACTTTATATTTATGCGCAAAAGATATTTCCGAGCCAAAGTATTCTAAATTACAAGAAAATTATACACAGTTTGAAGGTGTTGAAATAGACGATATCATAAAATGTAAAAAAATAAGTAAAAATAAAAGAAAGCAATTATTAAAATTGTATGATAAATATAAAAAGAATGTATTATTTTCTTCAGATTTGAGTGAATTTATTACTGTCGACGATTTAGATTCCTCAGAAAAAAATCTCGTTGTTTTCGACGATTGTGTTACAGAAAAAGACCAGAAAGTTATAGAGGATTTGTTTATAAGAGGTCGAAAGAAAAATGCATCCATTATTTATTTAACGCAGTCTTATTACTCAACTCCTATCAATATTAGAAAAAATTGTAATTACTTCATATTTTTTAAACTACAGCCTAGGGAAATCAATCAGATAATAAGAGAAATAGACGGAAATCTAACAAAAAAAGAATTTCTAGAAAAATATAAATCTTGTATGGGTAATTTCTTTATGCTAGATTTAGTAAATTCTGAAATGAGATACAGAAAAAATTTTGAACCTATATAAATGGAAGAATATTTAGAAAAGAGATTATATGTTTATAGGAAAAGTTACAATTTGTATCAAAAGATAAGTATTTCCTTATCTGTTAGCAAATTTATGCTAAGTGCTTCGGGATTATCAGCTTTTGCGTTCATACCACTGGCCAGTTTGAGTTTGAGTGCTGGAATTGTAGAAGTCATTGAGAAATCTTTAAATATTTTGGAACGAAAAGAAGAATACAAGCAATGTTATACTTTCTATAAACAACAGTTAAATTTATTGAAAGCTAAAAAAATTTCAGAAGAAGAAGTGTATGTTAGAGAACAAGATTTTATAAATAATTTAGTATACTTCCCAATCGAAAAGTATGTGAAAAAAGTACAGTTGAATGGATATAAATATTATTCTTAGAAAGCGTCAGCTTTTTGCTGTCTAATAAATGAGTTGTAAAAGTAAAAAATTTGGTGTTACGTCTTTAACTAAAAAGGGTAATTTTAAAGGCGGATGTTTAAAATGCGGACAAACTGGATCGGGTATTCTGAATAAAATCATTAGTAATTTACCTTTCGAAATGCATTTACCTAATCATAACTTCACAGGCCCAGGTACACAATTATTATGGGGGAAAACGCGATTAAATCCTGATTTAACGTATAAAAATCCGTCTAAACCTGTTAACAGAGTGGATGAAATTGCATATAAGCATGACAAATGTTATTTAGAAAATAAAGATACGAAAAGTAGAAATGAAGTATGCGATAAGAATATGATTGATGAATTAGATAATATTCAAAATCCAACGATGAGAGAAAGAATTGAAAGGGGAATTGTAAAACCGATTATTAAAGCTAAAAAGTCTTTTGGTATGGGATCTATAAATACAAAGATCTATTGTTTAAAATGTAAAAACCACACAGAAACTAAAGATATTAAAAATGCAATGTCTAAAAATAATAGGCCAATGATAAAAGGTATTTGTCTAGATTGTGGTTCTAAAAAGAGTGTTTTTTAGGAAAACCTTAGGGATGAAAGATCCTAAAAGTATCTTAGGGATGAAAGATCCTAAAAGTATCTTAGAAAAAATATATTATCATCCTGAAAGTGGTTATTGTGGGATCAATGAATTAAAACGGAAAACAGGTTTCAGTCAAAAGCAAATTACCGATTTTTTACACAGCCAAGATGTTTATACCAGACATAAGCCTTTAATTCGTAAATTTAAACGAAGACGCATTTATGTCAGTCATATCGATGATCAATGGCAAGCAGATTTATTGTTTATCAAACCTTTTAGTAAATATAATAACGGAACTAATTACTTATTGACAGTAATAGATATCTTTAGTAAATATGCTTGGGCTATTCCGATAAAAAGAAAAACAGGACAAGAAGTAACTGAAGCATTTAAAAAGATATTTAAAGAAAGAATTCCTGAAAGATTACAAAGTGATAAAGGAACCGAATTTGTAAATAAATGGACTTTAAAATTATTTAAAGATAATAATATTCAGTGGTTTACTACAGAAAATGTTGAAATAAAATGTTCTGTAGTCGAACGATTTAACAGGACAATTAATAAAAAAATTAGAACCTATCTAGCAGCCAACAATACTAAAAGATATATAGATGTATTGGACGAATTAGTTAAAAATTATAATAATTCCAAGCATAGGTCTATCAAAATGACACCTAGCGAAGCGAGTCGAGCAGAAAACGAATCTGAAGTTTATAAAAATTTATACGAAGAAAAAATAATAAGAAAACCGAAATTCAAGGTTGGCGATAGAATAAGAATTTCGAAATACCAGACTGCTTTTACCCGCGGATACCAACCTACTTTTACGGAAGAAATTTTCATCATTTCAGAAATATTAAACACTGACCCTATTACTTATAGGATAACGGATTTGAATGGCAACGAAATAAAAGGAACTTATTATGAACCGGAATTAGTTAAATATAATAAAAAAGATAAAATGTATAAGATTGAAAAAATAATAAAAAAGAAAGGAAAGAAATGTCTAGTTAAATGGTTAAATTATTCCGACGAATTTAACTCTTGGGTTGACGAAAAAGATATCAAGTCAATTTAATTTTTCCGTTATAATATCAAACCTCCCGCCTAGACGGGACTTTTTCAAATATCATTATGTTATTAAAATAACTCATCAAAACTCCCGCCTAGACGGGACTTTTTCAAATATTAAAATATAAACAAGCTATAATGTCAAAACTCCCGTCTAGACGGGACTTTTTCAAATATCATTATGTTATTAAAATAACTCATCAAAACTCCCGCCTAGACGGGACTTTTTCAAATATTAAAATATAAACAAGCTATAATGTCAAAACTCCCGTCTAGACGGGACTTTTTCAAATATCATTATGTTATTAAAATAACTCATCAAAACTCCCGCCTAGACGGGACTTTTTCAAATATTAAAATATAAACAAGCTATAATGTCAAAACTCCCGTCTAGACGGGACTTTTTCAAATATCATTATGTTATTAAAATTACTCATCAAAACTCCCGCCTAGACGGGACTTTTTCAAATATTAAAATATAAACAAGCTATAATGTCAAAACTCCCGTCTAGACGGGACTTTTTCAAATATCATTATGTTATTAAAATAACTCATCAAAACTCCCGCCTAGACGGGACTTTTTCAAATATTAAAATATAAACAAGCTATAATGTCAAAACTCCCGTCTAGACGGGACTTTTTCAAATATCATTATGTTATTAAAATTACTCATCAAAACTCCCGCCTAGACGGGACTTTTTCAAATATTAAAATATAAACAAGCTATAATGTCAAAACTCCCGCCTAGACGGGACTTTTTCAAATATTAAAATATAAACAAGCTATAATGTCAAAACTCCCGTCTAGGCGGGACTTTTTCAAATATCATTATGTTATTAAAATAACTCATCAAAACTCCCGCCTAGACGGGACTTTTTCAAATATTAAAATATAAACAAGCTATAATGTCAAAACTCCCGTCTAGACGGGACTTTTTCAAATATCATTATGTTATTAAAATAACTCATCAAAACTCCCGCCTAGACGGGACTTTTTCAAATATTAAAATATAAACAAGCTATAATGTCAAAACTCCCGCCTAGACGGGACTTTTTCAAATATTAAAATATAAACAAGCTATAATGTCAAAACTCCCGTCTAGGCGGGACTTTTTCAAATATCATTATGTTATTAAAATAACTCATCAAAACTCCCGCCTAGACGGGACTTTTTCAAATATTAAAATATAAACAAGCTATAATGTCAAAACTCCCGTCTAGACGGGACTTTTTCAAATATCATTATGTTATTAAAATAACTCATCAAAACTCCCGCCTAGACGGGACTTTTTCAAATATTAAAATATAAACAAGCTATAATGTCAAAACTCTCGTCTAGACGGGACTTTTTCAAATATTAAAATATAAACAAGCTATAATGTCAAAACTCCCGCATAGACGGGACTTTTTCAAATATTAAAATATAAACAAGCTATAATGTCAAAACTCCCGTCTAGGCGGGACTTTTGGTTTTAAATGCATTACATTAAAATAAGTTTAAATAAATGAATTGTGACTTTTTTAAAGACGTTTTAAGAGATGATTCTGATTCTAACTTAATGGATTCTTTTGACAAAGAAAACAGATGTCAAATACCCGAAAAATATCTCAAAATTTATGACCAGATGAAAAAAAGTGAAATAATGTACGATTCGGACGGTGAATATTTTACATATAAAAATATAGATGTTTTTTTAAGCGAAAGACGCAAATCCCGGATAAGTCGCTTTAACGCATTGAAATGGAAATTGCAGTTAAATATTCCATATAAAGCTGAAGAAATGTTTATTCAATTTTTAGATTTAGTGTATTATAAAAAGTCGATAAATTACCTATATTTCATAAAGAAAATATTAGATTATTATAATATTGATAATAATTTGAAAGTAAAATTTAATAAGAAAAACGAAGACATTTGGAATAGCTTTCTAAAAAATGTTTCTTAATAAATGGAGCTGTCTAAAATTTGCAAGCATTGTCAGATGACGAAACCTTTAGACGAATATTATACTCGATTTCGTTACGGCAAAACAGAACATTACGCTAATTGCAAAAGTTGTCATTTAGCTATGAAAAATAAAAAAATTGATTGCGAATGTGGTAAAAAATACACTTTAGCTCATAAAAAGAGACATTTAAAAAGCAATTATCATATCAAACGAACGTCAAAATAAATTTATGATGTTGTGTTTTAAATTGAATGCATTTTTTTAGTTGAAAATATTATATTGAATGTTGCGTTTTATATTGAACTTGCTTATTCAATGTTGTGTTTTAAATTGAACGTATTTTTTTAGTTGAAAGTATTATATTGAATGTTGCTGTTAGTTGAAAATATTATATTCAATGTTGTGTTTTTAATTGAACGCATTTTTTTGTTGAAAATATGATATTCAATGTTGTGTTTTTAATTGAACGCATTTTTTAGTTGAAAATATTATATTCAAAGTTGTGTTTTTAATTGAACGTATTTTTTAGTTAAAAGTATTATATTGGATGTTGCATTTTCAGAAATTATTCAATTGGAGTTAAAAAAAACTCGATAGTTTCAAAATATAGAAAAATTCCAAGACAGAGTGGATTGGTATTTTATATTCAAATGTCAGAAAAATTTTATTTAGAATTTAAAGGTAAAATAGAAGTGCCTGATTATGACAGTGATTTTTAGGCTAAATAAATGGGTAATTCAAAAAGTACAAAGATTTTGACAGGTAATTGTACAACTGAAAGAATAAATGTAGACTGGAATCATACCTTTAATGTTCATCCAAATGTTCATATAACGCCTGTATGTAAATACAGCGAACCATTTTTTGTTAGAATAACAGAAATAGATAAAAACGGATTTCGATTTGAATGTTTAAAATTGAATGGCGAACCTGTAGGAAAAAATTCAGATTTCTTTCAATGGACAGCAATTAGTCCTTTTGAGTAAACGATCTTCTTTTTGAAATATATTTTTTAATAGTTGTTTTCAGAAATTCTTCAATTTAATTTAATTCATACTTTTAAAGACATTCATTTTAAATCGCTTAATGTAAAATTACCTGCCACCGAAAGTGGTCTAATTTAACGAGCATTTATAGATAGTGGTCGCTTTTAAAAATGTGTCGCAAAAAGTATTTATAAAAATGTTTGTATATAAATGGAGGAAACTCTAAGATTGATATCTGTTTCAAAAATACATATTTCAAAATTAAGGCAGGTCGTAAAACTTTTAAATATAAACCAACCCCAACATTGTAAAAAAGATGATTTAATGAGATTGATAATAAGATATATAAAAGAAACTGGGGAATACAAATATGTTTTAGTAGATTTATTAAAATTAGATGTCACAGATTATTTAAATAAAATACAGACAAAATTTATCGAAAATCCTAAAAAAAGAAATAAATTGAAAAAAATATTCGATTCTTTCGATTTAAAATTTAACAATAACACAGAAGAATTTGATCCAAAAAATAACGAAGAAAAAAAGATAAAAACAGTGGTAAACCTTAAAAAATTATTTCCTGATTTGAATGAAAAATTTAAACAATTTATAAATGAACCGAAAAACCGTCCAAAACTTAAAAAACTCTTTGATTATTACGGCTTGAAATATAAAGATGAAAAATTGATCAAAAAGACAGAAAAGAAAGTCAAATTGCAAACAAATTTGGAAAATCTGTTTAGACCCGATTACGAAATTGTTGAGAAAGAAAAAAAAATTATTAAAAAATTTAATACTTATAGATATGTTTATAAAATAAGACAAATAAACAAACTCACACCGGGCCAGTATTATAGTATCTTAAAAGATTTATTCAGGAGAGCAATTGGAAAAATTGAAGGAAAGGTAGATATAATTGTATTCAATCCCTATTTAACACAACCCTTCCACCCTAAAATGATGTCAACGAAAGAAGCCTATGAGACCTATTTAGATGTTTTAACGCATAAAATTGAATACAAAGAGTTGGATATTAAAGACTGTGAATTTATTTTTACAGTCGTTGATTTGCCTAAAGGTGGTAAACATTTGAAATTACTGAACGATAACGATGTTGTCAATAAAAAAAGTATTCTTCAAATTAAAAATGACGATAATATCTGTTTGGCTAGATCCATCGTTACAGCCCTGGCTATTCAAAATCGTAAAATTTTATGCGAAAAATTAAATCTAGAAAAACTTACAGATTTAGATGTTAAATACATAAAAATGGGTAGAAAATTACAAAAAAGTTTAGCGATAAAATTGCATGAAATGTGTGATATTCCGTTAGAAATGTGTAATTTAGAGCATATTAAACAATTCGAAATTTTTTTAGATATTCAAATAACTATATTTTGCAGAGAAAATTTTAACGAAAAAATATACAGTGGTACCTATAAATCTAATTGTGTTTACATTTTAAAAAATAGAAATCATTTTGATGTCATTACAACGGTTACAGGATTTTTAGGAAAAAAAAATTATTGTGATTATTGTAAAGTCAGTTATAAAAGAAGTGATCAACATAAATGTTCTTTAAAATGTAATAGATGTTTTAGGAAAGAGAGTAATTGCGAAGGAGATGATATTCAGTGCAATGATTGTTTTAGATCTTTTAAAGGAAAAAACTGCTTCGAAAATCATAAAAATGAAGCAGTCTGTGAAACACTGTGGAAATGTTTAAAATGTAAGAGAAATATCAATAGAAGACAAAGAAAACCGAAAGATCATAAATGTGGAGAAAGACTATGTAAAAACTGCAGAGGATGGGTTTTGGAAGATCATAAATGTTATATACGTAGGAAAGAATCTAAGGGAGGGATTTGTAAAAATATCTGTCCTAAAAATATAAAAGACAGAAAGAAATGGTGTGAGAAATGTGAAACGTCAGAATTTACAGAAAAATATATGTTTTTTGACGTTGAGACGAACCAAGAGACAGGAAATCACCAAGTCAATCTAGTTATAAATCATGATTTTAACGGAAAAGAAAAAATATTTAAGAATGAAAATGAATATTGTGAATGGTTATTCCAAGAGAAACATTGCGGTTATACAGTATTAGCGCATTATGGAAAAGGATTCGATTTTCAATTTCTAGCTAAATACTGCTTTAAAAATAAAATTAAAGTGTTTACAATATATCAAGGAAATAAACTCATATATATGCAAGCAACCGTATATAATATAAGGTTTATCGATTCTATAAATTTTACACTGATTCCGCTAAGAAAATTTCCTAAAACGTTTGGACTAACGGAATTGGCAAAAGGTTATTTTCCTCATTTGTTTAACACTAAGAAAAATCAAAATTATGTAGGAAAATATCCTGAAAAATACTATTATGGTTATGATACTATGACTTTAGATCAAAGAAAAACTTTTGATAAATGGTATAAATCGGTAAAAAACGAAACATTTGATTTTCAAAAAGAAATTATAAAATATTGTAGGTCTGATGTTGATATTTTAAGAAAAGGATGTTTAGAATTGCGAAGATTATTTCTAAACATTGCTAATATTGATCCTTTTAAATATGTCACTTTAGCTGGCGTTTGCATGGCTATATACAGAGATAAATTTATTCCAGTGAATACAATAGCGATTGATGAGGAGTGTATTCCAAAGGATCAATTCAGTAAGAAATCGATCATTTGGCTAGACTATCTGTCTGAAAAACACAATATCAAAATACAGCATGCTTTAAATGGTGGTGAGAAAAAATTGAAATTAGGGGATAAAACTTATAAAGTAGATGGTTTTTATAATAATACCGTTTATCAGTTTCAAGGATGTCATTGGCACGGTTGTCCTCGCTGTTTTACAGAATCCACCGTCAATCTTCAAAATCAGATATGTATGAAAGATTTGTATGAAAGAACTCAAAAAATAAATAAAAAAATAAAAGATAAAGGATTTGAATTGATTGAAATATGGGAATGTGATTTTGATAGTGACAAAGAAATTAAAAAATATATGAAAAATGAATGGAAAAGAGATTTTATAGAACCTTTAAATCCTGGAAACGCATTCACCGGAGGTAGGTGTGAACCTACGAAATTAATATACGAAATGAAAGAAAATGAAAAGGGTAGATATATCGATGTTTGTTCACTTTATCCAACAGTGAATTACTTTGATTACTATCCTGTTGGTCATCCGGTAAAAATTTATAATCCGGAAAAATATGATAAGAATTGGTATGGTTTGATACAATGTAAAGTACTTCCACCTAGAAAACTCTATCATCCTGTTTTACCTTATAAAGGAGAAAAATTAATATTTAGTTTGTGTAAATTATGTTCAAAACCTATAAAATGCGAAAAGAAACAATGTAAAAAATGTTATGATATGCGGAATAATGAATGTAATCATACGGATGAGGAGAGAAGTTTTACTGGTACGTGGACAACTACCGAAGTTGAACTGGCTATTGAAAAAGGTTATAAGATTTTAAATATCTATGAAGTTTGGCATTTTGAAAAAAAATCTAATACATTATTTAAGGATTATGTTAAAATGTTTTTGAAAATCAAATTAGAAACAGATGATAAATGGCCTGAAAATTTCAAAACTGAAAAAGAATATAAAAGGTGCGTAGAAAAGAAATTGGGTATAAGGTTAGGAGAAATCAAAGAAAACCCAGGAATGAGATTTATATCCAAAATTTGTTTAAACTCTTTATGGGGAAAGTTCGGACAGAGAAAAAATATGAAACATACAGAGAATGTTACAGAATTGGCAGACTTTTATAGAATTATACTGAACGACCGCATTAAAGACTTGAATATGATATTTTTAAATGATGAGTGTGTGCAAATGGATTATAAGATGAAAGATGAATATGTCAAGAATAACTTTAATACGAATAATTATATAGCGGCTTTTACAACCAGTTCGGCTAGAATAAGATTATATGAAATGCTTGATAAATTAGGAGATAAAGTAATGTATTACGATGCAGATAGTATTGTTTATATCGATGATGGCTCTAATAAAGTAAAAACAGGCTGTATGTTAGGCGAATGGACCGATGAATTAGGAGAAGATAAATATATGAAATCGTGGATATCTGGAGCTAGTAAAGATTATGGTTATATTCTGAACGATGGTTCTGTAAAAGGAAAAGTAAAAGGATTTAAAATGAGTTATGAGAGCGAAACTAAGCTCAATTTTGACGAGAGAATGAAAACAATAACTGGGGAAATTGAGCATATAGATGTAGAAATAAATCAATTTCAGATACAAAAAGATAAAAATATTAAAGTGAATAAAATGAATAAAAGATATATGTTTGGATATGATAAAAGAAGAATTTTAGATAACTTTGATACTGTACCTTTTGGATTTTAAGCCAGATTTTTAATTTATAAAAAATCTTTTCTAATAAATGGACGATGTCACTCTTATCATAAATGTTCAAGGTTTTATACTTCCGTTCAAATCTATAGCGAGAGAAATAAGCTGGGTTCATTTAAAAGAAGGAATAGGTGAAACGATTTCTGTATTTACACCTAACTATGAATTAGGTGATCAAGACTATGGAATAGTTCGTAGATGTACTAACGATATCCATGGTTTAAGATTTAAACGATATTCAGATAATACAGGCTTATGGATTAGTAGCGACAATGTAAAAGATTATCTCTTACAATTGCATCAGATATACGGAGGGACATTTGCTTTTAAAGGAGGAGTTTTTCCGAAAAGTACCTTTGAAGAATGGGGAATTCCTATAAAAATATTAGAAGTACCGAGATGCGTTCGAATCCTAGGACAGGGTTGTTCTATGTACAGATGTCTGTACTATAAAAATTTTCTTTCAAAAATTGTTTCTTAATAAATGGAAGAATTCAACAGTCTCAGATCGTTCCCTGTAACTCATAAGCTAAAAGATTTAGAGACAGGGAAATACAAACTGATTTCGTTGAAGAAAATTCAAACAAAATTTGGAAATACCACTATTGCAAGATTAGAAGTTAATGATGTAGAAAAGGATTATTTTCTTAAAAAGAGTCATGGAAAAATTTCTGAAGCAGCAATAACAAAACTGAATGAACGTGGTTATATCTTTCATTTTAAAGGAAAAAATAATGACGGCTTTTATGATTATGAATTAGAAAAAGCTTAATCCTACAATTTGTTTTAAATCTTACAATAATCGAATGGACCTTTTATCGAACTATCAAACTACCAGAATAATATTTACGGAAATCAAAAATATATCTGTTTTTAAGTACAAATTTCTTTTCTGGCAAAGATGGGTTCATTTCCACACAAACTATTTTTTTTAATTTTATCGAACTATCAAAATATCCAGAATAGTATTTATTATTGCTAATAAAAAAGAGAGATCTATTCAAAATTTAAAACATATCATAAAAATCATTTAACTTTTATTTCAGACTTCAATATAATGCAATTGATATTTCTTATTTATTTCATCTGTCTAAACTTTGTTCGAATGGATTTTATTTAATCTATCGAAAATTTATTTAGAAATAAATGTTACAATATTTTGTCATAAGTACTTTACTCTTTAATTGTCTTTCGCCTACCTTTCATTATTTTAAATTTGACCCCGTTATTACAAATCATAGCATCGATAACTCTAATAATTATACTATATTTCATAGTTTCAATGATACAATAAAATTAACTTTCACCGCTAAAATATATAAAATGGATCAAGCCTCTAAATTTTCTCAACCTGGTGTTTATTTTTGGATAGAAAGTAAATGTGATGACAATTGGAATATAATACCAGAAACAAAAGAATATTTTCATATTTATATTCCCGGAGATAATAACTTATACTATTCTATAGCTTTTAATGCAACTAAAGATTTTAGGATTGGTTATAATGCCGATAACTTATTATATAACGCTGCTCTTTGCTTTTCCTATCAAGATTATCCTAGAGGAAGGTTGTTTATTAGCAATTGATAGACTATTAAGAAAGGACGTCTGTCAAAATTTTTCATCACAATAATAATTAAATATTAGCATTTAAAAATGATCATTATTTAATCTAAATTGATTACGTTATTATCCCGTTTATTTGATTCTTTATAACCCTTTCTTAAAACTTCTTCTTTACATAATTTTGTAGAAAAAATAAAAATATCCAACCAATGCAAATCATACAATTTTTTATCATTATTTGCTCGATAAATCGTAATAAAATCGTTACATCCTCGATATTTTAACAGGCAATTTTTTTGAGCAAAATCTTACAAAAATCGTTAAATATTTCTATTTAGTGGAGTATGAAAAGTGTTCCAGAGTAGGCCCCATATACTACTTATATATGTAAAATTGCCTATGTGGCAATATAAATTTTTAAAAAATCTATTTTTAAATTATATGAAGTAGAGTAGGACAAGATTATAAGAAATATATATATTTATCCATGTACTTTAAAAGCCCTCAATAGCCCTTGCCGCTGAATTTGTCCGATAATCGGAGATGTCTGCTTTGGTGAGGTAAAAATATACAAATATGCATGCCATGCGGATTAAAAAAGTATTCGCTAAATAGATGTTTCAGAATAGCTATTCGGGAATGTCCATTAACCTCCACAACGGATACTCCCGAATACCGGACATCTCAATTAAAATAACAATAATGCAGGGTTGCATTTTTTGCAAAAGAACTTCTTGATTAAAGAATGGGCATACTGGGCCGTGTCCCGCCCCCCTACGATTTTAGTGCCCACAAATTTTATGTGCAATATTTGTAAAGTTTATATTTTAAATCTGTTTCGAAATTCCACTGATTATAATCAATATTTTGAACATTTAAAGTAAAATAAGATTAAAAATAAAACAAATTAAAAAAATCTAATATTTAGATAAATATTTTTTGTTTTAATCTTGTTCTACTCCTGAAGTTCAAAATATTGATTATAATCAGTAAAATGTCGTAAAAGATTAAAATTATCAGCTTAACAAAAATTGCGTACCAAAATTGGGAGCACCAGAAAAATCAGGTTGTAGGGGGGGGGGGGGGGGGGGGGGGCAGGACCCCAGCCAAATATTTTTCCAGGATTCAACGTGGTCAAACATGGCTACGTATGATGCTTACAAAAAAAAAATGGATGCTATTAAGACGTTTGATGTGTCTGAAATTCAGACACGAAAAGTGTCTGAAAAAATTCAGACATTTTAAAATGTCTGAAAACTGAACACTCCGTTTCAGACACTTAAGTGTTTGAATTTCAGACATTTTAATTTACAGTGTACATATTCGAAATATATGTAATAATTATTATACATTTATTTCCTTAAATTTTTCCAAATTTTTCAAATGATGCCTAGAAAAACTAGTAGTAATTTTGACGATTTTATAAGAGATTTAAAGTCTATCGTAGGCTACATTTTTATTTAAGGGCTGATTTGATACAGTGACATGGATTTAAATTTAACAGAGTTAAATAAGAATAAAGGTAGAAATGATTTGAACTTTTCAGTAATTTAAAAATAACAAGAACAAAATGAAGGAAAGACAGAAAGAAGTTACCCAAGCAGTATGTTTTTAGAATACTGAAAAATATAATTCAATGTACACAAAAAATATATTAAGGGGACCGTGGACATTTATTTAAGCAAAAATCGACCCAAAAATCACATTAGTTTATGCATATTATTATTCTCCGGTTTGTTCTGAGCCATTTGCGAAAAACCGCATGCAGATGCGATTATTTTTTGAAAAGTTACAAGCATTTGAATTTTGTACCCAAACAATTTTTCGGCCCTTTAATCTACTTTAAATGTATAAAATTAGCAAATAAAGCCTTTGTCCAACAATATCAAAAAGCAGAAAAACCAACGTTTACTCTCGCTCTTTAGTCAATGACTTATCTAGTACTCCTGATTTTCCAAGTATTTGGAAAGCATTAATGTAATTTCCCCTTTTTTGGTTTCTTCTTCTCTCCTTCTCCGGTAGATGTCGCTACTTGTTCACCCAGTCGTTTCCACTGCTTCTCTCTCATTGGTTGTTTTTGGCGCCTTCGCTACCCGCATAGGGTATATAAGCCAGCTCGTCTCTGTCCATTATTTTGCTCAGCCTTGCTTTTTCTAGCACGCTATTCTTTTTTCCCTATCTTGCACTGAATAAGAATCTCGCTAGTAGATTCAAAACAGTTGTTTGCTGCTTTTCATGTATTATTTGTGCATTTTTAAACGTTGGTTTTTCTGCTTTTTGCTACTTTAAATGTGTTTTTCTCAAAACTGACTTTTCAACGTTTTTAGATTTTTGAAATGCACCGTGCGTCGTAATTTTTTATCAAAATTCATGAAATTTATAAGAAAGAATCATTATATTGCTCAGAAACTGTGTATGCATTTTAAAATTCGACTTCATTAAGATAATTAAATTTGATTTTTAACTTATTAAACTGCAAAAATTTGATGAAAATCGATATCGTATGCAGAAAAAAATCTCTAAAATATTTACATTCAAGGGAATAAAAAATCGATACACAGATTTGTTTGTAATAGAGTTTTAAGTGATTCAAATACAAAATCGAGGAAATATCTCAAAAAGTATGACGCATGCGGCATTTAAAAATTTCGCTTTAAAATTGTAACTTTAAAAAAATCTCAAAATTATAATAAGATTGGAAATTTCTAGATGTTCTATATACTTATGGTGAAATGTATATTTCCACAAAATTTCATATCTCTATGATGAAAATTAAAAAAAAAAAATTACGTCCATCGTCCCCTTAATGGAACAAATTATTATAAAAAGAAGAATTCTGCTTTTTCAGAATTTAGTGTCGCTCCCGATGAAAAAAAAAATGTATGTATATAAATATATATTATACAAAACATATTTCAGTTTTAAGACTTAAAATACATACTTTTATTTTATTAAAATAATGGCATTCGCATCCGCTGAAGAATTCCACATTTACACAATCCAGTCTTAAACAACATCTACGAAACGTATGCATATGACTTTCGCAGATTAATACACAATTCCAGCAAAGAGCCGTCATTCAGTCTGTCATATCGTCCTTCAAGAATCCCGACCAAAAAAATCGGCTATCTAATGATTCATATGTTTGTAAAATTAATATAGATACTTAAAATTAAATACAGTTTATGATACCTCCATGTTTTAGCAAAATTCATTCATTTATATTTTTTAATTATTATTATTTTTAGTTATTATGGTAAAATGGCAACAAAAAAAATAATAGTCTACTTACAGAAATGGAGTTCTTCAGTTGCCATCTTTATAGAAATGGGATTAAGACCTGGGGATAAAACTGGGAATAAAAAATGGGTTTGTTTTACCGCTGGCTTATATAACGGAAAGTTTTTTTAGAGAAGACACTTTAATTGCTGATCTAGAAAAAATAGCATATCGGTGGCTAATACTATTCGAAAAAGAAAAAAATGTATAACTTTTTTCACCTACATTTATATAACTTATATTTGCCAATAGGCAGCATATATACACCATGTCCTGTTCATAAATAACAGTAATCACTAATTCAAAGAGATACAATAAAAGAAGTAGTTTATTCACAAGTTGTGAATTGAGATACATATGCCACATCATTCGTATGTTTTGAATACCATGTTCACTCTTAAAAATAATCTACTTAAAAATAAGTACTTTTATTTACTCGGTTTATTTAAAGTAAAATTTCTTCAGAAACGAGGAGTACATGATGTTTCCAAATATAGCTGACAATCCGGACTGAAAAGTAAGCTTGTGAATAAATATTAATATAAACTCGTATTCCTCTATTCGCATACTAAAGATATCAATAGAAATTACTTAGTAAACGTGTATGCTATAATGAACGTTATATTTACGCACGAATTATAATTAAGTTGCGCACTCTCAATTTAAGAATTACATCTTGAGGAAATGTGTTACATAGTGCGGAAGAATATATCGACCAATTGAGTACATACGTACTCATTCACATCAACACATTCACATCAACACACACACATCATATTCCACTGTTCTCGCAGAAAAATCTCGCCATGGATTTTTTTAAAATGAAATTAAAAGACTGGAGCCTGATGGAATTTTACACAAACTTTGAAAGAAAAAAATGAGTACATGTGTTTCTAAAATTTAAGAGTTAAGTCCTCGGAGCTATTATAAGATAAGGAAAGTACTAAAAAATGATTACATATTGCTTATTTTTACGTTTCCAGGTTTATCAGTGTTTCCTCATCCATTTTCAAGAGAAACATGTATTTAATAAATTTTGGTGAAAGCTCATCAAATCTACATATAAATCTTTATTAGCCCCCGGAATGCTATATCTTTCTTCCAGCTATTAAATTGTCGTCTCTAAAAAATAACATTCCGTTGTATAAGCCAGACGTAAAACGAAGCAGATGTGTCATTGTATATTTAAATTCTCTACTGCAACTTTTTGAATTCTAAGCATCGAACATTTTAAATTTTTATACTGCCGTATTGGGAAAAAAACTACTTTTAAATGCAATTTGTTTGAAAACTGCATCTCAATTTATTTTTGAAATATTATTATTATTATTATTATTTTTTGTAGATTTAGCGTCATTTGATTAATTTTGTTGCCTTTTCCCCATAACAACTTTAATAAAATGTAATTAATTAAAATATGACTATTTTGAAAAAATATAAATTAATAATTTCTGATAAAACATGGAGCTATTATAAACCAAATTTAGTTTTAAGTATCTATATTAATATTACAAACAAATAAAGGCATATGAATCATTAGATAGACGACTTTTTTTGTCCAGTTTCATGAATGACATATCTTTTTATGGATTTGTGTATTATTCAGCTATAGTGATGTCCTATACGCACTTTATCGTAGATGTTGTTTAAGACTGGATCGTAAATGAGAAATTCTTCAGTGGATGCGGATGACGTCATTTTATATGAAATAAAAACGTGTGTTTTAAGTATTAAAACTGAAATATGTTTTCTACTATCTTTATTTATATACATATATATATATATATTAATTATATACATATTCATGGGCATGCCGCCTGTCTCCATGGATTCAATTTCTTCTGGATTTAGTTTGAATGTTTTTAAAGTTTGCCGTTTTAAAGTATGTTGTTTTTGAAGTTAGTTGTTTTTAGTTATTTTGTTGTTGTCATTTGGTTTAGTTTATTTATTGTTGGATCAGTTCCGTAGTTTCGAATTTTTGGTTTGGTTTTTGTATATTTATATACATATATATATACATATACATACATATATATACATTATATATATATATATATATATGTGTGTGTGTGTGTGTGTGTGTGTTGTACACGGCGTTATATATTCCTGATATTCGAATTTCATTTTATAAGAAATATTAATTTTTTCCCCAATGTCTTCAGAATTCAAAGAACATTTTAAAAACAAGATTTCTTTTTTTTCTTTTAACAACTGACAGATGGCGCAACAGAGCATATAAACGTTTGTTTTAATATTTTAAAATTTCAAGACGAATGAATCAATTGTTTGTTTACTTTCATATAGGGATTGATAGAGCTGCCAATCTAATTTTAACTGAAGTTATCGCAGCAGAATATACAGATAATTGAATGTAAGTCATCTCTTAAATGTTCATTTATTTTGAATAATCTGTCAAAAATGTAACTTTTGCAAATAATGAAAAATAAAGCACGTTTTAAGATTGAAAAATCAAATCAACATTCACTCGTGATGCCACTTGTACAACACAAAGTCCAAATCCAGAAACAAATGAATGACTCTTAGAATGAATCTCTTAAACAATACGGTCGACATCAGATTTTGCTCTGAAAATATTTGTAAAGGCATAATAAAGCCTTTAAATAATTTAAATACGTTTATTTTTAGAAAGGAAACGTTAATCCGGTACAAATTAATTCACAGGAATGAATCGCAGAATACAGCTATATTCACTGAACAATGAAGCGTTCTCATTGGTCAGAAAATATATAGCCTTGAAACACAGAGGAAATTTTTTGCGATATTTTTAACAGTGTATAAGGAAAGGGCAGCTGACGTCACTGTTGGTCGAAGAAAGAAAGCAAGAAAAACCTGTCCGTTCTTTATGACTCCTACCTGTACATATGAGCTAGGGTAATTTGATTGGTCTACATTTAACAGGTCTCTGATATGATTGGTCTACGTCGCCAAGACTATTCCTGCAATGATCGTTATGACAAAAATGTAGTTGGTAGATTGGTTGACAGAAGTGTTTGTTTGTAAACATGCCCTTAAAAATGTAAACAAAAGTGAAAAACGTATTTCAAAATATTAATATGCTTTTGCAAAATATTTTAAGAGCATTTAATGAATAGCTGAAAGAGTCTTTCATTTGTTTTTGGATTTTTAATTTGTGCTTATGAATGGCAACGGTAATCGCTTGTATACATCGGAACCCTGTTGTTGATATCTGATTATTTTTAAATTACAATTCGTACAATTTTACAATTCGTAAATGCGACAACAATTCTTAAATATGACAACAATTCTTAAAATGCGGTGAATAATCCTGATGATACTACTATTTCGTTATTTTTATCTCTGAATGTCAATCAACCACCTCAATGTCACTGCATTGAAGGTATGCTTCATCTAGAGGTAGGGAAACTGAGAAAGATCGACATGTTTTTATGTGGAGTTCGAAAGTTGTTATCGCATTTGATGTCTGATTTTTTGACGGAATTTTAGCGATGAATTGGAATATTCCAATGGGGAAGTGCTTTAACCCTCTCCCTGCGTAATTGTTTTATTAAAATAGCTTCAAAATAACTTCTTTTATCACCGGTTTTTGAAAAAAAAATTGTCTAATTTAATCGAGAAAATGCTCCGATTAAATAAGGCAAAACTTACAACAAAAAAAAATTAACTGATGGGAATAACCAAGGAGGATTAATTAGACGGAAAAATGCATCCCCGAGAAAATCTCGGGTTGCGCAGCGAGAGGGTTAAGCAGATGTACAGAGGTAAATTTCAGTGCAGTGTTCCAGAAGTGACTATTTTTTAGACTAAGTTTTATACTTATATTATATAGTTATATTTATATTATATAGTTTTAAGTTTATGTTTTTATAGACTATTTTTTATTTAATTCTAACGCTTTTTTCCCACTATATGCCTTGTCATATATTTCTACAACCACTGCATTGAAATCTACCAAAAATAATATTATTTTTAAATTCTGGTATGACTAGAATATAAAAAGTATATGTCGTCAGGATTAATCCTAAATATGGTATTTTTTTAATTAAATGAAAATAATGATTAAAATTTTTGAATAATTGAATGTTACTGAAATAATAAGTTTAGGATTTCGTTATTCCACGATAGTGTTTTTCTTTTGCTGAGTATTTAATTACATATTTTAAATAATTAAAATAGAAAATTTCATGTCTTGATACAAATTTAATTAACGTTTTTACTTAAAAAGTAACTATGTACGTATAAGTAGATAATAAAGAAATAGTAGTTTTGAATAGTAGTACAATAGTAAATAGCATGACGTTTTGAAACCAGTGAGTAAAGAATAACTCAAAAGTACCCTTTCCCAGTTTTCCTGAAAACATGGAACTCAAAGTAAACTGTCAGTATTATTGTGTTTAATTATATTTATTTTTTTAAACATATTTTTATTATAGAACAAACATCGATTTTTTTTATCTATTTTCATCTATTACAGTCCCATTATCATTTTTACTCTGTTTCCCGGTGTATATTTCAGCTAACAAAACGCTTAAAGTTGCTGTCAGATTCAACAACTTTTCGAGCTATTTTTATACCAGCTGTTGATTTGAGCCAGTTTTTCGAGAGAAATTGGCTCATAACTCAGTGTGATATCGATATCCCCAGCAATATCCTCAATTTTTTACCAATAGCTCATAAAAAATCACTCCTAGCAGCAACTTTTGTCCAATTTCTACTCGATAACCCGATCAGAGATAGGTGTTTTAGAATATCCTAAATATGGTATTTTTAAAAATTAAATGAAAATTATGATTAAAAATTTTGAATAATTGAATGTTATTGAAATAATAAGTTTTGTCCCCAGCATTATCCTCAATTTTTTATCCATAGCTCATAAAAAATAGCTCCTAGCAACACCTTTTTGTCCAATTTCTACTCGATAACCGATCAGAGATAGGATATCGAGTGGTATCGATAGGTTTTAGAATGTCAACGAGAGAGCTACAAACAATAACAACCGGTAATAGTAATAACTGACATAACCTCCAACTTTTGCAACAACAATTGTAACACTTCTTTGGCTTTGCACGCTTTTTACGTCCGCTCAAAAGTTGGTGGCTTGAAAAATTGTTGAATCTGATAGAAATTAAATGGACCTTGCCAAAAATTTCTAGAAGTTTGAAAGTCTGTCGAGGCTGTAAAAGTTGACACAATGGCAGGTCACATGGGATATATAATATTTCTTACTCAACGTTGCATACTCAGGTATCATAGGGATGCACTTTTGGATGCAGCTACTGTAGCTTATATGATGAAGTGCTAACTAGAGAATCTAATGATAATATTACGTTTGACAGTGATGTAAATGTTGAGTATGGGAGTGAATTTGTCAAGATACTATTGTTACTCTAAAATTAGATAAAGAAGTCGAAATCAGCACAATGGTAATGGGTTAGAACGGTGTGATAACACATTTTATGAACCGAATAAAATTATAAATATCTTTTGGTGTCCTGCCAATCTTCCAGTCTTTTCCCAATCACTTATAACCAGAAATTGTATAAAATAAATGAAGTTAATATATAACATTGTAGAAATAATAAAAACCTTCTGGTTCGAATTACGTTTAACTTACTTGTAAAAAAAAAAGAGAAAGTCGCATGATATGACATAACGACAATTGTTCATTTCTAGGAAAAATTATAGTGTTGCAGGAGTTTTAGTTTATGAAATATGTGTGTAGAACATACAGTCATAAACGTTATTTTGGCAAAATGAACATTGTGCTGTTAATTCATTCGTCACTTCATTTTTTTACATTAACCCTCTAATTACCGCGGTAACATTTCTGCTACCATATGTTCAGCTTTAAATTTTAAAACAGAATTTCATAAATAACGTAATATTTTATGTCATTACAGCAAAATTTACTTTAGGTAATATTAGTTATGAAGTTTAAATGAAGATGGCGGTACTAAATAAGAAAAAAAATACTTTGAAGCAACATGTCTAACAAAAAGTACAAAATGCCATTTACAGTAGTAAGTTTTTGTTCAGTTTTTCAAATATTTTATTGAAATAAAATTAATAAATATGATATATAGATATAAAAAGAGTTACTTTTATTCTCTGCACAAAACAGTTAAATGTAAGTTTGTTTTTTAATTGTAAAATGAGTAATTAAAATCAAGGTAGCAAATCTGCTACCACGGGCATTAGTGATCATGAACCCATGGTAGCATTTTCGTTACCGTATTATTTTCACAGAAAATTTGTACTTATTCGTGTTAGCTTTGTACTTAATTTACTTCTTTTACTTTTAATTCACATGCTCATGTTATTAAAAAATTCCGAAATAAATTAGTTGAAATTTAAAATTTCCACATACAGTAAAATGAAATTATTTTTGTTGTTACATTTTTGAACAAAACATTGAAATTCCTTTTTTATATATAAATAGACAAAATTATTAAGTAAATCCCGAATGAATATTATGAACTTTTCATTTCTAAGTATAAATAAAAGTATAAATTCTAAGTACAAAACATTTATTATTGAGCCATATCACCCAAATATTATATTTAGTATATTTTTTCTACGAGGTATATATCACACTAGCTGATTCCGCGCAAGGCAACTCCGCTGCAGTTTTTCTGTATCTTTTACTTACCCATCATAGGGTAAGCCTTACACTTATGTCTTGTAATCGTTTTAAAAATCTAAAGAAAAAAAATTACGGATTTACATGTTTCAGGTACTGCAGATTCCGAAAAACATATTTTTAGAAGGAAAAAAAAAATTGCCGTCCGTCTGTGTGCGTGTCTGTAAACGCTCTATCTCCCGAACAAATTGAGATAGAGTCTTGAAAATCGTGTTGTACTTAGTATGTAATAATGAGAAGAAGCTTATTGAAATTCACTAACATCGATTATCCGGAACTATTTTTTTCGGACTCTCGAAGTATTCGTTCTGATAAAAGGTATGTAAAAATTTTCGAAATTGTTTATTTTAAGGAGTGAATATAAAAGACAATATAAAAGCATAAACCCTGCATAAAGAATGAAGTCGATTGCAAAATTAGTTGCCGATATATTTGTAATGATATTTTCCATACTCTTCGATTTTTCATGCCACTGTATTTCATTCAGATTTCAACTCAAAAATACATTTTTAATGGAAAAGAGACTTAATGTGACGCAGTAAACTGTGAGTAATATGATTATCATTTTTAGAGTTACAACGATGTTTCTTTTATGCAATTCAGCAGTTGAGCTTTTAAAGTTTATGGCGTCATCAAACCACGATTTTAAACACTCTATCTAACGAACAATTTGAGATGGATGCTTGAAATTTGGTATGTACTTAGAATGTAATAGTGCGACAAAACCTATTAAATTTCAATATTGAACATTTATTTTCATATTTTATAAGTGAAGTTATGAATAAATAGGAGGAGACATACAGTGTATTTTATACCCGTTGCGAGTGAAGTAACTGAGGAGGTAGTCACACGATGGCGGGTGTTTTTTTTAGTCCGGTAAACAGTTTCTTATTACCGGCGGTCCTAACTTTCACCAGTAAATTTGAATAGAAAATTTCGTCTTATTTAAGCCCCTGATCCATGCAAAATTTCTCTCACAAATGTAGTAAAGATTTCCTTCTGTTGTTACTGGTGGCAGTTTGCCGAGGTATTGTACTCTTTTTCACTGTCACCGACAGGATGTTTAGGCCGTGGGGCGATGCTATAAAAGAAGCTTAGAAACAGATTTCCGTTGCAACTTTCGGGGGGCAACTTAATTTTTAACTTTTACGTTATAAAAAGTCCTTATTCATTGAAATTGTCAAAGTTCTGGATGCAAAAGTTGCACATTAATTAAAAATCACAAAAAATATATCGCACTATTTTCTCACGACATCTAACAACCGATTGGCTCAATTTCTCCCGTCTCGCACGTATTAGCCAATCGGAAGCGTACGTTTATGAATTCACTGTAGATAGCGTAAAAAACTAGCGAAAGTTTCTCTTTTCTGCTTAAAAACAAACTTACAATTCTCCAAAGTGAATTATTGTGTTAAAATTATTTTATGATCATATGCTATAGCATGTTTGCAACTTTAAAAGTATACCAAGGGTGATTTTATTACCATTTTACTCTAGATTTCCATCTCACTTTTATTTATTGTGTCTTCTTTATGTACTAATATTAATGAAAACAGCCAGATTTCCTGTTTTTCTAACCGGACACCTGGTCTATTACGTATATAGTACTTCATAATATTGTAGATAAAGTATATTCTTACATGAAACCTTATTACTTTTTTTTCTTTTTTTACAAATTTTTAATATCTGGTGAAATAATGCATGCATAAAAACAATCCTGTAAATATATATAATAAACACATTTCTCATATCATGCTTTAAAGTTTCAACTGATTTACTTTTAGAGGAAAATATTATGAATTTAAAGCAAGTTCGAAGACGAAAATTTTCATTCCATACTTCTAATTTTTTCGTTTTCAGATATTTGTCAGTTAAACGTTTAAAAAATCATTATATGCTTAAGTGACATACAATACATGCAGTTACTTCTTAACTGTATTGTAATTTTTTATCCATATATATATATGTGTGTCTATGTGTTTTAGTTAAGGAAAAATATTTTAAAAGTAGAATTATTCTTCAGAGAAAATACATAGGTCAATATTAATATATATATATATATATGTGTGTGTGTGTGTGTGTGTGTAGCATTTGGCACACTCATGAAATATATGTTTTATTTTTTCTTACATTCTGTTTTTTATATATGTATGTATTTATTTATTGTTAATTTTAAAACGATTTCATTAAATAAATAAATATATATACACACATGAGTATATATACATTCATAAATTTATTACACACATAAATTTATTCCAGAACTGGTATGAAATAAATAAAATTTACTGCCATAAAATAATTATTTGAGATTAAAAATGTGACTCGCATTTATGTGTATCCATAAATAATAACAATAATAATAAATATTAACTTCTAATGTAATTCAGATAATCTCCATCATTCTTTTTCACTTAAGACTCGCCAGATGGCGCCAAAGAAAAGATTGTGCTGACGATATTAGAAATTTCAAATTAAAGGAGGGAAAAACAAATCCTGACAATTATGCGGGCATATTTATTTCGCAAGAACTGCTTATTTAATATCCATTAATGTCTAACATTTCAGATAATCTAATCAAATTTAGATACATATAAGTTTATACATTTGTTCTTTTAAACTCAGTAGATAGTTTGCTTACATTCTGACAACAGCGACGCGAAACGTCTGAAAGACTTGTTTTTATTGGCTGTTGTGCCCAAAAACGAGCCAATCGCGAATAGCTTAACAAAACTTATTAAAAAAGAGTTCCATGTTTTTATTTTAATTATTAATTAATGTGCAACTTTCGGATCCAGAACTTTTGTGATTTCTAAAGTTTTAAATATCATTATAGTAATCATGCAGGAATTAAGTTGCCCCCCAAATGTTGCAACGAAGTTGAACGATAATGCCTATGGCCCCACGGCCTACTTGTGTAGGTTGTCACAGAGTGGCGGAAACGCAGGGCCTGACAACCGCCGAAGCAAACTTCTTTCGGTAAAAATGAATATGTGTTTTTGCCACAATTTACGACCGAAATTCGGCATTAATACGGCGTTTAAATAAGGAGAAAATTTCTATTTGCATTTACTGGTGGAAATTTGCCCGGTGGTAACCAACACCAGCGAAAGCGGTTACAGTTGTAGCTTCACTATTTTAAGTATATGTCAGTTCCTCTTTATTCTTAGTTCCATGATTTTATATCATGCATATCCATGATGGGTAAATATTAGTTTTACACCAAAGATTAGTTTTATTGAATTTTCTTTTCCAGTTCTTCTATAGAAGTTGACTAGAAAATTCATTATTATCATAAAAATAAAAATATATACATATGCTAAAAGTTTTTACAGTAAACAGAAAGTCTTGTAACACAGTTTCATAAACAGACCTATTACTTTCGTCACACATTTGGTGACATTCTCGAGATTAGTAATGATATTAAGCTATATTCGAAAAACAAATTGAAATATGAACATGAAAAACCATCAAGTTTGTTTATTATTATCAAGTTCATATTTCAAAGTTTTCTTGGGAATGTAGTTTAGTTTATTATTAATGATCTTGATAATGTCATCGGTTGTGTGTACGAAACTAGTAGGTCTATTTTTTAAAGGGTTTTTAAGCTTTTATGCTTCCTGTAATTACTTTATTTTAAATTTAAAAAGGACGTAAAGTCTTGAAAAATTAAAGACAAATATGTTAAAGCGAGGAGAGTTCGCGCAGTAGGAGAGATTGCGCACAAAGAGATTCGACGGGAAGGAGTAGTGTGCGCGCCCAGCGACTCCAGGTAGTTGTACAGCAGCATTAGTGCAGTGTCTACATGAATGTGCATATTGATTGTTCCAAGCGTCTTGTATAAAGCAGTGCTATTTTGTTTTTTTCCCAAAGTAAGTGCTTGAATTTTCATATCTGTTCGTCAGAATTTTTATAGAGCGTCATTAATACAAAATATCTTGAACTTAAACGATTTCTTATAAACTACTAACCTGGACTAAGTATGCAAACACCAAAAATTCATTTTAGAAGTGGCCATATTTAAATAACAGGCCGCGCAATCTCTCCTACCAAAATAGGAGAGTTTGCGCATCTGCTACTTTGGAGAGATTGCGCATTTCCCCATAAGTTTAAGTGCTAGGAGAGATTGCACAGCTTATTGATAAATTTGCATGAATTGCAAATTACGTGTAAAACATATGAATGAATCAATTTTGAAATAATTTCGGAAAAACACATAATTATCAAAACTAAATTTGGCAACAAATTAATTTGCAAAAAAATACTTTTACAGATAAAAATTTTATTAATAAATTAATAATACAGTTGTTATTAAATAAATTTTATATAATTATTTTTGTTAATAAATTAATAATATATTTGTTAATAATTTAATTAAATATTTATATATATATTTTTTTAATTTATGAGCAATTAATTTGCTAATAAATTAATTTTGTTAACTAAAATAAATTTTCTAATACAATGTTTTGGAAAAGCTTTCACCCATTCCAAGTAGTGTAATGCCATCGAAATCAAAAGGAAACAGAGTGCAACTAATGTTACTGATCCACAAAATATACATGAAAAAAGACTTAAGAAGGATGCCGCTACAAAAAAACAGCTGAAGATAAGGTGCTTCCACAAAAAGTGGGATACAAAATCTCAAGGAAAAGAACCGAAGGTCAATGAGGATGAGTGCACTGAATGTCTGTAACCGTACCAGGAGACAACTTCGAGAACTGACTGGATTCAATGTATTGCTTGTTGCAAGTGATTGCAGAAAAGATGCACTATTTACAACAATAAGTGCATCGATTGTGGACGACGACAACTTCGGTTCGTAAACAAAATACAATGAAACTGTGGAAATGGAAATGAAGTAATTTTCAAGTTAAATATGTTATCAACTAAATTAATGTTATTTTGTGATCTTAGTAGGGCTTGCTTTTTCTGATATTTTAATCTTCTTAAATTAAAATTTTTAACAATATTTACTCACAAAAACCTTTCAACAATGTCGATTAAGTGTAATTATTATTGTTAAGAATTTAATTTTAGTTATTATTAATACCAGTCTCTTCTACCTATGTGCGCAATCTCTCCTACCCATGTGCGCGTTCTCTCCTACCCTGTAAGGAGAGATTGCGCAAAATAGTTTTCTTGGTTTTATTACTGCTGTTCTATTAAATAACTATAGAACAACAAAATAGCAATGGAAATGCATAAAAAACAAATGAAGTCAAAATTATTCATGCATAGTTTAGCAAAATATTAATATTTAGATTTTTTATTATTATTCTTTTGAAAGGTGTGCAGACTCTCCTAGCTTTACTATATATATCCTAAAAGTGATTAATCACTTTTAGAATATATATTTGTCTTTAATTATTCAAGACTTTACGTCCTTTTTAAATTTAAAATAATGTAAATAGTTAAAAGACAAATACTTATTCTATTCCGTAAATAAATTTTTTTCTCTCGTTTTATGACAATTCCAGAATGAAACTTGGTTAATGCAGTCGATTTTAAATCTACAATTTGCATTAAAACATTTTGAAAACTACGTTATAGTGAAAATTTTAATATTCTTACGATAATTTAACACGCAGTTTAATTCAAATTTAAAATTTACATATATTTTCAATATTATTTAAGAGATGCTTATGTAACAGAGTTAAAAGACAATTACTTTTTCTATTCCGTAAAGGGAATAATGCACTTCTTTTAACGCAATCCCAAAAGGAAACTTGGTTAAAGCAGTCGATTTAAAATCTACAACTCGCATTAAAACATTTTGAAAACTATATTCTAGCGAAGAATTCAATATTCTTACGATAATTTAACACGCAGCTAAATTCAAATTTAAAATTTACATATATTTTCAATATTATTTAAGAGATGTTTTCCGATACATTTGTGATTTAAAGTGCTTTCACCAAACGATTTATTTATCCATAATTCATTTAACAGAATTTAGTTTTGAGATTATTTAGTGGTATTGTGATTTCGGTAATGTCGACTTACCGAATTGTTTCGCTAAGCACACAGACAAAATACGAGTCTGTTATATTATCTAATTTATTTACTATTTAAGTGAAACACTAATTTTAAAGACAAAACAGAATTTAAATAAATAATAATTATGAAAACGTTAGCAAGGGAAACAAAACAATGAAATGCCTTTAGAACTTAAAACGCCAAATCGTTTAATTTATTTCCCGTTTTGAACATGTTTCACTTTTTTCATTAATAGCTTATGGAAATTGTAAAAAGAAAAATATTTCTTGATCTAGCAAGAAGGTTTTCGAAATGAAATATACACTGTTAAAAATTTGCAGCATTCTGTCCAGTCATTCAACCATTTTTTGAAAAAACGGTTTCATAACCGTAATTTAACGATATTCTGACCATATAATGGCCAATAATATGGTCAGAATAGAGTTAAATTACGGTTGTGTAACCATTTTCGATAAAAACTGTCAAATGACTGGACAGTATGCCGCAAAATTTTAACAGTGTAGTCTATTCCTACACTACGATTCCCGTATCGCCAGAAACATAAGAAAGCAATAGGTTTACGAGATTCAATGAAGCATTTCTAAAAAAAAAAAAAAAAAAAAAAAAAAACAGTTTCGCAACAAAATTTATACGCCAAAGAGTATTAAATTAGGTTCATTTTTCATTCTTATTTTAACCTGCTTCTGTGTTGAACATGTTTATTATACATGAAAATATTTACTTGAGAAACATCCGGAAAACCGATATTTCTGTTCAAACCGGGTTGAGAAAACTTATTAATACGAGGGTGAAGCTAAAAATAATGCATCCATTTCTCTAAATTTTATTTCTTTCACAGCTACTGGATTATGTATGCATGATATTACAGAGGTAACCTTACTCTAATTATATAGTATTTTCCTTTTCAGGTTGACTGGTTAGAACCATGGATCTGAATCTAAAAGAAAGAGTCATCATTAAATTTCTGGTAAAAGATGATTGTGTACCTAATGAAATCTATAATCGCTTGAAGAATGTTTATGGGGACGCTGTAATGGACATCAGCAATGTGCGGCGTTGGGTGAAGAAGTTGGAAACGCAGAAACGAAAATTTCAGATAAACAGAGAAGCGGCCGGACGACATCATAGGTCACAGAAGCAACGCGCTGATGAATTGAATCGAGGTGACAGACGCTTTACAGTTCAGAATTTTGCTGATGATTTGAGCGTCCCGTATGGCTCTGCCCAAGGAATAATTGGAAAATCTTGGAAAAATGCAAAACCCTGCTATTTTTACCAAAATGATTTTGATGCATGGGTTAACTAATGACGCAAATGTGCTCAGATTAATGGAGACTGTGTGGAACGGTAATTTTGTGTAGGGGATAGTTCAGGATATGATCTATAATAACTGCTGCAGTTATATGTTCATTAATAAAATTTTTAAGACACATGAAGCATTACTTATTGATCCACCGTCGTACACTTGAAAAAACTACCCAGTAAAATTTCTTAAAATTACACGCAGCAAAATAAACTTTTATTGAAAAATGTTTCTTTAACCCTTTATCTACTGCATTTTTTTTCAAGTAATTTGTTTTTCAGTTACTACGATGAAAATAAAAGAATATACATGAAAGAAAAATTCACCCGTGATAAATTTAATTCGTTTTAGAGGTAATTAGAGGTAATTTAGAGGTAATTAATTAAAGTGGTATTTTAAAGTAATGTCAGTACACTGTGCCTAAAATACTCTTGTAACAGAAAACCCACATGGTATTTCAAATGAAGTTTAAACTCTTAAAAATGCTAAATAACAAAAAGACATATGTTAACAATAAAAAATATTAAATTGACATAGTTTTATTTTGCACATGAAAAATGAGAAAAAAATTGAAATTTCATGGTTTTATATATAATTTTTAAAGTTTCGATTTTGTTAGCAGCCCTTTAGTTGTGCAATGCATATATACCAGGGACAACATGTTCGCTCGCATCTCCACATATGCAATATGAACCACCAATTGGAAGACAGGAATAAATCCAAAAAGTAAGAATGGAGATAATTAAAAAAAAACTTTATAAATTTTTACTTTCAACTTACAGGCTCATGTGATATCAATGACAATGAAGAATATATAAATTCTGATTTCTTTACTGATAGAGCTGGCTGAAATATATAATATTCATTTATATATGTATAGGTAAATATGTTGGATTTATTCCCTTCTTCCAAGTTGTTATAGTATTGAACAAATAATATTGAAGTATTAACATGTGTAACTACATTTGAAATACTATTAAGATGTATGAAATAGCAGAAAGTTTTGGTATTGGCACATTCAACTAGTTTCTGTGAATTTTTCGACAGTCCTTCAAATATTTAAAATATATATTTTGAATAATTGTAATAATCTTAATAAAATCATGTATACACATAAACAAGCATTTTATATAGAATGGGTGTTCTCAAGGGTTTTTCTAAATCGTTAATACTATTTCTAATAGGGTAATTAAATTAAAATTACTAATACTTGTAACTATTGTTTTGATATAAAGCTATTTAAAAGCTATTTAATAATAAATCATATGCACTAAATCTACATAACACAAATCCTTTACAGAATTCCATAGGGAGATTTAACAAAATGAAACACACATATAAAATTGAAATATGTTTTTCAAATTGTCCTGCAATATATTATAAACAAATATGTATTGCAATAGTATATTAAAATTGCTTTCTTTAATAATGAAACAGAAAAACGTAATCCTTCTCTGAAATGAAAAATACAATATATTTATTCAAAAATATTTGAACGCAACAACCGATCTTGTATAAATAGAAGAAATATTGGTTAGTACCATAATAATGTTTTCCAAATATATGCATTTATGTCTCTTCCTTAAAGTACACATCTCGAAAACACGAATGTAATTCAAGATTTAGTACTTTTTAAATATTTTAGCCGAAAAGAATTCGTAACTACTTTGAAACATTAAACATAAATCTTTCTACGAGATTATTATTCCTCGTAAAACTAAAGAAACGCTTTTTTCTTAGAGGCTTAAATGATTAGGAATGAAAAATAAAGGTCAACTGAATGTAAGAAGGATTAATCTAAAAGAATATATTTTTACATTTGATAGTATGTTATTAGACCATACAGGCATTCCCAAATAATTGTACAAAATTCCTTTTAGATTCGCTCTATAATTTATCAATTTTTTTCAAAATATCATATTGATTTAAACCTTGTATAATTATATTTGAAACATGCGATTTTGATACATATTCTCTTTTGTGATATAGTTTTTAGGGGTTCCTTCATCTGACGAAACCCTAGTCGCCTCACTCCTCTGTCAGTCTGTCCGTCTGTCACAGTGCCCGTTCTCAGAAACTATATAATGTTGGAGACTTGAAATTTTTCATACTTATAGCTGAACACCTCACATCAAACGACAAATCATAAAATTTTGAAAAAGTCTTCTATGGGCTCTAACTTGTATATTTTAAGCTTTTTTTTTTTTTTTTTTTTTTTTTCTAACTCAGCCCCTAATTAAGTTGAAGACTTGAAATTTTGCAAAATTATAGTTAAACACTTGCGATAAAATAAAAAATAATAAAATTTCGAAAAAGACTTATATTTAACCCTCTGGTCTCTAACTTGTGTATTTTAAGTAGTTTTTCTAACTCAGCCCCCTAATCAAGTTGGACGTTTGAAATTTTGCATACTTATAACTGAAAACTTGCGATCACACGACAAATAATAAAAATTTCAAAAAGTCTTATATTTAACCCTCTGGGCTCTAACTTGTGTATTTTAAGCAATTTTCTAACTCAGGCCCTAATTATTTTGGAGACATGAAATTTTGCATACTTATAGCAGAACACTTTCGATCACACAAAAAATCCTAAAAATTTCAAAATATCTTAAATTATTTAGCCCTCCGTACTCTAACTTGTGTATTTTAAGCAATTTTTCTAACTCAGCACCTAATTAAGTAGTAGACTTGAAATTTTGCATACTTATAGCAGAACACTTGCAATCACACGAAAAATCACAAAATTTTCAAAAACTCTTATATTATTTACTAACTTGTGTATTTTAAGTAATTTTTTATCCTCCCCGCTTTTCACCCGGGGGGCACTTTTCTAACTTTTGCCGACATCCCTTTGACCAATCTTTCATATTATGCACCATAGACTTACATAATCTAGTTCCACTTTTTACCACCAGGGGGACGCCTACCTATCTCGAGTGCTATATCCCGTATTGTCTCCACTAATATATTTACAACGAAACCCTCTACGCGATCTGTGACCACTTACCCACTTGTTATTTTTGAACAGTAATTATTTTCAGAGCATGAACTAATACTCCTCACTAATGCTCCTAGCGCATCCATTAATTGCTGTTTATCAAACCAAACCTTATATTCACACGCTACACAACTACAGATAACGACCTTTCATCTAAACAAGAACGAAATACCATGCTTCCAGCATAGATTATGTAGCAATTTCCAACGCATTCAGAATACCGTAACGAATCTTTACAATTTATTAAGATGTAAATAAACAATTTGAAAAACGCATAACGCATTTGAAAACCTAATTTCTGCTACTACAATCAATAGTCGTAAAATATTCTTATTTTTGTCTTTTTGTTCAGTCCTGTATATGATATACAGGTTTGTATGCATAGTACATAGTAATGCTAAAAGTTCGTTCAGTTAAACGAATACAAGAGTTGAAATTTTCCATTCAGCAATTTCCGTGAAAAAACGAAAATGTAGTTGAGAAATTTTGTGCAATCTTGTATATAATTTACAGAATTTGTATACACCAAGTAATATTTAGGAAAATACCTTTCAGTTTAAAAATGCGTACCACATCTGAAAATGCACTTCCAGCAATTATTGTTCATAGGCTTCAATTGTTCAATTTCTTCTGTAGCCAAATTCTTTTGTGTGTCCCTGACAATAAATTCTATAAACACCCTATTTTGTTTGATTGCCTAAGAGGGACAGCTCAGACAAGGAAACCAAGTCTGTGGAGCACAATGCTCCTCCCGGTGGTCTTTATTAAGGTCTTATAAAATACAGTTTTTAGCCAGAGCTGAAGCCGCCAGAATCACGACAGTGGGCGGTATGTATATAAAATCCCGTGTCAGGGCCGCACCTGCCAGGGGAAAAAAAAACCTTCTACAGTTATTTCCGTGCAATGCACGTCAGTGGTATATATAAATTTCAGCATGTTTTAAATTACTGTAATATCTTTAAAATATACCGCAAACGATTTTCCCCCAAAGACCGTAAATGTAATGGCATTCTTTTGAGTGTCTCCGAAAATGAACCGTAAATGCGACACACTTCATTTTCAATACCGAACATGCCATAGTGATAACTAATAACATCTAGGCAATAGGACTATAGTTACACGAGTTAGAGAACGGACAGACAGGCATATGGTCGACAGACGGACAGACAAACAAGCAGACATACAGGCAAATCGAATTCATAAAAACTTTTGAACTGTGTTGGAAAGTATTAAAAACACCTTTAAGCAATTCACGTTCATTCTCAGTAATAGTTACTAATTCTTTTGTTAGCACTCAATATGGCTTAGAATTTATTCGCACATCGTAGTGTGCATAAATTTAATTAAACTTAAAACGCATACCATAAATGAAAACGTCAAATCAATTTCATTACCTTTGTAAAAGAGTAATATCATTAAAGTATGCCTCAAACGATTTTATTTTCATAAACCATAATATTAAAAATACTTTTGAGTTTCCTTATACGCGTACTGTAAGGGTTAAACACAGCACTCTGATATTAAACATCTACAGGTGCATCTAAATAATGTGTATAAATTTCATTTTGTTTTAAGATTGTGTATCACTATTGAAATATACCACAAATCATTATCCCCATAGACCATAATGTAACGGAATACTTTAGCGTGCCCCTGGAAATGAACCATAAATGCTACACACTTCATTTTGAACACAAAATATGGCATGGCAAACCTGAATTACGTAAATCAATTACATGTGAATCCAAGAATATTTACTCGTATTAAAGCACGGATAGACAGACGGCAGACAGACCGACAAACCGAATTCATAAACACTTTTCAACTTTGTTGGAAAGTGTTAAAAAGTATAAGATCAAAGACAAAATCATATAGCAGTAATGATGTATTTGTTGAAAAATAAAACGCATGGCAAACCTGAATAACGTAAATTAATTACATGTGAATCCGAGAATATTTACTCGTATTAAAGCACGGATAGACAGGTGGCAGACAGACCGACAAACCGAATTCATAAACACTTTTCAACTTTGTTGCAAAGTGTTAAAAAGTATAAGATCAAAGACAAAATCATATATCAGGAATGATGTATTTGATGAAAAATAAAACGTCCACTATCATAATTGGAAAGCTTATGAAAAGAGAGATTTAACCCCTTAATTCTCGCCCCCGTCAATATCACGGGTTGAGGTGTCGTTCGTTATTTCTCGTGTCCGTCATATTTCCGGACTGGAGATTTATTTCTGAAAAAAATTGTGAAACCATAAAAAATTAACTGGCATTTCCGTGTGAAGTCCTTGAATATTAACATTTGGGTTTGATTTTTGGCGCTGATTGTGATGTTGAACTTGATATTTCATGTTCCGAAAGATATCACACTCAAAAAAATTATTAATAATCAAAATTTAATGTATATTATATTATTTCAAATATTATTTGTAAAAATTTGTTTGATGATGATAAATAAACATCTAAGATGTGAAAAATAAAGGTCTTATCCGCATTAATTTGTATGGTGCAAAACAAACATTAAAACACAGAATTCTCGCATGATGGCTTTTCCACAAATGTGGTTTTGTTCTATATCATTTTTTTGTCGCATTAAAAAAAATCATATTTTATATAGAAACCTTATAATTATTCAATTTCTGTAATAAAAAAATAGGTACTTTTTTTATGGTTTTTCCAAATATTAAACGACCGTTAAGGAGTTAAACCTGTCTTATGATACTACGAGTAGAATATAAATTTAACTTCTTACTTAGACAGATGTCCTTAAAAGGGTGAAAATTCTCATAGTATCGGAGGGTCAAAAATGAACCGCATCTACTCACATCATTTACAGTCTGCACTAAGAGAAATTAGCGTTCACTGTGGTACAGTGGGGCGAAACAGAAAAAGGTGCTTAAAAACAATAAATTTTGAACAAGGAGAGCTGCAGATTTTAAATTTTGACTGCAAATATATCTAATGAAACAGATGAATGGCTCTTTTGTAATATTTATCAAATCTCATTTAGGTGTCAAACATAAAAAAAAGTCCAAAAATCCATAAAAATTAAAAAATGTCAACAAAAGTCGTCTTTTGTATCAAAACCTATGCATTGTTTGTCACTGACTTGAAGGAAACAAACTCCAGGTCCATATGACTAACTGTTCACGAGATATGTCTATCGTTGAATTTTAAATATGAAGGGGAGAGCAAGTTTCGATAAAACTTTAAATTTTTAATATATGTTATTTAAGGTGAGTTAAATCTGTTTTGGTCCAATAACAGTATTAGAAGAAATAAAAACATCTTCTTCAAAAACTTGAATACTGCATGAGTACCAAGAAATACGTAGGAATAAAAAAAATATATACACATTTAATTTCTTTTGGCGAAAAGCAGCGAAAAGTAGCAGCCAAATTTTACACGTATCATACCAGGAGATAAAGGAATAGACCCATAAAAAATAATGCCGGATCAAGGCCTGAAGGATGCTAAAAAATATTACTTATTTTGTTTAAAGGAAAAAAGTAATTCTTTAGTTAGTAAATTAAATAAAAAGATAATTATGAATATACATACCATTGGGCTCATTCTCCGCTTTAGAATGCATACAAATATCTGACTGAAGAAGCAATTCTGTGACTTTAGAACAACGCGTTGAGTAATAACAAGTTGGAAATTGCTCGTCAAACGTGGCAAATGAGGTGCGTTCGTACTATAACTAGTTTTATAATTATTTTTTGCACCCCATATTGGACTAAATGTATATTTTTTTGCACTTCATAAGTGCATAGCCTGTAACATCATTAAATGCACTTGCAATAATTTTTTTCCCATTCCCCGTAATGTAACGGAACAATTTTGATTGTCCCTGTAATTAAACTATACATACGATTTTCATAAAATGTGAAATGGCTCGACAAAATTTTGCAACAATTATATATTTAAAATTTCAGACCATTCGGAAGGCTTTAACATCATTAAAATGCACTTGCAATATTTTTTTTCACATTGGCCGTAATGTAACGGAAAACTTTTGACTGTCCCTGTAATTAAACTATACATCCGATTTTCATAAAATTTGAAATGGCTCGACAAAATATTGCAACAATTGTGTATTTAAAATTTCAGACCATTCGGAAGGCTGTAACATCATTAAAATGCACTTGCAATAATTTTTCCCATTGGCCGTAATGTAAAGAAAAACTTTTGACTGTCCCTGTAATTAAACTATACATCCGATTTTCATAAAATTTGAAATGGCTCGACAAAATTTTTCAAAAATCATATATTTAAAATTTTAGACCATTCGGTTGGGTAGTTTCTGCTCTGTTATATGCGGACAGACGGACAGACGGACTGAACGACGACTATAGGTGCTACGTATTTATATAATTACAAACGCACCTAAAAAGTAAACCCCACCTATCGCGCATGAGTCATCACTCATTTTCGTATTTTGTTCCCTTCTGTCGGAGCCAACGAAGTTGTGCTTTACCTATCTATCTATAAGTATGAATAGAAAATATTGTTTAAGGGCTAACTTGAAAGTGTAATTAAAAAAATAAACTGTAAATTTTAATAGCAAGTTTTTCTTAAATTTCCTCCACTATGAGTCAGTTGGGTGTAGTTAATTAAAACTATTTATTCAAATATTTAGCTTTCTCGAATTAACATCTTCACACAATGATAATTATAAGAACTTTATGATTTTTTTTTATTTATTTAGGATTATTAAGACGATTCAGGCTGAACTTGATAACTCAATGCTGATTGCCTTGCAATCTGATGTAAAACAGAAGATTGTCTTATACAGAACACACGCACTGCAATATAAGTTTTTAAAATCAATAAATAACATAAATAAAATTGATTTTTTTATTTAGTTTTCGAGATATTTCTGTAAGTACAGAGGACTCGTCATTATTTAAATTCGGTTAATTCGAGCTAATCACAAAGTCCAGAAAATTTTGCATTAGAGCTCATTTTAAAATTAACTCCTTAATTCCAAACTTTTTTATAACATCGGTAAATTTGAACTTATTAAAAGATGCACATTAAATAAAGAATAGCATGTCGCAGTGGTTCAAAAAGTTTTCAAAATTTCTGGAAAATTAAGTGGGTGAAGAAACTATTACAGGAAAAAATCCAGAAAAGATAACTAATCCTGGAGATGACTGTGCGTTAGGGGATGGACTCGTAGCAGCTTTGTCAGAAAAACGCAATTACATTTTGAATGCTATTAATTGATATTGTAATATTTAATTTCTTTTATCACATAATTTCTGTAATTGAATAAGGCGAATTTTATAAGTTGGAAATAGTGGATGCAACAGTGTTATAATTGTTGGAACAGTGACCAACAGCTTCTTTTAACGTCCCATAATGAACAAGTCGGAAATTGTGCGTCAAACGTTACAAATATACTGTATAAATGTGTTCGTACTATAATTAGTTTTTTAAATATTCAGATCTTGGTGCAATAGCTGGAGCATAAACGCACCAGGTGCGCGTTTACGCAATGGTGCGTAAACGCACCATTTCAATAAATATTTTTTTATTAACACTGTGACGAATATTTTTCACTAATTTTATTTTTCTGCTTTTTTTAAGAGTTCTGGAGACATCTATAAAATATAAGTACTTCAATTGGAATAAACATTTTCGGTTGAGAAATTTTCAAAATACGCTAGTCTTTTAAAATTGAAACGGTTATTGACAAATTCGACTTTTTGAAAATGTATAATTATACCATTTGAGATTAATCATATGTTTTTATAATGGATTAAAGTTGCAAGTTCTGTAGATAAAATAATAATAAAACAAATGTCATAAAAATTAAAAATATATATATTAATTTTAAATTTAGTGGTGCGTTAGCGCACCATTGACCCCCTTTTTTTGTCTTAATGAATGTAATTTAAGCATATTTCAAGGAAAATAATACCATATTTTATAAAATTTCTATGCTTGGCCTAAAATAGGTTAAGATTCGATTTCCATAAAATTTGAAATACAGTCAGAGAGACGGAAGGACCAGACAACGGCTATAGATGCTACGTATTTATATAATTACGAACGCACCTAAATATCAGTTACGGATGCAATTAATATTTTGATAAATTTTATTTCGATGGATCTTCAACAGACAAAAAATTAAAATGTTCGCTCGAAATTAGCTGAAGAAAGAGTGGCCGAAAATGGAGTATTAAAAAATTACCACAAATTTCAGTTTATTAACATTTTTGGAAAATGAAATTTTTCTACTTTATTTCTATTATTATGCTTCTATTTACGACGAAGGTGAGATGTTTTTGACTTTTGAAGAATAATATGCTTCAAAATATTTTAATTTTAGCATGCGATATGTTTTTTTACATAATTTAATGTTTAACAATTCGAAATATAGAAAATGTACAGTCAGTCAAGAAAATCTTAACACTTCAAATGCAATATCCAATTTAATAATCCAAGTTGTTGCAGAAAAAATCGGAAATAGTCATTCAGCTGGAAATAATATTTTCTTTCAATTTATCTTAATTTATATTAAACTTTATTAAACAATATTAAACTTAGAGGGTTGTATTCGTACACTGTTAAAAAAAATCCGACCAAGTTTCCTGTAGGAGACGGAAATATAGTTGGCCTTCTCGGGACAGAAAATTTTCCAATCCAGCTCGGAATAAGATCCGTAAAAACAGGAAATAGTAACTAAAATGGCATTTTTCGGATTTTATTCCGAGCTGGGTTGGAAAATTTTCCTTCCCGATAAAGGCAACTATTTTTCCGTCTCCTACAGGAAACTTGGTCGGATTTTTTTTGCAGTGTAATGTAATTGTACCAGACTTTCAATTTGTAACAGGGACACTTACATTTGGCATCATATTTGCTTTTTTCGGTAAATTTAACCATAATACAACAAACGGTAAGTCATTCGGTCCAGTATTTTAAGAATCGTGTAGGTTTAAAGGTCAAAACTCTTAATATTAATTTCATTTGTAGCCGTTCCAAACAGATTGCAATGTGGGAAGTGTTTTAAAGGTAACTCAAAAACTACTCGGCGGAAACAGTTATAATTTTAGATTCGTATACATTATATGACCAAAGGTGACCGGTCACTTGCGATTTTAGACGTTTTGTTAAATATCTAGAAAAATACATGTGAAATTAACCTGAAACTGCAGGTGTGTAAACATTATAGTATAGGTCATATATTTCCGCGAAGATTTTTTCTCGAAACCCCTTAGGGGACCGTCAACAAATTGAAAAAGAACTAATATCTTTTAGATAACCCTGTCAAAACTAATATAGAAATAGAGTTCAAACTCTAGACTACTAACAAGTGGCTTATTGTAATATACTGTGTTCATTTTTATGAGAATAGCATGTATACTCGTAGAGAAATTAGGGTTTTATAAAAACAGTCCGAAATTTCGCCAAGTTTTTTGCTTACAATTTGCAGAGTTCTCACCATAAAAAAGAGTTCTTTTGTGAAAATATCACAAACAACATTGTACAGAATAATTTGCAATCAGAATTTAAAAAAAATAATAAAACTTGGATGAAAAATGAGCGAGTTTACTAAAAAATGTTTCACTGCTCATGCGCGAATGCAATCAAAATATAATGTGCAGATTGTATTAGCTAAGTATATAGAGCAACTTTTGTAAAAGTCTCAAAATCATAGCTTGAAAATGCTGAAAATTATCGTCGATAGAAAAAGCTCGAAATCCGTTGTTCCCAAAAGGAAGGAAAAAGATGAGGGGTTGTATCCAAATATAGTAGTACGTGAAATATTGTGTACGCTATTTTGGCACTAATCAGCGGATATTTGATACAACCCCTCATATTTTTGCTTCTTTTTGGGAACAACGGATTTCGAGCTTATTCGGCGGTAATTTTCAGAATTTTCAAGGTATGATTTTGAGACTTCCACAAAAGTTGCTCTTTGTACTTAGCTAATACATTATGTATATTATATTTTGATTGCAATGGCGCATGTGCAGTGAAACATTTTTAGTAAACATGCTTATTTTTCATCCGATTTTTATTATTTTTTAATTCTGATTGCAGATTATTCTGTACAATGTTGTTTTTCATATTGTCACAAAAGAACTTTTCCTATATTTAGAACTCTTCATATTATAAGCAAAAAACTTTGCGAAATTTGGGACTGTTTTTATAAAAATCTTAATTTCTCTAGGAGTATACATGCTATCCTCATACAAATGAACACAGTATATTACAATAAGCCACTAATTAATAATCTCGAGTTTGAACGCTTTCGCTACATTAGTTTTTACAGGGTTATTCAAAAGTTATTCGTTGTTTTTCAATTTGTTGACGGTCCCCTATGGGGCTTCGGGAAAAAATCTTCGCGTAAATATATGACCTATACTATGTGTTTACACACCTGCAGTTTCAGGTTAATTCCTCATGTATTTTTCTAGATATTTAACAAAACGTCTAAAATCGCAAGTGACCGGTCACTTTTGGCCATATAGTGTAGTAGAAGCTTCTAGAAATTGATTTTTGTGAAAACAAAATCATACATTTCTATTCATACTTTTTTAGAAAATTAATAAAAAAAGTGTATATTATATATAGATATATGTATATATATGTAGAAGTATTTGTTTGTAAAATGCTAATTTATTAACGACTTGACTAACTAGATATTGGAATAATAAATAACACATAAACTTTAATACAATTCTATAGAGATAAATTTACTTCACTTAGTCGATAGCTTATTTAAATACATTACATTTCTGACACAAAACCTATGAATTATTTTCCTTTGAATAAGCCACTTGGGCCTAATAATGCCTCCCTTGGCATTGCAAAAGTCCATGCTTGATGAACAATATAATTTTATAGACTGACTCTTTTCCAATCTTTGATTAAATCCAAACATTGATCTCGTGATATCGTGAATTTTCATAACTCGTGCTTTGAAACCGTGGATAATAAAAATATCAGAGCGTCAGTTAATTTACTGATCATGCACGTCATAAGGAAAATAAACGATGTTTAAATTTAAATCCTACAAATCGGTCATCCTGACATGATGGCGTTTTGACATCAGCATCTTGGCTTATTATTTTTTCATGCTTAAACAGCTAAACTTTGGAAACTTTTATATATTTTTCTGTCACATAAAATTTTGATTACTTGTTCAATACGCATACACATATACTTAATCTATTTGACTTATCCATTAGTTTAACCCATAGACCATGGTTTCACGTATTCGTCTCCGGTTGACGTCTTTTCTGACCTTCATGATAGCCTACTTTCTCTACTTCATACCGATCATGATTCTTGGCTGCCGTTATTTCATATGACCCTAAATATTTTTCTTTAAGTTTGATAGCATTGCCAAATTGCGTTCTCTTTATGGCGACGATATCTCCTATTTTATATTTTCGTGGCTGTTTTCTTTTCTTATCAAACTGCACCTTGTTTTCTTCTTGTATTTTGAGTATATTTTTCTTTGATTCTTCGCTCATGGCTTCGCGTTCTTCCATAATACATTCGATAAATTCTTCTTCCAAAATCTTCTTAATGTTTTGCATGTCATTATATTTCATCTTAACTCCTGTCATTAATTCGAATGGACTATATTTGGTGTTACTATGCTATTGATAATTCCTTGTAATTTTGGTACATACTTATACCACTTGGATTCGTCATTATATACTTCAGGTTGAATTAAAGTTTTACCTGTAGATTTTGTTGCGTTATTATTTTTCTCTTCTTTAACATTTTTTGTATTACTTTAAATAGGATTATCTTTTATTTTCTGATCAGAATTGTTTTTGGACTTTTTCTTTCTAACCGTTTTTCTTTTAGGTCTTTTTCTATTCTTTTTGTGTTTAAAATTATTAGTATCTCCACAAATAGTCATTGAACAGGTATTATTTTCTATTTTCTTCTCGGTGTCTTTACTTTCGGATCTCTTCTGTCCAGTGATGACGAATTTCTTATCGGTTTCTTTTTCCTTACTCGGGATCACACGTGCCGCAAAATCTGAGGCGCCCCATCTGATAATGTCATTATCTAAATACTGTCATATTTGCTTATTGATGATTTCCTACTAAACTAGAGAGAATCTCTTTGGACGTTCGCAGATAGGTTTTTTATGTGCCAGAAGTGTTTTCATGTTCAATCCAGTATCTTTTTTTTCGTTCGGTTTGCAGGATTTTATTAATCCTTGTATTTTTTCTCTGTTAGCTAAATTTGTAGTATGAGTCAAATACATTCCGTTATTTTCGCAGTCGATATTAACCATATCTTCCCAACCTCGATTATCGTTGCTTATATTTGATGTGGCTACTTCATCTGTTTTGAAAGGGACTTTATTAATTTTTATGTAACCTACTCGTACTGTATTGTTGTTTATTATTCTAACAACATCTTCCTCTACTTTTAACGTCAGGCCTTCGATTGCTTTTCTACCAATTATTAAATCATAGTCGGTTTCTTGCACCACGTAAAATTTATCCTCTATTTCTATACCATCTACATACATTTTATGCAAGAAAAAACCCATTGGCTTAATTTCTTCTTCACCTATGCACGATATAGATATATTGTCGCTGGTTAACTTTGGCGCGTTTATTGCAGTATGATATCTTGAATTGGCGATTGAAATATCGCTCCCTGTATCAATTATTATGTTTGTTTTTATTCCTTGAATATCCAGGATTCTTCCTTTCTTACCATTTAACATGCCCATTTTAACTACTTTTCTTTGCGCGTTTTGACTCCAGTCTTGGAATTTCGTTTCTCGCCAATTTTGATTACGTTACGGGTTGTAATTGGAATAGCCTTGTTGTGTTAATGTGCCCGTATTAACCACTTTTCCTTGCCTGTTTTGGCTCCAATCTTGGTATTTCGTTTCTCGACAATTTTGATTATGTTGCGGGTTCTAATTTGAATAGCCTTGTTGTATATTATTCCCCATGGTGCACTTCCTACTCACGTGATCAAGTTTGCCGCAGCTATAACATATTATATTCGCCTCGTTTCTTCCATGGTTCGCATTGTGTCCATTGTCAACTTGGCGCCTTTTCGAATTGGCGTAGTCAGCCACCCTCGATCGTTTATTCTCAAAACTCCCACTTGTATTCCTTATAGATTGTTTATTGCAAACCCTTCGTGCCGTTTTGTAAATATCTAATTTGTTTACTAATTCGTCTATCTTTTTATTACTAACAATTCCTCTGCAAAATGTGTGTTTGTTTCTGCAGGTAAATTATGCCTAATTTGATTAACTACAATTAATTCCGATAATTCCTCGAAGTTATCTATTTCAAGACCGTCAATCCACTGTTTGAAACACACTTTAATCTCAGAAACGCGCCAATTTGCCGATTGCTCCTTTTTAAGTGAGAAAAATTTTAGCCTAAACTCTTCTGGAGATAGTTTATATCGTTTTAAAAGAATACTTTTTATGTAATCATAATCATGCATCTCGGGTATATTCTCCCTGGTTATTATGTTAATCACATCTAATGGCATTAGGTTAATTAAATAGTTGACCTACTCTTTTTTATCAATGCCCGTCTGCGACATTTGTCTTTCGTACATAACCAAATATAAACTAACATCATTCGTACTATCATATTTTGTTAACAATCTGAGCAATTTATATTGCTTACCTGTATTTGTTCTTGGGTTCATATTGACGTGTTGTCTTGAATTTTCCTGTAGTTGAATTTTCTTAATTTCAAACTCTCTTTCGCGATCTTTTTCTTCCAATTCTATTCTCCATTTTCTCTCCTCCATTTCCATCTTCAGTTTCTTTTCTTCAACCTCTGCTTGTGCCTGTAGTTTCTTTTCTTCAAGCTCAGCTTTTAGGTAGCTTTCTTTACAAAAAAGCTACCTATTGCAGCCGTTCGGAGGAAAGCGATTTCAAAAAATTTTGGTATATTTTCATCGATCATGACCCCCAGACCCCGAAACCACCCTCCGTTCAAAATTGATACATATATATATATATATATATATATATATCTGACCTATGTCACACTGTAACTCCCGTAATTATGAACCGATTTCGATGTAATTCGGTGTGTACATAGTACATACCAATGTCTCGACCGAGTTCGTTGGCCAGCTTCATCCGCCGTTTTGTTTCAAAATGGAGGCCATTTAAAATTTTTAAAAATTTTTAAAACTTGAAATGTTGTACCAAAAAATTAAAAATGGAAAAATATTTTTTTCTTATGTATTTGACCTTTATACAAAGATTCCGGAGCAGTTTTTGTTTCGTCTATATCTTAAGAAATGGCTGAGTTATAGCATTTTGAATTTCTAGCGTGGCTGACATTTTGAAACGTCCTGATTTTTCTCACGTAATAACAGGCGTATTTATGAACCGACTTGGATGTACCTTGGTGTGTACATAGTACATACAAATATCTCGACGGAGTTCGTTGGCCAGCTTGATCCGCCATCTTGTTTCAAAATGGCGGCCATTTAAAAAAATAAAAAAATAAAAAAATTTAAATGAGATACCAAAAAATTGGAAAATGAAAAAGATTTTTTTTTTGTATGTGTTTGACCTTAGTACAAAGATTCCGGAACAGTTTTTCTTTCGTCTATATCTAAAAAAAAATGGCTGAGTAATAGCATTTTGAATTTCTCTTGTGGCTGACATTTTAAAACGACCTGAATTTTGTCACGCGATAACAGGCGTATTCGCCTATTTCGATGTAAGAAGGCATGTGGATAGTATACATCAACACCTCGACCAAGCTCGCTGGCCAGATTCATCAGCCATCTTGTTTCAAAATGGCGGCCATTAAATTAAAAAATATATATATATTTAAAGTGAGGTGCAAAAAAATTAGAAATTGAAAAAGGTTTCTTTCTTAAGTATTTGATCTTGATATAAGGATTCAGGAGCATTTTTTGTTTGTCTTTACCTTAAAAAATGGCTCAGATATAGCAGTTTCAATTTCTATTGTGGGTGACATTTTGAAAAATTTGATTTTTTGCATGCGACAGCACTCCTATATATTAACCGATTCCGATGTGAGTGAGCATGTGCACAGCAATTACTAAGGTCTCGACCAAGTTTACTGCTTAGCCTCATCCACCATGTTGTCTTAAAATGGCAGGCACTTTAAAAAATTGCCGAATTTGGCAGCCAAATATAAGTTACTTTAAAGAAAAGCAGCTTGGATAAAGCTGACTAATTTCGCGAAATTCTCATTCATTATATTGATAAAAATTAGTATTGAATCTCCTATATTCGGTTTCCACTAAATCGAGCTTCGTGTGTTTGCATGATATAAGTTGGCTTTTTTAAAATAGGGATTATGAAAGCTACCTCTTCCTCCCGTAACTGGCCGGAAGGACTTTTTCTTTTCTAATTTTCTCTTCAAGCTCAGCCTTTTCTTTTCTAGCTGTCATAATTACTTCTAAGTGGTCCTTTATAAAATTTTCGTCGAAATCCTCCCAGCTTTATTTAGTTTTATTAGTATAGGGATCGTCCGTTTTTCTGGTGTTTCGATTCCGCATTCCTCGCAAAGATTTATTATATCAATTCTTTTGGCCTTGTTTAGGGTTCCCGTATCTATTTTTCAATATTGTACTTGACAAGTACGATCCAGTTATTGCTAATTCACAGTCCAACCTTTGGCATTAGTAATTTACATCAATTTCGTTCTGATTCATATTTGACTATTTATTTTCTTGCTTTGCATAAAATCCCGATTATTTATTTCTCTATTAGTTACTTAAGATCCCGGCACCGAGCGCCCAAATTTGTAGAAGTTTTTGTTTGTAAAATGCTAATTTATTAACGACTTGACTAACTAGATGTTGGAATAATAACACATAAACTTTAATACAATTCTATACAGATAAATGTACTTCACTTAGTCGATAGCTTATTTAAATACATTACATTTCTGACACAAAACCTAAGAATTATTTTCCTTCGAATAAGCCACTTAGGTCTAATAATGCCGCCCTTGATATTGCAAAAGTCGATGCTTGATGAACAATATAATTTTATAGACTGCCTCTTTTCCAATCTTTGAATATATCCAAACATTGATCTCGTGATCGTGAATTTTCATAACTCGTGCTTTGAAACCGTGGATAATAAAAATATCAGAGCGTCAGTTAATTTACTGATCATGCACGTCACAAAGAAAATAAACGATGGTTAAATTTAAATCCTACACACACACACACACACATATATATATATATATATATATATATATATATATATATATATACTGACCTATTAATTGTTTAACAAAAATCGATGTACAGAAACTTCAAATACATGAATTGAAAATTACAGCTCATTTCGCTAAGTAGTTTTTGAATTATGCTTAGGAAAATACAGGCATTTTAATCTGTTTTGCAACGATTACACTTACTTTAATTTTATGGGTTCCAAATTTAAAAACTGCATAATTCCTAAACTACACTGTAAAGAAAAATCCGTTAAAATACAGAAATTGCTCTGGCAATCAAATATCTATCTATGCGCTGGCAATCGAATAATTGTTTAATTCAAACAACTTTAAGGAAACAATTCAAAATATCAAATGTAATCTCAAAATGTCTGTTAGGAAATTGTACTATTTTCTTAAAAAAGGAAATTACTCCGTAAAATTCTACGGAAAAATTCATGTATATTAACGGATTTTTTTTTAGTGTACTTGACCAAATGACTTCCAATTTGGTATCAAAAGATAAAATCTATCAAAAACGCCAAATATAATGTCAAAATTAAGTGTTCGTGTTAAAAATTTCAGTGTTTGGTACAATTTTACGATGAAGAAGACCCTTAAGCTTTTTCTCTTAACATAAATTGGGAGGAAACTACTTTCCAGTCTAAGGTTATTTTCGTTTTTTTTTTTTTCTGTAGTAATTTCGCAATTAAAATGCATGTGTTGTTGTTCTATTTATTGTTTCATTTGACTGACTGTTCTTTATTATAATGTTAGATAAGTTTTTTTTGTGACAGCACGAAAAGTATTTGTTTAATTGGCTAACCCGGATTATGTTCTCTGTTCCCAAGAGTCGGAATTAAGAAGCGTGGAATGTAAAAAGGAAACAGACTTCAAAAAATTGAAATTTATACTTAAACTTTTGATATTAAGTACAAAACAATCCTTAGAAAGAACATTATTAATTTTTTAGCAATGTTTTGAAATAGATTCAGGTAGTAGGGTATGCAGTGGGGGATGATAATATTTTTTCCAGGACTGTATATTTTGTGAAGCTATTTTGTTTTCGAGGGAATGAAAAATGTATTTTTAAGAAAGAAATATTTTTAAAAACGTCCTTCCGGCCAGTACCGGGAGGAAGAGATAGCTTTCATATTCTTCATTTTTTAAATACCTGCTTATATTATTCAAACACACGAAGCTCAAATTAGTGGAACCCGATTATAGAAGTTTAAATACTAATTTTTGTAAATACTGAATATGAATGAGAATTTCGCGACGCGAAATTAGTCAGCGTTATCAATGCTGGTTTTATTTAAAGTGATTATATTTGGTCGCCAAATTCGGCGATATCTTGAAGTGCCCGCCATTTTAAAACAACATAATGGGTGCAACAAAATTAGCAAATGAACTTGGTTGAGACCTTAGTAATTCCTGTGTAGATGCTCACTCACATCTAAATCGGTTAATATATACGAGTGCTGTTGCAGGAAAAAATCAGATTTTTCAAAATGTCAACCACATTAGAAATTCAAACTGCTATATCTCAGCCATTTTTTAAGATAAAGAATGCTCCGGAAAACAAAAAAATGCTCCGGAATCTTTGTATCAAGCTCAAACACACAAGAAAAAAATTCTTTTTCAATTTCTAATTTTTTTGTACCTCAATTTAAATTAATTTTTTTTAAATTTTAAATGGCCGCCATTTAGAAACAAGATGACGGATGAAGTTGGCAAACGAACTCGGCCGAGAGAGTGCTGTGTACTATGCACATGCTTTGTCACATGCTAATCGATTCATAAATACGCATGTTATCACGTGAAAAAAATCAGATCGTTTCAAAATGTCAGCCATGCTAGAAATACAAAGTGCTATAACTCAGTCATTTTTTAAGATATTAACAAAACAAAAAATGCTCCGAAATCTTTGTATCAAGGTCAAACACATAAGAAAAAATATTTTTCAATTTCTAATTTTTTTGTACCTCATTTTATATTTTAATTTTTTTTAAATTTTTAAATGGCCGCCATTTTGAAACAAGATGGCCGATGAAGTTGGCCAACGTACTCTGTCGAGACATTGGTATGTACTATGTACACACCAAGTTATATTCAAATCCGTACATAAATACGCGTGTTATCACGTGACAAAAATTAGATCGTTTCAAAATGTCAGCCACACTAGAATTTCAAAGTTCTATAACTCGTCCGTTTTTTAAGATATAGACGAAACAAAAAATGTTCTGGAATCTTTGTATCAAGCTCAAAGACAGAAGAAAAAAGTCTTTTTCAATTCTTAATTTTTTTGTACCTCATTTTAAATTTAAATTTTTTTAAATTTTTAAATGGGCATCATTTTGAAACAAGATGGCGTATGAAGCTGGCCAACGAACTTGGTCGAAACATTGCTATGTACTATGCACATGCCTTGTCACATCCAAATCGGTTCATAAAAAGTCCTTCCGGCCAGTGCCGGGAGGAAGAGGTAGCTTTCATATTCCTTATTTTTAAAAAGCAAGCTTATCTTATTCAAACACACGAAGCTCAATTTAGTGGAAACCGATTATAGGAGATTCAATCCTAATCTTTATCAATATTAAATCATTATGAATGAGAATTTCGCGAAATTAGTCAGCTTTTATTTAAAGTAACTTATATTTGGTTGCCAAATTCAGCGATATCTTGAAGTGCCTGCCATTTTAAGACAACATGGTGGATGAGGCTAACGAGTGAACTTGGTCGAGACCTTAGTAATTCCTGTGCACATGCTTACTCACGTCGGAATCGGTTGATATATACAAGTTCTGTCGCAGGCAAAAAATCAGATTTTTCAAAATGTCACCCACATTAGAAATTCAAACTGCTATATCTGAGCCATTTTCTAAGATAAAGACAAAACAAAAAATGCTCCGGAATCCTTATATCATGGTCAAATACTTAAGAAAGAAACCTTTTCCAATTTCTAATTCTTTTGCACCTCACTTTAAATATAACTTTTTATTTAATTTAATGGCCTCCATTTTGGAACAAGATATCTGATGAAGCTGGCCAGCGAACTTGGTTGAGACATTACGATATACTATCCACATGCCTTCTTACATCGAAATAGGTTAATAAATACGCGTGTTATCACATTACAAATATCAGATCGTTTCAAAATGTCAGCCATGCTAGAAATTCAAAGTGCTATAATTCAACCATTTTTTAAGATATATACGAAACAAAAACTGCTCCGGAATCTTTGTATCAAAGTCAAACATATAAAATCTTTTTCATTTTTCAATTTTTTGATAACTCGTTTTAAATTTAAAATTTAAATTTTTTAAAAAATGGCAGCCCTTTTGAAACAAGATGGCGAATGAAGCTGACCAATGAACTCGGTCGAGACATTGGTATGTACTATGTACACACCAAGTTACATCCAAATCGGTTCATAAATACGCCTGTTATCGCGTGACAAAAATCAGGTTGTTTCAAAATGTCAGCCACAATAGAAATTCAAAATGCTATAACTCAGTCATTTTTTTAGATATAGAAGATACAAAAACTGTTCCGGAATCTTTGTATCAATGTCAAACACATAAGAAAAAAATATTTTTCAATTTTCAAATTTTTAGTACCACATTTCAAATTTAAAAATTTTTTAAAAAATTTAAATGGCCGCTATTTTGAAACAAAATGGCGGATGAAGCTGGACAACGAACTCGGTCGAGACATTGGTACGTATTATGTATACACCAAGGTACATCCAAATCGATTCATAAACACGCCTGTTATCGTGTGACAAAAATCAGGTCGTTTCAAAATGTCAGCCAAGCTAGAAATTCAAAGTGCTATAACTCAGCCATTTTTTAAGATATAGACGAAACAAAAAATGCCCCGGAATCTTTGTATCGAGGTCAAACACATAAGAAAAAAAAATATTTTTCAATTTTAAATTTTTTGGTACCACATTTCAAATTTTAATTTTTTTTAAAAATTTTAAATGGCCGCCATTTTGAAACAAGATGGCGGATGAAGCTGGCCAACGAACTCGGTCGAGACATTTGTACGTACTATGTACACACCGAGTTTCATCCATATCGGTTCATAAATACGAGAGTTACAGTGTGACAAATATCAGATATATATATATATATATATATATATATATATATGGATATATATATATATATATATATATATCCAGATATATATATATGGATATATATATATATATCAACTTTTGAACGGAGGGTGGTTTCGGGGTCTGGGGGTCATGATCGATGAAAATATACCAAAATTTTTTGAAATCGCTTTCCTCCGAACGGCTGCAATAGGTAGCTTTTTGTAATGAAAGCTACCTAATACGCGTATTATCGCGGGACAAAATCAGATCGTTTCAAAATGTCAGCCATGCTAGACATTCAAAGTGCTATAAGTCAGCCATTTTTTAAGATATAGACGAAACAAAAATTGCTCCGGAATCTTTATATCAAGTTCAAACACGTAAGGAAAAAATATTTTTCAATTTCTTAATGTTTTGTACTTCATTTTAAATTTTAATATTTTTAATTTTTTTAAGTGGCAGCCATTTTTAAACTAGATGCCGGATGTAGCTGGCCAACGAACTTGGTAGAGACATTGCTATGTACTATGCACATTCCTTGTCACATCCAAATCTGTTCATAAATACGCGTATTATCGCGTGACTAAAATCAGATCGTTTCAAAATGTCAGTCATGCTAGAAATTCAAAGTGCTATAACTCAGCCATTTTTTAAGATATAGACAAAACAAAAAATACTCCGTAATCTTTGTATCAAGTTGAAACACATAAGAAAAAAATCTTTTTCAATTTCTAATGTTTTCGTGCCTTATTTTAAATTTTATTATTTTTAAATTATTTAAATGGCCGTCATTTTGAAGCAAGATGGCGGATGAAGCTGGCCAACGAACTCGGTCGAGACATTGGTATGTACTATGTACACACCAAATTATACCCAAATTGGTTCATAAATATGAGAATTACAGTATGACAAATATCATATGTATATATATATATATATATATATATATATATATATATATATATATATATATTAGCGGGCTCTGCCCCCTGCAAGCTACGCTCGCCAACCCCCGTTCAGACACCGCAGAATCTAAAAACACGCTAATCTGATGGGTTTTTAAAATATTAGAGAAGATTGAATTATACTGAAAAAAACTTGCAGTACTCCCTGTAAACGGGTTTCCATTCAGTCCCCTTTGATCGCAAAAAATTAAGGGCGAATCAGTTGCTGTTAAGACACCCAATGGTTGCTTTCGTTTTTGATTAAAGAGGATCAGTTAAACATTTGAAAAGAAGCTAAAATAAAATCAATTAAGTATAAGAGTCTTTGTCTCCCGGTATTTTAAAACAATCTCTATAACAATAGCCTAAGTCATGTGCCTATCATCAACAGTTCCATGCGGACCACTTCGCTTTTTATATTCTAGGTGCCATTTTGGTACTTTAATGTTAGCCAGGCACAGGTGATAAGTCGCCAAATATTATTGTATCGCCATCATTTCATCTATATTATAATAGTTCAAGTCATCAACTGCCATAAGCAAATACGGCAGGATACCCTTCGGATCCCTACGGATACCCTTCGCCGTTCATATGAAAGTTTGGCAAAGATGTCATATTCGTCCCATATTGGCGTGATTTTTTAACGACGCCAATTTGGGGGACGCATCAACAGCATAAACAGCGACATCCGGCTTACCATATGAAGCAAAATAACGATGCTTTGGCGCCAGTTCTGTGCCCGTTCCGTATATGACATTGGCGTTAGAAAAAATCGCGCCAATATGGGACCGTAAGTTTTCCCATTTTGATTGAAAAATCAAAAAAAAAAAATTTCGAATAAAACTACATAAAAGTTGCCATGGTCGCAAAGATTTCTAGGTACTGTTACGCTAGCAGGATGCAAATCTCGCCAAAAGCTTTTTTTCAACTCGCCAGTTAGCATTTTTTTTCGAGTGATAATTTCTGGCCAGATACGTTTATACAGGTTACAGATATACAGGTTTGGCGTGATTTTTATCTTTTAACGAAAATTTGGCGAAAACCTCGTTTTCAAATACCAGTTACATATGCATTTTTGGTATTCCTTAGATATCCCGACGACCAAAAATCTATCGCCAAACAATAAGATTAAATGCCAATAATGGTTGATCGTAAATGTCACATTCACTTGACTTTAAGCAAGTTACACGCGTTTACGTCATCAAGTGATTTTTATTTCGACGTTTTATTCGTATATTTATTAATGTTATGCTAATTTATTTGTTCTTTCGTTATTTAAAATAAAAATTATATCAATTTGTATAATTTGGCGATTTATATAATTTGGCGAAATTGGTCGACGTTTAACTAAGTAGTACTGTATTTCTTAATTATTTTCTAAAGGAAATATCAAAAAAATAATTAATAATCATAGAACAAAATAATTTATATAATTTGTAAAAAGAAATAAAAGTAAATAAACATTTATTATCAAATAAACAACAATAGCCGGGTTACCATGTCAACCTTTTCTGAAATATAAATAAATATATCTGTTTGATTAAAATTTGAGTTACCATCATTAGAAAAATGTATATAAAATTAGAAAAAAATTTATATTTCAAAAACTAATTCGAATTTAAAAATTCTAATACCAGTTTTGAAATCTGCGGATCAATATTGATTTTTGGTGTTAATTTCATCGCAAAGTATTCCATATTTTAGGAGAAATCGCCGTGAAACTTAATCAGTTGTTTAATCAGTTGATTCATACTTCCGTTTCATAAATTCGTTTCATTAGGGTTTTACATATATAGGGTATATATATATATATATATATATATATATATACAACATATGAACGGAGAGTGGTTTCGGGGTCTGGGGGTCATGATTGGTGAAAATATACCAAAATTTTTCAGAATCGTTTTCCTCCGAACGGCTGCAATTGGTAGCTTTTTGTAATGAAAGCTACATAAAAAAGAGAAAAATCAAATGAGTCAAAATTTTAATTTTAAGAATTATTTTAGACTACATATTTCAAAATCCTGTTAAGCAATTTTCAACCTGAAGCTACTTATTATTATATGTTGTATTTTTAACTAAACTTTATTACATTTATATACGAGTGCATTAAGGTCCCTTAGAAATCTTTGTATTTATTTTATGTTTTAGTTAGTTCATGATTATTTTTGGGGATTTTTTACTTTTCTCATTCATATTTTCTTTCAGGATATGGAACTCAAGAAAATCAGAAAAATAATTAAAGTTCTTAATTAACAAGCAGCTAAATAAATTTAAACTTCATATTTATGTATTATTTAAACCAATATATTTCTATATCCTCTTAAGCATTCTTTTATTAAACAACTTACTCCTTCATGTTGTATTTTTGTTTAACATTTCTAAGAATTTATTATATTTATGCGTAAGTATAACAGGTTCTCTTAGAAATCTTTGTTTTTATTTAATGTTTAAGTGCATTCGTGATTATTGCTGGGATACTTTTCTTTACATTTTTTTTATTAATTTGCTCTTCGAACACATAAAACTCAAGTGTCTCAGAAAAGACATCACCAGATTCCTTAAATTTTTTAAGTTTTGAATTTAATATGATATTCTAAAAATTTTAAAGCTAAAGAAATGTAAAACAATGTGTAAGAAGAAGTAATTTTATTTGCAGATGAGTTTTGAAATGCTTTCTTCCCTTTAAAAGGAAGAAAAGGGGAATCCGATTTGCTATTCAACTTTAGTTAGAATATTAAATTAATTCTTTCCTTTTTCATGTACGAATTTTTCCACTACAAAGATCAATGCTTATCAGACTATTTAAAAAATTGAATCTATTTAAAAAAATAAAAGGATTATAAAGTACGTCGAAATAATAAAAATCCACTGAATTTCAAGAAGAAGCGAAGAAAAAAGTAAATGATAATTAAATTATTATTTTTTTAATCATACTGTTTGTTAACGATATCGTACGAATTGGCCAATTGAGTGAAAAGAAGTCCCGTCCGGGAATCGAACCCAAGACCTTTGACTTAATTGCCAACGTTCTTGCAAATATGCAGTAGGATCTGACTTTGAAGGCAGACCAGATGATATTGTCAAGTTGATTGTCTGAGTGAAGTGTGTAATTAGGTTTGCACTTTAAAAAATTTATTGGGTAATTTAACCGATATAACTGGTGTTACGTTACACTAATGTGTAATATTACACAGTTATATCAGTTTCAATTACACGAATATATGAGTTTAATTACTCCATAAAATTGGAGGCTGCATGTTGCCACCAATTTTATGGAGTAACGTGACATGAATGGGTAATATTACACCAGTTATATCAGCTTAAGTTACACGATTATATAAGTTTAATTACTCCATAAATTGGAGGCAGCATGTTGCCATTAATTTTATGGAGTAACGTGACATGAATTTTTTACAGTGCGTAGTGTATACTTTGAAAAGCAATGGTAGTCACCCGTTAGTGCAGATTCTTTAGTAAACGTTGATAAAATCCCTTTTCTGGTGGAAAAAATTGAGTCAGACAAGTTCTTGGTGTTTTGAAAAATTAATTAAAAGGAATACAAATGCTGAATGAAATAGGATGGTGGGTAGTGCCTTAATCCTCGTAAAAGGACAAGATACTACATGTTTGTAGGAACACGATCAGCGAAAGAAGGAAATGAAACTCAACCCGCCAATTCTTCGTTTTAATTTTCTGGCTTTGAAATTTTGCGAAAGAGTATGAATCATTAGATATCCGTCAATAAGAGCATATAGATACTTTTGAATTTAATGATAACCTTCATAAGTTAGTATGACTAACTTACGACCATCTGACAAATAATACGTTGCTCAAAAATTTCAAAAATACTATGGGAAGGAATATATAGACAAAATAATACGAAGAGGCTGCCGTTTCGTTCCTTATGATTCAGAAAGTAACTGCATAAAGAAACAGTTCGGTAGCCGAGATATGCCTTTTCCTTTTTACTTTCATCTATCTTCAATAGAAGAAAGTATTGAAATCGAAATTTTTTTCATCTTCCAGTTTTCGACGAATTTATACGTTTTAGGGGCCAAGAAACTTGTTTATTACAAAATGTTGTGTGTGTGTCCATGCGTTCGTATGTCTCCATTGTACCGTCGAAAAGTGTATAAAGTTATGCATAGAATTGAACCACATGGTTTGTGTATGTTTTTGGCTATGACCGCCAGGTCCTCCTTGAATTTGTAAATACAGTGAAACCTCCCAGTTCGACCACCTCCCTGAACGACCATTTTTTCATGGAACGAAAATTATTCCCATAGGCTCAATACTAATTTTACCTCCATTCACAGACCATACTAGATGAATCCATCCACGAGCGACCAATTTCTTTGAAGAAAATTCCCTTTTTTCCTTTTCGCTTGACGAAGGTTTTATTAGAAAAATAATTCCGGAAAGCGCATTATTCATAAAACTTCTGAAGTAAGTTTAGATTTAGTTCTCATTCCGGTAACTTTTAAGTGTTTAAACCCCTTTGTGCCTTTTTAGTCAATGAATTTAAATCGGATGACAAATTAAGAATGACGGCCAATAAATTCCCCTGCCCTATTCTGTCAGAAAACTCTCAAAGAAATAGATAAAATAATAAAATCGTCATTATTTGTTCCTGTCCAAAAAAGAAAAAAAAAATTGTATTTATTTACTGAACTTCGAAAGGACTGGGAAATAAAAGTTTTAAAAAATAAAACCGTAAAATCAAAGCAAGCGTCAATGCATTCATTTTTGCAGTAATTCATTTATGTAATTAACTTTTGTTTTGATACTTAAATTTTTATATTTTTTCCATATATTGTCCATCGGCGGCTCGTACAGCGACAGGTACTTTGCATCTTGCCAAGCCAGCTATTCGCTAACAGCTGATGTACAACTATTGATTTTAATAAATGTCATGATCAAGATTAACTTGTTTTAAATCCGACTAACAGAAGCAGAAATTTAAGATGAAAATCAAAGTTGGGATAGTACTGTACTAATAATATAACATTTGTAACTTCTTTTTGAAATATTAAGATATATGAGACAGAAAATTAATCTGTTTTAAGGGGCTGATCTCGCGTGAGAATTAAAGATGAGAATTTGTGTAGGAGTATTTAACGGCACAAAACTTATTTTCTTATTTATTTAGCAAGTAATCCAAAATTAATTGAAGTTGAAAACTATAAAGCGTGGCTAATAGTAATCATGTATTATTTAAGTCTGTATAATTATGTCTTTTCCGTACAGAATTTGTATTTGATATTTATAATTTAAAATAAATAGAACTATTTTCAAACAATTCGAATATACACTAATAATATATTTATTACATATTTGAAACATATATAATAATTATTATACATTTATTTTCTAAATTTTTTCCAAATTTTTCAAATGATGCCTAGAAAAACTAGTAGTAATTTTGACGATTTTATGAGAGATTTAAAGTCTATCGTAGGCTACATTTTTATTTGAGGACTGATTTGATACAGTGACATGGATTTAAATTTAACAGAGTTAAATAAGAATAAGGGTAGAAATGATTTGAACTTTTCAGTAATTTAAAAATAAGAAGAACAAAATGAAGGAAAGACAGAAAGAAGTTACCCAAGCAGTATGTTTTTAGAATAATGAAAAATATAATTCAATGTACACAAAAAATATATTAAGGGGACCGTGGACCTTTATTTAAGCAGAAATCGACCCAAAAATCACATTAGTTTATGCATGTTATTATTCTCCGGTTTGTTCTGAGCCATTTGCGAAAAACCGCATGCAGATGCGATTATTTTTTGAAAAGTTACAAGCATTTGAATTTTGTACACAAACAATTTTTCGGCCCTTTAATCTACTTTAAATGTATAAAATTAGGAAATAAAGCCTTTGTCCAACAATATCAAAAAGCAGAAAAACCAACGTTTACTCTCACTCTTTAGTCAATGATTTATCTAGTACTCCTGATTTTCCAAGTATTTGGAAAGCATTAATTTAATTTCCCGTTTTTTGGTTTCTTCTTCTCTCCTTCTCCGGTAGCTGTCGCAACTTGTCCACCCAGTCGTTTCCACTGCTTCTCTCTCATTGGTTGTTTTTGGCGCCTTCGCTACCCGCATAGGGTATATAAGCCAGCGCGTCTCTGTCCATTATTTTGCTCAGCCTTGCTTTTTCTAGCACGCTGTTCTTTTTTCCCTCTCTTGCACTGAAGAAGAATCTCGCTAGTAGATCCAAAACAGCTGTTTGCTGCTTTTCATGTATTATTTGTGCATTTTTAAACGTTGGTTTTTCTGCTTTTTGCTACTTTAAATGTGTTTTTCTCAAAACTGATTTATCAACGTTTTTAGATTTTTGAAATGCACCGTGCGTCGTAATTTTTGATCAAAATTCATGCAATTTATAAGAAAGAATCATTATATTGCTCAGAAACTGTGTATGCATTTTAAAATTCGACTTAATTAAGATAATTAAATTTGATTTTTAACTTATTAAAATTCAAAAGTTTGATGAAAATCGATACAGAATTCAGAGAAAACCTCTAAAATATTTACTATTCAAGGGTATAAAAAATCGATACACACATTTGTTTGTAATAGAGTTTTGAGTGATTCAAATACAAAATCGAGAAAATATCTCAAAAAGTATGACGCATGCAGTATTTTTAAAATTGTAACTTTAAGAAAATCTTAAAATTATAATAAGATTGGAAATTTCTAGATGTTCTATATACTTATGGTGAAATGTATATTTCCACAAAATTTCATATCTCTATGATGAAATTAGAAAAAAAAAATTAACGTCCATCGCCCCCTTAATGGAACAAATTATTATAAAAACAAGAATTCTGCTTTTTCAGAATTTAGAGCCGCTCCCGATGAAAAAAAATGTATGTATATAAATATATATTATACAAAACATATTTCAGTTTTAAGTCTTAAAATACATACTTTTATTTTATTAAAATAATGGCATTCGCTTCCGCTGAAGAATTCCACATTTACACAATCCAGTCTTAAACAACATCTACGAAAAGTATGCATATGACTTTTTCAGATTAATACACAATTCCAGCAAAAAGCCGTCATTCAATCTGTCATATCGTCCTTCAAGATACTCGACCAAAAAATCGGCTATCTAATGATTCATATGTTTGTAAAATTAATATAGATACTTAAAATTAAATATAGTTTATGATACCTCCATGTTTTAGCAGAATTCATTCATTTATATTTTTTAATTATTATTTTTTTTTTAGTTATTATGGTAAAATGGCAACAAAAAGAAATAATAGTCTACTTACAGAAATGGAGTTCTTCAGTTGCCATCTTTATAGAAATGGGATTAAGACCTGGGGATAAAACTGGGAATAAAAAATGGGTTTGTTTTACGGCTGGCTTATATAACGGAAAGTTTTTTTAGAGAAGACACTTTAATTGCTGACCTAGAAGAAATAGCATATCGGGGACTGAAAACTGCATCTCAATTTTTTTTTTTTTTTTTTTTTTTTTTTTTTTTTTTTTTTTTTGTAGATTTAGCGCCATTTGATTAATTTTGTTGTTTTTTTCCCATAACAACTTTAATAAAATGTAATTAAAATACTTGCTATTTTGAAAAAATATAAAGGAATAATTTCTGATAAAACATGGAGCTATTATAAACCAAATTTAGTTTTAAGTTATTCGAAAAAGAAAAAGAAAAAAATGTTTTACTATTCGAAAAAAAAAAATGTTTTACTTTTTTCACCTACATTTATATAACTTATATTTGCCAATAGGCAGCATATATACACCATGTCCTGTTCATAAATAACAGTAATCACTAATTCAAAGAGATACAATAAAAGAAGTAGTTTATTCACAAGTTGAGTGTTGAGATACATATGTCACATCATTCATATGTTTTGAATACCATGTTCACTCTTAAAAATAATCTACTTAAAAATAAGAACTTTTATTTATTCAGTTTTTTTTAAAGTAAAATTTCTTCAGAAACGAGGAGTAGTACATGATGTTTCCAAATATAGGTGACAATCCGGACTGAAAAGTAAGCTTGTGAATAAATATTAATATAAACTCGTATTCCTCTATTCGCATACTAAAGATATCAATAGAAATTACTTACGAAACGTGTATGCTATAATGAACGTTATATTTACGCACGAATTATAATTAAGTTGCGCACTCTCAATTTAAGAATTACATCTTGAAGAAATGTGTTACATAGTGCGGAAGAATATATCGACCAATTGAGTACATACGTACTCATTCACATCAACACACACACATCACATTCCACTGTCCTCGCAGAAAAATCTCGCCATGGATTTCTTGAAAATGAAATTAAAAGAGTGGAGCCTGATGGAATTTTACACAAACTTTGAAAGAAAAAAATGAGTACATGTGTTTCTAAAATTTAAGAGTTAAGTCCTCGGAGCTATTATAAGATAAGGAAAGTACTAAAAAATGATTACATATTGCTTATTTTTAAGTTTTCAGGTTTATCAGTTTTTCCTCATCCATTTTCAAGAGAAACATGTATTTAATAACTTTCGGTGAAAGCTCATCAAATCTACATAGTTATAAATATTTTTTAGCCCCCGGAATGCTATTTCTTTCTCCCAGCTATTAAAAAGTCGTCTCTAAAAAATAACATTCCGTTGTATAAGCCAGACGTAAAACAAAGCAGATGTGTCATTGTATATTTAAATTATCTACTGCAACTTTTTGAATTCTAAGCATTGAACATTTTTAATTTTTATACCGCCGTATTGGGAAGAACTACTTTTAAATGCAATTAGTTTGAAAACTGCATCTCAATTTATTTTTGAAATATAATTTTTTTTGTAGATTTAGCGCCATTTGATTAATTTTGTTGCCTTTTCCCCATAACAACTTTAATAAAATGTAATTAACATACGTGCTCTTTTGAAAAAATATAAATGAATAATTTCTGATAAAACATAGAGCTATTATTAAAATAATAGCTAAAATAAAAACGTGTGTTTTAAGTATTAAAACTGAAATATGTTTTGTACTATCTTTATTTATATACATATATATATATATATTATTTATATACATATATATATATATATATACATTATATATATATATGTGTGTGTGTGTGGGGGGGGGGTGAGTGTGTGTATATTCATCGGAGGCGGCACTAAATTCTGAGAAAGCAGAATTCCTGTTTTCTAGTTTACCATCTTTTTTCTACATTCTCTAAAAATTTGGTAAAAATTATCTTGCTTTACATCAGGAATATTTAGGAATCAGTGCAATTTCCTTTAAGGTATCTGTTATGTCTTTAAGGGGACCGGATAAGCTCTATCTCCGCCATGTTAAAATACACCAACTTTATGTAGCTTTTTCTCAGAAATAGTGAAATATAGAGGTCTAGAATTTTTAGAGTACTTTGAGTAATATGCTTTACGTATTTTAACTGTCCATTTTCTTTCTAACTGAACCTGAACCTGAAAATTAATTATTAATTATTTATTGAAATGCATTTTTAAATTAGAATTTTTGGTAAGATTTCACTGCATAAAATAAATAATTCGCAAGAAATCATTACATCCCTTTGCTAAAGTATACAATATAACATAATAAAATATTAAAAAAATTGAGTTCTTAAGTTTAGTAGATATTGAAAAAAAGGAACACAAGCATGAAAAATCCAAGTTTTGAGAAAAAGTCAATTAAAGATTTAAATGGCCATTAAGCTGTGAAGTACTCTTAGAAAGAATGAATAATTCCAACAATTCATTTTTTAATATATAAACATGTGTGACACGTCGTTGGAAAGATAAAAGTTCAAACTGTTTAATGATATAAAAAAGTAATAAACAATTAAATTAAAAAAAAATAAAAAACCCCGACTACGTAAAAAGCGAATTAATTATTTCTCACCAATGAGAAACTATTTTTTCAATTCCTACTATTAGCTCACACTCTCGCTATATATATATTGTTCAAATTTTTAATCGTTAATAAAATACTTACTATTCATCCAATAAAGCTCAAATATATATATTTTTAAACATGTAGTGGATGACACTTGATGTTAATCCAGTTTTTTTCAAATATTAATTAATTAATTAAATTAAATTAATTTATTTGCAATAATCGAGAGAGCCCTCCTGTTGACCAAGGTATTTTAAGACCGAGAGAGCCCTCTTCTTGATCAAGGCATTTTAAGCGCCACTCAAGAAGAAAGAAGAATGGGAGAAAGAAAATCTCTTATTGACCTAAGTAGTATTTGACTTTAAAAAAATATATTACTTGTTTATATTGCTTACCTATTTTTTTTATTTACTTGTAATGATGACTTTTAAGTTGTGTTTAATTGTTAGTTCCTATCTATAAACACTGTTTTGATGAGGTCTATAATGTTTATGATGGTTAGAGTTGCAGTAAAGCTAGAGATCCTACATACACAACATCCAGATTTTATAATATTTTAAAGGAACTTCTGACTGTAAAATAGTCAATGAAATATCGTCTTCATTTTGAAAGACCTATCCAATGATATGCCGCTCAATAGGGTTCGTAATTTTTTTTCCGACTCTACCGACATTTTGTATTTTACGGCCTCCATTTTGAATTTATAAAAACAAAACCTAGCCTATAACCATCGGGCCGTTAAGACGAATTGATAGAGACCTCATTCATTAAAATCCATCCAGCCATTGGGATGTTTCGATGGTATAAAGAAATCCACATACCCAGATACGCGTGAAACACATAACCCTTCCTTTCAGTCGTGTAAAAAGCGATTTTTTTTCCAAAATTTTGCTTACCTGGTCCCTTAAAGACGTCAATTTCAACCAAAATTTCATTTAAAAAACCTACTGTTTTAGGAAAAAAAGAGGGTGAACTTTATGGTCCTGGAGCTTTTTAAACATCTATATTTCTTAGAAACTTGAAAGTTGTTTTTTGATTTTTCTCTAAAGTGATTTTTTTTCAAAACTATGTTCGAAAAATTGTGATAACTCAATAAATAATCGTTAAATCGACACAAAGATATGTTTTAAATTCAAAGGAAGTAGACTATTCTTATGCCGATTCATTCAAAATTTATGATTTACACATTTTTAACTTATGAATTATTAACATGTTTCAGGAATTTTCAGCGTTGTCTGTCTTTTTATACCTATAACTTTTAAAACATTCGTGTTATTGTACTAAAAATAGTCTAGATCCGGTATAACATTATTACATTTAGTATATACTTCCTAAAAAGTGTTTATATTTAATAATTTTAAATTTAAATAGCTTTTAGAAAATAGTTTTCGAAGTTTTTTAGAAAATAATATTCGGTTAATTTTATTCTATTAAAAAGAAAAAAAAATGTCTGTTTATGTCGCATTTTTATGACATTTTTATTAGTAATTTTAATTTTAAAACTTACAAAAATTAAAAAAAATAGTTCCTAAGGCACGTTAAAAGATTAATTTTTTTTATTATCTTATTAGTCTTTATATAGTTTTTCATTTTGTGCACGTTGATTTTTTTCATTCTATTCTTTTATGTTACCACAATGGCGACTGTATGTTTTTCTTCTTCTCCCTCTTCTGAAAGTCTTTCGTAAATTGGTTTACTACATAGGTGTTTCAAGTTAATGCATCAATAAACATCTTTCAATATACGTATTTAATATAGACTGCTTTACTGTCATACTTAAATATGGACAACATGATTTAAATGCATTTTTTGTAGAAGATGGTGTTAAATGATGATGTTTCTTAATCAATGATATTTTTTTTGAATAAAAACAACAATTCTCGTTCCGGGGGGGGGGGGGGGGGGGGGGTAAGTATAAAATAAAAACTCCTCTTTTCTAAAATTTCGTCTGTAGTCAGCTGTGAACATTTCTTTAAGAAAAAAAAATCATTTCAGCTATCGAATCCTTCAAGTTTTTCCCTGCATACATGTAACATGTTTCTTCCATCACGGTCAGTATTTCCAGGTGCTGTTTTGCAAAAACAGTGAAAACGGTTCTAAAAACAAAACAACAACAAAAAAAACTAGGATGACAGTAACAAAACCTCTCTAAAAAATACAAAGAAGTTTTCTTTCATTGTATTAATTTTACGCAAGATAAACTACCTTTGAATTGTACTTTGGAAAGTCCTTAAAGTAATTGGCATTATTTATTCCTTAGAATAACGTATGCAAATTTTACTTAATAAATAATATATTTAAGACATATCTCATTGGTGCCTACCAGACACAAAACTAAAATATTTTTGTCTAAAGTATTTTACACAAGCTTTGGAAAATTAATTAAATACTAACCACTTTTCTCAATCTTGTATCAACACTAAGAACCGTTGTAGTTTGTGACTTGATAACATCGGAAAAACCGATATTTTTGTTAATTATACACTCTCAGAAATACTTTCTTCAATTCACGTAAACTTCCAGCAGCACTGCTAACGGTATATGTCCGATAATTGAAGAAATTTCAGTACTTTTTTTTCGTTCTAGGACAGAGAATTTCCGTAATCTGAAAGATCCATCTCTGGTTCTTCCATTGAACGTGAGACCGCGCGTTTCGAATCCAGCATCTTAACCACTATGCCAGCGAGCATTTGGATGAGGGCGAGTTTGAAATGAAGATACTGGTTTCTTCAAATGGGGTATTGGAAAATTTCTTATTCAGAAAGCTCGGAAATTTAAACTTAATTGCAGGAACGTTTCGTCGTTATGAAATAAGGATTGGAGTTTTAACGCTTATAGAATAATGGATGATAAAAAATAATATATATTATACATATTTTTAATAAGACATAATTTGATTGTTAGATGTAAAATATGAATATTATATTTTGAATTAAATTCGAGAATAAATGTTTGCTTTTTTGAATAAAATCGAATTTTTTAACTTGATTGAACTACTGTATATTTTTAAATGTGTTCGCTTAGAACATATTTTACATCCGAATATTTTATTTAATACTCTAAAAAATAAATTTGAATAAGTTTAAACGAATGGGAAAATTGCTAATTTATTACATTCGAAAGCATGATTTTTGTTTGTTTGTTTTAAATAAATTAGAAATTTTAATTTATTAAATTTTTGGCTTTTTATTTAAAAAATAAATTCGAACTTTGGTATTAATACAACCCATACGCATGCGTGCAAGGAATAAGCGGAATTTCCACCTCTTTTTCAGACTTTCGGAAGAATTAACGGAAAAAGCATGTTTTCTAGGAGTACGGAAATTATTTGTTTAAAAATGACGAATAATTTATTGTATGAAGACTGTGTTCAAGACTGTTTTTTCTGACAGTGTGAGTTGACAAAACTGATTAATACACTGTAAAAGCTATTTCGTAACTTTTACAAAAATTATGGGTAACTGCAGAGATTTGTTTGAAAAATGCTTCTTTAAATCTCGGAAATCTATCGATTTTTCTAACGATAAATGAACGTTTTATAGAATTAAGGATAAGTCGGAAGTGATTATATTTTCATAAACCTGCATGCTCTATCAAAAAGCATTTCCTTCTTTATTTTAAATGATTTTTAAATACTTTTTTAAAAATTAAAATTGGCATCTTAAAAGACATAAATTATCTAATAATATAATTTAATTTTTAGGATTTCATACTTAAAAAGTAAAAACGGAACCATTATAAGATCACTCCTGTGTCTGTCCGTCTGTCTGGCTGTCTGCCACAGCCATTTTACTCGTAAACTATGGAACGTGGAAAGTTCAAATTCGGGGAAGTAATAAAGACCATTGACCCTCATATTTTCAGATTAATAAACATTCATAAATAAATTTAGTAAAAAAGTAGAGAGGCTAATTATGCTACTTGAAAAAAAAACTTTTCTTTGTATATCATGAGGGGTATCCTGTGAAAGCTTTTGTAACGCTGAACTCAAAAATACATTCTTTTTATTTTAGGTATTATATTTTCAAAGATATTGTTGAAAATGTAGCGCAAAAATATGTCCCACCCCCATCTAATTCCGAATCTACTGAAACTAAAATTATGAAAAAAATTAGAGGTAGTAGACGTTAATATAAACCTTGCCGGAAAATTATAGCGATTACCCTAGGTCACATAGTTTTTGAGTAATTAGCATTTTTCTATTATACACAAATTTCGATTCACGGACATTCAGAAATATTTTTGAGCATCGCTGAATATACCTATCGTTGCAGAAGAATAAAAGCATTGTTGATATTGATTTTCTAAAAAATCATCGGTAATTAGCCGAGATATTAACCCTTAAAGGTACGGTCAGTTTGGACATACGCAAGGACAGGGGCGGCGTACTCTATACCTAGTTAACGACTTTTAATGATATATATGTGTAATGTAATGTCCAGTAACAGTATAAAAGCAATAAACGTCAAATTGTTATAAACATACTAATTTAAGGGGTCTCGGAACTCTAAAAAGTGGAAAAAATGAAAAAAAGACCATTTTCAACATTTAATGTCTTAAAATGTATATGATTTTAAAACACAATTTTAATTGGGATGAAAGATATAAGTATTTTCTTTCGTTTCATGTATTTAAAAATCGCAAGATACAAAATTAGTATTTATAGGCGGCTCGAAACTGTTAGACATTTGTCGAACAAAAATTTGCATAACAGTTTACGCGCAGGATTACAAAATAAATATTACAACTAGAATGAAAATTTTGGTGCTTACTTATACTTCAGATTGTAATAATTTCCCTGAACTTAAATAAATTTGTATTTAAAGCATTTTTATATTTTCAATGCTATGTTGCATTTAGCTAATACAAAATTTTGAAAATTTCAACAGTAAAACCACCTAAAAAAATATTTTTTTGAACAATAAAAAGGAAATATTAGGTTCAATTTTTACAGACTAACATGAAATATATGTTTTGAAAGTTTCATGAAAAAATATTCAGAGGTTTTTGAGGCAATCCGCGCGTTATGCCCAAAACACGCCATTTGGAAAATAATGACTTTAAAGTTTCGGAAACGCCGTTTCAGCTATTGAGCGGGTATAATTCTAAAAGTCAAAACTTCTTTTCTAATGGAAATTTCAAGGAAACAATTATATCAAAATATTCAGAAAAGATAGGAGTTTAACATCTAAAAGAATTAAAATTTCTTAAATTTTGAAGTTTAAGAGTCCTACGACCACTTACTCCTTTCAAGCACGGAGTAATTCTATTTATAAACTTATGAAATAATGAACTGACACCAGAATTTATAAACGAATTTATTAGAAAATACGAACTTGCTTACTTTCACGTACATGATAAAAGGAAAATTTTAATTAAATATTCTTGGTACCGTTTGTCTGTTTTGGAATTAAAATTAGGTGTCCGTTTTTTAAGGGCATCGCCCTCGAAAGATTTAATTAGAATGAATCGCATAAATACTGTGGGATTCGCGATAGTTTGCATTGATTGTATCTCTCAATACGCCTCGAGTGACTTTAAAATTTAATTAAACACCTATCTGGAAAAACGCGGCACTGACCAAGGCGGCGTTGCAACTTTGAGACCTCAATTCGAAGCGCGCGTAGCACAATGCCAAATTTAAACTTTGAACAAAGGTTTTGTTTTAGCTACACTGTAGAAATAAAGGTTATTACTACGCTGAATTTAGTTTTATGAAATGCCAAATGAAGTTTAACTATGCACTGCTTTTATTGTCAGTACCGAATTAAGTTCATCATAAACAGATTAGGATAATATTAAAAAATGAGTTATACGAATAGCTATATTTGATATTACTTAGGTTCCATATCTGTTTGAACTTTCATGGTATACCCGATTACACTTTTCTAATATATACAGCTATACCCAACCCTACATTGTACAGTTTTTTACATAATCTTAGTATTTATTCTTTTAGCATTTTTTTTTCTTATAATACAATTACAAATTCATATATTTATTCTACGGAACCCTCTGTACGCGAGTAATGCTCGCACTTGACCGTTTATTCTGTATGTTAATGATCGCTTTAACATTATTAATATCGAGTTTTTAAATAATTTTATGTGTCCAGTTTGAGGAATGTCTTTTAATGTTTTCTATATTAATAAAAACATTTTTGTACTTTCTTTAATTTTTAGATAATACCCACTTAAATTAAACATCTATTATTACAAAATTATGAGCTTTTATTAATTTCTATACCTACTTCTAAAACTATGTACAACTAAAATCATGTGTCTTCTAGGAATCTTTAGAAAAGTTTTCAGATAGTTGAGATCTTTAAAATAGCAATTAAAGCCTTTGTGCAGAAATATTAAAAAGCAGAAAACCAACGTTTAAAAATGCACAAATAATACGTGAAAAGCAGCAAACAGCTGTTTCGAATCTACTATCGAGATTCTTCTTCAGTGCAAGATAGAGCAAGACACAGCGTGCTAGAAAAAGCAAAGCTTGCTAAGCTTTGCACGTATTATTTGTGCATTTTGAAACATTGGTTTTCTGTTTTTTAATTTCAGATCTTCACAGGTGTAATTCAAGAAATTTTAATGACATGCACCGTAAAATACGAACATTTCCCACTAATGCATAATGTAAATTTAATTTGTAATTTTGAAAATCTGATTTATAACATTATTAACTAGTGGCCTATATTGGTCCACAATTGCGTCAATAATGAAATCATATGTATTGCATTAAAAACGTATGCATTGTAATATTATATTTGTAGAGCAATATTAGTATGCGTAGCGAATGGTTCAGAGCATATCAAAAAGAGATTGAATTTACTTTGTAAAGAAGCAGTAACCATCATCATTCTGTTTATCTTTAACTTATAGCACTGAAGCAAGACCTATAATCAGTCATCAAAGTCCTAGGGCCTTTGAAATTTTTTGGTGGGGTATATTCAGAGCAAGTCTTTTACCCTCTATTTTAATAATAAATATAGGCAGAAGTAGAAAGAACGTCACCCCTGTCGTAAAACTTTCGATTACAAAGTCTCAAAAATTTTAAATGTAATACAGAGTAATAGTATAGATAATAGAATTGAAAGATTATGAAGTCTAGATGGGGCTTAAGTGGTTGCTATATGGAGCTCAGCCCACTCTGGCTCTATCTAGTTACGGCCCTTCTCTTAAGTAGGGTTATGCATATTATTGAATGAGAAGTATCACATATATTACTAAGAATACAATAATGGAAATACGCTGCAAATATTTAAATTTTAATCGTTTCCGAAAATTAACTTTTCATTGAAACTTCTCCACTGCTGTACCACACTTTTTCCAGCTAAGAGAGTATTGATTAATGGCGATCCTCGATTATTGATGGTCACCAGGATACTTCGTATTTACTTTGTGATAGAACGGATCTTCTGAGTGCTGCCACTGCCATGGTCGTCTAGAGAACTCCAGCTACAAAAAACGCCATCGTGATACTGTATAATTTCTTGTTGTGCGGTAAAGGTATTTTTTAAGTATTTCAATCTAAAAATTTGGGGGGAGAGTTCTAGGCAGGTTAATGAAATAAACCGTTACGTGTCTATCAATGAACTATCTCACATTACATTAAATAAGCCGAAGCGTAAACACCTCTTCCATTTTTCTTGGTTTGCCAAATACAGAGATAAAATAATTATCATATCGATCGTATATAAACTAAATTCCTGGTCGAAGGCATAATTAGAAATACTTGGGGGCGAGCTATTGCGGCGACAATAAGTCAAATGGTTTTGGGTGCATCGGGAGTGCGCGCGAGGAGCGGCGCACTTCTTTGTCTAGCAGTATGCGTCCAGAACGGTGTCCTTGGTAAACCAGACCTGGCTGGCGCATGAGCATATGGTTTCTGTGAGCCTTGTTCCGGAAAAATGGTTCACCATTATAACGGTTGCCAATGGAAAGGAAGAATTAGTAGAATGCTGGGTTAAACACACGTGAAGAAAAGAGCCAATAAGACTCCTTAACACTTTAAGAGGCAATTGTAGAAAAGCTTACATATAAGGGTAACTATTATACCAAAGAACTATAAAGTGTTAAGAAAAATTCACAATTTCTGTTAAAATAATCTAACAAAACATAACTGTGAAAAAAGGGTGCCACGTTCCGTTAAAAAAAAAAGAAGAAAAAAACTGCCAGAAAATAAATGATATGTTAGTGGCTGCCAAGTTCAAATAAAATTCACTCAAACTTATCTACTGAAGTATTGTAGTATTGTTTTAATTGTTTAAAAATAAAAATTATTGATAGCATATTAATAATAAATCTAGAACTTGGCAAGTTTTTACCTACGAGTCGTTTATTTTTATTAATGGCATTATTATATCAAAACTTGATATTTCATGTTTGGAGGCCATAATTTGAGTATATTGATGCACCTGAAAGGGGTGGAGTTTCTAAAGGGTTGACCAAGGACAAGCGTATATGTATCTGTGTCTTTGTCAGGCATTAGTCTGTTTGTAATGATGTTTCCGGGGGGGGGGGGGGGAGCGTGATTACTAATGTGATAATCAAATACGAGAAGAAGTGTATCTGTGTGTGTATTTGTTTATCAAATCTTTAACATGACTCATTTTTTATTATAATAACTATATTGCAAATTGTTATAATGACATTGTTATTAATATTATCATCATCTTTTTATAAAAACATGAAAATTATAGGCATAACATTTATCAAAAACTTGCCAAGTTCTAGATTTATTATTAATATGCTATTATTATTTTTTATTTTTAAACAATTGAAACAATGCTACAATACAAACAGACTAATACCTGACAAAGAGACAGATATATATACGCTTGTCCTTGGTCATCAATCTAGAAACTCCAGCCCTTTCAGGAGCCTCAATAAACTCAAATTAAGGTCTTCAAACATGAAATATCACGTTTTGATACAATAATGTCATTAATAAAAATAGATGACTCGTACGTAAGAACTTGCCAAATTCTAGATTTATTATTAATACGCTATCAATAATTTTTATTTTTAAACAATTAAAACAATGCTACAATACTTCAGTAGATAAGTTTGAATGAATTTCATTTGAACTTGGCACCCACTTACATATGACTTCATTTCTGGCAGTTTTTTTTACGGAACTTGGCTCCCTTTCTTCACAGTTATGTTTTTGTTAGATATCATTACTTTTTGTAAAGTTACAATATATTTATACACTTTACTTAATGCTTTTAAATGTGTTTACATGTGACTATTTTATTCTACAAGCAACATTCAACTTTAATTTAAATTTCCTACAACGAGGTATTTGGCTGTCAATTTGCGGCAGAAATCTATATTTTAATACTGCTGTATTGAATGCATGTTTTGAAACGAAATGTATTGATTCGAACTTTTATTGTTTCTGAAACAACAATAAGCATATTGGTAATTAAATAAAATTATAAATTAATAGAAAATTTAAAATTAAAAAAATATTGTAAAATTAAAAAATATGTTAAATTTAAAAAGCAACAAATTTATTAAAATTATTTGGAATTTGTCTTCCTTTTATTTTTAATGAAGTCGCTGATTTGTAGCTACAGTAAATAATCTTATTACATAAATTTTCTCTCCTCTGAAATTTTCACCTCGCCACTTTTCTCCGCCAATATGTAATGTGTAAAATTATATATTAAATATTTCTTCTATTTTTTTTTATAGTAATAATAATTAAAAAATCTAGATACCCTACCTCATGATTTTTTAAGGGGATCCGGGGATAAAAATTCTCAAAAAAATGCGATTTTTGTTTATTGGCTTAAAACAAAATACAGAGTTTCTAGCGTTAAATACCGCAAACAGCATGATTTTATCTTCATTAGATCCAGCGATATAACACCTTTTGCCTTGAGAAGCGATGCATTAGCTGCCCTCTGACGAGAACTTTAGCTCCATTTATCTCAAAATGAATTTTTTCACGATTTGTCAACTTTAAAAGAATATATCTAAAGTTCCTTGCAGGATATATGTATGAAATTTTTAACAGAGATTTTATTCTATATTTCCATCAAATTGTCTTCAGAATTTTTAATTTTGAGTGATAATTGTGAAAATATGCTAATTAATGCAAAACTCACTCATAAAAAACTTCATTATTTTACTTTAAGTTTTTTATAAAATTCCCAATCAATATTTTAAGAAATCCCGGAGACAAATTAAAATGACATATTTTCTGTACACAAAAGTGTAAAAATTTTGTAAATCGAGTAAGTACTTCCAGAGCTATATCAAATATTAAATATGTTTAAAGTTTTACAATTTAAATTAAAAAAAATGTTTAAAAGTTTTCAGATTTTTTTTTTACATGCAATATTCTTATTATATTAAAAATATTTCAGAAAAAAAAATCATAACAAAATCTCTATAAATAAAAAAAAATAATAGAATTTTTAACCACGGACCCCCTTAACCACTTCACCGGTTTCCCCGAGATAACTCGGGGGGTGAGAGCACTGTTTCCCCATACCTGTCGCCGGTGAAGTGTTTAAACAAGAATGAAAAATCATGCTCTAACTATGTAACTAGATAACTATGTAAACATTTTAGAAAACGCATAAAACATCTAAAAAACTGATTCCAGCAGTTGCCGTCCTTAGCAAAATATGTATTACAATTCTTTTGAACAGCCCTGTATTTGATCTGTAGGTTGATATATGTACTATATAATGGGAAAATATAGTTTAGCACGAAAATGCATAACATGTTGAAATTTTCCTTTCAGAAATTTATACTAATAAATGGAAACGTACTTGAATAATTTTGTACATCCCTATAGTTTTTCCTAGTACCTTTGGTACGCGCCACTTTATAGCTAAAATTTAACTCAAAATAAAAAACACTTAAAACTATAGAAATCACATTTCCAGAAATTATCATCCATAGACGGCCGTTATTCCAATTCTTTGCGTGACCCTGTATATAATTTTATTTTTATTCTACAAACATTTCTTAGTAAACTAAATTCAGTTCAACGTGAAAATGCATAACTCATTTAGAACCCACCTTTAATCAATTTTCGTTCATACCCATTAACCATAAACAATTCTTTTGGTTTTCTTCCTGCTTATGAATTATAGCATTTATACACACCATATATTATGCACAAATATAGTAAAACATAAAAACACACATCATAATTAAAAATGCATTTCCAGCAATCATCGCTAATATACAGTACTTCGGATACAATATAGTATCTGAAATCTTTTGTGTGTCCCTATAATTGCTATGCACTTTGTATTATATATGAAGTTACTTAGAGTAAACCTGAGCGACGTATATCAATTTCATTATATACGAAATAGTTTAACATAATTAAAATACGCCGTCAAAAACAATAATCTCCCCTCTATATCATTATGTAAAGGAATTATTTTGTGTGGCCCTATAAATGAATAATAACTATTCCTTGCACCGCATATTCTACAGAATACATATTTTAGTGCACTTCTTAAATGCATATCAATTTCATTATATTTGAAAGACATCATTAAAAATCATTTGAAACGATTTTTCCCATTGGCTTTAATGTAACTGAATACTTTTGACTGTCCCGGTAACTGAACTAAACATGCTACAAACTTCATTTTAAATAGGGATCGTGAAACGCCAATAACATCCAAACCGGCCAGACAAACCGAAGTCATAAACACTTTTCAAATTTGTTGGAAAGTGTTAAAAATAGCAGAATGCTACCGAAACGCAGATAACTCCGCCCACGCCCCCTTTCTCAAAGGTTATTAGAAATTATCTTCTTTCTGTAGAAATCCCTTTTGCCATCGATCCATAATTTAAAAGAGTTTTTTTTTTTTTTTTTTTTTTTTTTTTAAGTCTATTCAAATACAGATGATTCACACCTTTCCCCGTCCGTCCTATCTAAATTCTCTACTTTCATGGTTTTCGCCAAACACAACTACTTCCTGCCAAGAAAAGTCACTTTAACGCAGAAAGCTTTGACCAATCAGATTTCGAGGTGCCAAATCATGCTTGGAAAAAAATGCTTTCAGTATGTTTAGCAGGAATTTAACATTTGACGCTTTTTTTTGCAAATTGAAATTTCGCCTAATAGACGTAATGTTAAAGTGAAAATACCCCCCCCCCCCCAAAAAAAAAGGGGGTAATTAATCGATTTTCGCATTTTTTCCCCCTTAGTTTTATAGTATAAACGAACTTCGCACCAAATTTGAAGTCTGTAGGTGCAGTAGATATATGAAATATTTTTAATGAGTGAGTGAGTCAGTCAGTGATAAAATTATCGATTATCAGACATTTACAAATGTCAGTATCGCGGAAACTTATTATGCGTTAGTTACAAAATTTTGGATTCTAGGTAATTAGGGTGGCTTATTTCGTATTACAAGTACGTAGGTCACATAGATTTTCAGTAGTAGAGTGACGAAATTTGGCGAAAACAGCTCGAAGTGGCTCGTGTAATATAACACTCTAGTATATTAGTCGAACACTGCCGTGTGTCTAGATGGAGGAACTCGGTTTTTTAAACGAGGTAAACATATTTCCTGTGTACCTTTGTCGTTTCAGTATAAAAAATACGTGTTAATCAGTTTCGAAACTGAATTCTTTTTTTTTTAATTAGCGCAAAATACCGAGGAATATTTTTACGTAGTACTAAGTGTATCGTATTGTTAATTCCACTTACTTTTCAATTAGACAATCTTTTCAGTTACCGAAATTAAGGCGACGCATTTTAAAATGCATTTCGGAATAAACATTTTAATTTACCATCTCAGTTAAATCATCTTCTACTTTCTTACCTTAATGAAATTTCTTTTGAAAGAAACAATCATAAGCACAAAAGGCAAAACCAGCACTTACGATAATGACAATATTTTATCTGATGGATTTTTCATGCAAAGAAGAAATTCACCATAAGAAAATTTTTATTCTTGCTTCTCCACCCACGCATATTAAATATGAAAGTAATCTGATGGGGAAAATAAAATAGTTTGGTCACTGGTAGGAAAGATACATAATATTTTTGAAAATAATGGCCATTTGCACTAATATTTATTCTGAACTAATTACACAGAATTCAAATAATCAGTTTGCAGTTTAACGTAAAAATGAAATGTCTTTCAAAGTACCGTCTCATTTTATAAAAGAACTAAACCTGTGGCGTAAGGATCCATTAAGGATCGGCGCCTACAATGCCCAACCCTGTTTTTTTAACCTCGGGCCCTGAGGTGCTATAGGAAAGACCGGGGCATTTTGGCCCGTTTTTTCTTTAATATTTTTTATTTTTTATTTTATTATTATTATTATTATTATTATTGTAAAATCAGTGGATCTTAAAGCTTAACCACATATTAGAAAATTAAAAATATATTAATTAATAGTCTATATATGAAGCTCATAAGGACATCAGATTACTTTGCCAACCTACGTTGGCACTCTAGAATAATTTCGGATTACTAACGGAACTGAAAAAACGTATGAAAAATATAAAATACAATTTAAATTTTGTATATAAAAGATAAAAAAATTAGGAAAAGATATTTTGTTCAACTTACAGGTTGAACCTTTATAACTTATACCTTTTCCTATCCTTTGTATGTTTTATATACAAAAGTAAAATTGTACTTAGTAATTAGAATTACTGCCTTCGTCGAAATCTCTCTCATCGTCACAATGAATGCATATATAAAATATTCTGTCTCCAGTGACATTTGATTCGTGTGCTCAACGTTTACACCTGGTACAATGAATCCACTCTTATCTTATTTGTCTTTTAGCTAATGCCAGCCAGACCGGCAACACACATAAGTCTACAATTTCATTGACTTTTATAGAGATTTGGGTGCAGAAAACAAACTCTTGGACTACGGGCTAACATGCCCCGTATTAAATGGGTCAACTTACCCCATATCGCCATTTTGTTTTTTGATCATTGTATCAAAATGTTAATATTTTTAAAAAATCACTAGGTAAAAAATAAGCTTTGAACAACGATCTTTTAGATTATTATTCACCAAAAAGAAATTTTAATTTAGAAACAAATCAAAAACAAATTTTTATAAGTACTAAAAGAACTTACTTGGGAGAAAATTTGAAAATTTGAAGTGCCTTCGTTTGATTGCTTTTTCGCTGCTGACGTTGTTATTAGTAAAAGAAGACGTGATAAGGCACACGTCGGTCAGCTAATAACGCCATCTACCTGATAGTATTAAAAATATCACGGATGGCCAACTATCCCCTATGATGAACAACATATACAGCACAACTACTACAACTACAGCATATGTCTCGGTCAGGTGGTCTGATTAACGCGGGACCCTAAGTGTTTAGTTTCCAAGCACGTTTGGTATTCATTTTATTGACCCCGAATGCGTACAAACTCTGGAAGAAGAAGAAGGAGTCGAACTCTGGACATGTTGTGTGGTAGCCAGACGCGTTGACCACTACACCTCTGTGCTTCCAGATTTTACATGTAAAATGTTAAATTACTTAAGAGTGCCATTAATATAGGCAAAAACATTACATTAAAAATTTAATGATTTTTATGATATATAAATTACTTTTTAATCACATTGGAATCCAAATTAAAAATTATTTAATATATAAAAAATACTGAGTAAAAAAAAATATTATCGTAAAGTACCGAAAATAAGCCCCCGTTTAGAAGAGAAAATTTTCTAATGATTTTAAGGGGGGGGGGGGGGAACTTATAATTGGAACTTTTGTGAAAAGGATTGGAAAATTGGGAGGGTGGGGGGGGGGGTATTTCGGCTTTATAAAATTTCATAAGATTTATACAATTTGCAAAATCAAGTCAAATCAAATTAACATTTATGAATTTAAAATTTCCTTCCATAAAATCTAAAAAATTTCCATTAATAAAAATAATAATTTAATAAAGCAAATTCACATAAATAAATTAATTTAAATATGAAAGAAGCATGAAGAAAAATTATAAAACTTAAACTCAATATAAATATCTATTAAATCTTAGTGCATAAAAATCAAGGAAAACATTAGTAGTATAATATAGAGAATATATGCCATTTTGATACAATGATATGTAAAGATATTAGATAAAAATAATATATTCATTTAGGATATACTCATTTATCATCATTCTATTAATTTAAGAAACAAAAAACTTAAGGTATTTCCTGAAAAAACAGAAGGATTGAAAAGGTCAGAAAGTAAAACTTGAAGGGGAGGGCTTATAAATGGCACTTTTTCAAAAAAGGAAAATTTCACATATATGAGGGGTGGGCTTATATTCGGAGCTGGGCTTACTTTCGGTACTTTACGGTATATACATTTTTCGTATGGTTATGTTTCATCATTTTTTTAGATAAATAGTCCTGATATTTGTTAAACACTGACACTTTTTTAAATAAATTTAAAAGGATATATTTCATTTTACTTTTCCAAATAAATCATCTTTATCTTTCTAATTTAAATGAAATTCTGTTTGAAACCCGAAACCAAAAAACACAAAATGAATTACGATAACGACGGTATTTTAACTTATCAATTTTTCTTGCAAAAGAGAAATTTACCAGCATGAAAATTTATAATCTTTTTTTTTTCGCGTATATTCGGTAATCAGATGGGAAATATTTAAGTTCATTTTTCAGAAAAGATAAAGAACCTTTAAAAAAAAATCGGCTCTTCACACTGTTTAATAAATCTAATTACATGCACTGTAAAAAAAAAAAAAAAAAAAAGACATGTTTCTCAACCTAGGAAAATATCCCTTTAAAACCTGACCTACACAATTGTACGAAGGTGATCCTAAAGAAAAAGAAAAAAAAAAACATTTTCCTCTTTTTGTGGGAGTTAAAGCCGAGCCTGTACCCAGAGAATTGCATGAATCCTCTCTTGCCATAATCTGATACCTGGTTTATTTTTTACATATTTTTTTCAATCAAATATGATCCTATTAATTAGGGGAAACTACTAAAACTTTTTATTTTTGACAAAAGTCTTCCGGTCTTAACCCATTTGTGCCTGAATTTTGGTAATGAACTGGAAAAATACTAAACAAAATTACACTTAAATTTTTTTGTATTTATTTATTAAAATGTTAAAAAACTGCATATGAGTATTTCTAGTAGAAAAATATGCATAATTATATGTTTTGCCTATATTTATATTTAAAAAGTTTTTAAATTGTATATTATGTACTATAATTAGTATTTTTATGAACTACAAAAAAAATATATTTATTTTTTTACAGAGACTAATAATGTTATAACTATTATTAATAATAAAATAAGAATAATCCTGTTGCTGACTTAAAAACGATTTATTTCATAAACATCTTCAAAAGGAGATTACATAAATAACTGTCTCCTAAATGTCCAACTAAAATATGTGCCCATTTGTGCCTTGAACCCTATATTTTGGACGTTACAAAAATGCATAAAAAATAGGATTGAACATTTAATTTCGCAATTTAAAAAAATACGTATTTTTAAAAAGTCTACAAGCTAAGATTATGACTTGCGATTTTGCATCCTTCATGGAGAAAACACAAATAAACTTACTTTTTACATTTCACCATCTTGAAAAATCAAAAATTTATAAACACCGAAAAAAGCCTTCATTTAAACAAATAAATATCCACCTTATGCTGTCATCTCTCGGTAATAGATAAAGACATTTATAAATAATTATTTCATACAATTTTCATGTTATAAAGGAGAAGAAAAATATATTTATTCATGAAAATTTGAAACGTCCCAAGAATGGGACGCTAGGCACAAATGAGTTAAAGGGTTTTTTTGTAACCACTGACCAGGCCCCTATTTACCTGGGTATAACCCAGTTTTACGTGTTTGAGTGCCTGGAAACGTTGCGAAATCACCTGAACGCCCCATACCGGTGGTGTGCTGGACAAGCAGTTGTGCCGTCTTAATGGCAGCTTTGTTTTATTTTCGTTCGGTTTGTTTGGTTTGTTGTTTTTCTTTTGGTTTATTTTCTTTTGGCCTGTTACTTATAGTGGATTTGCTTGTTTAATTTTACGCTACCTATATAACATGCCGAGCACCCGATGAGCGACTCTCGCGACTAACTTGGGTCTCGTAGTGTAGAACCTTGATCAGGTGACGAGACCGCCACCTGTCTAGGCACCTCCAGAGGTATAATTCATAGAGAACTTGGAGGACTTTGCGCACACGACGGATTTTACATGCTCCAGGCGCCAATAGCGTACATGACGGATTTTTAGCCTCCGTAAGCCTTGATACCGCTACCTTTCGGCTATCAGTCCGATGCTCTGCCATTTGCAATTGAGCCACCTCTGCTTTCAATATAAATCAGTATTTCACAACTTTTTATCTAGCTGCACTCTAAACTGATCATTAAACATCCAGTGTTGATTTCTTTCAATAGGTGTAGTCTCTTCTCTTTTGGTTTTGTCTCTATCGATCTTGATGTCGTATTAGTTATATAGACTCTGTTGTGGGAGTTGTTCTTTTGGTTTCTCGTTTAGAGAATCCTTAACTTCTTTCATTTTCAAGTTTGGTTATTTGGTTAAGATTGGCTCTATCGTGGGATGCTTTTTATAGTAGTCTTATTCTGTTATGATCTTCACACTATTTTGGGGGTTTCTGTTATAGCGGTAGTTGTCATGTTGAGATTTTTCGCTGGGTTTTTGTCACAGTTGATGGTTGTCATATTGCGATATTTCGCTATTTTTTTCCTACTTGAGGTGATCTTTACTTTTTTTAGTCCTTATTTTGAGACTGTGATCCCTTTATTCGCTTTGTTTTCTTAATTCAATAATCTTTTTATGTGAATTCGCCTTTGGCGATCGGCCATTGATTCCTAATGGATGTCATCACAATTGGTCGATGCAACTTTTCTGTTATCTATTTGAGAGGCTTGATTTACTACCGGGGTGGGGCTCGTTCCTTGGCCATTAATTCGTCATATTGTTTATGATGTCTGTTATTACATGATCTTGTTGCTTTTGTACCACTTGTTGGCTTATTTATCGTTGAGGTTCTTCTTGTAGTCATTTTCCTATATCATGTTGCATCCCCGGCATTCCTATCACATAAATGGCGGTTCAACAGGGAAGTGTGACTAAGCTTGTGCATATCAGTTCATCATAAACGACTTCCACCTCTCAGTAGTGCGATTTATACGATTTTTTTTTTGTGTTATGAAAAGGATCCTTCACAACTATTTTCTTTTTCCTTCTTTTTTTTTTCTTTTCCTTTCTTTTTTTTATTTTTTTTAAAAAAACCTGTAATAAGACCAAAGTGGTTAATAAGGAAGGGTGTCCGCTGCTGGAAAGATGTGTTAATGTGTTATTTTTGGCTTCATTGTGAAATTAAATCTATGTTTTCAATCAACCATCCGATGACTAGTTTGTTTTTGACCTGTTTGTTGTTAGCGAGCTGGTTGTGCCATAATTGGTCGTTATTTGTTATAATTTGGACCAGATGGAGTGGTTATGTTAGGGGGCAGTCTGTGAAGTAATATTTGGGAGTTCCCAATTCTCCGCATGCACAAAATTTGTGTAAATAGTCAGGAAGGGTTATAACATAACCAGGAACGAAAATACACATTAACCTCTTCCGAATTACTAACAATTCCCAAAAGTGTTTTTGTCTTTGGAAACCCCAGAAACTAAAATATTTTCGAGATTTCAAGAAGCAATTATAAAAGCAAAGTTTCATTTACTACCACTGATTTTCGGAAATATTACCGTGTAGTTATTTTTGTGTATTAATCAGTTTTCTCGCAATCTGCAATATGGGTTTTTAGGATGTTGTCAGTTCTCAAGTAAACTTTATTATGATTAACAAACGTTTTCGAGACAAAAATAATAAAATAACAGCATTAACGTTAACATTATTTTGTTACTCTTGGACATATGAATTCAATTACGGAGTTCAAAACGGTTAATTGAGAACGAATAGCATCCTAAAAATCGATATTCCTATTTGAGAAAACAGATAAATACACAATAAAAACTTAAAAATTAAAATAAATAATCATTGTTTAACGTCTGATATACGATTTAAAAATAAAAAAATATATTACAATTCATCAGACATACAAGTAAAAATTACATAAATACATTTAATACAATTAAAAAGCAAACGTTTCGAGCTAAATTTTAGCCCCTCATCAGTGCAATAAATAACATTCAAATGACAAAATACTATATATCATGTTTACAGTTAAAAATTATTAGCAGTTAAAATTAAATAAAGTATAAAAATAACAAAACAATGCTGTGTATTCAGGTGGAAGTGCACATGATTCATTTATCGTCGAAGTTTGCTTACGAGTGAATACACCTTCCAGAAAAACTCTACTTTTAACATTATTGTAACCGAATATGATAACTTTCATATTTGCGAAATCTGGGATATGGTCGGTATCTAAAGAATGCTGTACAATTTTAGACTGTAGGCTTCCAGATTTGTAGGTACGTTTATGTTCGGCAAGGCGAATGGCGCAAGTACGACCAGTTTCGCCAATATATACCAAGCCGCAATGGGATACTGTAAATTGAGCCGATTCTTAGTAAGGGGGGAAATTTTAGGTTTAGATTTACAAAGTAAATTTCTCAAAACATTTTGTGGCTTGAATGATGTACTGATATTATGAGACTTCAAAAGGCTAGAAATTTTTTCAGAAAGATAATTGTCGTATGGGAGAGATATGTAAACAGTGGGAGCCTTACAAATTACAGAGGATGACACGCGATGCTCAGAAAAAATCCTTTTTAACCATCTTAAAGGATAGCCCTTTTGAATTAAGTCAGTAAATACCTTCTTTTTTTTTTGAAATTGGAAGGCTGCACCAGTATTACAATAACTTTTAGCTCTGTGGATTAAAGTTCTAACGACTGCGATTTTGACTCAAAGACTCAAGTCTTGACATTTTGGACATTGTTGATCTTTTGTGATTTTGTCTTACATCTAATTGTTTCATTTTTGATGAAAAATTTTATAGCCATGTTAATGGAACAGCTAAGGGATCCCCAATTTCTGTTAGAATGGCTGAAATAGTAATGCAATTCATTGAGTATGAAATAATGTGCATTTTAGGCTCTAAGGTCTGTTTTTTGGAGACTTTATGTCGATGACGTTTTTCTTGTTGAGAAGCATGAGGATTTGAACGAAATTCTACAAACTGCGAACTCTGTCTGTCCAGCAATCCAATTCACTGTCGAAATTGAGACTGATCAAAAATTACCTTTCCTCGACGTTATGGTTGAAAAAGTAGAGAATACTGATTTTCAAAAAGTTTTAATATCTGTATACCGTAATGCTACGAATTCCGGGCAATACCTAAATTTTGAATCCGTGAACCCAATCTCCCATAAAATCGCAGTCGTTAGAACTTTAATCCACAGAGCTAAAAGTTATTGTAATACTGATGCAGGCTTCCAATTTGAAAAAAAGAAGATATTTACTGACTTAATTCAAAATGGCTATCGTTTAAGAGGGTTAAAAAGGATATTTTCTGAGCATCGCGTGTAATCCTCTGTAATTTGTAAGGCTCCCACTATTTACATATCCTCTACCATACAACAATTATCTTTCTGAAAAAATTTCTAGCCTTTTGAAGTCTCATAATATCAGTACATAATTCAAGCCACAAAATGTTTTCAAAAATTTACTTTGTAAATCTAAACCTAAAATTCCCCCCTTACTAAGAATCGGTTCAATTTACAGTATCCCATGTAAAGATTGCAGCTCGGTATATTATTTGCGTAACTGGTCGTACTTGCGCCATTCGCCTTGCCGAACATAAACGTGCCTACAAATCTGGAAGCCTACAGTCTAAAATTATACAGCATTCTTTAGATACCGACCATATCCCAGATTTCGCAAATATGAAAGTTATTAGATACGGTTACAATAGTGTTAAAAGTAGAGTTTTTCTGGAATGTGTGTTCACTCGTAAGAAAACTTCGCCGATAAATGAATCATGTGCACTTCCACCTGAATACACAGCATTGTTTTGATATTTTTATACTTTATTTAATTTTAACTGCTAATAATTTTTAACTGTAAACATGATATATAGTTTTCTGCCTTTTGAATGTTATTTATTGCAATGATGAGGGGCTAAAATATAGCTCGAAACGATTGCTTTTTAATTGTATTAAATGTATTTATGTAATTTTTACTTGTATGTCTGATGAAATGTAATATATTTTTTAATTATTAAACCTTAAAAACTAATCGGTAATGTTTCCAAAAATTAATCGCAGTGAAAGTAACATTGTTTTTATAAACGATTTTTTTAAATTTGGAAAATATATTGGTTTCCGAGGTTTCTAATGATAAAGGATAAATGGAAATTCATAAATAACTTGGAAAATGTTATTGTGTATTTTCGTACGCGGTTATATTATATTTCTGTAGATTAAGGAACTTTAAGTCTTTCTTAGATCCGTTCGTAATTATATAAATACGTAGCACCTATAGTCGTTGTCTGGTCCGTCCGTTTGTCTGTCTGTCTGCACGCATATAACAGCGAAAAAACTACCCAACCGGATGGTTTGAAAATTAGTATACATACTCGTTGCAGAATTTTGTCGAGTCATTTCAAATTTTATCAAAATCGAATCAGAACTTAAAAAGATATTAATAAGAGTTTTCTTCATTCTATTAAATCCTAATCATACGTAATTAATTCCATGATATCCCATGATATAGGTAATGATTCTAGGTTGCCATGATGATGGCGTCCTATTTAAGATGGAGTCCTATTATTCCCGTATTACTGAATTTAATATATGTAATAGTAATAAATTTTGCATTCATACATTTTTGCATAAGAGTGCATGAAACAGCTATTGCACCAACATCTGAATATTTATAAAACTAGTTATAGTACAAACGCACCTCATTTGCTACGTTTGACGTACAATTTCCGACATATTTACAGTATGGGTTCATGATAACTGTTTGCAGATTCATATATAATAATGGAATGTCTTTCAAATTTACACCTTATTTTTTATTTATGAAATGTGAAATTACTTTAGTCATTAATGTCACCAAATTGTTTATATTAAGAATTTAAAGGTTTTATTACAATGTATGAAACGTATTTGAAATCACATTTGAAGTTCAATTAAAAAATATTTAATGAGTACAACAATTAACGAGCTAACGTTTTACGATAAACTTGTATCATAAAGGTTTATTTACTTTTCAATTAGGCAAAGATTTCAATTTGAAAATTTAGGAGACGCTTTTTAAAATACATATCAGAAATAAGCATTTCATTTTACCTTTTCAATTAAATCATCTTTATCTTCCTCAACTTAATGAAATTTTGTTCGAAAGCAAAAACCATAAGCACAAAATGTAAACCATCAATTACGATAATGACGATATTTTAGCTAATGGATATTTTGTGGTATAGAAGAAATTCGCCGTATGAAAATTCATATTCTTGTCTTTTTCCACGCATCTTAAATAAGAAAGTAATCAGATGTGGAATGTAAAATAGTTTAGTCTTTATGCTTATTTATAAGAAAGGTATATGTATTCCATGTTGTTATTAATTAAAAAAATGGATTTTACTAAAAAATAAAGAAGTTCGTTTTGAGAGTGGGACAAGTTCAGTTTATAAAAAAACTTGGTTAAAGCTGAATATTATTACAAATTAAGATAAAATTTATGTTTTCAATAACTTCACAATAATATCCTTGTGTTAGTTGTAATTTTCCAACTGGGCGAAAAGGTCCGCGCCAGGATTCGAACCAGGGATCTCTCTAGGCTAAAGTTGCCAATGCTCTGCCAACTGAGCTATCTCGAACGAATCTGGAGAAAATAATTCATCTAAATTAAATCACTAATTAGTTCCTCCAGATTCGTCCAGGATAGCTCAGTTGACAGAACATTAGCAGCTTCAGACAAGAGAGGTCTTTGGTTCGAATCCTGGCCCGGATGTTTTCGCCCAGATAGAAAATTACAACATAGGTGATTTATTTACCAATTAGAATAATTGTGTTAAAACTAATCTAGTTTAATTACGTATCCAGCGTTTACTGGAGTTCCATTATCTGCGATTTATTCTGCTAAGCTGATTCATATATCAGACCAGATGCAATAAGGTTCAATAAGATTAGCTAGATGAATTTGGTCTTCCAGATTCGTCCGGGATAGCTCAGTTGGCAGAGCATTCGCAGCTTCAGCCAAGAGAGGTCCCTGGTTCGAATCCTGGTCCGGACCTTTTTGCCTCGTTGGAATATTACCACTTATATGATTTATTTACCCATTAGAAAAATTGTGTTAGAATTAATCCCGTGTAATTACGTATCCAACGTGTACCGGAGTTCCATTACGTGTAATTTATCCTGTTGAGCTGATTCATATACCAGACCAGATGCTGTGATCAATAAGGTTAGCTGGATGAATGTGGTCTTCCAGATTCGTCCGGGATAGCTCAGTTGTCAGAGCATCGACAGCTTCAGCCAAAAGATCCCCCTAGTTCAAATTATGGCTCTGACCTTTTCAGCCCAGTTGAAAAATTACAAATCATATCATTTATTTACCAATTAAAATAATTATGTTAAAATTAATCTACTATCCTCTAATATCAAGCTACATTTGTCAGTTGTAATCCATTTGGTCTACGGTATGTCAAATGAGTTATCTTTGAAAGTGTTGCAAGTCCACCTTTAATTAAATTATGTTTATGGTGCATAATATTAGCAAACAGAATCACAATTTCATCATAAATGCTTTAAAAATCTTCACTATATAAATTAATAAATATATTTATAGGCATGCAACTTATCACAGAATATATTCCCTTACTTTATCCACGCTTTTCTATAAGATTAAATTATAATATTTTTGATTGTAACTTTTCTAAAGAAATATGAAATATTGAAATAAAATAAATAAGTATATAAAATATTATTTTTTTGAAAATTATAATTATATTCTATTCAAAGAAAATAAACGTTTTCTACAAATCATTGCTTTTGAAGTGGGACATCCCCATTGGCCCATGAAAAACCATGATTTTTTTTCAGCTCGCATGGATGACCAATGTTCCATATTAAATTTACATAGAATAAGATCACAAAAAATATCAAATAAGTCTATTACTGCTTACGAATATTTTTAAACCCATTCAAATGTAAACCATTAAATATCTAGCAATGTCATAAAATAAACTTATCCCACTTTCAAATTCAACGGACGAATTAATTTTCTAATTTTTATCATTAGAAATGAATGGCTTTATTGCAGACAAAATGGCTTTCGAAAATAGTAAAATGAAGCAAATTTACTCAAAAAGCTGTTTACATAACCATTTAATAATGAATTGAGGACTTAGAATGGAAAACTCTGAAAATCCAAAAGAGGAAATTTTTCAAGAGAGCGAAAAAAAAAAAAACACCTTCTACTTCTGGTACTTACAGCGTTTTGCACTTCACTCCTTTTGGGCTCTTAGTTCAACACTTTAAAATGTAAGTAACTAGCTTTCCTTCGTTTAGTGTTTAACCCTTTATCTACTGACGGTACTTATAAGTACCACTCACTTTAAACTTTCATCCCATAGTGAATATTACTAATGTTCTAATGGTACTTTGCAAAAACACTCTTTTAATTCCACTTTATCCGGATACATGGCAGCAGTAGTTCTAGGTTTGATATTTTAGCGAGGAAAGAGGATAGCTTTGACACAGACGATGGTTTTTGTGCCGACATTTTGTACAGATTGTCACGCTCGTCTTTTTATTCCCGCAAACACGGTAAAGGATATAAGATAAGTGTTGGATTTTTTTATGTGTTCATTATGATCTTAGAATACAGTTTAACTACATATTTTAGGTGAACGGTGTATGTATTTGATATAACAGTTGAATTACTCGGTAGTACTCATAAATACAGCCAGTACACTGGGTGTTGGAGAAAAACTTCTTGTTTACTTTTTGTCTATGTAGTTATCCAACGTTTTCATCTGCTTTAAAATGTAATTACTAAAATGTAGTGTAGTAATGATTTCCCTGGTATTTCTTTTCTGTTTCATTGTTATTTTTCATAGGAAATCGAAAAAGTTGTTGCACCGGCTCGTTTTTGCTATGCTAGAAATGGCATATGTAAATCCATATATTGTATATGTGGAGATGCGAGAGAACATGTTATTCCTTGAATATAGACGTCGCATAACTAAAGGACTGCTAACAAGATCGAAACCTTAAAACAAATAGTTTTTTAACCCTTTCAGGGGCGAAGCATTTTCAATTCTAAAGTGTTGAAATAAATGATTGGCACCAGAATGTGCCGAAAGATTTATTTGCAAATAATAAAAAGCCTATATTTCACGTACTTATTATATCGAAAATATTTTCTGGTGCCATTTGAAATAACTTGTGTGTTTTCTGCTACGATATTTTAATTATAGTATACTGACGGTACTTTAAAGTACCACTTTAATTAATTACCTCTAAATAATTAAATTTTTCACGGGTGAGTATTTTTTTAATGTTTAACCTTTAATTTCCATTATAGTAACTGTAAAAAAAAATATTAAATGAAAAAAAATGCAGTAGATCATAATGCAGTAGATAAAGGGTTAAATACCTAATATTATCATTTGTAAACATTTCTATTTATATATTTAATATTTTTCACCTTACTTAAAAATATCCCATTGATGCAAACAATAACAACATGATCAAGTTGTGTAATGCCCACCAGTCGCCGCTCATCTTCTCACTGACTCTTTCAGCTTTCCCAACTCCACTTCGTGTGGCACATTCAGCGTTTCCCGCTTCACTTCGTGTGGCACATTCAACCAGCGACATTTTCCTACTCTTTTTTTAACCATTTCTACTAGGGTTGGCACTTCAAGGGTTCTCCTGTTTGTAAAGAAATTTAAGATATTTTTTCGTAAAAAAAAAAAAAAAAAAAGAAAAGAAAAAAAAAAAAGATTTTCTATTATTTGGTACTTTCAGAGCTTTTCATTTTAGTCCTCAATTACATCTATGTATTTTAAATCAATATGGCCACTATTAAAGCTGATAAAAATTTTCTTGTAGCTTTCTTTGTTTCAAAATTTCATTTGAAAATAATAATTTAAAACAGGACTTGCTAATTATATTTCGTTCCTCTAGTATTTAGATTTCATAAGAATTTAACAGCTTAACTTGGTAAGTAATGTCAAAAGCTTTGCACCCAATTTAAATAAAACAATTTCTACTACGGTTATGAAATATCAAACACAACACAAGACACTTGAAGATTTTCTTATACACTCATTACCATAAAAATTTGCGCACCAAGAAAAAGATGTCCAAATGAAACGAAATTTTACACGCGTAAGTACTACTGTCATATAAGTAAGTGAATAGAAAACCAAAGAAAAAGGATCATTTATTGCAGAAAAAAGTACAAATGAACGGGAATTTTAGTACTCTGTTGGACCCCCTCTAGAGCAAATGCACGATGCGATACGAGCGGACATTGAGGCATACAAGTTCCGCATGACGTCCTGAGATATCTCGTTCCACAGTTGCTGTAAACGCGCCTCGAGTTCAACCAAATTCGTAGGGTAGCCAACTTGCCGTCCCAAATGTTCCCAGTTATGCTTGATTGGTGACAAATCTGGGGATCGAGCAGGCCAGGGAAGGGTGGTAATGTGGCGGAGACAGGCTTGTGACATCCTTGCTGTGTGTGGCCGAGCATTGTCTTGCTGAAAAAGGCTCCTGGGAGCCCTGCCACGAGTGGCAACACATGTGGCTGAAGAATGTCCTGGACGTACCGCTGGGCTGTCATTGTGCCACGGATCAATATTAGGGATGACCGTGTATCGTAAACAATGGCACCCCATACCATCACACCAGCTGTGAGAGCGGTGTGTCGCTGTAAAGCGAAGGCAGGATTGAGGCATTCACCACGGGGCCTCCACACACGAACACGATTGTCATCGCTGCTCAAATTGAATCTAGAGTCGTCGCTGAAGACGACCTGGTTCCATTCCGTTGCAGTCCAATCCTGTCGTAAACGACACCATCCAAACGGAGGCGTCGGTGCGTGGGTGTCATTGGCAGCACACGTAATGGGCGCCGCGATAACAGATGTCCTTCGGCCAGGCGCCTTGCGATGGTTCGGAAAGATACAGGGATCCGTAGTGAAGATTCTGCCTGTGTCTGGATAGCGGCCACTGAGGCAGTTGGCTCTACGCGTGTGTTTCGTATGATGTGACGGACTTCTCGCCGACTTGTCTGTCGAGTGCGTCCCGAGCCTGGTCGCCGTGTAAATGACGTCTCTTCAGTCAACTGGTCCCAACACCTTCTCTCAGTAAAATCAGAACGGCCTACTTGACGAGCTACTCGCCGAGCTGACCACCCAGCTTCCATCATCCCGATGATTCTTCCCCTCTAAAACTCTGACAGCTGCTCATATTGTCTTCGATGGCTGCGTAACGGCATGTCTACCTCAGCGTTTCCTTTGCAAAAGAAAAAGTACACTCAGACACGTTCTGCTTACCAGTTTTATAGTCCAAGGAGGACAAAGTTCAACGCCCTCTAATGGCATTACGCAATGCGCAATCACGCTGCATTTCTAATCATTTGCATATCTGCCTAATATGTACCTTCATGCCAAGTTTCGTTACGATCCCACAATTATTTTTCGGTGCGCAAATTTTTATGGCAATGAGTGTAATTGTTTTCTGCTGCATAAAAATAATAAAAAATATTGTAAATGTGAAATTTCAATATTTACGTTATAGATTTTACAAGCCTACTGTTTTTAATAACATACTATTAAAAATTTCTCATACGCCCTTTATCTATACCGATAAGAGAGGCATTTTCAAGGTTTTATGGATCACCCGATTTCGACATTCATTAAATTCATTTCATTTGAATGTATCCTAAAATAAAATAGGTTTTAGAAGATAAAATACTGAAGAAAATGGAAAAGAACAATATACTTGTCATACTTCTATGTTTAAGGAATAAGGTTGTCACAGGAGATAATGGGGTGTCTTCCACGAGTTTTCAAATACAGCTGCAATCCGAATGGCTGATGCTGAATAATTTTACAAAGACAGAGTAATTTCCCCAGGACTATAACCTCAAATGGTACTAGATATTGCCCCAGCTCCTAAATTGGACGTGTCTAGATAAATAAACCACACCCATTGGATGACTTATAAGAGAACATCTGATGCAAGATCGAGGCATCGACATCAGAGGTTATGGCAGGAACTGACTGAAACATGCAACATAATGCATTGAAGTATATTTCCACTTTAGCTGTCTAAAAGACCATTTTTTATAAGCATTTTATTAGCATTTTGAATTTCTAGCGTGGCTGACATTTTGAAACGTCCTGAATTTTGTCACGCGATAACAGGCGTATTTATGAACCGATTTGGATGTAACTTCGTTTATACATAGTACATACCAATGTCTCGACCAGATTCGTTGGCCAGCATCATCCGCCATCTTATTTAAAAATGGCGGCCATTTAAATTTTTAAGTAAAATTTGAATTTGAAATGTGGTACCAAAAAATTAAAAATTGAAAAAATATTTTCTTCTTATGTGTTTAACCTTGATAAAAAGATTCGGGAGCAGTTTTTGTTTCGTCTACATCTTAAGAAATGGCTGAGTTATAGCATTTTGAATTTCTAGCGTGGCTGACATTTTGAAACGTCCTGATTTTTGTCACGTAATAACGGGCGTATTTATGAACCGATTTGGATGAACCTTGGTGTGTACATAGTACATACAAATATCTCGACCGAGTTCGTTGGCCAGCTTCATCCGCCATCTTGTTTCAAAATGGCGGCCATTTAAAAAATAAAAAAATAAAAAAAATTAAAATGAGATACCAAAAAATTGGAAAATGAAATGGATTTTTTCGTATGTGTTTGACCTTAATACAAAGATTCCGGAACAGTTTTTGTTTCGCCTATATCTAAAAAAATGACTGAGTAATAGCATTTTGAATTTCTATTGTGTCTGACATTTTAAAACGACCTGATTTTTGTCACGCGATAACAGGCGTATTTATGAACCGATTTGGATGTAACTTGGTCTGTACATAGTACATACCAATGTCTCGACCGAGTTCGTTGGCCAGCTTCATTCGCCATCTTGTTTCAAAAGGGTTGCCATAAAAAAAATAATTTAAAATTTAAAATGAGGTATTAAAAAATTGGAAAATGAAAAGAATTTTTTTATGTGTTTGGCATTGATACAAAGATTCCGGAGCAGTTTTGTTTCTGAAAATTTGTTCTTTTGTTTATATCTTAAAAAATGGTTGAATTATAGCACTTTGAATTTCTAGCATGGCTGGCTAACATTTTGAAACGATCTTGTATTTGTCACGCGAAAACACACGTATTCGCCTATTTCGATGTAAGAAAGCATGTGGATAGTATACATCAATACCTAGACCAAGTTCGCTCGCCAGATTCATCAGCCATTTTGTTTCAAAATGGCGCTCATTAAATTAAGAAAATATATATATATATTTAAAGTGAGGTGCAAAAAAATTAGAAATTGAAAAAGGTTTCTTTCTTAAGTAATTGACCTTGATATAAGGATTCAGGAGCATTTTTTGTTTGTCTTTACCTTAAAAAATGGCTCAGATATAGCAGTTTCAATTTCTGTTGTGGGTGACATTTTTAAAAATCTGATTTTTTGCATGCGACAGCATTCGTATATATCAACCGATTCCGATGTGATTGAGCATGTGCACAGCAATTACTAAGGTCTCGACCAAGTTCACTGGTTAGCCTCATGCACCATGTTGGCTTAAAATGGCAGGCACTTTAAGAAATCGCCAAATTTGGCAACCAAATTTCGCAGCCAAATATAAGTTACTGTAAAGAAAAGCAGCTTGGATAAAGCTGACTAATTTCGCGAAATTCTCATTCATTATATTGATAAAAATTAGTATTGAATCTCCTATATTCGGTTTCCACTAAATTGAGCTTCGTGTGTTTGAATGATATAAGTTGGCTTTTTTAAAATAAGGAATATGAAAGCTACCTCTTCCTCCCGACACTGGCCGGAAGGACTTTTTAAGGTAAAGACAAACAAAAAATGCTCCTGAATCCTTATATCAAGGTCAAATACTTAAGAAAAACTTTTTCAATTTATAATTTTTTTGCACCTCACTTTAAATATATATATATTTTTTAATTTAATGGCCGCCGTTTTGAAACAAGATGGCTGATGAATCTGGCCAGCGAACTTGGTCGAGGTATTGATGTATAATATCCACATGCTTTTTTACATCGAAATAGGCGAATACGTGTGTTATCGCGTGGCAAATACAAGATCGTTTCAAAATGTTAGCCATGCGAGAAATTCAAAGTGCTATTATTCAACCATTTTTTGGGATATAAACAAAAGAACAAATTTTCAGAAACAAAAACTGCTCCGGAATCTTTGTATCAAGGCCAAACACATAAAAAAAATCTTTTACATTTTCCAATTTTTTAATACCTCATTTTAAATTTTAAATTTAATTTTTTTTAAATGGCAACCCTTTTGAAACAGTATGGCGAATGAAGCTGGCCACCGAACTCGGTCGAGACATTGGTATGTACTATGCACAGACCAAGTTACATCCAAATCGGTTCATAAATACGCCTGTTATCGCGTGACAAAAATCAGGTCGTTTTAAAATGTCAGCCACAATAGAAATTCAAAATGCTATTACTCAGACATTTTTTTAGATATAGACGAAACAAAAACTGTTCCGGAATCTTTGTATTAAGGTCAAACACATACGAAAAAAATATTTTTCATTTTCCAATTTTTTGGTATCTCATTTTTATTTTTTTATTTTATAAATTATTTTAAATGGCCGTCATTTTGAAACAAGATGGCGGATGAAGCTGGCCAACGAACTCAGTCGAGATATTTGTATGTACTATGTACACACCAAGGTGCATCCAAATCTGTTCATAAATACGCCTGTTATTACGTGACAAAAATCAGGACGTTTCAAAATATCAGCCACGCTAGAAATTCAAAATGCGATAACTCAGCCATTTCTTAAGATATAGACGAAACAAAAACTGCTCCGAAATCTTTGTATAAAGGTGAAATGCATAAGAAAAAATATTTTTCCATTTTCAATTTTTTGGTACTACATTTCAAATTTTAAACTAAAAAAAATTTAAATGGCCGCCATTTTGAAACAAAATGGCGGATGAAGCTGGCCAACGAACTCGGTCGAGACATTGGTATGCACTATGCACACCCCGAATTACATCAAAATCGGTTCATAAATACGCCTTTTATTGCGTGACAAACTTCAGGACGTTTCAAAATGTCAGCCACGCTAGAAGTTCAAAATGCTATAACTCAGCCATTTTTTAAGATATAGACGAAACAAAATCTGCTCCGGAATCTTTGTATAAAGGTAAAATACATAAGAAAAAATATCTTTCCATTTTTTAATTTTTTGGTACCACATTTCAAATTTTAAATTTTTTAAAAAATCTTAAATGGCCGCCATTTTGAAACAAAATGGCGGATGAAGCTGGCCAACGAACTCGGTCGAGGCATTGGTATGTACTATGTACACACCGAATTACATCGAAATCGGTTCATAATTACGAGAGTTACAGTGTGACATATGTCAGTGTGACATATATATATAACCATTATCAATTTCGAACGGAAGGTGGTTTCGGGGTCTGGGGGTCATGATCGATGAAAATATACCAAAATTTTTTGAAATCGCTTTCCTCCGAATGGCTGCAATATGTAGCTTTTTGTAATGAAAGCTACCTAAAAACAATAGCTGCTAATAAGTGGTAATTTGGAAGAATTTCATTCAGATGCAAATTTTTGTGTTTCTTTAAAGTTATATGTGGAAATGTCTTAACTCTTTCAGAGGCAAAGCATTTTCATTGCTAAAGAGTTTTAATGAATGAACGGCGAAGGAATTTAACAATTAATTTAATTGGAAATAAGAAAAAGGGCTATATTTCGCTTTCTTATTGAATGGAAAATATTTTACCAAAATTCTGGTGCCATTGTGGCGTTTAGGAAATAAAATTAATTGGTTTCATAAACATACCACCGCTCCTGAAAGTGTTAATGACACCCCATGACTCCAACTATTCACAAAATTCTAAAACATTTTGCTACAGATGTTTAGAATGTACTCCCACCCATAGGTTAGTTCTCTGAAGAAGCTGGTAACTTAAACTTAGATAAACAGTTTACGCAATATCGCATTAATTTTTCCCGAAATGTTCAAGGGAATCGTGGGCATTCTTAATTGATTCCTTCTTTAGATCAGATTCACTCTTATATCTTGAATGAAACGCATACCAAGGAAAAATCTGTAACATTTTTAAAGGGATTTTAGCATAACTTCTTGCTGATGAAACTTTCAGTCTGTCCAAATCAATTTAAATCGGATAGCGATGAAAGCTTTTGGGATGACGATTGTGTATCAACTCATGAAGAAACTTAGTTAGGTAGCTTTCATTACAAAAAGTCCTTCCGGCCAGTGCCGGGAGGAAGAGGTAGCTTTCATATTCCATATTTTTAAAAAGCCAACTTATATTATTCAAACACACGAAGCTCAATTAAGTGGAAACCGAATGTAGGAGATTCAATACTAATTTTTATCAATACTAAATCATTATGAATGAGAATTTCGCGAAATTAGTCAGCTTTATCCAAGCTGCTTTTATTTAAAGTCACTTACATTTGGCTACCAAATTCGGCCATTTCTTAAAGTGCCTGCCATTTTAAGACAACATGGTAGATGAGGCTAACCAGTGAACTTGGTCGAGACCTTAGTAATTGCTGTGCACATGCTCACTCATATCGGAATTGGTTGATATATACGAGTGCTGTCGCATGCAAAAAATCAGATTTTTCAAAATGTCACCCACTTTAGAAATTGAAACTGCTATATCTGAGCCATTTTTTAAGATAAAGACAAACAAAAAATGCTCCTGAATCCTTATATCAAGGTCAAATACTTAAGAAAGAAACCTTTTTCAATTTCTAATTTTTTTGCACCTCACTTTAAATATAATTTTTTTTTAATTTAATGGCCGCCATTTTGAAACAAGAAGGCTGATGAAGTTGGCCAGCGAACTTGGTCGAGATATTGATGTATACTATACACATGCCTTCTTCCATCGAAATAGGCGAATACGTGTGGTATCGCGTGACAAATACAAGATCGTTTCAAAGTGTTAGCTATGATAGAAATTCAAAGTGCTATAATTCAACCACTTTTTAAGATATAAACAAAAGAACAAATTTTCAGAAACAAAAACTGCTCCAGAATCTTTGTATCAAGGCCAAACACATAAAAAAAATCTTTTTCATTTTCCAATTTTTTAATACCTCATTTTAAATTTTAAATTACATTTTTTTTTAAAAATGGCAACCCTTTTGAAACAAGATGGCGAATGAAGCTGGCCAACGAACTCGGTCGAGACATTGGTATGTACTATGTACAGAGCAAGTTACATTCAAATCGGTTCATAAATACGCCTGTCATCGCGTGACAAAAATCAGGTCGTTTTAAAATGGCAGCCACAATAGAAATTCAAAATGTTATAACTCAGCCATTTTTTTAGATGTAGACGAAACAAAACCTGTTCCGGAATCTTTGTATTAAGGTCAAACACATACAAAAAAAATCTTTTTCATTTTCCAATTTTTTGGTATCTCATTTTAAATTTAATTTTTTTTTAATTTTTTTAAATGGCCACCATTTTGAAACAAGATGCAGCTGGTCAACGAACTCGGTTGAGTTATTTGTGTGTACTATGTACACACTAAGGTACATCCAAATCTATTCATAAATACGTCTGTTATCACGTGGCAAAAATCAGGACATTTCAAAATGTCAGCCACGCTAGAAATTCAAAATGCTATAACTCAGCCATTTTTTAAGGTATAGACGAAACAAAAAGTGCTCCCGAATCTTTTTATCAAGGTCAAACACATAAGAAAAAAATATTTTTTCAATTTTCAATTTTTTGCTACCACATTTCAAATTTAAATTTTTCTTAAAATTTTAAATGGCCGCCATTTTTAAACAAGATGGCGGATGAAGCTGGTCAACGAACTCGTTCGAGACATTGGTCTGTACTATGTATAAACGAAGTTACATCCAAATCGGTTCATAAATACGCCTTTTATCGCGTGACAAAATTCAGGACGTTTCAAAATGTCAGCTTCGCTAGAAATTCAAAATGCTTTAACTCAGCCATTTTTTAAGATATAGACGAAACAAAAACTGCTACGGAGTCTTTGTATAAAGGTCAAATACATAAGAAAAAAATATTTTTACATTTTCAATCTTTTGGTACCACATTTCAAATTTTAAATTTTTTAAAAATTTTTAAATGGCCACCATTTTGAAACAAAATGGCGGATGAAGCTGGCCAACGAACTCGGTCGAGACATTGGTATGTACTATGTACACACCGAATTACATCCAAATCGGTTCATAAATACGAGAGTTACAGTGTGACATATGTCAGATATATATATATATATATCAATTTTGAACGGAGGGTGGTTTCGGGGTCTGGGGGTCATGATCGATGAAAATATACCAAAATTTTTTGAAATCGCTTTCCTCCGAACGGCTGCAATAGGTAGCTTTTAGGTAGCTTTCTTTACAAAAAGCTACCTATTGCAGCCGTTCGGAGGAAAGCGATTTCAAAAAATTTTGGTATATTTTCTTCGATCATGACCCTCAGACCCCGAAACCACCCTCCGATCAAAATTGATATATATATATATTACAAAATTTAAATTTTTGCGCCAAGTTTAAAGTATTTTATGTAAATTTTCCTTTTTCAGTAATATTCCGTATATTGTACCGCCTTATTAAATTAAAACCCTAGTCTATTAATCTCTAAGATCTTAATTCATATTTATTCCAAATTGCGTAAATCTAAAAATGGCTCGATTATTTATATTTCTTTAATAAAACTTTTATTATTTAAATTCCTATTAAATTCTGCTATTAAATCCCGGTATATCATATTCCCCTTAAATCTTTATTTAACTGCTAAAATATTATTCTGTCTTAAAGAAAAAACTTACTTATTTCAATTTATTCTTTTATTTAAAATATCCAGGTGTAATTAAAATATTTCAAAGATTAAAACTTCGCAGACATAAATTCATTTCTTTTATCGTCTGAAGAGGGAAAAAGGGGTTATTTTAGCATAATCTCGACTACAGATTTTAACATTTGTTTATGCTTTAGATAGCTGTTGCGAGGATATAAGAATTTTCTAGAACAGTCTTTTCAGCAGAGTATAAATACGGATGGCGGGAACCAGAGAGATGGCATATAGGAAAGAGCATAAAGCATATGGTAGATGGGCTGTGAGTTTAGAAGCTTTTTAGTTTTTAGCATGTAGAGATGAACGTGGTGGATTGCAGTCGTAGCAAACTGTATATTCAATGTGATTGCTCGATGGAGGTAGTAAAACGTTGGATGAATACTGTTTATTATGTGAGTAGAATGAGGAAGCAACGGTATCGTAATGGGTGATAGATGTTAGATATTAACGGATTAAAGACTAGACGGCTGTCAAGAGATGGAGTATTTTTAAACTAATTGTGACAGGAAGAATAGACTTTATTCTTTTTACCATGGAAGGAAAGAGCATCTTCCCTAGATTTAATCGAGAGTGTGGAAATAAAGTGAATAATGTTCCAAGCGACTGCCTTATGTTAATTCTTCATTTTTCTTTATTATTTTAAACCCATTCGGCTGCTACCTGTGATGTGTAGGAATGGAAACCCTCATTTTTTTTTCGACAATACCAACTATTTGCCGTCAGTCAAAATGTCACAGAGAAAAGAAAAGTCCGACAGGATTTAGAAGTGACGGCAATCAAAGCGAGTGTGTCTCCAAAATTACAAAAATGTAGTGGTACTGGTACACGATAGCTTATGATAGTTACTAAAGATCAGTGCCGGAAAGTTAAAAATTTACATCGCTAATGTGAATAGCAATGTATAGTGCTGGTGATTGTGAGACAAGATGACTGGAGTGAGTTCTTTTCCAAAATATTTTTACACTTATGTTATTATTTTTGTTATTGTTTGTTATTTATTGAGATTTATTTATTATTAAGTATGAGAATTATTTATTTATGAGATTTATTTATTATTTATTTATGAGGTTTATTTATTATTTCGTGAAGAGTATTTATTTATTTATTTATTTATTGTAAAGTTTATTATGAAGTCATGAGAATTATTTATTTATTTATTATTAAAGTCAGAAAGAGTACTTAATCTATTATGAAAACTAAAACTCTATTGGTTTAAATGTTGTTAAGGTCAGGTTGTATTAAAGAGAATAGAAGTGCTTCTTTTATTTTAATGAATACTGATATAATGGCTGAACCTAAATTAATTGAGTTTGATCCTAGTACTGGAATGGAAATCCAGGCTTGGTTAAATTATTATGATGATATGAGTATTAGAGAAAATAAAGATTTAGAGTGGAAATTTAATTCTATTCCACAGTATTTAAAGGGTGAAGCACTAAAAGTCTATATCAATGACTGTGTTAATTGTACTAGTTATGAACAGATTTCAAAAATCTTGATAGAAAAATTCATTGAACTAAATGTTCCAAATTTTTCTGATTTCTCAACTCTAAAATTAGATAAATTAGATAATTTAGAAAATTATTTTCACAAAAAAGTAGGAATTGGGAGGAAACTCCATCTTTGTGAGACTCTTCTAATACAAGGGTTGACAGATGGATTAAAACCAGAGTATAGAAATAATATTAATGTAAACCCTCCAAATAGTACCACTGAATGGTACCGGCTTGTTAAGCAATTTGTTGAAGTTTCCACTCCTCAAATTTCAAGCCAAACAGTAAATCAACAACCAGTTAGACAAAATTTTCAACAATTTCAACCACCTAGGCCTTGGACTCAACCAAGTAGACCTAATTTTCAGCCAAATAGGCCCAATAATGCACATAGGAATTGGATTCCACAAAGACAGTATCAAAATCAGGGGTCTAGAAATTTTCAAAATAATTACTTTCAGAAACCATATCCTTCTAGACCATGTAGAATATGTACAAATAAAGGTGTAAATAATGCATATCATTGGGAACAAGAGTGTTTATTTAGAAATGATGCAACATCCTCTGATACTCTTCCTAGTAATTCACCACCTACTATTCCTAATATTTGACAACTAATTGTGTATGGATTTACCGATAGTTATAATTTACCATGTATAGTGGACACTGGATCCACTACGGCAATATTACCCCTCAAATTTGTTAAAGAACTAAATGCTAAAATTGAAACTATACCTACAGTTATTATTGGTCAGGCAAAAGGGATGTTAAAAATAAATCAAAAATGTAAAATTTCTCTAAAAGTGGGTAAAATTACCAAATGTGTTAACTTTTTAGTGTGTAATACTAATTTGGAGTATGCTATTTTGGGTTTAAGGGAATGTTCTAAATTTAATTTAACTATAGATTGTAGAAATTGTACTGTAAAACAAGGAAGAAAAATTATAAATAAGAGTATATCCATACATAATGAAAAATCTCTTCATTTTCATACTGTAGATATGAATAAAGTACAACAAGAGAATGATTTAGTAACAGTTGATGATGATGAGAATTTGAATTTATATAATGATGATAATGTAATAACAACTAATGATAGTATTGAAACTTTGAATTTATGTAAGAAGGATATCGAATTACCATCTAGTTGTGAAAGTTATATGACTACTCAGGACTGTTTTGAGAATGATAGAAATGATTGCAATGTGCAACCGGATTATGGAAAGTTCGTAATTCCCCAAAATGTTTTCGCAATATTTTTAATTCTAATTCTTTAGATTTTTTATTTTTCTTTCATCAATAGTTTTCAACATTACCAGGTATGACCTTGGGGCGCCACGAGGATATTACTAGTGTTTGGAAGTTTTTGGGATTAGGTAGACACTCTATGCAGGCATAGGATGTGTATTTGATTTTGGGAATTTTCAGATTGATGTTGAAAAATAAAAATAAATATTTTTAATTCTATATCCAGTTTATATCAAAATAAACTATATTTATTTTATTCCATTGTCTTTACCAATTGTTTACAAAAATAGTAAGAATTGATAATATTATTATAATTATATAAACATAGAAAATTGATGATTGTGATGAGATTTTGTAGTGATTGTGTAGCAATAGAAAATTAAGTACATAAACAAATTATCTTTAATTCCTATTTATTTTCTTTATTTTACCATTCTAAGTTTATCAAATGCACGTATATTCATCAAGAGTATCAGAGAGATAAATTATTGTAAAGAAATACTGGTTGAGAGTCCACTTTCTAAATATTTAGAGTTAAATTTATTTGGACTTTGGAATTATTATTATTATTATTTTTAATGTTTCGGCTGGCAAAAATACTTTCTTATATAAGTAAAAAATAAGAAAATTATTAATTGCTATGTATTATTTTTATCCTCAACCATTATTTTCCGTGTCAATAAGTAAACAATCTGTGATATTTTCTTAGAATATAATATTGTTATTAAGTATTATTATTGTTATTATTCAAGTATACTGTTGAGAATTTTTATTATTATGATTATGAATTGAAAGCATTATATTATTTATTGAAAGATTCGTTATTTATTAAAGAAAAAGAGAACATAACTTATAAGTGAAAAATTATGATATTTACTAAATCAAGTGAGAAGTTGTAAAAGATGGTGAGTCCCAATTAGAATGGGAAAAGGAGCTCAAAAAAGAAGTTGATAAACAAACGTTAAAAGGTAGTTGAATAACTACTAGGAATTTGTTTATTAAAATAAAACTATTATTGTGATGACAAATAGTATTTAAACATAATGTAAAGAGTTTAGTAGGCAGAGTAGTCAAACAAATTTAGTAAAAAATATTTATTGCAGCTGAACTTTTTACTTAAGGACTGTATCACTATTTTTGCTAAAGGACTTTTATGACGTACGAACTGATTAAGACAATGGGACTTAAAATTCTACTTGAAGTAAATAAAGTGTTAAACATTACTTGATTGGAAATATGTTTGTGATAAGAGAAATGGGAATACACTAAATTTCCATAAGATAAAAGAATTTGTTGTTATTTATTACTATAGTTTTATTATTTCTTTATATTTATTTCTTATTGTATTTATACTTATTCTTTATTTATTATTGTGTTTATATTTTCCTATGCACTTACAAATGGTAAGTGATGTTGTAACCATTATTTGTATTCTTTTACAGGGGAAATGCTCTCAGCTAAATTTAAATGCTCCTAGTAATTTTTTTTTTCCTCTTGCATTGCTAAATTTTACTTTTCCATCTCTTCGCTGACGTCTCTAAAATTTTCAATATTCAAAAATCAACTTCCAATTTTATTAGAAGTCTGTTGTCCGAAATTGTAGTTAATTAACCACAAATTTCATACAAAGTCTTTGGGGAGGGGGGATAATATTACAAAATTTAAATTTTTGCGCCAAGTTTAAAGTATTTTATGTAAATTTTCCTTTTTCAGTAATATTCCGTATATTGTACCGCCTTATTAAATTAAAACCCTAGTCTATTAATCTCTAAGATCTTAATTCATATTTATTCCAAATTGCGTAAATCTAAAAATGGCTCGATTATTTATATTTCTTTAATAAAACTTTTATTATTTAAATTCCTATTAAATTCTGCTATTAAATCCCGGTATATCATATTCCCCTTAAATCTTTATTTAACTGCTAAAATATTATTCTGTCTTAAAGAAAAAACTTACTTATTTCAATTTATTCTTTTATTTAAAATATCCAGGTGTAATTAAAATATTTCAAAGATTAAAACTTCGCAGACATAAATTCATTTCTTTTATCGTCTGAAGAGGGAAAAAGGGGTTATTTTAGCATAATCTCGACTACAGATTTTAACATTTGTTTATGCTTTAGATAGCTGTTGCGAGGATATAAGAATTTTCTAGAACAGTCTTTTCAGCAGAGTATAAATACGGATGGCGGGAACCAGAGAGATGGCATATAGGAAAGAGCATAAAGCATATGGTAGATGGGCTGTGAGTTTAGAAGCTTTTTAGTTTTTAGCATGTAGAGATGAACGTGGTGGATTGCAGTCGTAGCAAACTGTATATTCAATGTGATTGCTCGATGGAGGTAGTAAAACGTTGGATGAATACTGTTTATTATGTGAGTAGAATGAGGAAGCAACGGTATCGTAATGGGTGATAGATGTTAGATATTAACGGATTAAAGACTAGACGGCTGTCAAGAGATGGAGTATTTTTAAACTAATTGTGACAGGAAGAATAGACTTTATTCTTTTTACCATGGAAGGAAAGAGCATCTTCCCTAGATTTAATCGAGAGTGTGGAAATAAAGTGAATAATGTTCCAAGCGACTGCCTTATGTTAATTCTTCATTTTTCTTTATTATTTTAAACCCATTCGGCTGCTACCTGTGATGTGTAGGAATGGAAACCCTCATTTTTTTTTCGACAATACCAACTATTTGCCGTCAGTCAAAATGTCACATATATATATATGAATTCTGTGCCCTTGATAACGTAATTCAATATATAAGCTTTTCAATTTTTGTCGGTGTCCACTTTTTACTTTTTCTTCCATAATAATTCTTATAATTTTTTTTTTATATACTTACAGCTTTAATTCGTAATAATTGACGGTGGTAGGTTATGTTTAATTAATGGTTATATATATATATATACAGGGTGTTCCGTTAAAGGGGTCCAATATTAATAGGGGTAATAGAGGAGATCACATGGAGCATAAATCAGTATATAAAGCCTGGTCGGATCTCAATAGTTTTCAAGTTACAGCAAATAGAATGAAAATTCGGAAAATTGTAAATGAACCCTCATTGCTAAACTATCGATAATGCTACATACAAACGAAGCACATATTTAGAAAGAGCAGAAAAAAACCTACAAAATGACATCAATTGTATTAAAATAGCAATATTTATTGACGAGTTACAAGCCCTGAAACAGTGAAAAAAGTACGAAATCCAATATACATCAAAATAGTTAATCGTTAATTCCAAAAAGACAACTCTAGCTACAACAAGGAAAATGTAGTAAAATTTGGTCCATTCCGAAAACTTTCGAAAAAGCTTACAATGAACCATATCGGTTTAATCGTGTGAGAGAAATTAATCAGTTTCTTAGTTACAACTCCGCTTTCTTTGACACTAGCAAAGGTTAAACTCCGCCCATCACGATTGGAAACACCGCCTTTTTAATTACTCTCAACTATACATTTTCGATCATGCTTCTTCTGAGATGCAACATTTTTAATTATTCAAGAGTTGAATGAACCAAAATAACTTTACAATAATAGTCTACATTTTAAAGTGGTCTTTTATTGATATAAAGCTTAAGTTAAATTCTTTAAAATTAAACTGGTGGTGAAAATTCGGAAATAATTAAAAATATTGCGATTTGTAACTATGCAAGAAGTTTCAGTACATGTTTTACATGGACAATTATTGTATGTATATGTGCATCATAATTTATGATAGGAAATAATAATAACAAATAGCATAATAATTTTATTAATTATAAATTTAAAAAAGACACTAAATTTTAAATTAATTCATACAAACTTTGTAATTTACAATTTGAGTACACCACAGTCTGTGACTTACAAAATACTGTGCCAAAAAGTGTTGAAAATAAAAGAAAAATGACAAATAAAGAAATACATTCCACGTACTTTATGACATATGTGAAGCATAGTCTTCTAGCCTGCGCTGCACAGTTCAATGTCGGAAGGCAGACGAACGGACATTATTATAATAGGTGTTCGAAGTTGCGCCCATTAACAGAATCGCACAGCCGACAGCGACGTCGTAAAGATTGGCGAACACGACGAAAAACTCCGACGGAGTTGGGAATGTCTCCTGCAGCGACAACGATTCGCGCTAGTAAATCCTCCGGTGTATCCACAGGCGTTTCATACACCAGCGATTTAAGGTGTCCCCAAACAAAAAAGTCTAACGGATTGAGGTCTGGAGAGCGTGCAGGCCAAGCAACAGGTCCACTGCGTCCAATCCATTTCCCAGGATATGTTGAATTGAGGTGATTGCGAACACCTATGAAAAAATGTGCCGGTGCGCCATCGTGCATAAACCACATATTGTGGCGCAATGTTGCTGGCACATTTTGCAGTAACTGCGGTAAGATATCCCGTAGGAAAACCAAGTACGTACTGCCATTGAGTACATCTGGGAGTAAATATGGTCCTATAAGATAATCGCCGAGGACACCTGCCCATATGTTCACACTGAACTTTTGTTGTGCGTTCGACGGGAAAACAGTGTGCGGATTTGTATATGACCATGTGTGCATATTGTGCGTGTTTACCACGCCCTCTCTCGTAAATGTTGCTTCATCAGTAAATAACCCAGGTAGCACTTGACGTTGTTATAGCGTTGAAAATAAGTCGGAACTGTTGAAAATTGGTTTAGTTATTTTATGTCCGTTGAAAAAAAGTACTTTATTTCGCAATATTTTAGACTAAAGAATTTGGAAATTTATTCCGTGATAGAAGACACTTTTAAAAGACGTTGTTTTATAGTTAAGATATTTCGGTTATATCTTCGTCGTTTTAAAATAGGTTTTTTAACCGTTTTCTATTTCCCTGTAGTTCAGTGAAAATTTTAAATTTTCCAACGATTTACTAGGTATTTTTCCAAAGGGAAAAATCCGTTGAAACAACGTCGGATCTCCTCAACTCATTTCAGAATACGCTGCGCGACCTGAATATCTTTCGATTCGCCAACCTCCCAACCAATCCACCTTCTCAGAAGCAAAACAAGACGAAGACGAAATTTATCCGCCATTGCTTAAACCTAATACACGCACGCTGTTTTTAGCTGAGTTTGGATAAGCCAAAAGCCATTGGATTGGTGATTTGGATAAATCACCTTTATCTCTAGAAAAAGTAAGTTAAGACAGATCATTTTATAATATTTTTTAAATGTTTCTATCATTAAGTTTTTTTTTTTTTTGTCTCATTTTATTATGTTATCATTTACGGAAGGTAGGTAAAATGATTTGGTGTTTTTAATAAATAAGATACATCGTTTTAATGATATGTTCTATACAATTCAGAACTGTGAATGTTTTTAAAAAGCAGCATTATTTTAAAAGTTCTGAAGATATAAAAAGTAAATAAATTAAAAATAATTATAACCGTTTCTTCAACCCTATTATCACTGCTTGTGATATCAAATTTATTTATGTTTAAAATGATTGCTGCTTTCTATAATAATTCTTATATTAACAGCATAAAGTTGTTTAATGTGAATTAAATTATATTTTGTAATTATACTGCTAAATAGCGTGAGTGCACTAGTAATGCTGGGTTCGATCTATGTAATATTTCGGGCCTATTCAAGGCCCTTTCACAAAAATCCATTTAAAACAGGCTCCTTCACCATATTCTTGTTAATAAAACAAGCCCTTTCACAAAATTCCATTTCATAAAAATATACTTTTCATTGATTATTTTTATTAAAATGTTTAATATTTAAACAAAATATGCTCACCAGAAACCCACTTTAGCAGAAGGATTTACAAAAGTTATTATGAATAAACAAAACATTCACAAATTGAAAAAAGTAACGAAAAGATAAAAAAGCAGGATGAGCATATCCTTGAGCATATAATAAAACTATCTGCCCTAGCTTTTTGTTTCAAGTCTTTTTCCAGAATTATTAGCAAACAGAATTCATATCTTTTTTTCATAGATGTACAATGCTGTTTTATTATTATTATAAACTTAAAAATAAAAGTCTTGTTACTTAATTTTGGTACTTTTCGGTTAGCCGGACTCCAGTGTTATATATACACACTAGTACATACAGGGGTCTGTCCAGATTTTTCTCTCAGGGTCCTGTTTTTGGTGAAATTGTGAAGAACTTTTTAACATTTGTGAAAAATCTAGTCCTAGTTTTGTGAATTTAAAATTATCGTGATATTCAGGTTCTCTTTTATATGTTTTTAAGAAGATATATGTATGTAAAATACCTATATTTTCTTTATATATGTAAAAGTGACAGGCCAGATTTTAGTTTTAAGCTGAAAATTTTTGTAAAAGGTCTATTTTTAAGAACTTTTTTTTTGTGAAGGGTCCTTTTTTAAGGTGAAAAGTTTTGTGAAGGGTCCTGTTTTGATATGAAAATTTTTTTGAAGGGTCCTGTTTTGAAATGAAAAATTTTATGAAGGGTCCTTTAAGGACCCAATTTCTTCTTAAACAGGTCCCTGACATATGTATATATATATATGTATATACAATATTTATACACAATATTTATACACATATATGTGTATACCTATATATATGTATATGTCTAATCTATATGTGTGTGTTATAGGTCAAAATTAACATTTTTACCTGCTGGCCACTGGCCACTGGCCAGTACACCGATTTTTTTCTCTGGCCAGTAACAAAGTTATGCACGCTTCATACAAAATTGTGTTTTTTCTAACTATCAACATTGTAATTTACTTATATATAGTTACTTACATTTCGATATGATTACACTCACTTGAAAAATTTTATTTTTACTGTTAATTGCAATGAAATGAATTCACAGGAAATTTTCAGAAAGGTTACAGTTTTGAGGGGGACACCCCCCCCCCCCTCGGCACTAATTAATATGCATTCTTCTGCGACCATTTAACGAATTTCGCAATCTTTTGACGAAATTCACGTTTCTCGTGACCTTTTGTAAAATCTTTTCACGAAATTTGCACTTTTACGGATATATATATATGTATTAATTACTACCATTATTATATATGTATTAATTACTACCATTAGGACGTTTTCTGCCAAAATTCGGTTTCAGTTTCGGTCAATCCTTAGTTATGTTATACACAGAGAGATTAATGTAACTGCAACTGAAATAATTCAAGAGCTTTGTAAAAAAAAAAAAAAAAAAAAAAATACATTTTATAGTAAAGGCAGGGGCTCTTTCCAAGACTAGAGGCAGTGCCTTTACAAGAATTAACTGTGATGCCAGAAAGAGATTAATTTTTCTTTTAGTTTATGAATTCACATAAAATTCTGACTGATGAGTAAAATTTAAATGAACTAACCCAAAAATTTGCATAAAATTAATTATTGAATCGGTTATTTCAAAAAACACATAAGTCAAGTTTTTTTCCAAACATGAACCGGGAAAATTTTTATGTTAATCATCTTTTTATTATTCATAAAATATATTCAATATCTATAAAGTCGAAATGCTATAATCAGCCCAAAAAAATCCATAAAAATTTTAATTTGTTTACTTGTGAATAATACAGGTTTTTTTTTTCTCTCTGAAAAGCTCTGATTCAGTGACTCATGTGGTTTTTGAAATGACCTATTCAATTCATCTCGTCTAGGCTATTTTTGATATTTTTCTTTAAACTACAACATTTCTGACAGTCAGATAGATATAAATAGGAAATTCTGTAAATGTTTTTAGGATCTGGTTAAGTATTTAATTTCTATATATTCAAAATTAATTTTTTTAAATTATTAATTTAATTAAATTTTAAATATAATAATTTTTATTAAAATAAATAACTAATTATTAAATACTGAATTAATTACAGTAATTTGATCATTACTTAGGGTGTCCTTGTAATTTCGTACTGTAATCATAATTAGAGAAATTTTGCCCCTATTAATTTTATTTTGTTTCGCCACCAATGCTCCCCCCCCCCCCCTCAAGATAAAATCCTGGGTGTGCCACTGTTTGAGGCTTAGCACATACAGGCAAATAATGCAATTATGTTTGCATTATGCAAACATAATTGCATTATTTGTCTATTTTCTTTATACTGTCTTTTTTTTCAAGTAGATAAAAAAACAAATACTGAAAATATAATCCTTTCTGAATTCAAATTTGATAAAAATTGAATATACAGAAGCATTACATTTTGATTTTTGTTCTTGGTTATTTAATGTGTAAAAGAGGCTGATTTGAATTTGATCCACACATGCTGTAATAACTGTTTAATTAAATGTTTTGCATGTTGCAGTGTTGTTAAATGTTGTTTGTGGAGCTTGATACACACATTCAAAAATAAGGTTCACCATCCGTGATCTTAAAACTCACTCATCTGTTCAAAAAATGCACTTGCTGCTGTCAAGTAATTTTATGCAGTTCCCAATTCTTACCTATGTTCTGTGTTCATAATTTTATAATTCATCACAATCACTTTTCTTTTCAGATGCTGTTGATGCTAAATTAGAAGAATCCTTTGATGAAAAGATAGTAGAACACTGCATTAATTATTCTCAAAATATGACCTATTAAAAAATATATATTCTGAAACTGAAATCTATTTTCTTGTAACTTTTTTCTTTATTTTTTAAATAAATGTTGATAGAAACTATGTTGTCTTTTTGTACGTACAGCCGAATAAAATTCTTTAATATTTTTTTAAGTGTAAAATTTTTAATATCATTGAAATATGTAAGTATATTTTCAAATTTCATTTAATTAGCTTTAAAAATATTCATTAGTGCTTTCATTAACACATTCTACTGTGGTATGTTTTTAATTGATATTGAACAAACAACATTGCAATGCAGAAATAATATTCTAAAAAATAAAATTTAATAAATTTGTTGTTTTTTTTTTTTAAGAATTTTTTTTTAATTACCTTATAATCATAAAGCTCTTTATATTAATCCTTCCTTGTTAGCTTGAATCTCAAGAGTAATTAACTCATATTAAAAAAAAAACCCTATAAAATTTTGGTTTGAGAATTAAAATTACATATTTCAATGATTCAGATAATTCAAAGATCTTTAGTTGCAACGTTTCATTTGTTTATTTGTGCACATACTAAAATAATGTAAATGTACATAATTATAGGTAAGTACACAAAGGTTTTATAAGAGAAAATACATGTTCATGATTTACTTTTTACTCTTTGTAGCTGCTAAAATGGAGATTTTTGTGATTTTTTTTTAATACATTAATAATCAGAAGAGAAAAAAAAAATAATTAAACGAATATTCAGGTCTTTTCAACGATTTCTACAAAACAATATTTCGTTTTATTGAATAATTTCCAAGTATCGAGTTTATTGCACTGGATAAAGACGAAACAGTATTGTTTTCGAATGCTAATGCTTTTGAATATAGTGCTTGGATCCAAAATGAGTGTATGTTATGTAAATTATTTATATTTTAAGTATTGTGAGTGACCTCAATACACGAGTTTTCTAAAGTTAAAGTTTTAAAACTTCTTTTTTTTAGATAATATTTTTGGAATTTTGGTTTGCAATAGCCTTACTCTAAGTAAATTTACATGCATGTCTATAAAAATTTTATTATTCTTTTTAGCTTTGCAATAAAACCAAAAAAGGAGAGGTGTTATTTTTTAATGGAATATGATTCAGTTGTTAATAACGTAAATAAAAAAAAATGTATGTAATTTATTTTTTTAAAGTTGCTAATTTTGGTAAATTATCAATGAAATTTTTATTTTATTTTTTTAATTGCATATTACATTTAAAAATAATCAGATTTTTCTTCTAGAAACCTGCCATCAAAAGATATGTTTTAAAATTTATTTACTATTTTATTGAAAATTCATTTTTTTTTAATTATGTAAGTGGAATACTACAGTTTTAATTCTTGAAAATTTGTAAAATAAAACACTTATCAATTAAATGCTGACATTTAATACAATGGGGCCAGACAGCTCAACATTGGAAGTGTTAAGAAATGTAATTGAGCTTTAATTGAACAACATAACATGAATTTTCTAGTTTTTTTCCTGGTCCTAAGATGTGTCGTCAGAAAGTAATCAGTGTTGTAAAGAGAGCAGTTTTTTTTTGTTGTTGTTGTTGTTGTTAACTAAAATTCTGCACACATGCTTATTTTAGAAGCCTTTTTTTCTCCCTCCTCTTATTTTAAGATATTTTTTATTTGAATTGAGATAGAAAAGCAGTAATTTCTAAAATAATAAGTTTTTGCTACCAACTTACCTAAAATTTGAAACTCATAATTTTTATCATTGCTTTTTTGCCCCTCTTTTCGTGAAAGAGACATGAGAACATAAAGATGGCTGGTAAACTTGCATGTCACTTATTTGGCCAACACTCTTTCCAAATAGTAATCTTTTACAACATTTGAAATTAATTTTACAATGACGATTGTTTTTTGGACTTATTGGTTGCTTAAATGGGAATAATCTGATCTCTAAGATTGATTTCAGGTATTTCAAGTACAAACGTACCTGTAATAAATCTGAATGTATGTGAAGAAAAAAAATCATTTTATATAATATCAAAATATTGATACCCATCAAGATTTTTAACCTTTCTTAAAAAAGACACATAAAACAGCAAAACATAAAAACAATCCTAAAAAAAAGCTGCTATTTTCATGCTGAAAGTGAAGAATATGAAATTTTATTGATTGTTTAAAATGACACATGTAGAAGAAAAAAAGATCATTAACTAATTAGCATGGTTTATAACAAATTTGTGTTGTTTGGAAAAATAAAACTGGTAATAAGTTCTTTATATTAGTTTTGACACGGGATGTTTTGTTAATGCAGGCCTGCTTATAGCAGAAGATATTTTTCAGATTTAATGCTAAATTTATTTTGTTTAGAGTATTAATTAATCATTCATATTTTTTTATTCAAACTGCAATAAAGGCTAATAATAAATACAATTAGCAATTAATAAAAACATGGAAGAAAAATTAGAAAAAAAAACTATTACTTATGCTACTGAGACTACTACTTATACAGTACTATAATTTTTTTAGAAAGTACAATATTACATCTACAATTAAATGTTATGTCTAGAAAAGAAGAGTGAAACACATATTTAAAAGATGTTTTAAAATCTAGAACTCTACTGAAAAAATGGATATAAAAAAAGTTCTAGAGATATTTTTGACAGCTTTTTCTTTTATACTTAATAATTCAAAAGTAAAAAAAAAAAGTGTTATTATTATTATTATTATTATTATTATTATTATTTTTTTTTTTTTTACATTTATTTACTAAAAAGAAAAAAATATATTCTTAAAAAAATAAATCAGGTTTAGTTAAAAGAAAATATAGTATGGGAAAAACCAAGCTTAATAAAAATAAATTAATCTGTCTTTCTATGGAACAGAAAATTGTTAAAAACTTTTCACAACAGGTTAGAAAAAAATAATTTTGCTGTTTATAATTATATATATAAGAAAGTTTACCGAAAAGGGTAATTTTATATTAAGGCTGTTTGTCAATTTCCGAATTCCCTTCGCTAACGTTAAGTCTGGGCGTGTGATACATTTTATATTTAAAATATCTCCTCAGGAAATTAATATTTTAAACCTCTTTTCTGTGTACTCTTCTTAAAGGATGTCTCCCTTTTCCTTAGTAGTCAAAGTATATCAAAAAATATATACTTAATTTTATGTCAAGTGTTAAAACTTTACTCGTAGTTCGTCATCTTTTAACACATAAAATATTAAATTAAGCATAGATTTTAGAAAAATTTTAAGAACTGAGAAAAAAAAATAAAACATCTTTTGAGAAGAGTACAAAAAAGAAATAGAAATATTAATTTCTTGAGGAGATATTTTAATATACGAGTGCATTACACGGCCATAGACTTAACATTAGCCAGGGGAATTCGGAAATTGATTAATAGGCTTAATGTTTCTGATTTTCCCTTATATTAAAACGTTTTTTCTGGCATTAAAATGCCGTTGTAAAAAGTGCTATTAACAATACAATATTGCGGACTTATTCCTATTTTTAAACGTTTTCTGCGGCATTAAAATGCCGTTGAAAAAATGGTAAAACTAACGACGGTATTGCAACTTTCATTGACGTTTTAAAAACGGTTGTTATTGCGTTGAAAATGCAGGTACTTTTACCGTTGGAAAATAATCGAATCAACGAGACATATTTTCGAATTTGTAACGTTAAAGAATAACGTTTTTCCAACGATGTGTGTTGTCGTTTTTTCAACGATTTAAAAACGAAACTGTGCTACTTGGGAAAGTATTTTCCAAAAATTGTGGATTATTTTCTGTTACATTAAGCAACCAGCGTACGAATTCTGTCCGCTGAGCACAATCTGTTACTGATAACAGTTGTACCCGCTGCACATGAAAGGGGTGCATGTTTTCTGCACGCAGAACACGCCACACACTTTGGTGAGAAACACCGAATTCAGACGCAGCAGCTCGTGTACTCGTGGAGGGGTTATCTTTAAAAATATTCAGTACATCTTCTTCCATTGCAGGTGTTCGTACATGTCGAGGTTTCCCTGCATCAATGCTTGCTGTATTAAACGATCCAGTCTCCCGTAATCTTCTATCGATTTTTATGAAGAGTTTCGAACTTGGGCAACGTCTCCTTGGAAATTGCTCACGGTACATGCGCTGTGCTAGACATGCATTTCCATGAGCTTGCCCGTACATCAGATGCATGTCCGCATATTCTTCGTTAGAGTATTCCGGCATAATTATTATACATCAACTTACTACAATCCCACTTACAACAGCCTCCCTTTAACATAACGCCCAATGATGACTGCTGTTTTATTACACTTTTCTTCCTATACACATAGAAAATTTGCATAAAAAGTACTTCTTCTTCATCATCCTGAAAGTTCATGGATGAAACGCAGCAGTCGCGGAGTTTGCTTTAAGACAAGGCGAGAGCTGCACAATATGTCATTCACTTGACCAGACTGAATAATGAAAGGGTATTGATAGAGGTTGATCAGAAATGTATAATTGAAAGATATTAAAACGGGGTGTTTACAATCGTCATGGGCGGAGTTTCGCCCTTTCCGAGCGTGCAACAGTACAGAGTTGTAACTAGGGAACTGCTTGATTTCTCCCATACAATTAAACTGATATGGTTTATTGTCAGCTTCTTCGAAAGCTTTCGGAATGGACCAAATTTTATAACATTTTCCTTGATGTAGGTAGAGTTGCATTTTTGGAATTAACGATTAACTATTTTGCTAAATATTTGATTTTGTATTTTTTCACTGTTTCAGAGCTTGTAACTCGCCATTAATTCTCAATATTCTAAAACAACTTATGTCATTTCGTAGGATTTTTTCTGCTCTTTCTAAATATGTGCTTCGTTTTTATGTAGCATTATCGATAGTTTAGCAATGAGGGTTTTTTTACAAATTTCCGAATTTTCATTCTATTTGCTGTAACTTGAAAATTATTGAGATCCGGCCAGGCATTATATACTGATTTATGCTCCGTGTGATCTCCTCTATTACCCCTATTAATATTGGACCCCTTTAACGGAACACCCTGTATATATATATATATATCAATATATATATATATATATGACATTTGTCATACTGTAACTCTCGTATTTATGAACCGATTTGGATGTAATTCGGTGTGTATATAGTACATACTAATGTCTCGACCGAGTTCGTTGGCCAGCTTCATCCGCCATTTTTTTTTCAAAATAGCGGCCATTTAAATATTAAAAAAAAAAACTAATTTGAAATGTGGTACCAAAATAATGAAAATGGAAAAATATTTTTTTCTTACGTATTTGACCTTTATACAAAGACTCCGGAGCAGTTTTTGTTTCGTCTATATCTTAAAAAATGGCTGAGTTATAGCATTTTGAATTTCAGCATGGCTGACATTTTGAAACGTCCTGAATTTTGTCACGCGATAAAAGGCGTATTTATGAACCGATTTGGATGTAACTTCGTTTATACATAGTACATACCAATGTTTCGACCGAGTTCGTTGGCCAGCTTCATCTGCCATCTTGTTTAAAAATGGCGGCCATTTAAATTTTTAAGAAAAATTTAAATTTGAAGTGTGGTATGAAAAAACTGAAAATTTAAAAAATATTTTTTTGTTATGTGTTTGACCTTGATAAAAAGATTCGGGAGCAGTTTTTGTTTCGTCTATATCTTAAAAAATGGCTGAGTTATAGCATTTTGAATTTCTAGCGTGGAAACTTCTAGCATTTTGAAACGTCCTGATTTTTGTCACGTGATAACAGGCGTATTTATGAATCGATTTGGATGTACCTTGGCGTGTACATAGTACATACAAATATCTCGACCGAGTTCGTTGGCCAGCTTCATCCGCCATCTAGTTTCAAAATGGCGGCCATTTAAAAAAAAAATTAAATTTAAAATTTAAAATGAGATACCAAAAAATTAGAAAATGAAAAAGATTTTTTTCGTATGTGTTTTACCTTAATACAAATATTCCAGAACAGGTTTTGTTTCGTCTATATCTAAAAAAATGACTGAGTTATAGCATTTTGAATTTCTATTGTGGCTGACATATTAAAACGACCTGATTTTTGTCACGCGATAACAGGCGTATTGTATGTGACTTGGTCTGTCTCTGTACATAGTACATACCAATGTCTCGACCGAGTTCGTTGGCCAGCTTCATTCGCCATTTTGTTTCAAAAGGGTTGCCATTTAAAAAAATTAATTTAAGGTATTAAAAAATTGGAAAATGAAAAAGATTTTTTTATGTGTTTGGCCTTGATACAAAGATTCTGGAGAAGTTTTTGTTTCTGAAAATTTGTTCTTTTGTTTATATCTTAAAAAATGATTGAATTATAGCACTTTGAATTTCTATCAAGGTCTCGACCAAGTTCACTGGTTAGCCTCATCCACCATGTTGTCTTAAAATGGCAGGCACTTTAAGAAATCGCCGAATTTGGCAGCCAAATATAAGTTACTTTAAATAAAAGCAGCTTGGATAAAGCTGACTAATTTCGCGAAATTCTCATTCATAATGATTTAGTATTGATAAAAATTAGTATTGAATCTCCTATATTCGGTTTCCACTAAATTGAGTTTCGTGTGTTTGAATAATATATGTTGGCTTTTTTAAAATAAGGAATATAAAAGCTACCTCTTCCTCCCGGCACTGGCCGGAAGGACTTTTTTCGTCATCTACTACGTATATATAGTATACATATTCATTTATATTTATCCAGCGTGATGTTTGGAATATTTTCTTTTCATTAAATTAAATAATATATATGTGGGATAGGTAAATACCCAGCGGGTAGGTATTTATTTTTTTGGTATATCGCACCCTTGCTTCAAAAGTGTCACGAATCAAAATTTTGGCTTTTTGAGTTATGGCTGCCATTCTACTTAGTTTTTATTCCTCTACCAATCACGTAAAGTAGAAGGTAATGCACTGAAAATCCAGCCACCAAGTAGCAGTTGTGTTTGCAACATGACCATTGTACTGCATGAAACAGCTTTTCGCTTTTGCTGAAAAATGGAGTTTTTTGAGTTATGACACTTTTGAAGCAAAGGTTCGATGTATCTGGGTATTTACCGAGCCTCAAGTAAATACTCCAAAAATGCGTATTTTTCACATTTTGCCGAACTTCGTGCGATATCCCACTGTATCTCAGACAAGGGGTTACAGATTTTATGCTTTAAAAAGTATCTTTACTTTAAAACACTTTTAAAAATTATGCTTTGACAAGAAAATAAATTAAGATAAAGTATATTCTGGAATTGGTTTTCATGTAAATGGATCTATCAATTTCAAAAGAAAAAATAAAAACCTCCAAAATGGTGCATCACATCTTTTTACATGTGACAATGTTTTAAATCTGACAGCAACTTTAACATTAGTTATAGAAAAAGTTTATCTTTTCGATATTTTATGTTTAGTATATTCTGTTATTTTAGAATGATTATTCATATTTGTTTCAGAAATATATATTTTAGATTAATTTTCAAGAAGAATATGAATTGTAATCTGCGAATTTTTTAACAGAAATCTATTTTTGAAAACTTCAAATATGGAAATCTAAGATTATAGGTAATTATGCCAAATAGATTTTGAGTTACGTTTAGAAAACTACATGCATTGCAAGCTGTTTTGCAACAATTACAAGCGGATTTATCATTACGATATGAAAACTTTAAACCTGCATAGCTTCTAAACAACCTGACGGAATAACTGCCTGTTTGCTATCCCAAGGTAAAATTTACCAAATATGCAACAATTTTTAAGCATAGATTTAAAGAAGAAGTACAGTCGAATAGCTATTTGCGTTTGTTTTTGGGACAATTTGATGATTAAAATGTATGGAGTGTTCTCCCGCGCTCCATCTCTCTATCTGTCTTTATATATATATATATATATATATATATATATATATATCTTTTTTGTTTTGGGCCGATTGTGCTTTTAAGTAACACTACTTCAGAGATATGTGACCAGGATAATTCAGATTCTAAAATTCTGTCTTAGCTAATCCTGAATTGCTCGCTACAAAGAAAAAATTTGCCAAACTCATAAAATTATATTTTTATTATTATCATATTACTTATATATATATGAGTACTAGAATATAGCCCGTCAGAATGACGTGGTTACATTTTCAAAAATAATATATAGCATTACATTATAAAAAGAATTGTGAAGTAATACATTTTGTCTTATCTGACTAATAGGGTAGGGTGGGGTAAAGTAAAAACAGCCCATTTTTCATTGAAACTTAATTTGAAAAAAAAATTATTAATTGAATTGGTAAAATACTGACATAAAGTATGCAAATGAGCTTCAGTCACAAAATTTGAAGATATATTTCACAAAAACATGCAAATTAGTACTAACAATGCTAATTTAAAATATATTGTTTATTAACTATTTTACCTCATGGTATGGGATATAAAAAAAAAGACAATTCCAACAGAAAGTTTATTTGTTTTTATTAATTTCCAAAATAATAATTATATAACTTAAATTTTAAAAAGTTGAACAGAGAAAAACCCGATTTTTTTAAAACATGCATAAAAGAAACTTGTAATAAATTTTGATAATTAAAAATCATCTTTTATCACATAAGTAAATTGCAACTATTAATTGCATTAACAATGATTTTTCTCAAATTCTGTTATTAAATAACAAATTTATTTTCCCTACAAAATAAAATTATATTTATTATAATAATGCATAAATAAATTAACTCTTCCTTCATATATGGATTTAAAATATTTTCGCATTCTAACTAATTTTATAATTTACAATAACAATATCTTACAAGATAATATTATTTATCAACAAATAGAAGGAATACCGCAAGGCGGATCTACATCTACACTGTTAAAAATTTTGCAGCATTCTGGCAGGTCATTCGACCGTTTTTTGAAAAAACGGTTTCATAACCATAATTTAACTATATTCTGAGCATAAAATGACCAATAATATGGTCAGAATAGTGTTAAATTGCGGTTCTGTAATCGTTTTCGGAAAAAACGGTCAAATGACCTGCCAGAATGCTGCAAATTTTTAACAGTGTAGTGAAATGTCTGATTTATATTTATATCAATATGAACGTAATTTCAGTGATGATAATATACTACTGTATCGATATATTGATGACATAATTTTGATTGACACTAAACAATCAAATATTACTCAATTTCCAGTTGATTATCCAACTAATTTAGAATCGACAGAAAACCTATTAACAAATAATACCATTAACTTTTTAGATCTAAAAATAATAATCGCACAAAACAAAACTATTACTGATCTTTATGACAAACGTAAAGACTTTCAATTCAAAGTTAACACATTTACTCATTTTAAATCCTGTCTACATATTTCAGTTTACCGTAATATTTTAATTAATCATTTATATAGAATCAAAAGTTTATGTTCATCACATCTTATAAATAAAAACATTAAACAATTAATTTTTGATGCATTAAATCATGGTTTTCCTAAGAAATTCATATATTCATTAATCTACAATTAATTCATGATCTAAACAATGTTTAGTGGGGCGGTTTCTTGTAGGTTAATATTAACATTTTGCGTATCAAAAAATATTTATAAAAAAGTGTATAAAAAAATAAAAATAAACAAAAAAATTTAAAAATACAAAATATATAAAATAATTTTTAAATAGGATGGTTGGGTGGGTAGATGTTAAATTATTTAGGAGGGCGGTGTTGTCTGGATAATTTATACACAAATGTTGATTTACTATATATATATATTAAAAAAAGCGGGGGAATGGTTCGTTAATTCGTTGGTTTGTATGTTTATGGTGGTTTTCATGAGATTTGTTGTCCTTGTAAATTTGTACTGAGATATTTATATTATATTGATATAAAATTAAGTTACTTTTATTGATTTACTTTAATATCAGTTTATAATGGTGGACGTTATTATAGTTTGTTAATTGTAATTAACAGTATGAAGAAATGTTGTAATATGTTTATATATAACCCCCCCCCCCCATTTTGTAAAGTACATTTAAAATTTAAAACATTAAATTTAATATGTGCATAATAAAACATACTTTTATATCATAATTGTAACTTAATTGATATTATTATTAATTTACTTACTATGTAATAAAATAATTAACAATAATTATAAACATTCTAATATAGATGATAAGTGAATATTATCTATATTTAGATGTGCTCTTTTAGTATGTTCTTTTTGTGTTTTAAGATTCGATGCAATTGTTCTACAGTTATTTAAGATATTTACATTATTTACAAGATATTTACATTATTACAGATGGCAGCACTATAAAATATTTTATTTCAAGGTGTATGTGTTCTTTCAATAAGTTCAGCTAGATGGCAACATTAAATAATTATTTATTTAGTTCTAAATAATATTGTTACCATATAATTTATTTATATTTTAATATGTCTCTATGTTATTACAAGTTTAAATTTAAATAATTTAATTATATATACTTTTAGTAATAATTTATTACAGGATCCTTTTAATGCATATAATAATTTTTATAATAACGACGCTATATGTTAATTAATTTTATTAGAAGTTGTGTATTTTTTCTGCACACTGTGTTGTTTTGCAACCGTAAGAATTCGATTTTAACTGTACAAATAAAGCGGCGGGACTTTTGTTGTGATAATATTGCTACTTGTTCAAGATGTAAAAGGGTCATTGCAATTCTCTTGCATGCTATTTCTTCAAATTTATATTGTTTCTTTAAATTAATATTGTTCATTATTACGGATCATGTATTGATTAATATTTTTATTTAATTCAATTTACCTGTCATGGTAATTTATGGGGTTTTTTTTCTTTTGGTATGTGGTCAGTCGAGTACATAAAGAATCAAATTTTTAGCTTATGCTGGATTCTTTTACAGAAATCGACTATGCTTTTGCTTATATTGGTGTTTCATGTACCCTTGATGAAGTAAAATGCTATATAAGCTTCCGGCTCCATCCTTCCATTTGATCTATTATTTGTTTACAATATGTCTTTTAAGTGTTCAACATTATTTAGGCCCCACCAGTGGCTGAGAGGTTCTGCTCTCGAAGCTGATAGATGGGAGGCGCTGGGTTCGAACCAGATCGCGCCCGTCGGCCTAACCGTTTCGGAGTTTTCGTGGTTTTCTTCGAAACCGTGGATTACCATGCGTAAATACGGGTTATGCTCCCTTAGAAAGACCCCACGAAGGGCACTCTTCCCCGGGGGCCTATATCCCACGTGTTGATAATCGGCCGTCATAAACACAAACCAAACCAATCAACATTATTTAGCTGGTTTTTTGTTTCATATGTTTTTAATCGATTTTTAGGTAGTTTTCATTACAAAAAGCTACCTATTGCAGCCGTTCGGAGGAAAGCTATTTCAAAACACTTTCGTATATTTTCATCGATCATGACCCCCAGACCCCGAAACCACCCTTCGTTCAAAATTTATATATATATATATATATATGTCTGACGTATGTCACACTGTAACTCTCGTAATTATGATCCGATTTCGATGTAATTCGGTGTGTACATACTACATACCAATGTCTCGACCGAGTTCGTTGGCCAGCTTCATCCGCCGTTTTGTTTCAAAATGGCAGCCATTTAAAATTTAAAAAAAAATTAAAATTTAAAATGTGGTACCAAAAAATTAAAAATGGAAAAATATTTTTTTCTTATGTATTTGACCTTTATACAAAGATTCCGGAGCAGTTTTTGTTTAGTCTATATCTTAAAAAATGGCTGAATTATAGCATTTTGAATTTCTAGCGTGGCTGACATTTTGAAACGTCCTGAAATTTGTGACGCGATAAAAGGCGTATTTATGAACCGATTTCGATGTAATTCGGTGTGTACATAGTACATACCAATGTCTCCACCGAGTTCGTTGGCCAGCTTCATCCGACATTTTGTTTCAAAATGGCGGCCATTAAAATTTAAAAAAAAAAATTAAAATTTGAAATGTGGTACCAAAAAATAAAAAAGGGAAAAATATTTTTTTCTTATGTATTTCACCTTTATACAAAGATTTCGCAGCAGTTTTTGTTTCGTCTATATCTTAAAAAATAGCTGAATTATAGCATTTTGAATTTCTAGCGTGGCTGACATTTTAAAACGTCCTGAATTTTGTGACGCGATAAAAGGCGTATTTTTGAACCGATTTCGATGTAATTCGGTGTGTACATAGTACATACCAATGTCTCGACCGAGTTCGTTGGCCAGCTTCATTCGACATTTTGTTTCAAAATGGCGGCCATTTAAATTTTTAAAAAAAAAATTAAAATTTGAAATGTGGTACCAAAAAATTAAAAATGGAAAAATATTTTTTTTCTTATGTATTTGACCTTTATACAAAGATTTCGCAGCAGTTTTTGTTTCGTCTATATCTTAAAAAACGGCTGAGTTGCAGCATTTTAAATTCTAGCGTGGCTGATATTTTGAAACGTCCTGAATTTTGTAACGCGATAAAAGGCGTAATTATGAACCGATTTGGATGTAACTTCGTTTATACATAGTACATACCGATGTCTCGACCGGGTTCGTTGGCCAGCTTCATCTGCCATCATGTTTAAAAATGGCGGCCATTTAAATTTTTAAGAAAAATTTAAATTTTAAATTTGGTACCAAAAAATTGAAAATTGAAAAAAAAATATTTTCTTCTTATGTGTTTGACCTTAATAAAAAGATTCGGGAGCAGTTTTTGTTTCGTCTACATCTTAAGAAATGGTTGAGTTATAGCATTTTGAATTTCTAGCGTGGCTGACATTTTGAAACGTCCTGATATTTGTCACGTAATAACAGGCGTATTTATGAACCGATTTGGATGTACCTTGGTGTGTACATAGTACATACAAATATCTCGACCGAGTTCGTTGGCCAGCTTCACCCGCCATCTTGTTTCAAAATGGCGGCCATTTAAAAAAAAATTAAAATGAGATACCAAAAATTTGGAAAATGAAAAGGATTTTTTCGTATGTGTTTGACCTTAATACAAAGATTCCGGAACAGTTTTTGTTTCGTCTATATCTAAAAAAATGGCTGAGTAATAGCATTTTGAATTTCTATTGTGGCTGACATTTTAAAAAGACCTGATTTTTGTCACGCGATAACAGGCGTATTTATGAACCGATTTGGATGTAACTTGGTCTGTACATAGTACATACCAATGTCTCGACCGAGTTCGTTGGCCAGCTTCATTCGCCATCTTGTTTCAAAAGGGTTGCCATTTAAAAAAACATAATTTTAAAATTTAAAATGAGGTATTAAAAAATTGGAAAATGAAATATTTTTTTTTTATGTGTTTGGCCTTGATACAAAGATTCCGGAGCAGTTTTTGTTTCTGAAAATTTGTTCTTTTGTTTATATCTTAAAAAATGGTTGAATTATAGCACTTTGAATTTCTAGCATGCCTAACATTTTGAAACGATCATGTATTTGTCACGCGATAACACAAGTATTCGCATATTTCGATGTAAGAAGGCAGGTGGATAGTATACATCAATACCTCGACCAAGTTCGCTGACCAGATTCATGAGCCATCCTGTTTCAAAATTGCGGCCATTAAATTAAGAAAAAAATATATATTTAAATTGAGGTGCAAAGAAATTAGAAATTGAAAAAGGTTTCTTTCTTAAGTATTTGACCTTGATATAAGGATTCAGGAGCATTTTTTGTTTGTCTTTACCTTAAAAGATGGCTCAGATATAGCAGTTTCAATTTCTATTGTGGGTGACATTTTGAAAAATCTGATTTTTTGCATGCGACAGCACTCGTATATATCAACCGATTCCGATGTGAGTGAGCATGTGCACAGCAATTACTAAGGTCTCGACCAAGTTCACTGGTTAGCCTCATCCACCATGTTGTCTTAAAATGGCAGGCACTTTAAGAAATCGCCGAATTTGGCAGCAAAATATAAGTTAGTTTAAAGAAAAGCAGCTTGGATAAAGCTGACTAATTTCGCGAAATTCTCATTCATTATATTGATAAAAATTAGTATTGAATCTCCTATATTCGGTTTCCACTAAATTGAGCTTCGTGTTTGAATGATATAAGATGGCTTTTTTAAAATAAGGAATATGAAAGCTACCTCTTCCTCCCGGCACTGGCCGGAAGGACTTTTGAATTTCTAGCGTGGCTGACATTTTGAAACGTCCTGAATTTTGTCACGCGATAAAAGGCGTATTTATGATCCGATTTCGATGTAATTCGGTGTGTACATAGTACATACCAATGTCTCGACCGAGTTCGATGGCCAGCTTCATCCGCCATTTTGTATCAAAATGGCGGCCATTTAAAAATTAAAACAAAAATTTAAAATTTGAAATGTGGTACCAAAAAATTGAAAATGGAAAAACATTTTTTTCTTATGTATTTGACCTTTATACAAAGATTTCGCAGCAGTTTTTGTTTCGCCTATATCTTAAAAAATGGCTGAGTTGCAGCATTTTGAATTTCTAGCGTGGCTGACATTTTGAAACTTCCTGAATTTTGTCACGCGATAAAAGGCGTATTTATGAACCGATTTGGATGTAACTTCGTTTATACATAGTACATACCAATGTCTAGACCGGGTTCGTTGGCCAGCTTCATCCGCCATCTTGTTTACAAATGGCGGCCATTTAAATTTTTAAGAAAATTTTAAATTTGAAATGTGGTACCAAAAAATTGAAAATTGAAAAAATATTTTCTCCATGTGTTTGACCTTGATAAAAAGATTCGGGAGCAGTTTTTGTTTCGTCTATATCTTAAGAAATGGCTGAGTTATAGCATTTTGAATTTCTAGCGTGGCTGACATTTTGAAACGTCTTGATTGTTGTCACGTAATAACAGGCGTATTTATGAACCGATTTGGATGTACCTTGGTGTGTACATAGTACATAGAAATATCTCGACCGAGTTCGTTGGCCAGATTCATCCGCCATCTTGTTTCAAAATGGCGGCCATTTAAAAAAAAAATAAAAAAATTTAAATGAGATACCAAAAAATTGGAAAATGAAAAAGATTTTTTTCGTATGTGTTTGACCTTAATACAAAGATTCCGGAACAGTTTTTGTTTCGTCTATATCTAAGAAAATGGCTTAGTAATAGCATTTTGAATTTCTATTGTGGCTGACATTTTAAAACGACCTGATTTTTGTCACGCTATAACAGACGTATTTATGAACCGATTTGGATGTAACTTGGTCTGTACATAGTACATACGAATGTCTCAACCGAGTTCGTTGGCCAGCTTCATTCACCATCTTGTTTCAAAAGGGTTGCCATTAAAAAAATTAAACTTAAAATTTAAAATGAGGTATTAAAAAATTGGAAAATGAAAAAGGTTTTTTTATGTGTTTGGGCTTGATACAAAGATTCCGGAGCAGTTTTTGTTTTTAAAAATTTGTTCTTTTGTTTATATCTTAAAAAATGGTTGAATTATAGCACTTTGAATTTCTAGCATTGCTAACCCCAGGTAGCACTTGACGTTGTTATAGCGTTGAAAATAAGTCGGAACTGTTGAAAATTGGTTTAGTTATTTTATGTCCGTTGAAAAAAAGTACTTTATTTCGCAATATTTTAGACTAAAGAATTTGGAAATTTATTCCGTGATAGAAGACACTTTTAAAAGACGTTGTTTTATAGTTAAGATATTTCGGTTATATCTTCGTCGTTTTAAAATAGGTTTTTTAACCGTTTTCTATTTCCCTGTAGTTCAGTGAAAATTTTAAATTTTCCAACGATTTACTAGGTATTTTTCCAAAGGGAAAAATCCGTTGAAACAACGTCGGATCTCCTCAACTCATTTCAGAATACGCTGCGCGACCTGAATATCTTTCGATTCGCCAACCTCCCAACCAATCCACCTTCTCAGAAGCAAAACAAGACGAAGACGAAATTTATCCGCCATTGCTTAAACCTAATACACGCACGCTGTTTTTAGCTGAGTTTGGATAAGCCAAAAGCCATTGGATTGGTGATTTGGATAAATCACCTTTATCTCTAGAAAAAGTAAGTTAAGACAGATCATTTTATAATATTTTTTAAATGTTTCTATCATTAAGTTTTTTTTTTTTTTGTCTCATTTTATTATGTTATCATTTACGGAAGGTAGGTAAAATGATTTGGTGTTTTTAATAAATAAGATACATCGTTTTAATGATATGTTCTATACAATTCAGAACTGTGAATGTTTTTAAAAAGCAGCATTATTTTAAAAGTTCTGAAGATATAAAAAGTAAATAAATTAAAAATAATTATAACCGTTTCTTCAACCCTATTATCACTGCTTGTGATATCAAATTTATTTATGTTTAAAATGATTGCTGCTTTCTATAATAATTCTTATATTAACAGCATAAAGTTGTTTAATGTGAATTAAATTATATTTTGTAATTATACTGCTAAATAGCGTGAGTGCACTAGTAATGCTGGGTTCGATCTATGTAATATTTCGGGCCTATTCAAGGCCCTTTCACAAAAATCCATTTAAAACAGGCTCCTTCACCATATTCTTGTTAATAAAACAAGCCCTTTCACAAAATTCCATTTCATAAAAATATACTTTTCATTGATTATTTTTATTAAAATGTTTAATATTTAAACAAAATATGCTCACCAGAAACCCACTTTAGCAGAAGGATTTACAAAAGTTATTATGAATAAACAAAACATTCACAAATTGAAAAAAGTAACGAAAAGATAAAAAAGCAGGATGAGCATATCCTTGAGCATATAATAAAACTATCTGCCCTAGCTTTTTGTTTCAAGTCTTTTTCCAGAATTATTAGCAAACAGAATTCATATCTTTTTTTCATAGATGTACAATGCTGTTTTATTATTATTATAAACTTAAAAATAAAAGTCTTGTTACTTAATTTTGGTACTTTTCGGTTAGCCGGACTCCAGTGTTATATATACACACTAGTACATACAGGGGTCTGTCCAGATTTTTCTCTCAGGGTCCTGTTTTTGGTGAAATTGTGAAGAACTTTTTAACATTTGTGAAAAATCTAGTCCTAGTTTTGTGAATTTAAAATTATCGTGATATTCAGGTTCTCTTTTATATGTTTTTAAGAAGATATATGTATGTAAAATACCTATATTTTCTTTATATATGTAAAAGTGACAGGCCAGATTTTAGTTTTAAGCTGAAAATTTTTGTAAAAGGTCTATTTTTAAGAACTTTTTTTTTGTGAAGGGTCCTTTTTTAAGGTGAAAAGTTTTGTGAAGGGTCCTGTTTTGATATGAAAATTTTTTTGAAGGGTCCTGTTTTGAAATGAAAAATTTTATGAAGGGTCCTTTAAGGACCCAATTTCTTCTTAAACAGGTCCCTGACATATGTATATATATATATGTATATACAATATTTATACACAATATTTATACACATATATGTCTATACCTATATATATGTATATGTCTAATCTATATGTGTGTGTTATAGGTCAAAATTAACATTTTTACCTGCTGGCCACTGGCCACTGGCCAGTACACCGATTTTTTTCTCTGGCCAGTAACAAAGTTATGCACGCTTCATACAAAATTGTGTTTTTTCTAACTATCAACATTGTAATTTACTTATATATAGTTACTTACATTTCGATATGATTACACTCACTTGAAAAATTTTATTTTTACTGTTAATTGCAATGAAATGAATTCACAGGAAATTTTCAGAAAGGTTACAGTTTTGAGGGGGACACCCCCCCCCCCCTCGGCACTAATTAATATGCATTCTTCTGCGACCATTTAACGAATTTCGCAATCTTTTGACGAAATTCACGTTTCTCGTGACCTTTTGTAAAATCTTTTCACGAAATTTGCACTTTTACGGATATATATATATGTATTAATTACTACCATTATTATATATGTATTAATTACTACCATTAGGACGTTTTCTGCCAAAATTCGGTTTCAGTTTCGGTCAATCCTTAGTTATGTTATACACAGAGAGATTAATGTAACTGCAACTGAAATAATTCAAGAGCTTTGTAAAAAAAAAAAAAAAAAAAAAAAAATACATTTTATAGTAAAGGCAGGGGCTCTTTCCAAGACTAGAGGCAGTGCCTTTACAAGAATTAACTGTGATGCCAGAAAGAGATTAATTTTTCTTTTAGTTTATGAATTCACATAAAATTCTGACTGATGAGTAAAATTTAAATGAACTAACCCAAAAATTTGCATAAAATTAATTATTGAATCGGTTATTTCAAAAAACACATAAGTCAAGTTTTTTTCCAAACATGAACCGGGAAAATTTTTATGTTAATCATCTTTTTATTATTCATAAAATATATTCAATATCTATAAAGTCGAAATGCTATAATCAGCCCAAAAAAATCCATAAAAATTTTAATTTGTTTACTTGTGAATAATACAGGTTTTTTTTTTCTCTCTGAAAAGCTCTGATTCAGTGACTCATGTGGTTTTTGAAATGACCTATTCAATTCATCTCGTCTAGGCTATTTTTGATATTTTTCTTTAAACTACAACATTTCTGACAGTCAGATAGATATAAATAGGAAATTCTGTAAATGTTTTTAGGATCTGGTTAAGTATTTAATTTCTATATATTCAAAATTAATTTTTTTAAATTATTAATTTAATTAAATTTTAAATATAATAATTTTTATTAAAATAAATAACTAATTATTAAATACTGAATTAATTACAGTAATTTGATCATTACTTAGGGTGTCCTTGTAATTTCGTACTGTAATCATAATTAGAGAAATTTTGCCCCTATTAATTTTATTTTGTTTCGCCACCAATGCTCCCCCCCCCCCTCAAGATAAAATCCTGGGTGTGCCACTGTTTGAGGCTTAGCACATACAGGCAAATAATGCAATTATGTTTGCATTATGCAAACATAATTGCATTATTTGTCTATTTTCTTTATACTGTCTTTTTTTTCAAGTAGATAAAAAAACAAATACTGAAAATATAATCCTTTCTGAATTCAAATTTGATAAAAATTGAATATACAGAAGCATTACATTTTGATTTTTGTTCTTGGTTATTTAATGTGTAAAAGAGGCTGATTTGAATTTGATCCACACATGCTGTAATAACTGTTTAATTAAATGTTTTGCATGTTGCAGTGTTGTTAAATGTTGTTTGTGGAGCTTGATACACACATTCAAAAATAAGGTTCACCATCCGTGATCTTAAAACTCACTCATCTGTTCAAAAAATGCACTTGCTGCTGTCAAGTAATTTTATGCAGTTCCCAATTCTTACCTATGTTCTGTGTTCATAATTTTATAATTCATCACAATCACTTTTCTTTTCAGATGCTGTTGATGCTAAATTAGAAGAATCCTTTGATGAAAAGATAGTAGAACACTGCATTAATTATTCTCAAAATATGACCTATTAAAAAATATATATTCTGAAACTGAAATCTATTTTCTTGTAACTTTTTTCTTTATTTTTTAAATAAATGTTGATAGAAACTATGTTGTCTTTTTGTACGTACAGCCGAATAAAATTCTTTAATATTTTTTTAAGTGTAAAATTTTTAATATCATTGAAATATGTAAGTATATTTTCAAATTTCATTTAATTAGCTTTAAAAATATTCATTAGTGCTTTCATTAACACATTCTACTGTGGTATGTTTTTAATTGATATTGAACAAACAACATTGCAATGCAGAAATAATATTCTAAAAAATAAAATTTAATAAATTTGTTGTTTTTTTTTTTTTAAGAATTTTTTTTTAATTACCTTATAATCATAAAGCTCTTTATATTAATCCTTCCTTGTTAGCTTGAATCTCAAGAGTAATTAACTCATATTAAAAAAAAACCCTATAAAATTTTGGTTTGAGAATTAAAATTACATATTTCAATGATTCAGATAATTCAAAGATCTTTAGTTGCAACGTTTCATTTGTTTATTTGTGCACATACTAAAATAATGTAAATGTACATAATTATAGGTAAGTACACAAAGGTTTTATAAGAGAAAATACATGTTCATGATTTACTTTTTACTCTTTGTAGCTGCTAAAATGGAGATTTTTGTGATTTTTTTTTAATACATTAATAATCAGAAGAGAAAAAAAAAATAATTAAACGAATATTCAGGTCTTTTCAACGATTTCTACAAAACAATATTTCGTTTTATTGAATAATTTCCAAGTATCGAGTTTATTGCACTGGATAAAGACGAAACAGTATTGTTTTCGAATGCTAATGCTTTTGAATATAGTGCTTGGATCCAAAATGAGTGTATGTTATGTAAATTATTTATATTTTAAGTATTGTGAGTGACCTCAATACACGAGTTTTCTAAAGTTAAAGTTTTAAAACTTCTTTTTTTTAGATAATATTTTTGGAATTTTGGTTTGCAATAGCCTTACTCTAAGTAAATTTACATGCATGTCTATAAAAATTTTATTATTCTTTTTAGCTTTGCAATAAAACCAAAAAAGGAGAGGTGTTATTTTTTAATGGAATATGATTCAGTTGTTAATAACGTAAATAAAAAAAAATGTATGTAATTTATTTTTTTAAAGTTGCTAATTTTGGTAAATTATCAATGAAATTTTTATTTTATTTTTTTAATTGCATATTACATTTAAAAATAATCAGATTTTTCTTCTAGAAACCTGCCATCAAAAGATATGTTTTAAAATTTATTTACTATTTTATTGAAAATTCATTTTTTTTAATTATGTAAGTGGAATACTACAGTTTTAATTCTTGAAAATTTGTAAAATAAAACACTTATCAATTAAATGCTGACATTTAATACAATGGGGCCAGACAGCTCAACATTGGAAGTGTTAAGAAATGTAATTGAGCTTTAATTGAACAACATAACATGAATTTTCTAGTTTTTTTCCTGGTCCTAAGATGTGTCGTCAGAAAGTAATCAGTGTTGTAAAGAGAGCAGTTTTTTTTTGTTGTTGTTGTTGTTGTTAACTAAAATTCTGCACACATGCTTATTTTAGAAGCCTTTTTTTCTCCCTCCTCTTATTTTAAGATATTTTTTATTTGAATTGAGATAGAAAAGCAGTAATTTCTAAAATAATAAGTTTTTGCTACCAACTTACCTAAAATTTGAAACTCATAATTTTTATCATTGCTTTTTTGCCCCTCTTTTCGTGAAAGAGACATGAGAACATAAAGATGGCTGGTAAACTTGCATGTCACTTATTTGGCCAACACTCTTTCCAAATAGTAATCTTTTACAACATTTGAAATTAATTTTACAATGACGATTGTTTTTTGGACTTATTGGTTGCTTAAATGGGAATAATCTGATCTCTAAGATTGATTTCAGGTATTTCAAGTACAAACGTACCTGTAATAAATCTGAATGTATGTGAAGAAAAAAAATCATTTTATATAATATCAAAATATTGATACCCATCAAGATTTTTAACCTTTCTTAAAAAAGACACATAAAACAGCAAAACATAAAAACAATCCTAAAAAAAAGCTGCTATTTTCATGCTGAAAGTGAAGAATATGAAATTTTATTGATTGTTTAAAATGACACATGTAGAAGAAAAAAAGATCATTAACTAATTAGCATGGTTTATAACAAATTTGTGTTGTTTGGAAAAATAAAACTGGTAATAAGTTCTTTATATTAGTTTTGACACGGGATGTTTTGTTAATGCAGGCCTGCTTATAGCAGAAGATATTTTTCAGATTTAATGCTAAATTTATTTTGTTTAGAGTATTAATTAATCATTCATATTTTTTTATTCAAACTGCAATAAAGGCTAATAATAAATACAATTAGCAATTAATAAAAACATGGAAGAAAAATTAGAAAAAAAAACTATTACTTATGCTACTGAGACTACTACTTATACAGTACTATAATTTTTTTAGAAAGTACAATATTACATCTACAATTAAATGTTATGTCTAGAAAAGAAGAGTGAAACACATATTTAAAAGATGTTTTAAAATCTAGAACTCTACTGAAAAAATGGATATAAAAAAAGTTCTAGAGATATTTTTGACAGCTTTTTCTTTTATACTTAATAATTCAAAAGTAAAAAAAAAAAGTGTTATTATTATTATTATTATTATTATTATTATTATTTTTTTTTTTTTTACATTTATTTACTAAAAAGAAAAAAATATATTCTTAAAAAAATAAATCAGGTTTAGTTAAAAGAAAATATAGTATGGGAAAAACCAAGCTTAATAAAAATAAATTAATCTGTCTTTCTATGGAACAGAAAATTGTTAAAAACTTTTCACAACAGGTTAGAAAAAAATAATTTTGCTGTTTATAATTATATATATAAGAAAGTTTACCGAAAAGGGTAATTTTATATTAAGGCTGTTTGTCAATTTCCGAATTCCCTTCGCTAACGTTAAGTCTGGGCGTGTGATACATTTTATATTTAAAATATCTCCTCAGGAAATTAATATTTTAAACCTCTTTTCTGTGTACTCTTCTTAAAGGATGTCTCCCTTTTCCTTAGTAGTCAAAGTATATCAAAAAATATATACTTAATTTTATGTCAAGTGTTAAAACTTTACTCGTAGTTCGTCATCTTTTAACACATAAAATATTAAATTAAGCATAGATTTTAGAAAAATTTTAAGAACTGAGAAAAAAAAATAAAACATCTTTTGAGAAGAGTACAAAAAAGAAATAGAAATATTAATTTCTTGAGGAGATATTTTAATATACGAGTGCATTACACGGCCATAGACTTAACATTAGCCAGGGGAATTCGGAAATTGATTAATAGGCTTAATGTTTCTGATTTTCCCTTATATTAAAACGTTTTTTCTGGCATTAAAATGCCGTTGTAAAAAGTGCTATTAACAATACAATATTGCGGACTTATTCCTATTTTTAAACGTTTTCTGCGGCATTAAAATGCCGTTGAAAAAATGGTAAAACTAACGACGGTATTGCAACTTTCATTGACGTTTTAAAAACGGTTGTTATTGCGTTGAAAATGCAGGTACTTTTACCGTTGGAAAATAATCGAATCAACGAGACATATTTTCGAATTTGTAACGTTAAAGAATAACGTTTTTCCAACGATGTGTGTTGTCGTTTTTTCAACGATTTAAAAACGAAACTGTGCTACTTGGGACATTTTGAAACGATCTTGTATTTGTCACTCGATAACACACGTATTCGCCTATTTCGATGTAAGAAGGCATGTGGATAGTATACATCAATACCTCGACCAAGTTCGCTGGCCAGATTCATCAGCCATCTTGTTTCAAAATGGCGGCCATTAAATTAAAAAAAAATTATATCCTCTTGAGACCCAAGCTCGCATTTTTCGTGCAAATTTTACCATTTTTAGGATTAAGGCTCTTTATGGGGCTAGAAAACTTTATATATATATTCATTTATTTTTAAAACAAAAAAATATATAGATTTTTGGCGTGTCCAATATAATGGACATTGGGTCTTAGTCTTATAAAAAACATATTATTGAAGTACATGATTCTGAATGAAAAAGTCTTAATTGCAAACTTTTCTTTCATTATAAATGTGTTTTTATCGTTCATACGTCACCTTTAAATATTGCACAATTATAGTTTTTTCATTATCAAAGAGAAAAAAGTACTTTTTGATGAAATTTATTTGAAAAGTATAAATCAATTTAGTGATTTTTAAATAGTTTTTTAAAAGGATCAAAACAAAAAAAAATATATCACATCAATAAAAGTTTTTTTCTAAAAAAAAATATAAATAAAAGTGGCACGGTTATCACAATTGACATTTGAATGCCAAAAAGAAATTAAAAAGAAATAAAACGCAATTTATTTATAATCTTAAATTATTATCTTCAGTTATATTTTCTTTCATTATAAATGTGATTTTATCGTTCATACATCACCTGTAAATATTGCACAACTTTAATTTTTTCATTATCAAAGAGAAAAAGTATTTTTGAATGAAATTTATTTGAAAAGTATAAATCAATTTAGTGACTTTTTAAATAGTTTTTTAAAAAGGTATTTAAAAAAAATCACATCAAAAAAGTTTTTTCTAAAAAAAATTGTAAAGTTAGTGACACGGTAATCACAATTGACATTTGCATGCCAAAGGGAACTAAAAAGAAATAAAATGCAGCTTAAATATACTCTTAAATTATTATCTTCAGTTATATTTTCTTGAAATTTTTATTTCTGTTTAAATTCGATTATATTAACTAATTTAATTATAAACGACTTACAAACAGTTAAAATAATATAAAAAGCTTGCATTAATTTTTTGTAGTTAAACGAATATACAAATACAAGTTGCATTTCACGCTTACTTATTTTACAAGTAAGATGAGATCGCTACATAGGCTTCAAAAAACAGATTTTTAGCGTCAAGTTCCTATTTCTTTCACTACAAACTTTGCTGACATCAGAAGTGTGTTTTTATCGTTTATACGTCGCTTCCAAATATCACATAAATTCAATTTTTGCATCATCAAGCAGAAAAAGTGTATTTTAACTAAGAAACGTGTTGATCAATTTAGTAATAATAATAAAAAGTTAATAACATTTTGTTTGTTTTTAACTCTTCTCAACACCAGTATTTTGTTTTTTAGAATAATGATAATAAATAGTGGCACAGCTACCACAATTGGCAAGTAAATGCCAAAAAGAAATTTAAATGAAATCAAAATGAGTTTACTTAGAATCTTAGAACGTTATCTTTAATTATAGTTTCTTAAAGTTTTTTGCTAATTAAATATAATTAAATTTATTAATTAAATTATAAATAGCATACTAACAGAAAAATAATACCAAAAATAGTTGTGATTAAGAATAAAACATAATAAAGGCTTAATTATCTATATTTACCAAATGCAGCAAAAAAAAAAAAAAAATAAATAAATATTGAAATTCAAAATTTAACAATGTACTGATTCAGAACAAGCATTTTATCAGTAAAATTATACATTTTTAGGATAATATTTTAATATTTTATATTTATTTAAAAATATATATTATCTACTTCGGTATTTATTATTTGTTTCAATACTGTGTTGATTTTTAAGCAAAAACTAATGTCTCTCTTCAGTATACGAAAAGAGTCTAATACGAATAAAAACAACTGATGAAGACCCAACGTCCAATAGAATGGACATTAAAAAAAAGTTGTTTATTCTCTAAAATATACATTAGATTACTTTAACTGCGATGTCATTTCATTCTTAAAACAATTAACATTAGATGTATGTAGCATTAATATCAAAATACTTTAAAAAAATATTAAAAAATAGCGTTAAAACTGTCTGCTTACCTTCAACAGTCTTTCTCTTATTGCCTGCTACTTTCAAATGATTAAAATACATATTTAGTTGCAATTTTTTATTATTTCGGCGTACAGATAGCAGCACCAGACTATCTAGTGTAATGGACAGCAAGTATTTAGAAGTTCCAACTGAAATTAAGTATTTTATATAAAAAATAAAAATGTCCAATAGAATGGACGCGGGGTCACAGGAGGATATTTAAAGTGAGGTGCAAAAAAATTAGAAATTGAAAAAGGTTTCTTTCTTAAGTATTTGACCTTCATATAAGGATTCAGGAGCATTTTTTGTTTGTCTTTACCTTAAAAAATGGCTCAGATATAGCAGTTTCAATTTCTATTGTGGGTGACATTTTGAAAAATCTGATTTTTTGCATGCGACAGCACTCGTATATATCAACCGATTCCGATGTGAGTGAGCATGTGCACAGCAATTACTAAGGTCTCGACCAAGTTCACTGGTTAGCCTCATCCACCATGTTGTCTTAAAATGGCAGGCACTTTAAGAAATCGCCGAATTTGGCAGCCAAATATAAGTTAGTTTAAAGAAAAGCAGCTTGGATAAAGCTGACTAATTTCGCGAAATTCTCATTCATTATATTGATAAAAATTAGTATTGAATCTCCTATATTCGGTTTCCACTAAATTTAGCTTCGTGTGTTTGAATGATATAAGTTGGCCTTTTTTAAAATAAGGAATATGAAAGCTACCTCTTCCTCCCGGCACAGGCCGGAAGGACTTTTTTCCTCACAATTTGGTGGTTTTTCATATGTTAAAATGGATTAATCGTATGCAATGTGCTAGTCAATTGGTGGATTTTGCTTAATTAGTATTACTTGTATAGGGTTCCATCTGTATTTTGTACAGGGTGATTCATAATGAATGGGACAAAAAGAAAACATGATTGAAAACGTTGTAATTAATATATTTAGAAAATTCAAATTTACCTCAAAAGTACATTTATTCAAGTTTTTACAGGTGTTCAGTATGTGCCCTTCCGGTTACACGACAAAAGTCTACACGGCAATCAAGCTCCTGCCACACTCGTGATAGCTTATCCCCTGTGATGGAGTTCAACACTGCAGTTATCCGCTGCTTCAGTGACTCTAAGTCCTGAGGTAGTGGAGGCACAAACACCTTGTCTTTAACGAAACCCCAGAGAAAGAATCACAGGGCGTTCACGAATTCTTTCAACCACTTCGGGTTTTGTTTCTTTTCGTCCTGGGCTTTTGTTCTTGCATAAGCAGCCTGTACCCTGGAACTGCTTCACCCACCTGCTTATGTTATGCCGATGCGGTGGCTGTTTACGAAATTTCGTGCGAAAATTTCTTTGCACAACAGTTACCGAGGAGGTTTTGGCATATTCGAAAACGCAGTACTCTTTCTCCTGCATGGACGACATTTTGTTTAACAGCGCCTCTAGCGGCGAGTTCGTTATTTTATGATTTTTCCCTGTTGCCAAATAAAACTTGTATAATTGCAGTTGCAGAATAAATTTGTTTCGGCTGAATAAATTCATTACGGTAGTCACAGTGCGCTGTTCTTTTTGGCCCATTTATTATGAATCACCCTGTATAATGTTAGAGTTATAATTTGCTGCTAAATTTGTTAATTTATTGAATTAATTATTGCAATTGGAAATAGATGATGGTTTGTAATTATATTATTGCTAAATATATATATATATATATATATATATATATATATATATATATATATATATATATATATATATATATATATATATATATATATATATATATACATATATATGTGTGTGTGTAGTACACGGCATTATATATTCCTGATATTCAAATTTCATTTTATAAGAAATATTAATTTTTTCCCCAATGCCTTCAGAATTCAAAGAACATTTTAAAAAGGAGATTTCTTTTTTTCTTTTAACTACCGACAGATGGCGCAACAGAGCATATAAACGTTTGTTTTAATATTTTAAAAGTTCAAGACGAATGAATCAATTGTTTGTTTACTTTCATATAGGGATAGATAGAGCTGCCAATCTAATTTTAACTGAAGTTATCGCAGCAGAATATATAGATAATTGAATGTAAGTCATCTCTTAAATGTTAATTTATTTTGAATAATCTGTCTAAATACGTAACTTTTGCGAATAGTGAAAAATAAAGCACGTTTTAAGATTGAAAAATCAAATCAACATTCACTCGTGATGCCACTTGTACAACACAAATTCCAAATCCAGAAACAAATGAATGAATCTTTGAATGAATCTTTAAAAAATACGGTCGACATCCGATTTTGCTCTGAAAACATTTGTAAAAGCATAATAAAGTCTTTAAATAATTTGAAATACGTTTATTTTTAGAAAGGAAACATTAATCCGATGCAAAATAATTCACAGGAATGAATCGCAGAATACAACTATATTCACTGAACAATGAAGCGTTCTCATTGGTCAGAAAATAGATAGCCTTGAAAGACAGAGGAAATTTTTTACGATATTTTTAACAGTGTATAAGGAAAGGGCAGCTGACGTCACTGTTGGTCGAAGAAAGAAAGCAAGAAAAACCTGTCCGTTCCTTATGACTCCTACCTGTACGCATGAGCTAGGGTAATTTGATTGGCCTACATTTAACAGGTCTCTGATATGATTGACCTACGTCGTCAAGTCCTGCAATGATCGTTATGACAAAAATGTAGTTGGTAGATTGGTTGACGGAAGTGTTTGTTTGTAAACATGCCCTCAAAAATGTAAACAAAAGTGAAAAACGTATTTCAAAATATTAATATGCTTTTGCAAAATATTTTAAGAGCATTTAATGAATAGCTGAAAGAGTCTTTCATTTGTTTTTGGATTTTTAATTTGTGCTTATGAATGGCAACGGTAATCGCTTGTATACATCGGAACCCTGTTGTTGGTATCTGATTATTTTTAAATTAGATCTTAAAGCGTTATAATTGTATACTCTTTGAAGGTTTTAGAAAAATTGAAGATGAATATATTACACAACAAATAGATAGATTAAATAAGGCAGTCGGCAGATACTGCATCGAAATGCTTAAGCCTAACATAGCCACGTTTGGATTATCAGGAAACGGAGGAGTTCACTCCCGGAAGCGTTATACACTTAGTGCTTTTATATATATACTTTTATAATTTTCTTTTTTAAATTAATCAAAATTATCTTTTTTGATAAAAGTCATCTAAATAAATTCATTAGCTTTTATAAATTCTTAATTAAAAAAAAAAGACATTTAAATTCGTTATTTAAATGTAAAATGTTGAGTTTATTTTAAATTTTACAGTTGTAAGAAATGTAAAGTTTTAAATTTACTTTTGTTTCGCTCATCCATCATCATAACTAATAGCAATATGAGTGTTTTTCAATTTTAGATTTAATTGAAAAATAAATACCCAAACTAGGTAGGTTCCATGCAGGGTTGCCAGTTTGGCTTCCAATTTCATTCCGAAATTCCGAATTCACACCGGAACTTCCTAAAGAAGAATATTTACTTTAACTAATCACGAAATGTCCGTCATTAAATAAATAAATCAGAAACAGTGCTCGTATTTTCTAGTATGAATTCGAAATTTCGAAATAAAAACGGAGGCCAAGCTGGCAACCCTAGTTCCAAACTATTTACACTTAAAAATAAACACCAGGTTATTTTACATCACTGAATGGAATTAATAAATACTGCGTGTCTATTCATTATTACTGATTTACTCTAAGAAGCGTAAACAGAAAATTTCTATTTTAGAAAATGAATAAGAAATAAAAGTACTCTTTCTACAGTTAGAGCATTTTACAGTTAGAAAAGTGTTTTCTAAAAAATGAAAAATAGTGTATTTAAATGCCGATTTCAGAAATTACAAAGTTTCACGATAAAACGTTAAGACCACTACACATCTACTTTTTAAAGCAATTCTAAAAAATTAAGTATAGTGTAACTTAATACCGATTTTAGAACGTAAAAAGAGTCATGATAAAACGTTGAAAACACATACATCTACTTTTTGAAACATTTAAAAAAAAATGAAATATAGTGTAATTTAATATCGATTTCAGAATTTAAAAAGACTCATGATTAAATGTTAACGACACTATACATATACATTTTCAAGCACATGCTGTCCCGAATTGTAATTTACTTTTGCTACTGCATGGCAAGACGTATATTGATGATTAAAATACAATCGAAGGGAGCGAACAATTTCGCCCGAATTTTTTCACAGCATTTTTCGCTTCATTTAAGCACGGAAAAATGTTAAAAATTCTATGATAAAACTAAGTTATTGCAAAATGTGCCATTGAAATATTAAATAGAAATACCCACAATAGTGCTACCAGACGCCTTTCGAAGTTCCAAGAAATATACCCAGCTTACAATAACTACCAATGAGTTAATCACATATTTTATTGTAACTGAGATTAGTCTTACACGCTTCATTTAATTTCCCACAGCCTGTATGTACAAAAAATATATTTTCCAAAGAAAAGCTCCTATGAAGGATAATATAGAAACTTGATATGATAAAGTATTAAAATATAAAAAAAAATACGCCACATTATTAGTAATAAATAGTCTTGGCCAGCTAAATCTGCAAAAGGCTCCTATGTACGTCGTGTTCCGCGGCATTAATATAGTTTGTAAAATTCAATCTAAATAATTTTATATTTCTTTGTTTAACAAATTTAAAACTAGTTGCTAAAGTTGTGAAAATATCTATATGTCTTGGATAAAGTGGGGACAGACGCCGCGGTGGGACAGATGCCGCAGAGATTGTGTGCGCGACACTAGCGCTCCCTAGGCCAATTTAAAGAGTTCATAGTGTTTCTCTGTGCTGTGTGCTGTATTGTATGCGTTTATACTGCTTAATTGTCAGTATTTACATATTTATGCCCGTTTCCATGGTTTCAACATGCGTGGTAAGTTGCTAAAATTATTCTAATAAAGTTTTATTACATATTTTAAGACAAATAAATAGAGATTTTATCCCAAAACCGATTGTAACTGTAGACTACATCCTCGTAGAGTACAGAATGTTCTCATCTTACTTTCGCGTCGCTCATATGACACAAAATGGCGGCGCGGCATCTTATCCGCCACTATGGGATAGATGCCGCAAATTGCATTTTTGTTTTTCGTTCAAAGTCGAATTCATAACTGCGATTTAAATAGAGCTTACATTTAAATCAACGTATATTAGCACATTCAGCGATTTATCAAAATATTCTCAGCAATAATGTTGGTTGGTCAATGTTGGTGTGAATAAGGAAACCTTAGGCCGTTTACAGTTATCACCATCTAAACTGTTAAACAAAATATCTCCTATCCCGATAGTCAAAAGTCCTATGCAGCCAAGTAATAGAAAGCAAAAGGATGCAAATATTACAAGCACAGAGTTTATAAACAAGAAAAAGGAAGAAGGAAATAAAAAACAAAAGAAACTAGAAATGGTCAAAGAACGACAGCTTGGCAGACGTAAAATTTGTAAAAAAAGGAAGAGAAAGATCAACTTGAAACCCGCTTACTTCACCTTTAGAACACCTTACTACACCTTTACTAAACTAAAATATGAGTCATCTTCCGACAGTGTGTAAATTGTTCCTTTTATCGATTCTGATGGCAGTATTGGATTGAAATTTGATGACCCCTGAATGTGCTAAATGTCTGGAGTCTTATCAAGAAACAAAGTCGAAAGCGATCAAGATTCAGTGCACCAAATTCAATCGATAGATGTAACGGGAAGTGTGGTGTGATTGTGGGCAAAGGGAAATTTAAAATCAAAGAATGAGAAGAAATGCCAAAAATAAACAGACTAGGTCCTAAATAGAATAGAACTAATACTTACATTAAGAGCAAACAACAATGTTAACCTGGATGTAAACCAGTGATTTATTTTTTTTTGTAATTATGCTGTCTATTGTTTCCAGTAATTTTGCTATCCATTCATGTAAATTCAAATGTTTTTCTTTTCATTTTCATTTTTTGTCTTAAGTTTTACTTATAGACCTTACATTTTTGCATATTCGTTAAACATTTCATAATTTAGTGAGATATATAATTCTTGCACGTTTACTGTTAATTATTTTCATTTTTAAGTAGTTATAGAAAATAAAAATGTGAATTGCTTTAAAAAAAAAGAGCCTAGTTTTTTTCTGCATCTGTCCCACACTCCATGCGGCATCTTACCCAGCATATAAAAAAGGATGTTAAAAAATGATGTTTGGTAAAATAATTAGGCCTACTTTATTAAAAGGGATTTAACTTGTTTAACTTAGAAATTACATTCTAAAGGGTTTGATTAATGATTTCTGGTACTTAGTTTGATGTTTTTTGCTTTATTGTACATTTTACAAGAAGAAAAGTAAAACTGCGGCATCTGTCCCCATTTTACCCTATCATATGAAATATATACATTGCATTACCTCAGATGAAGAAATTAAATTATACTATACTAAACTAATTATATCCATTTTTTCTGGTAATAATGACCAGAAATTATCAATAATGGATCAATAAAATAATTGTGATCAGTAAAAATATCAAGATTCAGCTCCAGTTTATACATTAGATAATAAGTCATATTTTTAAAAGAATTCTCTGCTCAATTTAATGCATCTATATAAATTATTTAAACTGTGTATGAAAATCACAATGCACTAAAAAAACCTATAGTCAAAAGAAAAAAGAGATATTTTTATCTTATTATTGGATAAAATGTACTTTAACAATACTTTTTAGAGATATAAAAACACACAAGAAATTTTATCTTTTGAAAATCTTTCTTTTACGATTTCTAAAATTTGTTCCTTTTAAAAGACACTTTTATTATCTTTTTGTGTATTCCTATTTCATAAATATGTATTCAATAATTTAAAAATAATATACAAAGAAAATCTAAAGCTCTGGAAACAAGTCACCTATATAATAAATGTATAAAACAGATCCCCCTAGACGAGTTTCATAACGATTTTTACAACAATATGTTTGTTATCTGTTATATATCCTAGCTGAAAACTTTTATTTCAGATCCAATAATCTGCAATGTTCTTATTTATCACATAAATGCACGATAGCAAAAACATTTATTTATGAAGAAAACCGATTTGAAAGTCCGGCAAACAGCGAGAAAAATGTATTGTGATTTATTTTATGTAATAAAGAATAATAAAACAGGTAGAAAATTGGATTATGTTCTTATTAAAGTATTGTTTAATTTAATATGTGCATATTTAATTTAATCTATGCTCAAAGGATTTTGATTTATTGACAATAAAAGAGACGTTTCTGAAGTTTAGAGTGGGTTAAATTATAAAATTAACGAGTTCTTGTTTCAAACATTTTTACTATAAGTTATTACTATAAGTTATATTTTTGCTATAGTTTAACTTGATGTGACATGCCGTGTTGTAGAAGAGGCCGTATCGCATACTTTTTATATGCGCACATGCGCAGGCAATGTAGAGAAAAGCTGCTCAGTTGTAAGGAAGAGGGTTCCCTAGTGATACCTTAATTGTCATTAGTGTTCTTTTTTTTAAATTTTTAAGTTGTACTTTTTCATTGCTGTTTTGTCTTAACACTTCTGCTAACTGTCCAAAATCATTTACGTGACTTCCCTATTTGCCTATATAAGTCTTAATTTAAACACCAGAGAAATAAATATGATGTGTTTAGAGAATACAGGCATCTGACCTTTCTACAAAGCATAAATGGTGGCCGGTTCCTGCATCTGCACGTCAGTGGAGGGATCCGGCGTCTTTCCCAATACTTTGGGGTGAATCGATGAACATTTTTTGGGGGTAAGATGCCCCGGTTGTTTTCCCTTGGGGTAAGATGCCGGTAATTTTCCGTTACGGCAATTGCCTGGTTGTGTCTTCATTGTTTAAATTACGCTTGGCTACTACTAACTTGACAACAATTTTAATCAGATAATTTAAATCAGTGATTAAATCGTGATTTAATCAACTGATTAAAAAAATCATTGGTTAAAATTATAAATTTTCTAAACGTTTAAAATGACATAAAGAAACATTAAAATCTAAGATGAACATAATTTGAAAGGTTTCTATATGTATTCTGCCTTATAAATAAACTTTACTGACCTTAAAAATAATTGTTTAATAATTATTCATGTTAATCACTATTAAAAATTTTATGTTAAATGCAGCTATAAATAATTTTAATAAATGTAAATATTGGTAGTATGTAATATAGTTTTAGATAACTAGGGTTTTCTGCCCCCTACGAGCTATGCTCACCAGCCTTCATCCAGACACCGCAGACTCTAAAAACACGCTAATTTGATCTGCTTTTAAAAGATTACGGAAGATTAAATCGTAATTAAAAGACTAGTGGTGATCGCCTGTAATCAGGTTTCCATTCATTTCCCTTTGACTGGGGGATTTTAAGACAGAATCAATTGCTGTCGTCACAGCTAACTGCAACTTTCGTGATTGTTTAAATAAGATCAACCCACCAATTTAAAATTAGCTTGTATAAAATGGGTAAGTAAACAAATTTATGAAAACGCTATAAGAAATTTATTTTAAATTACACATTTTAAATATATCGTTTTAAATGTGATGCAGTTTTCACCAGTCTTTTTTTTCATTTAAATTTTCAAAGAAAAATCATTTAAAGGCCAATAAAAGTCAAACTAAATCGGTGTGACAATAGCAACTGCGAATTCCCAGGTCCAAGCCTTTCTAAAAAGGAATCAGATAAGAAATAAAAGGGTAGAAAGACAGAATCTTCAACTGACGATGATATGGATGATGAGTAAATTCCCTCCCAAGATTCCCAAGACGAGGATTTTTTAAAAAGTGTATAAGAATGATTGTTCAGAGTGTCTAGCAGAGTGCAATAAAACCTCGGTAAATTGTGTTGGTATCAAGTGTATTCAGTGAAACTCTTGGTTATATAAAAGCGTCTCAAAGTTCCTAAACAAATGTGCAATTTGTGGCAGACCTGAGATGTTGCTAAAAAGAACAAAGGGACATATGAAAAACATTAGCAAAAAAGCTTAACTCTAAAGCAGTTTATCATAGTGGCTTTACCATAGTTAAACTTGCTATATTGCTTAAAATAATCATACTTAAGTGCCATAATTCTTTTAAATGTTAAGTAGAACATAATATATTAAATAAACATTATACAAACATATATATTAACATAACATAAAGAATTATATAACAAATAAATATTAGTTTGTTCTTTTATTATATTGCCAACGTTTGTTACATTCATATTTTTGTAATTTCCTAATATTAAGTAAGTTAACAACACTAGTATGTCTAAAGTATTAAAGTTACTTTTATTCGTCTCATTATGTTTTATAATGCTTCAAAAAAATTATTGTTTACATTGAAACTCCATAAGGCATATTACCCCTAGATAGTCTGCCATCTTACCGATATCTATGGGTTAGATGTTAAAATGAAAGTGTTTACAGAAACAAAATTTTCGATGCTTTCTATAACATCTGAAAAATGAAGTAAGTTTTTAAATCATACACAAGAGTCTAAACTTTAACAAGAAATCGATGAATATCGAATATAAACAACAGGCGATTTTTAAAATAATTAAGTCAAAAACTACGGCATCTTCACCCAATCTACTCTACATTTATTTACCAATTTTGCCTTAGACGGTGCAATAAAATATGTTCTGAATAAAAAAATACTTTTTGATAACAAAATAATTTTCCTACTTTCTCTCAAAAATATTTAAGGTATCTACCTACCTTCGGAGCGTTTTCAAACAAGTACAATATTGTATAAATACACATATTTTTAGGTAAATTGTTATGCAGAATGAGACATACAATCAGACATACATAAAAACGAAAACATAAAATCCTAACAATATGTTCATAACATTTCACAAATTGGTGTTATTTCCAGTTTTTAGCAACACTTCATGCTTACGCAGACAGCGTGCACTCAATTCAACTAAATATATTTCAATTTCCTTTGTACTATATAGTACTATTACACGTACACTGGACATAGGAATACTGTACACTGAAATAGGAGTTTTACTATGCCTTCAAAATTAACTGAAATATTTCAAAATATGTAAAAAAAAATGTATTTTTTAATTAAAAATTACGATTTTTTTTTATATTCGAGTAACTATAAAACAATAACATTATCACATAGAGCTTGGATTCTACATAGTTCAGAACACAGTGAGTAATGTCGAAAACATTCAGACAAAATGTCACTGAAATCAGTGATGTAGTCGTAAAAAAACCAGAGGTTATACGCTATAAGCAGAGGGTATATGTTAAAGTCATGAACGTCATGCCTAGGGTATTCGCTATAGCTTTATTTGAGAAACAGGGGGTATACGGTGCTTCTTAAAAACATCCAGGAGGTATACGGCGTATTCCCGCGTAAACCCTCCACTACATCCCTGACTGAAATATGTCTAAAAGATGTTATGTAATGAAGTGTATAGTACATGGAAATAACGGAAAAAATTGATTTTCCAGAAATCGAATCTAAAAATTTCTTATCAATATTATTCCTTATCTATAGAATACATTCAAAAGTGTCAATTAACTTTAATTATTGTTTTTATGTAAAAACATAATAAAATCATGCATCGAAACACTGTATACATTTCTTCTGGCCTTCCTGCTCACTTCTGTATTTGACTCATTACTTCCTATTAAGTTGGCCCCAAATTCTTTTCTAATAATCATAGGAATGCAATTAAAACCGATATGGAACCACATCTCTTTGAAATAAAACAAACAAACAAAAAAGGGAAAATTTTCAACAAAACGCACATTTTAATGTAAATAAATACCTTAACATTAAAGTTCCCGGAAATTTATAAAAATTCCATGGATCAACATCAGTGGAATAGAAAGATCGATGGTTGTGAAGGGAAGTGGCGCTTTTGCCTGCTGCCGTTACCTTCCGGTTACAATTAAAATTGATGGTGAAAGCTTGGTCGAATAATTTTTCTAAAAGTATGCGAAGTTCACTGTTGAGAGATCGAAAGTGAAGCATCGGTATAAAATGTCGGAGGGGCACCTCGAATCAAAAGTTTTAATGTAAAAATGAAGTATTTATTGGAAAAGTGAGGATTTACTTCCTAAACGCGGTTTAATAATCAAATGCATTACTTATCATAATTTTTATTGCAGAAGGCAATTGTAAGTAGCGCATGTTGTCTACAACTATTCACAGAGGGAAAAGAGATGTGTGTCCACATGCTTACAATATTTTAAATATGCTTGTATCCTATGAATGGATCTGAAACTCTGAGAAGCAGTTATGTCGGAATAAAATCCGTTATCATCGAATTTAATAAAAATACATTGCAAATGTTCGTATTGTTGGTTTCAAATCATACAGTGTAATGTATTAAAATAATATAACAAATTAAATTTTAAAATATTATAATGTTAAATAGCGGTAGTTTAGAGTTCAGAATATCTTAGGTGTACTTCTACAATTGACTAAGAAAAAGTTGTAAAAACATAATCATTTGCAGTGCCATCCAGCAACCTGAAATATTGATAGTTGTTAATGGTAAATTAAATTGTAGATGATGCACAAAAAAGTGTGCGCATATAAATCTTATTATGAATTCTATACATATAGTTTCAAAGGGAACTGAGGAAATGCTTTGTTGAGGAAATCAGTAATGTGTCTTGGTCTGTTGTATTTGATAACAGTACAAATCATTGATAGCAAAAGACCATTGACAGACTTCAGAATAAGAATCATGGAGTAAGAAATATACCAAAATAAAGAGCTATACACAATAATGCAATAAATATATACAATAATGCTTAACTCTTTTTGTACGTTACTCTACAAATACTAAATTTTGCTTAATATTTTGGATAACTAAATATGATATCTGCACGGAAATTATTTGAAATTTTATCATGTTCGACTCTTGAGTTAACATTGGCCTAATCTAAAATGTCTAAAAACACACTCAGTCAACACCGTAATCCGTTTTAAAACTAAAACTTTGAAATTTCTTTCTATTGGTTGAAAAATACCACCGAACAGCTGTTTAAAAATTGATATCAACTCGAAGTTCGCCTTTTCTTTCCTAACCCGTCGAGAGCATGGGTAGTTGTGAAATGCTATCAGGGTTTCCATGTACGAGAACGAAAGTATCTCTCCTCACAGTTATTTTTGAAGGTGCTTCTATCGGAATATAACCAAAACTAGCTAATGTCTAAATCCATTCAAAAACTTGCATTTTTGCATGTAGCGACACGAATTCAAAAAACATAGGTCACCAAATATAAAAAGCACATTTTTACGGATCAAGTTTTATTGTTATTAAAAAGAGAGAAAATATGAAAGATGCATTTATCAAATTAATGCTAATAAAGCTTAAGTGAAAATTGCCCCACCAGTGGCTGAGAGGTTCTGCTCGTGAAGCTGGTAGACGGGAGCTGCTGAGTTCGAACCCAATCGCGCCTTCGGCCTAACCGTTTCGGAGTTTTCGTGGTTTTCTTCGAAAGCGTGGATTCCCATGCGTAAATACGGGTTAGATTCCCTTATAAAGATCCCCACGAAGGGCATTTCCCACCAGGGTCTATATCCCACGTGTTGATAATTGGCCGTCATAAATACAAACCAAACCAAACCTTAAGTGAGATATTTGTTATGTTCATTTTCCAAATAAACTTTCGCAATCATTTAGCATTTTGCGAACGCCATACGACTAAATAATGGTTATTTAAGAAACTCTTACGATTTTTTCAAAATAGAAATTTTGCTTTTATAGAGTTTATTAAAATAAAAGTTTTCAGATATCAGTTATAATCCATTAAGTCCTAAATGCTATTTAAATCAAATTCTGGAAACACATTACAAGCTTACAGTAAGAGTTTAAAGTTTGAATTATGGTCTTAAAAGAAACATTTTATACAAATACTAGGGGGGCTCTGCCCCCTGCAAGCTACGCTTCACAAGTCCCGTTCAGATCCCACAGAATCTAAAAACACGCTAATCTGATGGGTTTTAAAAATATTAGAGAAGAGTGAATTATACTGAAAAAAGCTGTGCAGATCTCCCTGTAAACGGGTTTCCATTCAATTCCCTTTGATTGCAAAAATTTAAGGGCGAATCTGTTGCTGTTAAGACATCCAATGGTTGTTTTCGTTTTTGATTAAAGAGGTTCAGTTAAACATTTTAAAAGAAGCTAAAATAAAATGAATTAAGTATACAGAGTCTTTGTCTCCCGATATTTAAAAAAAACCTCTATAACAATAGCCTAAGTCATGTGACTATCATCAACAGTTCCTGGCGGACCACTTCGCTTTTTATACTCTAGGTGCCATTTTGGTATTTTAATGTCAGCCAGGCACAGGTGATAAGTTGCCAAATATTATTCTATCGCTATCATTTCATCTATATTATAATAGTTCAAGTCATCAACTGCCAAAAACAAATATGGTCTGAATTCTTCGTCTTTCATATGAAAGTTTGGCACACATGTCATATATATATTGGCGCGATTTTTTTTCGACGCCAATTTGGGGAACGCATCAACAGCATAAAGAACAACATCCGGCTTATCATATGAAGCAAAATAACGATATTTTGGCGCCAGTTAAGTGCCCGTTCCGTATATGACATTGGCGTTAGACAAAAATCACGCCGTAAGTTTTCCATTTTGATTAAAAAATCAAAATTTTTTTTCGAATAAAACTACATAAAAGTTGCCATGGTCGCAAAGAATTCTTGGTACTGTTACACTAACCGGATGCAAATCCCGCCAATAGCTTTTTTCAACTCGCCAGTTAGTATTTTTTTTTCCGATTGGTAATATTTGGCCAGATGATACGCACCGCAGGTTTGGCGTGATTTTTTTTTTTTTTTTTTTTTTTTACGAAAATTTGGGGTAAACCTCGTTTTCAAATACCAGTTACATATGCATTTTTGGTATTACTTAGTTATCCCGTCGACCAAAAATCTATCGCCAAACTATAAGATTAAATGCCAATACTGGTTGATCGTAAATGTCACATTCACTTGACTTTAAGCAAGTTACACGTGTTTACGGCATCAAGTGATTTTTATTTCGACGTTTTATTTGTATATTTATTAATGTTATACTAATTTATTTGTTCTTTCGTTATTTAAAATAAAAATTATGACAATTTGTATAATTTGGCGAAATTGGAAGACGGAATAACTAAGTAGTACCATATTTTTTAATTATTTTCTATTATTTTCTAAAGTAAATATCAAATAGAAATAATTAATAACTATAGAGTAAAAGAATTTATATAATTTAAAAAAAGAAATAAAAGTAAATAAATATTTATTATTAAATAAACAACAATAGCCGGGTTACCATGTCAATCACAATAATGCCATTTTGGCTCCAGTTAGTAACCTCGGTACGTAGATAATAGCTGTGCCTATTTTTTTTTCTTTTCGTTTTGTTTTAAAAACAAAGAAAGAAGTGAAAGTCATCAATTTTAAATGAAAGTTGTGTATTTTAAATAAAATGAATGAAAGGATTATATTTTAAATGAAATTAATGAAATATAAAAAGTACAACGGGAAAAATGTTTAGCGAATTATCACCTGCGTCTCGCTAACATAAAGATACCGTCATAATTGATTTCTCTATCAGAATGTTTCGATTTGGCGAAAGATTGTTCAAGTAAATTGAATTATGACTAAAAGTAGCATGATACATTTCTTAGTATACATTTAAGGGAGGCCAAACTGGTAGCCAAATTAGTTTAAAATAATAACCTTTTCTGAAATATGAAAAGAAAAAGTATGTGTTATGATTAAAATTTGAGTTGCCATCATTAGAAAAATGTATTTAATATTAGACAAAATTTAATATTTCGAAAACTAATTCGAATTTAAAAATTATAATGCCAGTTTTGAGATCAGCGGATCAATACTGATTTTTGGTATTGTTTTCATCGCAAAGTATTCCATATTTTAGGAGAAATCGCCGTGAAACATAATCAATTGTTTAGTCAGTCGTTTCAAAGAATCGTTACATAAATTCCTTTCATTTCAGCCGTTTCATATATCCGTTTCATAAATTCGTTTCATTAGGATTTTATATATATAGGGTAGATATAATTAAAAAATACTCGTGTACATATGTGCGTGTGCATATATTGTGTGAAACAATCAGATCGAACAAAAAAATGGTACAATTCAGCACATTCTACAATTTAACAAGTTGCAAATATTTTTCCGTTTCGAAATATTTTTGAATGAATTCAGATTAAGGTAAAAGACTTTTTGCGACTGAGAAGGCAATATATAGCATTCTCGCTTTCGAAAAATATTAATGGAATATAAATAAAATATTAAAAGGAGATTGTAGAAATAGGTAGGACTATGATATTTTATAAATGCGTAAAATATAATTTTTCCAAAATTATGTAAAATGCATCAACGAAAGTTTTTTTATGCATATTTCAAAAGAGTTTAAGAGCAGTATGAAATTATTCTTTGGGTATTAGAAAAAAGGACTAAGCCGTTTTAAGTACTTTTTAACACTTGATTTTTGCTTTATTGTCCTCAGCTTTCTTTACTATTACATTATTCTCTAAACCAAACATTGCTAAAAAATCTCATTTTAGGTCAATTCCATCGTAACTGACGTAACACTTTATCAGCGAATTTTGTTTTCAAAACTGTATCCCGTTAAAAAAGTGATGTAATATTCTCAATAACACTAAGTAATCACAAATTATAAAAGTAACTTGTTTAATTAATTTCTGAACAATTCAAAAATGAAAAATGGCATTTACACATGTAACTGACGTAACTTTTATTGCGTAATTGACGCAACATTATGACTTTAGATAGACAATAATGGTACTTAACTTAGTTTGTAAACAGTAATTTACAATGCCTTTTTATTAGCATTTTATTGTAGAACATAAAAATATCAATATTTCCAATCATACCCATAAACTAAACACATTATAAATTTTATTGCCCCCAAATGAGAATTTTCTCTAGAATTGACCTTTAGCATTATATCAATATTCTATAAATATTTCTGAAAAGTTATATATTGCTTTCTTAACGGCTAAAGGTGATTTTATTTAACTCATTAACCACCGAAACCACAACATAGAGATGTCGAACTTTTTTCCAGAAAAACGTTTGCCACCACAAATTTTGAAACATAATATTTTCTTTATTTAATGATCAAAATACGTTATTTATTAAGGCAACTTTTTTAATACAAAAATAGTGGTAGCTTGACAGATAAATTAAGCATGCATATTTATTTTTACCATTGCGTCAAAGCAACACCAGCGGGTAATAGGTTAATCTGAATTCATTGAAAAATATTTTGAAGAGCATAAACATTTACAATGGATTTTGAATCAGAATCAACCAGATGATTCGACTGAATACAAGAATGAAGTTTGATGTCTAAAAGAGTTGAGCAGGTAGTTTCTATTAATGGTTTCCGGATACGTATAATGCTACCGTAAAAATTTGTTGGCGTAGTTTAGTATTCTAACGGTTAACGTTTCGGATGCCATGGAATATAGGAGAGCTATTGTCACTTTCTGAAACCATCAGAAACCTTTCCGTATTTTTGGGTTTAGTTTCCGCAGTAGAGTGAAACCGAAACATTTTTCTGCTCGAATCAGAAACCTCTCCGTTAGTACCATGCAACAGATGTCTCTATACATTCAGAAACGGTTAGCAAAATTTTTTACATTGCGGAAAATGCGACTAATCTATCTCTATAAAAAATATTTAATCCTCTGAAGTTGTGAAAGAAGAATAAGAAAAAAATTATATTAGTTCTATATGAAAATAACAACAATTATATTTATAATTTGTCTATGATAAGATATGTTTGATCTAGTCAGAAATCTTTATGCTACTGGAAGTGAAACTAGCTTTTATGACACAATTTGTGAAGAAAACGCTTAATTTAAAGTAAAAATAGGTTTTACTATTTTCTGGTTATCACACTAAAGAAGAGGACTTCGCTAAAGTTACATGGCTTACATGTCCGCCAGTGACTATTGAATTGTGAATTTTCAAATAGTAAAGAACAGTTTCCTTAAAAATATATGAATAATTTTACTCTTGATATCACGGATATTTTTTTCAGCTCATAAAATGTCTGTATAATCATAAAGCACTTAGTTTCGACACATAATTTAGCTATACATATTCATTAACTCCTAGACAATGTCATCTAAGGAGGCACAGACACACATGACTATACATACACTGCACAAAGTAACATACAGAGAGAGAATGGGAAAAGCAGAGGATGCAAATAGTATTTTCTAAATCAGTACGAGGCAGAAGGAACCTTGTACGAACGAAAATTGTTGAAAAATTGAAATGTACTCGCATAATAGTACTATTGTAGTGAACTGAAATAGCACTATTTAAGAAATTATTATGAAAGAACATCGGTTTGTAATACTGAAGAAAATAAATATTTTTTGGAACACGGGTTTGTTACACGTAGGTTTTTTGAACATATGTGCACGACAATATGTGCATGTTTATGCAATGTGCATTCTATACGCACATATAAATAAATACGAGTCAGAAAGAAACCTGTGCCCACGAAAATGGTTGGAAAAGTGAAATGTACTCCCATAATAGTACTTTTGTAGCAAACTGCAATAGCACTATTTGAAAAGTTAATAAGAAAAAATATCGATTTGAAATACTGTGGAAAAAAATCTCCCATTTTACAAAAGGAATAGCTACGCATACGTTTTTCGCCACGACAATAAGTTTTTATCATTCTTTAATAAAAATTACGCAGCAGTATACATTCAAGACTGCATCTTGCCAATATACGTATGAAAGAAAATCCAACATGAAGAATATATATTTTTAAGTACAGTGAAACATCCCTGTGCGATCATTTTTTTCACGGAACGAAATTTATGCCCATTAACTCCATTTAGAGAAAATCCCAGTTGAACCCCCCACCCCCCATGAGCGACCAATTTCTTTGAAGAAAATGAAACAAATTTCGTTTTTTCCTGGTCGCTTGAAGGAGGTTCAATTAGAAAAATAATTCCGAAAAGCACATTATTCATCAACCTTCTAAACTAAGTTTAGATTTTTTTATTATTCCGATAATTTTAAACGTTTAAACCTCTTTGTGTCTTTTTAGGCAATGTATTTAACGCTGATGATGATTTAAGAATGACGGTCAATAAACTCCCCTGCCCTATTATGTCAGGAAACTCTGAAATAAATAGATAAATTATTGAAATCATCATTATTTGTTCCCGTCATTGTATTTATTTACTGAACTTCGAAAGGACTTGGAAATAAAAATTATGAAAGAAAAACCTGTAAAGTCAAAGCAAACGTCAATATATTCATTTTTTAAACTCTACAATAATTAACTTATGTAATTAACTTTTGTTTTGATACTTAAATGTTTATATTTTTTCCTAATGTGAAAAATAAATTTTAGTAACCTTAATTGTTACATTTTTTCAAGAATTAAAATCTAAATTTAAACATGAAATCCAATAAGAGTCCACCTCTCGAAGCGACCATTTTTATTGGAACGAAAAGTAGTCGCTTTAAGGAGGTTTTACTGTATTTAATAGTGATAGTCAAACTTTTATAAATGTCGAAAAATTACTTTAACTTTTAAATATAAGAAAAGGTTAAAAGATTTGACATTTCAATAAATGAATGCAACATTTATATTCATTAGTAGCAACATGTAATAATACATGTTTTCTTTAATTTCAAGAAACATGCCTTACATTTCCTTGGTACGACTTTTCTTAGCTGTTAGAAAAACCGTTATGAAATATTTTTCACTAACGCTTCCTGTTTGAAAAAAGCTTTAACTTGAAATAAAATTACATTAGAAGAAAATAAAATTATTTGAAACGTGTTTCACATAATACTGAAGGAAATGTACTTTCTGTATTAATGCAATATTTGAAGAATTTCAAAGAATTCTTTTTTCATTCGTAATTAAATTTATTATAATTTAATAAAATATCATCCAACAAATGCAAATGTTTAAAATAATCAACTATAAATTTAATATAAAATATAAATAGATTTTATCACACGTAAAGACATATGAAGAATTACTGAACAAAAATTCCCAAATGAGAAATATATTAAGATTAATCTGGATCTTAAAATCAGGCTACTTATTTTTAAATTATCTAACGTTATGCATAAATAACGTTACAATAAAATGAAAATTAAATTCATTGTATCAAATTTGTAATTAATGGCACCAAAATATTAATATCGATTAAATCTTGATAAAATAAAACATATAAAATTTTGTAAGGTTATATAATTAATTCTTCTAAGACCGAAAAGGCATTTGAATGAGAAATTACCATTCTGAAATAAAGATTTTTTAAATCTATATGTACATTAGATAAAATACCCATTTCTCAAAGAGAATAAACTTATTCAGATAATTTTTCATATGATTAATTAAATCAGTTTTAGAATTTTTACTGTGTAATTCCTCTCATTTCTGTGTTTTAGAATAGGTGTTTAATCAATCAAATCACGTGAGTTTAAATTTCTATAATTAATAAAAATGTGATAATTGAGTGAAATTGAAATAAAAAAAAATCTGTAAGGTGGGGGGGGGGGGGATGTCAAAGGGATTTTTTAAACGCTTTTTCTTTATCTTAATTCGTGTATACCAAACCGAAATTATGCCGAAAACTATTTAAAATTCCGTTATTAAAGATGATTTAGGGAGCTAAAATTGCTTTGTTTTCATTTTTTATATAGTTTGATGTATGAGTTGAATCCTTTTTATAAGAATGGAGATAAGTATAAAACTTTTATATAAATAGAAGGAATTTCACAAATTTATTATAATTAAGAAGTTATCAGGGTTTTTCGTTTTTCACAATACCCCTTCCTATTTCCACCCCTCTTGGTCCGATTTTGGCCCATTAACGAACTTGACCGAGATTTTATGTCCCTTGATTTTATGTATCAGTTTGGAAAAGATTTGTGCAGAATTATGGAAGTTATCGTGTCTATAAAAAAGTGATGTAGATAGATACGTAAGTTTTTTTTTTTTTTTTTTTTACTGGTGGTAGTTTTGGGTTCTAGGGGTCATGATCAGTGTAGTTCTATAAAAAGATTTTCGCAATTCCAACATACCGGAGAATGTAATAGGTAGTATTTCAGACGAAATCTACCTAAAAACCTATAGGTCTGCGATGGGCATCTAGAAACTCCCAATATCAAAAGTAGTATAATTGGATCACCAGAGATTCTTCTGCAATGTTCACTACAGAAAGTGCAGTCACACTCGCAGAAAAACAATCAAATCAGCAATTTTGTTATCTTATTGCTCGTAATAAAAAGAAGCTTACTAATTGAAAATATGTGATCTAGTACAACGTTTTCTTTCTAAAAAACATAATTGCATCTTAAAGATCAGAAACTAATGCATTCATCGTTTTTTGGCCTTAAATTAGGCCATATGGCCTGTCGAGATGATACAAGTAGTAACTACCTTACAAATTACTTTAAAAGTTTGTCATTTAGTAATTAATTACCGATGAAAATTTCATACAGCTGCTGAAGTTTTTTCTCTTCAACTTAAATTTTCATAAATATATTCATCTTTGACATACCTTCAAAAAATGTTCATTAATTTTACTCCATTTTCCGAAGCCCGTATCTCAAAAGGGACAATTCTGATTTATTACCGTGTGTAATACTGGAAAAATCACACCTTAATTCGCAAGAAATCTTTTGTTTCATTTTTAGCTCTTCGGTCTAAGGTAAATAAAGCTTGGTTCAAAACATCTACTATATGTGAGATTCGAAACTATATCCGCCGTAGATATTGATTCTAAAAATATATATGGAAGTTTCTGGAAGACTGAGAACAGTGGGAGAGAATAGCATAAACGGTATTGCAAAGTAATATCCCAGTAGACTAAAATATCTCTAAAACGGATAAAGGTATAAAAGTGGAACGAATGCCTAACAATAGTAAAATGACTATGCGCTATCATATGAGAGTGTTTGTAGTGCCCTTTAGTTGCTAAATGTTAAAAGTATCGAGCTATATCAAAATATATCTAAAAAATGTTAATTAGAAAACTTTAGAGCATTCTGAATTTAGTATGAAATGATGTTTTTCATGAATAATAACCTACGTATGTGATGACTGTAATAAAGCTCTGAAATTTTAATTTTTCGAGACCCAATCACCGGCTTAAATACGCTAATTGCTTCGAAACTTCCAGACCTTCTAATAAAGTTATTTGTGCATTCAAGATTTCATTTCATAATATATCGAAGATGCTCCAAACTTTTATAATTGACATTTTCCCGCTATCTCTGATGTTTTTCGGGATTGGGTTGACATTTTCCGCATTTAGCCATTAGGGGCGCTGCAACTACTGACATATACTAAAGAATAGTCTTTTTACTATAGGTAAACACTTGTTCAACTATTCAAGTTTTATCTGTTCAGGAAATATGTTAGTGTACCTAGACATCAGTCCCCGCAGGCCAGTTGACATGGAATAACACATTTCAGATACTTTTATCTTATTATTTCCTAACTACAGTGTTCTCTGTCTTCGAAAGATTTCCAGAGACATTTTTAGAATAATTTTCTTCGGCGGATATAGTTGTATCCCTAAATAAAAATTCAGCCAGATGGGGAATGCCACAGATTTGACGCATCTGGCTGATTTTTTATTGAGGGATTCCAAATTCTCACCAGTAAGTTTAAATAGTTATTATTGTTTTATAACATGATGGATATTCCACAAATAAAATAAAAGAAAATCGCTATTAAAAATATTCCGTGGTGAGTTCCAACTCTAGTGAGAAGTCGGTCGATTAGTGATGACGTCACAACTCGTGTCCTCTGGCCTTGAGTATTTCGATGGCAGCGCCTCAGCCCGTGATATTGAAGGGAGCGAGAATTAAGTGGTTAAATGCATAATGTTGCATATCTACATCACTTTTTATTAAATCCTTAGGAACCAGTATATTTATGTAGAAATATTAATCCTGTAAAAATTACAAAAATATTAAGTTAAAAATCTATCTTAAAATTTCTAGTGTCTAATCTTTAATATAAGAGTAAAAACCTGAATTCTAAAAAAATAATTTATACCTTTAAGGGTTAAGTTTTACAAAATGAATTAAAATATACTTTTCAAAAAAAATATATATATATTAACCGACTTAAAAAAAAGCTCTAAAAAGAATTAAACAATTCTTTAAAATTCTCTAATGACAAAATATTTTCGAATAACTAAAAATCCGAAATCATGTGTCGGCATAAATTGATAAATTTAATATGTACAATCTAATACCCACCGAACATGGATTTTCGAGAGGATATCTTTTACAAGAGATGAATTTTCAGGCTTATGATTTAATTTACGGATATATACATATAAAAAGTAATCAATTACTTTTTGAAGTTCGGTGCTAAAGAAACCGAATCGATAATGATTAAGCAGCTTATTTGCTGAAGGAATATATTATTTCCGTCTTTGTATCATTTTTTCCATCATCACTTTATTCATGGTACTAGGAACAACATATTCACAGTTCTTGCTGTACTTAAGGTAGTTTAGCATCAAACTTCAAAAAGTAATTGATTACTTTTTATATGTATGTATTCGTAAATTAAATGATAAGCCTGAAAATTCATCTCTTGTAAAAGATATTCTCCCGAAAATCCATGTTTGGTGGGTATTAGATTGTACATATTAAATTTATCATTTTTATGCCGACACATGATTTCGGATTTTTAGTTATTCGAAAATATTTTGTCATTAGAGAATTTTAAAGAATTATTTAATTCTTTTTAGAGCTTTTTTTTTAAGTCGGTTAATATATATTTTTTAAAGTATATTTTATTTCCTACTTTTAAATTATTAATATAATAATACATAACTAACCTGATTCCAATATATGCTGAATAAATAAATAATTTCTAATACAAATTATAATTCATCAAAATTATTCATTAAAAATAAATGGTTTTTAATGAAATCTTTGTATTTTCATTATAAGAAATATGGTTTTCTTAGGATTTAATATTTAAAATATAGTTGTTTTAAAAAAAATAAATTGCATTCATATCAGTCTACATTCAAGAATAATTATTTAGTAGAATTCTCTTGACTAGAAACAAAACGCAGAATATATAGTAATCTTTGTATTGAATCTTCACGGACGCTATTCCATCTACGTTATGATCACGTGGTCAAGGTAAAAACTTCTAGCTTAAAGAAGGGAAGACTCCGTAGACGTAATGTAAATCCCCGCCAGCCAGTAAAACAGTTCATGAGGAAAGCAGTAGTAGCCTCCCTTGTTATCAGTTAGAAATTTTTGGGGTAAATTTCCGGTAGCGCGTGATTTTTTTCAGCTTCGAACCCAGATTTGGAATATAGTTCATTCTACAGTATTATTTTCCAATAAACTCCATCACCTGTTTGCTCAAGTAGGGTGACTTTATAGGAACGTTGTGACAAACGATGCTCATACTATGTTTAGACAGACTGTTTGTACAAACTATGGCAAGCCTAAGCATTTTCCATTCCAGAATGCGACGATACTTTCTTGGACAAGTTCGTTTATACGAGTGGTAGGCATCAGCTTGGCGATAATGGCAGGCTCGTCAAGATGACTACCGATTACCTTTCGTCCACAATCGTATCAACCAATCAATTTTATATCTCGTATGTCGCCATCTCGTATCATGGTTCCCTATACTCAAGCGGTCACGACTTCGGAAATGAGCGGCAGTAATGGACTATATTCAAAATCTGGGTTCTAGGCTGAAAAAAGTCACGTGATACCGGTAATTTACCCAAAGAATTTTTAACTGATAACAAGAGAGGTTACTACTGCTTTCCGCATGAACTGTTTTACTGGCTGGCGGGGATTTACATTACGTCTACGGAGGCTTCCCTTCTTTACGCTAGAAGTTTTTACCTTCACCATGTGACTATAATGTAGATGGAATATCCTCCACTGGATGTTGAGTTCGAATCTGATAACTGCAGACAATATCGCTACACATAAGAAGGCATTTTACGATGCAGAGACATATTGGAGGCCTTTGCTGTGTTCACTGACTCATGAGGGCACTTTTCTGTGCTCATATGTTTAAGGGCACTTTGCTACAGCGTCTAGAAATATTCTATCTAAACAATGCTAAAAGTTTGTATCCTTTAAATGTGCGACGATACTGCTGAAATCCAAAGAGTGGATCGCAGCGACATCTGTGGGATTTCCGTATTACATTATATAGACCAGCAATATTCTAGCAGTTTTAGATAATATCCTGCAGATGTCGCTGCAATCTTTATATTATATTTATGCAGCATCGTTGCACTTTAAAGGGATGCAATATTTTAGCGCTTTTTTAAGTATTACAGGGATTTCCACACTGTATATTCTAGTCGCTATAACTTTGCTGTTGGATTGTCAACTTTTCGAGACCTACTTCTGACGTCGGTTTACCTATCGTTGTGGATCTTCAGGTTTTCCGAAAGCGGCAACTTATCTAGGTAAGATCCCGCCCTTCGGAAAGTCATCGCATCCAGCAAATTATAAGTCCACACCGTAACCTGCGGACATCGGAAGATGGGTGCCGAAAATCTGACAATCCACTAGTAAGATGTCTTTATACATCACAGCGTGGCAAAGTGCTTCCATATGTCGGAGCACAGCGAAGTTACTCTATATGTCAGTGTATAGCAATGTGCCTTCCTATGTGTAGCCAAAAGTACTCCCCCTTCAATAAAAAAAACAAAAAGAAAGATGTTAGCAAAAAGTTTTACACGGGACGGGACGGGGCGGGCCGTTTCCGGGCCTTGTAATTCCGGTCCGTGCAGACTTCTAATTCTCTAATATAATTTTTATGTTTTACAGACAAGAATGAACAAATCTATATTCTTTAATATTCAACTTTACTATCATATCAAACTTTACTTTAATATCAAACCTTTGACCAGACCCGATGCAGGACTCTAAATGGTATAAAACAAAAAATCTAATCTTTAAATATGCTTTAAAATTAGTTGCGGTTTCAAAAGTTCCATTTATAAAGAAACACATTGTTTTACACAAGTGGTCATCTGCCTTTAGTTTATCAGCAGTTATTATTTTGAAAATTTTCCCGTCTAACATACTGCATCGCGTATCACCACAATTAAATTATTCACTTGATAGACAGGAAGGACCATTTATCGTTTTGCTACGTATTGTACTTTTAAAATACGATAAAAATATAATGCAGTTTGTTATATCGAAGACTGGTGAAAGGATGACTAAATACAAAACAAACAGGCACACACACATTTTGCTTTTGTAAAACTTTGATCTGCGGTCTATATAGGCTTTTAACGGGAAAAAATATTTTCCACATTCTTTTTTAAAAAGCGGGTCAACCCGAACGCGACCCGCAAGAGTAAAAAAGCCAACCCGAAACCGACCCGAACCCGAATCAATGAAATCCAACCCGACCCGAACCCGAGCCGCACCAAAAATATTTAAAGTCAACCCGACCTGAACCGACCCGCAACGAGAAAATATAGCTCCAACCCGACCCGACACGAACCTCGGGTCAGGTCGGGTTGGGGTAAAAGCGGGTAACCCGACCCGATGCAGGACTCTATCTCGTATCTCTGTAAGAGTAACATCATGAAAAATGATCGCTTATAATTGGGCGACTGCTTCAAAAAGGATTTCAATTTTAAAGTTTTTATTTAAAAGAAATTGTTCTAATCATCAGATTTTGATGAAATTAGAATGGGACCACACGGGTAACTTGCACTTTAAAACAAAAAAAGAATTATCAAAATCGGTTCATATTTGCGGAAGTTATGCGCGAACAAGGCCAAAACATACATACAGGTTGAATTAATAACCTCCTTCTTTTTGAAGTCCGTTATAAAATATATAAAATAAGGTATTTAGATTCATACTTATTAAAATATTTACTATTTTGCAATATTTTAATTTTTACTTGTATTGCAGATGTGCCGCATATGAAAAGGTTGACGTATTATATGAAAAATGTATCTTTGAATTTTTTCATTATTTTCCCTGTGTAATTTTCCGTAACCAACCTTTCAAAGAATCATATGTAATTTTTTCGAACAAAATAAAAAATCATGTATTTAAGGGTTTAGAAGTACTATGTTTTAATACAAGATAGAAAATAACAATTAAAATAGGATTTTCTTTTCTGATGCAACGTTCTTCATAAGGATAAAGCGTAAACGTTCTGAAAATAAAAGCCTTAATGTATTTTTAAGATGTTATTTGTGGTTTAAAAGACTATTGTTTGAACAGAGAAAAATATCCTGTTTTATGTTAAAGAAAAAGAAATCATACTACTGCATGTAACTTAACTGATTATTTTTTTGTATTTTTTAAATAAACCTGCTTTTTTATTTTCGTTCATTATTCTACTGCTCCGTGTCTGTGTTAACAAAAAAATTTAAAATTTTGCACTCGGATAACATACCTAAACAAACCTAAAATGATATGAAATCAATGAAACTAAAAACATGTTATAGTTACGACAAAATTGAAAGCATATGTTTTAAAGGCCAGATATATGTCTTAAAAATAAGAGTATCAAATGAACTTCCGGCTGACTCATTTAGAACAAAATTTTCTTTCATTATAACAAATGAGATACTTTTATCAATATACACTAGCAAGAATGACCGAGCTAGCTTTGTGTTTATCAAGATATATTATTAACACTGAATCATTCTTGCTATTTTAGATACAAGTACCTTGACCCTGAGACATAGTGACCCAAAATGACCCACTAATCGAATTTCTTCGAACATGCGACCTAACCCAATGCTCTTCATCAGCTTGAAAACGACGGAATACAAAATTTAGTGAAAATCGTTTGTCGTTTTCTAGATAAAATAAGTTTGATCCAAAAATGACCGACTAATAAAATGACTCACTGATTGAATTTTCTTGAGCATGCGACCTCGCCCAAATGTCTCATAATGCCCGGAAACAGTATAATACAAAATTTTGTCAAAATGTTTTGAAGCGTTTTTTAGATACAATTTGGTTGACCCTAACCCATTGGGACCCAAATTGAACCACTAATAGAATTTTATGTAACATTCAACTTAGACCAATGGTCTTCTTGAGTCCGAAAACGATAGAATACAAAATTTAGTCAAAATCGTTGTAACCGCTTTCTAGATAAAATTAGCTTGACCCACAGGGACCCAAAAATGACACACTAATCGAATTTTCTCGAACATGTGACTTAGCCCAATGGTCTTCTCGTAATCTAAAACTGTAGAATATACAGTTTAGTGAAAGTCGTTAGAGTCGTTTTTTAGATAAATTTAGCTTTACCCGCATTGACCCCAAAATGACCCACTAATTGAAATTTCTTGAACATGCGACCTAGCCTAATGGTGTTCTCTAGCCGGAAATCAATAGAATTCAAAATTTAGTCAAAATCGTTGGAGCTGTTTTCTAGATAAAATTTGTTTGACCCACAGGGATCCAAAAATAACACACAGTGACCCAAAAATGACCCACGAGTTGAATTTTCTCGAACATGTGACTTAGCCCAATGATTGTCTCGTAATCCAAAACTGTAGAATATAGAGTTTAGTGAAAATCGTTAGAGCCGTTTTTTAAATAAATTTAGCTTGACCTGCAGTGACCCAAAAATAACCCACTAACTGAAATTTCTGGAATATGTGACCTAGTTCAATAGTCTTTTCGTACCCGAAAATGGTTGGATGCAAAATTTAGTCAAAATCGATTGAGTCGTTTTTCAGATATATTTAGCCTCACCCTGACCCATTATGACCCAAAATGACCCACTAATCGAATTTTCTCGAACATGTGACCAAGCCCAATGGTCTTCTCGTGCCCGAAAGTGGTGAAATATAAAATTTTGTCAAAATCGTCAAATCCGTTTTTAAGATAAAATTTACATGCACACACGCACAGTTTTTGCTTGTATTATAATAATAAGATTTAATTTCCTTTATCTATAATTTATATGGTAAGAATAATATAATAGCTAAGGTTTGTCCCAATAAATTTCTATCTTGTATTGTATGTTTCTTATTTGGATCGTGTTTAGAAATATATAGAATTTAACCAAAGGAAAATAAATTTACTTTTAAAATATATAACTAGGATTCTGAGAGAATAAAATTCCGTCTGACTCATTTAGAACAAAATCTTCGTTTATTATAACAAATGAGATACTCTTATCAATATATATATTTCAATTTATTCATCTATAATTGACATCGTAAGAATAATATATAGCTAAGATTCATCCCAATCAATTCATAGCTAATTATTTGTTGTTTATTGTGTGTTTCTTAGTTGGAACGTGTTTGGGAAATATAGAATTTAACCAAAGGAAAATAAATTTGCTTTTAAAATATATAACCTGGATTCTGAGAATTTATCAAGTTTGTACCATTTGACATGATTGCTGTTGCATATCTTTCAGAATGGTTTCAGGAATTTATATAAATGAAAAAAAAATTAATAAACATTATCTTTTCTAACTGAAAAACTTTCAGGAAAAACACAGTACAGTTTAAACACATCTTTTTGTTCAACTACCCTTCATATTCAGATTGTAATGACAGCATTTCTAATATTTTTTTTTCGAAAATAGCAGTAAATGATCATAGCTCATGAATATGTACGATAGCAATATTGAAAAATGAACTGAATACCTATGAACAACATTTGAACCAATAAGAAAAATATTATAGAATTAGAATAAATTCTTCTTTCATTATAACAAAGAAAATACTGGTCTCAATGAATATTTAATTTTTCTCATCTGTAAACTATTTTAAGAATAATATATAGCTAATGTTTATCCAAACTAATTCACATAATTTATTATAACTTTATTATTTTGATTGAGTTTGATTATCGGGTTTGTGTATAGAGGAAAAAAATTGATCCAAATTAAATTTATTTTTTAAGCTTTCGCCGGGCGCGCAAATTTTCATCACATGAGCGGGCGCGCGTTGTAAATTGTACAACAAATTATTGATGTAAATTATTGATGCTTTATTTTAATTTTACAGATAATTTAACATACAAATATCATATAAGTTATCTCTGATCACAATTTTTGAAAGTATTCCGTAATACACTTAGATTAATTCTGTTATAATATATTAAAGCTGAGGTTTAAATGTATAAAAAGCTATTTACTATTACAATCACAAAGTGTAAAAACTAATAATGAACCACTAAACAATAATTAAGTAATTTCGGACGTTCAGAATTAGTCATATATTTCATCTACATTATTCGCTTCACATGGCAGGCATAAGATTTTCTTTTTTGAATGCTGTTTACAGAGAAAACTTAAGCATTTTTTGCACTTCATTGTAGATGAGGAATTTAAGTTTCGGCCACACATGTAACAGACCTCTCTTTCGTATTATTTGATGTTACGTTTTCAAAATTTTCTGTTAAACGATGTATATCAAGGAAAGCCGACACATCTCGAGGTAACGACGGAATTTGAGCTCTGAATATCAGATGCTCTTTCATAAGGGATTTTGAAAGTGTTCTCAAAAAAGTAAATCTTCGGTTTGGCCCTTGATTAACATTATTCAGAAGAAATAATACACGTGAATTTATTCTTCCAATGTTAATAAAAGTATAAATTATGACAGGAGGCCACCTTCTTGTTATTCGAAATGCAAAATAAGCCACACACATTTTATCGCAGGTATCAACACCTTCTTTAGTCATATTGTAATCAAGAAGTATTTCAGGTTTTCCACTCTCTGCATCAATGTCTGTTTCATATTATGAAGGGCTCGACACTAATACCACTGCTTTTGTTCTATTTTGGTACATATGAAACCAGTGTTTTATTTTTCTGAAAACCAAAGATAGAAGTACCCACAATTCTATCTCTTCCTGCTAAAAATTCTAAAGGAATTTCTTTTTATATTTCTTTACTGTACCAATGAATGTGATTTTCTTTTTCAGCAAAACTAATCAACTAGTGGAGAACTTGAGTACCAGTTATCGGTTGTAATATTTTTATTAGATTTTTCAATATGCGTTACTAAACGTTTGACAATATCTAATGGTCTGTTCTCTACAGTGAAAACTCCAGGCGGCTGTTTAGAGATGTAGATTTCCATGTTGCTGCAGTAAAATGTTTCAGCATCATATAATACAAATATTTTGGTGCCATACTTAGCAGGTTTGTTTGGGATGTATTGAATCCAAGATTAACGTCTCAAGAGCAACGCTCTAAAAGGATGTAACATCTCATCAATTGTTATAAATTCGCTTATATTATAAGGTTTCATGCAACTTTGAACAAATGAATCCCAAGTTGAACGGACGGCAGCTAGTTTATCCGATTTCCACCTTTCAGATCTAGTACCTATATCATCAAAATAAATACAGCAAAGTAAAAGCAAAAATCGCTTATAACTCATAGCTGCTCTTAGTATTTGTACTCCAGGCCTATCAGCAGCCTAGATATGCTGAACATTTGCATGTTGGCTTTTCATTGTGCCTATGAAATAAAGCAGTCCGATCAAAGCCATAAACTCATTTCTAGACGTCTGTTTACAATCACGCTTCCGATTGTACTTATGTTCTATTCTTTCTATATATTTATTAGTGAAATCCATTATTTCATCAATCATGTTCAGATCAATCAATTTTAGAAAAGTGTCGATTTCAGAAGTAGTTTCTTTTGCATATGCAGTTGGTCCTGGCATTTTCCTTATAATATTTTTGTACTTGGTTTTGGAGGTTTTTACGATTTCCTTTTTTTCCATTTTCTGATTTATCTTTTCACGTATAAAAAATTTCTTCACTATTATTTTCAATAATCTTATTATCACATGCATTTATTTCAGAGCCACTTCTGTGACTTTCCTGTTCTAAATTTTTATCATTCAAATCTTCGTTACATTCAGGAAATTGCAGATCTTCTTCAATATCAATATTATCACTACCACTGTCTTCATTAAAAATTTTCGTTAGATAATCCACGATTTCGTTGTTATCTTTAAAATACCCTTTTTTGTTTAGACATTATTTTAACTCTAATCCCATTAAAACGACTTAGAAAAAATTTCACTGAGAAAGATTCAACTGAGAGAATTTCACAAGCAGGCGCGCGTTGCATAAAGTACAACAAAACAGATATTCACAGATTAAAATGATAGGTGCAGCTAATTGCGCAATCTGAAATGCGAATGACTTTCAGGAAGTGGGGATGGAGATCCAATAGAAGAATACAAATGGTTATTATTGCCCTCTACTACATGAATTTTCTTTTAACCCCTTAATTCTCGCTCTCGTGATTTTCATGGACTGTGTCTTTTATTCAGATTATTCAGATTTGTTTATTCCAAACCAGCTTTATAAAATAGCGTAATTGGCTTTATTATGGCATTCTTTTATTTGTCATTAAATAAGGTGAAAATTTCTTTTTCAAAAAAGTGGTGCCAATACGCAATTTGAATTTTTAAACCGTAATTTAATGCGACCGATAAGGGGTTAAAGAAAAAAGAAAGCTAATGTTGTACTTTTTACAACGGCGTGCCCGGCGGAAGGTTAAATAATTCCTAGTTACCTGAAATATTATTAATTTTGTGTTGTTTTATATAAATGCTTCTGCATTTCTTTTCAGATTCTATCCAGATATTCAGTTAGACTTCAATGATAAACAAAAACTAATTTGGTATATCCTAATAGAATATTGTAAAATAAAATTTTTTTTACACTTCATCTTCATATTCAGATTAGAAAAGGAGCATTTCTAAAAATTTTTTTAAATAAAAGGAAATGGCCATATCTCTTGAGTAAATAATATAAAAATATTGAAAAATTAAGGAATATCTGAGTGCACCTAACAGGGAAAACGAAAATCAAATGCACTTCCTTCTGAGTAATTTAGAACAAAGTATTCGTTCATTATAACAAATGAGATACTTTTCTCTATGTACATCTGATTTGCCTCATCAATAAGTTATATTGTTAGAATAATATATCACTAAGATTTATCCAAATCAATTCAAATAATGTATTGTGTCTTTCTGATTTTGGTAATGAAAGTAAATACAAATTTATATAAAATGAAATTTACTTTTACGATAATCACTTGTTTTGTTCGAGATTATCAAGCTTGTGTTATTTTATATTATTACAGTTACATTTCTTTTTAGATTCTATTCATTATTTTATAAAAAGGGAAAAGATAACCATTATAGTTTCCTAATGAAAGGACATTTTATGAATACAAAATACAGTTTTATATTGTATAAACACATCTTCGTCTACGCCTGCTCTTTACATTCAGTTTAGAAGAAAAGAATTTCTAATAACTCTTTCAAAAATAAAAGTAAATGATCATATCTCTTCAATAAATGTGATAGAAATATTGAAAAAAAAATAAGTGTACACATACGTGAATCTCACAGGGGAAAAAAGAGTACCAAATGAGCTTCCGCTTATCTCATTTCCAACAAATTTTTCTTTCATTAAAACAAATGAGATACTATTCAGGATGTGTATTTAATTTTTCTTATCTATATGTTACCTTTAGAATAATGTATAGCTAAGATTCGCGAAATCATTTCACACCATTTATTGCATATTTCATATTTCCATCTTGTATGTGAAACATGTATATGTAACTCCATAAAAAGGTAATTTTTTTATAATTAATTAACTATGATTATATGAAATTAAAATTTTCGTATTATTTTATATTATTCATAATGAATTTCTTTTCAGAGGTTTATACAATTAAAAAAAGCCTAAAAATTAGTCATTTTATTATTTCATTATGGACAGGGCTGTAGTGGAAGGTATATGATGGTATACACCGTATACCATTTGTTTTTTTTAAAGGTTTTGTATACCTTAGTTTTCAAATGTAACTGTGAGCGTATACCCTCTATCAACAGCATATACCCTCCGTTTTTTACTACATCAATGCAAATAAAATGCCGTTTTAGCAAAACAAAATAAAGTTTAATATTGTTAACCCTTTATATCGCAAATTATAAATTTAAAGAACTATCTCCAGGAAACTTTTTCCCTTCCATTACTATGATATATTAGAAGATGTATGCACTAAAAATAAAGGATTTAATTTTTTTTTTGTTAATTACGGCTACTAATACGGTACTTCAAAGTACCATTGGGTCCCAATGCTTCGACTAAAATCGAGACTTAGGAAAAATAAAAGTACATCCAATTTTTATTAATTATTTTAATGTGAATTATCATGAATACATCTAGTGCATATATGCCTATGACGTATATGTAACTAGATAATCATGCTGTTGGTGCATTATCAGTGAGCATTCGCCAGTAGAATAATATTCTACAGTTGTAGCACAATCGTTCGTTTTGGTAATATATCCGAAAGAAATTTCCTAACTTTTAGCTGTAGAAAACTCAAAAGGATTCATAAAAATGCTAAAAGGTATTTTTAGATTTTTTTTCTAATTTGTAACTGGTTTCTATCTTGTTTTAAAAAATACAATATTTTTTTCTAAAGATAAAAATAACATATATTAAATTAACATACAGCTTGTCCATAATTAAACGACCCTACTTTAAAGTTCTCTACATACGAAACATACTACATACGTCAGAAAGTTGTGAAATTTTGTGACGGACATAATGAAGAAATGGGAATTTGTTTGAGCGAAAAAACCTTAGTTCCAAATTTCGCCACCAGAGGGCGTTTTTTAATAAATTACTCATTTAGCCACTACCCACTGAATACTAGGCCTGATCTCTGAGAAAAAAATGCGGCTGTCGTAGGCAATTTTTTTTCAGAGTTTGTACGGTTCGTTCAATTCGAACACCAATAATTTTTAAAAGTTTTTAGGCTTTATTTTTTTTCAGGGGGCGGTCTGTATATTTGTCTTATTTAATCTGAGAAAAATAAATCGTAAAAACTTTTTAAAATGTGTACTTCATTAAAAAAGCGCCTTCTGGTGGCGAAATTTGAACTAAAATTTTTTGTCTTCGCTCAAACAATTTCCCATACCTTTATTATGTCTGTCACAAAATTTCAAAACTTTCTGACCAATAGTTTCGTCTGTAGACAACTTTAAAGTAGGGTCGTTTAATTATGGACACCCTGTATATAAAATTATGGACTAACAGGACTATGATATGCTAGAAGATATATGCTCTAAAAATTAAATATTTATTTTTTTTATTAATTACGGCTAATTACTTGATGTGGTACTTGAAAGTACCGTTGGGTCACAACGCTTCGACAAAAATAGAGACTTTGGAAAAAAACTACATTAAATTTTTGCTTATTATTTTAATGTGACTTATCATGAATATCTAGTGTATATAAGTCTATGGTGCATATATAACTAGATGATCATGCTTTTGGTGCATCATCAGTGAGCATTTTGCCATTAGAATAATATAATATAGCTGTAATACAATTGTCCATTGACAGCATATCTGAAAGAAATTTCCTAACTTTTATTTGCAGAAAACTCGAAAGGATTCATAAAAATGCTACAATGCATTTTTAGATTTTTTTCTAATTTGTAATTGGTTTCTATTTTGTTTTTAAAAAATATATTATTTTTTCTAAAGGTAAAAATAACATATATTTTCCTTTATTATTCATCGATGTCACACATAAATTATGCAATATCTTCCCTAAATTATATCAAAATCCATCTGTCAAGCAACCACGCATTCCCCAGAAAATATATACGTTTTTATGTACCATATATATTCAAACAATAAAAATCTAACAAGGGAACCACTTTAGGTGTTACTCGCACCTAGAATCGAGACCTGGTGCATTTTGTACCCCTATGCATAAAAGTTAGAGAACCGATAAAAATTCTTTGTTAAAATCATATTTTATATATTTTTTTATATTTATAATTTTTTATTATTGGATTTTTATTTGTTAATTTTACACCAAAAGAGAGTTAATTCGCCAAATATGGCACTTCAAAATTTTTACTAGCTTTATACTTGTAATAGGTTTACGTCCAAAACATTACAACACGGTGCGTAGCGAAAATACTGAGCTAGGGTTGCCGGAAAACTGTACGGGACGAAAAAGACGCCAATCTTTCCCCGCCAAATATGTAGATATAATATTGTATTTTTTTAAAATCAAATTCGTAGGTTCTTGAAGGAATTTTAAAACTTTTTCAACATTTTATAGTTATTATTGACTAATTTATATTTTTAACTATTTTTTTTTTAACTTTTACTTTAACAGCCCGAAAAGTAGTCTCGAAAATTGCATTTTCAGAAAGTTAATCTGCTGTAAAATCAAAAAATATTATTTTAACAAAATTTTTTTATCGATTCCCAAACTTCCTAATATAGAGCTTTAAAATGCACCAGGTTTCAATACTAGGTGCGAGCAACACCTAAAGTGGTTCCCTTGTAAGTAAAATCCTGTTCAACGTAACCCCGATGGTACTCAAAAGTACCGGTTTGAAAAGTGCTTCGTAAAGAAAACAAACTCAAAATTATTTTTTTTTATCATAACATATTGTCAAGTGATCCATTTAAAACAAGAGAAGTATGATAGTCTCAGTGCTGCCAGATTGGGGACTTTTTTGTCCCCAGATTGTTGATTGTCACCGCTTTTTTAAATAGAAATATTCGCTCAATTTAAAGTATATTGAACATTCTGAAAAATGAGCGAATTATACTATTTTTAAAATGTGGTGACAGTCAAATAATCTGAATTTAAAAAGTCCCCAATCTGACAACACTGGATAATCTTACCTTTAAAATGTAAGATGTTTCCAAGCAAAAGTTGGGGATAGCATGTCGGACAAGCAAATGGAAGCAAAATTGACACTCACACAAGCCAAAATAACTTCGTAAGCAATTTTCAGATTACTGGAACTATTATTGCTATCTAGATATGGTCAAGGAAAGTATTTAATATTGTTTCATAAAAGCACCAGTGCGAATGCATTCAATGAGATACGTTTTAATTGGGATAGAAAACTGTGGTACTTTAAAGTATCGCCAGGACATAAAGGGTTAAAACACATATTTATACATACCATTATAATATTTGCTCACAAATAAAAGAAAACCATCGTATAAATTCAATAGAATTTTTTTAAAGTTAAATTAATAGCTACGTGAACCTAAGAGGAAGAAAGGGTATGGAATTAAGTCACTTGGAACAAAGTCTACTTTCAGTATTAAAAATGGGTTGCTGTTTTTAATGTGTGTTTATATTTCATTATCTATAAATTATTGTTGCATAATATACTGCAATATATATACAGGGTGGTTATAATTAAACTTCCCCTATCAACAGCATCCTACAGCGCAAACGGGTGAACCGAATGCAATGAAATTTGGCATATAGACTATACACGAGAGGCGCTCACGAAATTTCGAAAAAAAAAAAAGTTCCAAAATGTCCACCAGAGGGCGCTTTTTCCGGAAAAAACATTAAATTTAACACAATAAACTGCCAAAACAGCCGGTTTTACTTTTTATTACTCAAAATTTCTTGTTCTGGGTTGATAATATTGTTTCTGTATTCCGTTTTGGTCGTTTATTGTGTTAAATTTGATGTTTTTTTGGGAAAAGGCGCCCTCTGGTGGACATTTTGGAACTAATTTTTTTTTCAAAATTCCGTGAGCGCCTCTCGTGAATAGCCTATATACCAAAATTTAGTTGCATTCCGTTCAACCGTTTGCGTTGTAGGATGCCGTTTATAGGGGGAGTTTAATTATAACCACCCTGTATATATATATATATATATATATATATATATATATATATATATATATATATATATATAATTTGTCTAAATAAAGTCATGCGGATTTTTGTGCCTTTGTCATTTTGATCTTGTTTGGGAAATACATAGAATCAATGTAATTCGAAATAAAATTTGGTCTTAAAATGTATAACAAGGATTCTGAATGATTATAAAGTTTCCATTGCTGTTTCATTTCATAACATTCATTGCTTCTTTATAATTGCCTTTTTTAAAACTTTAAGCTCTAGTAGGTGAATTTCTTCTCACATAATTTTAATCCCCAAATATCACAATGACGCCGGAATTTACATTGAAGTTTATTCGAAAATAAGTAAATGCATTCCTTCGGGTTCATAATAAACCGAAACTGTTTCTTCAAAATAATGGTGTCATTGTGACATTTGGGGATTACAATTAAATTAAATAAAACCACCCACCATAGCCTAAAGACTGTAAATATTGTGAAATGTCCATATGCATAGCTGCCAATTATTACGCTTTATTCCTACCACTAAAATGTAATGGTAAATTCTGTCTTATTAAATCAGCGAAATCTGCGATTAAGTAACTCAAAAATTTCTTTCAATGTTTAGTGGTAACAAAAAAGCGTAAAAATTGGCAGCTATGTCATATGTATTTTTTAAGTCATAAAATTCCACTTTAAAAAATTATAATAATCTTATATGCACTTTAAAATTTCTGAATAAAAAATAAAATAGATTTTCAGTATATGTAATTAAACGCGTATTAAAATAATTAGCGTGAGACACTAACCTGCTATTGTTACATAATATGTAAATCACACAAGAACTCATTCAAACCATCGACAGTAAAATTTACAGCATGTTTTTTAAACACGACTTTCTTGTATAAAAAATCTAATTGGATGGGTTTAACACGTTCACGCCGGCGCTGATACTCATGTTTTTTGCTGTGAAACGGCGCTCGAATTCATATTTCGCTTCATCTGGTGGCGCGGTACTGTTGTTTATTCAGATGCTGTTTGTAATGCCCCGCCCCTCTCATATTTATTGAATTGAACTTGAATATAACAAGCAGAGTTGATCGTGAGCATCTGAAAGTTTGTAAGGAGTAAGCAAATTACTTAGAGACATGATTTTGTTGACTACATATGTACGAATTAAATATAAAAAGTCTGCCAATCTAAAGAAATATGGACAACATGATGTAAATGCATTTCTGTAAGGTAGAAGCCACGCCCTTAGTCAATGATATTTTTCGAATGAAAACGACAATTATCGTTTCCCGTCGTGAATGTATTAAGTTTGTAATACTGAATTGTTTTTATTACTCAATTTTCGAATATTCAAGTGCGACCCACCTGTAGTGCGGGCTGTCCATAGCATAGTCGAGTGTGACCCACCTATAGTACACGTATTCTATGGAACAATACAGTGTGACCCGCCGGTGATGCAGGCCGCCAGATGCGACAGTCAAGTGTGACCCACCGGTGATGCACGCCGCCAGATGCGACAGTCAAGCGTGACACACCGGTGATGCACGTTTTTCGTGGTCGAAAAAAAAAGTATTCCTTTAATGATAGGATAAATTCTATTGTACAGGAAGATGGTTAACCTAGTAAAATTACAATAGTAAATGCATACATATACTTGTATAATGAAATGGCACAATTACTGGAAATTGAGAAATTAAAATTAAAGTGACAACGGAGGGTTCATGAGGCTGCAACGTTGAAAAAGTGTATACCTATTCTGAAAAAGAAAATAATAATAAGTAGTTTATCATATCATATCACAAAATCCTGTTTAATTTTACACTTCTAAAAATTCCGAAAGCTTTTACAAATCTTATATAGTTATAAATTTACATAAAACTATTTGAAAAAAAAATAGTATTGTAGGATATTAAATATTATGCAGAATATATGAAATATTAGTGAGATTAATAAACAATAACTTTTAGAGCTGACATTGAGGCCTCATATCTGTATATTTACTACACTCTAAAACTGGGAGAAGTGAAAAGCTCACTCTTTGAAAGAGTGATAGGCCTTTTCACTCTTTTTGGTGTGAATTTTGTAAAAATACACTCCTTAAAGAGTGGAATTTCCCACTCTCTAGAAAGGAGTGCAATATCTCACTCCGTTATCGAGAGTGAAGTTGTCACTCCCGAAAGAGTGGCTTGCGTATGCATTGCTTATTAGCCAATCATAACAGCAAGGCGACAGCGCCCTCGTAAGATAAGAAAAATGATCACATTTTCGTCTGGTCCACCATCTTAGGATTAACAGATAAGGATATCATTAAAATTATTCTTAATGGAATACATAAAATAAAGGTAAGTCTTATTTAATTTTAACCATTTATTCTTGTAGATATGTTAAGATTATGCACTAAATAGTTGTATGTTGTATAGAAAAAGATTGATCATTAGAGTGTTCAAAAGTGATTGTCTGTTATATTTCTTCATGTAGCGGTTTGAAATATAATTATTTTAACAACTGAATACGCACTAGAGATCTGCACGGGCCGATTTTCACTCACGGAACTCGGGCCGGTGCCGGGCCACAATTTTTTCTGAAGGCTAGGGCCGGGCCTAGCTTATTTTTTCTGTACAAAGCCGGGACTGGTTCATTCCGAGTCTTCACGACCCAAAATTTTCAGTCCTAATTTTGACCCAGCCCGTATGAAAATCATTGTCTCACCGTGGCCTGGTCTATTCAAAGGTCATTAAAATTAGGTCTGGCCCAAAAATGTTTGCAAAAAATTATACATTTTTAAATCGTCATTATTCTACCCTTAAACATTAAAATTTATTATTTTTAAAGAACACTAGATTTCTGCGCCTATTAAATATATCTAAATTAAAACATAGTAAAACGTGTGAAAAGAACCTGCGTATGACGGAACCTAGTTTTAAACTACTAACGTATTGATCCATGCATAATTAATATACTAATACATAAGAAAAGAATATATAATACATTTACACTCGCTAAGAAGGGAACTTGTCTATAACGCATTTTTTTTTCTTTTCTATACAATTCCATCTTACTGTACAGCATTTTCCAGAATTTTAACACTTCAAAAAAATAAAAGATCAATGTTTTATTGAAATTCACTGGGGCCGAGATTTTAACATTTTTCCGGGCCGGGCTCGGGCAGAACTTTTAAGTTTTTTACCGGGCGGGACCAAATTTTTTTCTACGGGCCGGGCCGAATTTTTTTTCTATGAGTCGGGCCGGGTCCTTGGAAATTTCAGCCCGTGCAGCCCTCTAAGCTCACAATGCTTACCAAAAAAAATAATCCAAACTTCATTATTTCGGGAAATGTGAATTAAAAAAAATGAGTGAAAATATTTTTTTATTCCCTTTCAATGCTGTGTTTGCAAATTATAAAACTTTTACCAACGACCAAAACAAAGAAGTTTTATCTCTTTCGTTTGAAAGGGTGACTGACGCATAAGAGAAGATAGATATTTTCAATCGTAGGAGACACGTCATTCGAAAACATTAATTTGCCGTTCTATGAGATTTTTTTTTTTTTTGGTTTAATTTTGATTTCGGATTATATACAGTTAAGAGTATTTATTATTGCTTCGGAGTTAAATATGATATTGGATGTTTATAATATTACTAAAAGGTTGGTACAGTGAAACCTCCCTGTGCGAACAACTCTATTAGGCGACCACCTCCCTCAACGACCATTTTTTCATGGAACGAAATTTATTCCCATAGGCTCAATACTAATTTGACCTCCATTCAGAGACCATCCTAGTTGAACCCCCTCCATTAGAGACCGATTTCTTTGAAGAAAATGGAATAAATTCGTTTTTTCCTGGTCGCTTGAAGAAGGTTTTATTAAAAAAATAATTCCAGAGAGTGCATTATTCATCAAACTTCTAAACTAAGTTTAGATTTTTTTTTATCCCGGTAACTTTTATGTGTTTAAACCCCTTTGTGCCTTTTTAGGCAATGAATTTAACTCTGATTACAAATTAAGACTGACGGTTAATAAACTCCTCTGCCCTGTTGGGTCGGAAAACTCTCAAAGAAATAGATAAAGTAATGAAATCGTCATTATTTGTTCCTGTCCACAAAAAAATGCATTTATTTACTGAACTTCGAAAGGTCTTGGAAATAAAAATTATAAAATATAAAACTGTAAAATTAAAGCAAAACTCAAGGTGTTCATTTTTTAAACTCTACAGTAATTAACTTATGTACTTAACTTTTATTTTGATACTTAAATTTTTATATTTTTTCCTAGTGTGAAAAATAAATTTAAGTAACATTGTTACCATTTTTCAACAATTAAAATCTAGATTTAAACATGACCTCCATTAAGAAACCACCTCTCGGAGAGACCATTTTTTATTGGAACAGTACGTGGTCGTTTTAGGGAGGTTTTACTGTATATTATTTTTTAAAAATTGTATCTAAACATTTTTATGCGGGTTATGATTTTAAAATTTCGACACTGAGTAATATAAAAAAAATCATAATTATAGACATTCTGCATCAGTTATTAAATTTCCTTCAATTTAAACGCATTTCCTATTTTTTTGATGCACGTAAGTTTTGGCACTAAAAAATAAAACATGATATTTAAGCATTGAAATAAAATGTTTTTTATGCCTGTTTTGAAGTTTATCGATAAGACAGCTTTAGTATATTTTTTAAAAAGTTCATATTTTCTTACATGATTTAGGACTGATTATTTTTTTAAAGAGATTAATAACAACTTTTTTACATTAAAATGTTTTTCAAACAATAAGAACTTTTATATGCAGTCATTCACTTTATTTTTATTAAAATTCATACAGATACAAATAAATGTAATGTGTTTATTTTTATATTTATTTTTTTCTATTTCCTAGGTCAATCTTTTCCTATAAAACATATCAAATCTATTTTGCTCATATTCCCAAAATACAATATCCACGGGAAAAATTTTTTTAAATTAAATATTACTCACCGTGTCGTTTCATTAATAAGTATTGTTTTCAACAGTAATGGGCCAAAATTAGAAATCATGATTAAGTTAAGGAATATGTTTAAAAGACATATATATACATATTCCAGAGAACTTAAAATTTAGACTACATGATCGTATTAAATAAAACAAAAGCAAATCACAGCGGAAAAAAATACACATTCTTAATATTTAAATCATAATAAGTTTCATTAATAAGTATTGTTTTCCACAATAATGGGCCAAAATTAGAAATCATGATTAAGTTAAGGAATATGTTTAAAAGACATATATATACATATTCCAGAGAACTTAAAATTTAGACTACATGATCGTATTAAATAAAACAAAAGCAAAACACAGCGAAAAAAAATACACATTCTTAATATTTAAATCATACTTAGAACTCATTTAAAAAAAAAAAAATATGTAAGTTCATAAGCATTGATTTTAAGTAAAAAAATGAAAAATATTTTAGAACAATAGGACTTTGCAAAAATAACAATAATTTACGGAAAAAGTACGGTAAAAAGATAGGAATTTATGTTTAAAACCAAAAATTAAAATGACATCAAACATTGTAAACATATAATATCCACCTATTAAAAAGTTATTTATAAAACTTTAAAAGTAATATTTTTATAGGGTATGCAATAAAAGCAAACACAAAGGATAAAATTGGAATAAAATATATTAGTTTATTTCTGTCAGTAATCTAAATTAAATTCATATGTAACTTTAAATGATTTTTTCCTTAAAAGTTCAATTAGTGTTACAAACTGTGAATTAAATAAATATTGCTGATAAAGTATTTTATTCCAATCTTTACCACGCTTGCATCTATTTTCATTGCATGCTGTAAAAGATGTGATTCTTTTAAAATGTCCATAAAAGCAAAATAAAAAAAAGAATTGACTCCATGAAAAATGAACATTCACTTCTATGAAAGAGTGACTATTCGCTCCTACCAGGGGTGAAAAACCGCACTCCTTTAGCAAGAGTGAATAGTCACTCCTCCGAAAGAGTGATTATCCACCCCTGTTTACAGTGAATATTCACTTCCCAGGAGTGACTATTCACTCTTTCAGAGAGTCAAAAATTTCACATTTGCTCAGAGTGAATAGTCACTCTAAAGAGGTTGGGCATATTTTGACTCTGCGATAGAGTGACTATTCACTCCTCTGGAGTGAATAGTCACTCCTTTTTATTTAGAGTGTAGTTATTTTTCGTTGTATCCTTCCTCGTTTTATTTATTTAATATCTCTAAACATTTTATACCTTTCTTTTGTTTGTAACAAATTTTTCCAGATGCATTTGTATGTTTATTATTTTCATAAGATGTAATACCGAATGTGCACTGTAAAATAAACCACTGTAGATTTGCCAGCATAAACTGCTGGCGTCCGAATTGCCAGCACAGTGTGCTATTAATTTTACGCAACTTAAGTTATTTTTCATGTTTATATAGTAAAAAAAAAACAAAGAAAGCTACAGCACATTCGACTGTGATTGAGTTTGAGCGCGAGTTGAACAGTACTTTGTGCTGTAAAAATGTCGTTTTTTTTTTTTTTTTTTTTTTTTTTTTTTTTACAGCGTGTTTGAAAAATATAATTTAGTAAAAAATATTTTTTATAGTTCTTTCCGATTAATTTTTTTTTTTTTATTCTATCTCATTCTAAAAACAAAAATAAATACTTTTTAGATCCGATGTGCATTTTTGATGTTGCAATAATGCAGTTTTGTGATAGAATTTTTTAAGACTTTTAATGGATTGGCAAGTAAAACAGAAAATAAATTCATATTTAAATATCGTAGAAGTCTGTTTCTAAATGTGTCACTTACTTTGAAAGAATACTTCATTAATATTAATAATGTTTTGAAGGTTTTAAGCTATTACATAAAAAATGTATTTCGTTTTCAAACACATTCGCTATTAAATCATATCATAATAATAAACATACAAATTCATCAAGAAGCATTTGTTATAATTTAAAGAATTGTATAAAATGATAAAGGATAGTAAATAAATAAAACGAGAAGAAATTTTAACAAATACTATTAATGATATAATCTATATAATAAAATCCTAAGTCACGTGACTGTCATCAACAGTTCCGGGTTGACCGCTTCACTTTTTGTATGCCAAGCGGCCAATTTGGTAATTTAATGTTAGCCGGGAGCAGGTGATAAATTTCCAAATATTGTTCCTTCGCCAAATTTTGTAAATATCATGTCATCAGTATTACAATAGTCTATTTCATGTGACTGTCATAAACAAGTTTTCATGTGATAAATTAAAACAAAGCATTGATGTTGAAATTAAATATCATGGTTTATGGTATTATTTATTACTTTTTTTTAAAGCAATAATTGAGAGTCATAAATTTTAAATATTTCTGTTTTAAATTAAAGTTATGAATTTTAAATAAAATGAGTGAAAGTACTATATTTTAAATGAAATACGAAAAAATACGACGGGAACAATGTTTGACGATTTATTACCTGCGCCCGGCTAACATAAAAATGCCGAGTTCTGGCTTTCTGTATCAGAATCTTCGGATTTGGCGAAGATTTAGCAACTAAATTAAATTATGTATAAAAGGAACGTGATACAATGCTTAGCATATGTTTAAGGGAGATCAAATGGCCTCCAAGGCGGCTAGTAATAATAATAATAATAAATACAAAGTAATAATGACTGTTAAAAGAAAATAAATATATGAGAATTTTGCTTTTCGAAGTTTCACAATTTTTGTAGCCAAATGATTCGTTTTGAATCTATAGCAAACTTTAAACAATATCAGCAGCAGATCTAGTTACTATCATGAGTTGATTACAGAAAACAATTTGACAAACTCCAATAAATAGTTTTATTTTATGCATGATACCTTAAAGATTATAAAATAAATGGAAGTTGTAGTTGTTTTTTTGTTAAAAGGGAACTGTTGTACTAACGTTTCACAGATGATTATTAAACTGTTATTTTTTCTTTCGAAAGTGAAGGGAATGGGTTGTTTGGATATGATGCAAAGGTCTGTAAGTTGTTCGCAAATATTTTGTACTTGATATAAGCTCGAGAGAAAAAAGTTCCAAGGATTCACGGCCAGGCAATGACCATTCGGTCCATTTACACATACGCTTTTTACCATACATATGAGGATAACGAGTTGCAAGTACACAAACATCAAGAATAGTTTCTAAACACTCTAAGACAATTTCTGCTGTTTGTGGTTTATCGCAACCAGTTTTGACAGATTTCAGAAATTTTATTCAAAATATTTACCAGAAGTTAAATATGGTGATGTTCGCTTTATATGATAACAGAATGTCGGTCATTAAATACAGCAAAAAATGCCATGGAATTTATAGTAGATGTTTTTAATAGCAAATTGGCTAATATTAGCAATCCTGATCGCAATTCCACTAAAACTTACAAAATATCTAACAAGAAAAAAAATAGTATCATGTAGAAATATCATCTTTTATTTTGCTATTATTTCCTTTAATATTATATAAAAATATTAGCTTACATGCTTTAAGCAAATGAATTAACCGACATGCTAAATTTCAAAAATATTAAAAGCAGCTGTATATATTGTATAAAAATTCATTTAAATATAAAATAATGAAATACTCAATTTATCTCCCTTTCATGTTATGCATAAAATATTAGTGATCCATCAATCACGGATAATGAATTAGTGAATTTCCATAAACTCTTATGAAATAATAAAGAAAAGAGAACATCATCGATTAAAATACATGACACTGCAGAAACATAAGTGGCATTAAAATCTGAAATTCAAACGCTGAAATAAAAGACAATTTTGCGTGCTTCAAAAGTTTCAGAAATTCTTGCATAAATATTTAATGTGATTTTTCTCCATTTCTTAGTTTTACTCTTATAAGAATATCAAATATAATACTTACTTAGCGTAGAAAATAAGATATTTATCTTGCAGAAAAGATTAGTTGTATGAAGACACACGAAAATAGAGTATTATCATTAAATGAGATATAATAAAATGTTTTTTTTTTCCTGGACGGCTCTTCATTTAAGCAAATTTATACTTGTTAATCTGATGTATAAATTAATAAATTAGCGTTTGGTTAAGTAATAGTTTCTTACAAAAGTTTTAGAAATAGTAAGTGCCTTTTTTAAGTTTCCTCCGACAAAAAGCTTTATTCGAGACAATGACAAAAAAATTGTTGATGTTTAAATGGCGTGTTAAGCCAAAACGTTCGGTAGGATAGTTCGCACTCTCTTACATTTAAACAAAATAGAAAAATAGAAATGTAAAAGTGGCTTCATGCTGCTTATTTATAAAAATAGATAAGTAAAAGGAAATCGCTTACCTTTATTCACCAGTTTCGTGACGGTACGTAAATCATCATCGGCGTGGTCAGGGATCTGCTGTTACACATTTTCAATTTATCCTTGTGCTACGTGAAAAATATATTTTTATTTGTTAAATCCCAGATGAGGAACTCATGTAATCCTTGTGACTCTGAAAAATAATTCTTGTTAGTATCTGTGTTTTTGATGTTAAAGAAAGGATTCATGTTTGAGTTTTGGAAGTTATAATTAAACGTTATGATTGAGTATAAGAAACGCTATCCTTTACAGATCAGGTACATTATTAGAAAGTGTGATACAAAAGCTGCGAAAAAACACACACGCAGCGTGATAAAAATATACAATCAATTAACGAAAGTCTGGCGAAGTCAAGAGTTCAGATGTTACAGTGTGTTACTTATTAGTTGTGGAATATCAGTCATTAAAAATACGGAGTAAAATGAAGTTCTCAAATTGGCTTATTAAAGTCTTTTTGAACCCCTAATTGAGTTATTTTCTGATTTAATTTCGTTTTTGAAGTTGCCGAAACATCTGGGGGATTAAATTCAACAAAAATTTCAGTCATCTCCTTTGTGATACAAACTGAAAATTAGCATCAATGTAACAAAAGAAAAAAAGAATATTTTAATTATAGACAGTTGTTTATTTTCTTGCATATCTGTTTGCAAAGCTATTCCTAGCTATATATAAAGTCATTGTGCATAAATGCGACGCAATTCCCCATAGTTTTGTCACATATGGGTGTCTATTTGTATTTGTGAAATAAATATAAACAGAAAATTATTAAATGATATTTGCTTGATATAGGATTGATAAAATGATATAATGCCTTTAGTTCAAAACTAACTTGTTTTGTAGAAATTGAATTATTAAAGTAGTATAAACCAACAATGTACGATTGATGCATTTAGGTCAATTTTGTAGTATTTACAATAATAAAACTTAAGTGAGACGTCCAAAGTCCTAAATATGACAATGCGTTCTATACATGCCAGTTTATCTTAAAATGTTTATTTAATTGCTATAATTTTTTGAATTAATAAATAATTGAAATACATAAAATTGAAATTCGAAAAGCTTATTATTTAATTACCTAATATACTACTGACTTTATTTCATAATAACTTAAATAATAACATAAGAGTTTTAAGTTTCATCTTGAATATATTATAATTAAGTAATGTATACATCAACATCCATACTTACACACTTTTAACTTTGACCAGAGAAAAAAAAACAAGAATTAAATAATGAATGATGGATGCACCAAGTTTCATCAAGTCTCTTGCTTTTTTGTTAACTTTTAATTCATTTTCGCTCCTCATCCTCCGTGTACGCCTCATGTTTCTCTTTTGGTTTCTGAATGGTTTGAATCTTCATAAGTTTGAGATTTTAGGTTTCTTTGTAACTTTTGTTTCTGCTGCACATTTACTTCCAGATTTTGTTTAAAACTTCAGTTTGGACTTCGAGCCTTTGACGAATTTTGTTTGAATATGCTGTTTTGGATTTTGTAAGCTTTAGTTGTTCTATCCTTTTCGATTCTTGTTTTTGTTATGCTTTTCGCTTCATTACCCTTTTTCATTTTTTCAATGTATGCTTCAGTTGTCAAGACTTCAGAAAAGTTTGATCTTACAGCTTTTCGCTTTTTGTTAGATTTTGATTTGTTGGTGAAACTCTTTTTAACAAGCACCTTTCAAAAGCATGAGATGATTATCTTGAGGATGAGATATTTGTGAATATGATTCTGGTTGTACTCCATACAGTTCTTGAATAGTAACTGATCTGATTTTGCACGTTAGTTTTTGGAAAAAAGCATTTATCGTTTTAAAAATTCAAAATCGTCATCACTTATATTTCTATGCAATGTTAAATTTATTTGAACAGACACATCAAACATTATTGGAGAATTTCTATTACTACCTTCATGGTGTTCGATTTGAAAACTTGAGCCTACAGAACAGTCAGCATTAGTTGTTAATTCCGCATTGACCATCGTTGTTAAATGATGTCTAATTTCTAAATCAGGAAATATATTGTCGTCTTTAGCAGAAAGATCATCCTTAATACTTGATTCATTAACTCAAAAATCATCAGTAAGAGTTGATTTATTGGCAAGTAACAGGTCAGTGCACATATCATTGCTAACAGCTAAATTCTTAACAGCCCAGTCATTGGTGCACTGTTAAAAATTTTGCAGCATTCTGGCAGGTCATTCGACCGTTTTTTGAAAAAATGGTTTCATAACCATAATTTAACTATATTCTGACCATAAAATGGCCAATAATATGGTCAGAATAGTGTTAAAATTACGGTTGTGTAACGGTTTTAGAAAAAAAAAACGGCCAAATGACCTGCCAGAATGCTGCAAATTTTCAACAGTGTGGGTATGACTCATATAGAAATGTTCAATGCATTTAATTCATATTTCTGATTTTGTAAACATTTCAAGTGCTGAATAGCATTGTGATTAAAAGATGATTCTCGGAACAGCACAGCAATTAAATGTGAAATTGCTTTTTTTTTTTAAATGTTTTATTAAAACTTTTAAATGTATTATTTTTCTATTTTCAGCATTTGAAACACATATGTAATCCTCGTTCAGATTTCGTAGCCTCTAAAAACATGGATGTGTCCTGTTTTAAAAAGATTAAATGATAATTGAATGATCTTATCACGAACGGACGGCGACTATCTTTTGTAATCCGGTTATTATGCTTTTCTGTTTGAATAGGGCCTTTTCGGTTACTATGACCTCATCCACCGCTGTCGCGAAATTTGACGGCTGTTTTTGGGATTGACAAGTAAGGTCGATTACACATTAATAATCACCTTGCATAAAATGGTTAGGTTAAAAATGTCACTGCCCCTCGTATTTTTACAACGGTGCCATGGACAATATCTTCCATTGTGTTCGAGGTTAAAAAAGTTCCTCCTGCTTGGGAATAACATTCAGACATACATTATTGAGGTGCGCTAGAAGATGATTACTATAGAATATATTAAATGTAGAATTTACAGTATGTATACAAGGGAACTCAAAAGTATTCCGTTATATTATGGTATATAAAGAAAAATTGTTTGCGGCGTATTTTAATGATGTTACTCTGTACACACATAATGATATTGGTATGAATTCCTGTGGTGAACTAAAACATGCTTTCTGTAGAATATGGGTGCAAAACATTTATCAGTCCTTTACAGGATCACACGAAAGTGTTCGTTTATGTACTGGTTTTCGGGAAAAAATATTTGCATTAAATTATGTTGCACTGTTAGATTAATCTACATCGCTTAGTGTTTAGTAAAATATGCTTGCAGTAGAATATGATGTGCATCGTATTCGTCGTTGATTTACAGGAAAACAAAGATTTCGTATACAATGTTTTATCTGATGTATTGTCTTATAGAGAAGATTGCTGAAAGTGCGCTTTCAGTTATGGTATATGTTTTTAAAGTTTACTAAATTTTTGCATGCTACGTGGCGTGTATAAATTTTATAGGCCATATACAGGGCTACACAAAAGAAATGATAAACAATACTGAGAATAAGCGTGAATTGCTTAAAGGTGTTTTATAATTTCAGATGTGCATTTTCAAGCTCAACTACATTTAGTATTCTAGGAGATGTTTGTTGAATATGAATACAACCATATACAAGGCAATGCAAAGAACTGTGTACATGACCGCCTACGTATGATAATTTTTGGAAGAATGATTTCAGTAGTTTTATGCGTGTTTTGCCTGAATTAAATTTTAACTTAATATGCGATTTGTATAAAAATCTAATAGGTAATACGGCTGTACAAAATAATTCAAGTATGTTCCGCCTATTGGTAGAAACTGCTGAGGTGAATTTTTAACTGTGCTATGAGTTTTCTTACAATACTAAATTTGAACATACATGTAAAATCTATACAAATCTATAGATCATATACAGAGCAGACGAAAGAATTAAAGAACTTTTCCGACAATCGACGGGAATTACTGAAATCTGATTTTCAAATGTGCTATGTGGTTTGCAAAATGTTTTCTTGTGTATCTTATTTAGATGACTAAACTGTGAAGTTCTGTTAAAGTAAGTTGGATGTATTGAAAAGTGTTTCATAATCTATGCTCGGAGCATGATTTTTCTTTCTTATTTAATATTCACGTGTAAATTTATTTTTATGACTTAATTTTCCTTTTTTCCTGCTTTTAACACGCTATCGTTTAACTATTACTTTAAATTTTCCTTTCGATTTTTAATAGTCACGTGTAAATTTATTTTTTACTTGAGTTTCTCTTGACGTTACCTTGTCTACTGTGACGTCAATGATGACTTATTCGCGTGGTACCAAAAGTCACATACTAACACTTAAAATTTCTAAATTTAAAACATTAAAAAGTAATGTTATTGAAATATTAAGTTGTTTAAAATTTTAATAGCATTTCTCTAATAGCAGCAACATTTACTTTTCTTTCTGCTAATGAAAGAGTGCAAAAAATAAATGATGTCATTTTCGCATTATTGATATAATTTTCTCATAAACTGAAAAGAAAACCAAGGGGGAAATTTTATTCTGTTTGCATTCAGATAGGCAATTTCTATTTCATATATTTGTTTCAGATATCCGAATGTTCCCATAGTTCCCATAACTCTTAAAATTTCAAGATATAAAATATTAAGAAAAATAATATTATTGAAGTATTAATTTGTTTTAAATTTTAATGACATTTATCTAATAGCGGTATCAAAAATTTTTTATTGCTGTAGATAAGAGATTGAAAAAAGGGTAAATGGTGTCATTTTCTCCTTAAAATTGAAGAAAAAACCTTTTTTTACGTTTATGGAATTTGAACATGACAGACGATTTTTGGTTTTTAAAATAAACTGATTCCTGGCGATCTAAGTGTGAAAAGAAGTTTTTATTTTTTCAAATTTTCCTGAAAAACATAATTTAATCACAATACTATCTTCACTACCGATTGAAATACAAAATAATTTCAATTTCAATTTGACAATGACGAAAAAAAAAAGAAGTATAATAATCTTTATCGTTTTCCCTTTTTTCTCTTCTTTCACAAAAATAGAGTAATTTACTTGCCATCATTAGAGAAATGACATTAAAAAACTAATATATCAAAAACAAATTCAAATTTTAAAATTCTAATACCACTTTTGACATCCGCGGGTCAATACGGAAAATTGATGTTAAAAACACCGCCAAACGTTCCATATTTTAGGAAGAATAGTTGTGAAACATAACCTGTACTTTCATAAAATCGTTTCATAAATTCGTTTCATTAGGATTTTATATATATGGGGTAGATATATATACATTTCACGGCTATGGACAATATTTCTAATATTTTACCTACACTTACGGAATTATAAAATATATGCAAGCGAAAAAAATGTAGTATTGATTTTCAATTATAAATTGAAATCCGAATAAGGTTGGTTGGTTGGTTGTATTTATGACGGCCAATTATCTGCAAGAGGGATATAGGCCCAGGTAGAGTGCCCTTCGTGGGGGTCTTTCTAAGGGAACCTAACCCGTATTAACGCTTGGAAATCCAAGGTTCGAAGAAAACCACGAAAACTCCGAACAATTAGGCCGACGGGCGCGATTGGGATCGAACCCAGCACCTCCTGTCTACCAGATTCGAGAGCAGAACCTCTCAGCCACTGGTGGGGCTTGAAATCCGAATAAAAATAATTCAACTTTTAATGAAAAATATGCTAAATAATGTAGAAAAGAAGTCTCATACTTTTTATAGCATTAAATTTTAATCCAGTGCTAGCTTGAACATAGTTTATTTACACACGTATAAAACAGGATTGCATTCGCGTCCTCTTTTTGTTCCTTATAGCGTGAAAAAATAAATCAATAACTGAAAACTTAATTTTTGTATTTTACTATTAAAGTTTACAAGGTGAGCATAAAGCCTCTCCCTGATTAAAAAGTCCTTCCGGCCAGTGCCGGGAGGAAGAGGTAGCTTTCATATTCCTTATTTTAAAAAAGCCAACTTATATTATTCAAACACACGAAGCTCAATTAAGTGGAAACCGAATTTAGGAGATTCAATACTAATTTTTATCAATACTGAATCATTATGAATGAGAATTTCGCAAAATTAGTCAGCTTTATCCAAGCTGCTTTTATTTAAAGTAACTTATATTTCGCTGCCAAATTCGGCGATTTCTTAAAGTGTCTGCCATTTTAAGACAACATGGTGGATGAGGCTAACCAGTGAACTTGGCCGAGACCTTAGTAATTGCTGTGCACATGCTCACTCACATCGGAATCGGTTGATACATACGAGTGCTGTCGCATGCAAAAAATCAGATTTTTCAAAATGTCACCCACGTTAGAAATTGAAACTACTATATCTGAGCCATTTTTTAAGATAAAGACAAACAAAAAATACTCCTGAATCCTTATATCAAGGTCAAATACTTAAGAAAGAAACCTTTTTCAATTTCTAATTTTTTTGCACCTCACTTTAAATATATATTTTTTTAATTTAATGGCCGCCATTTTGAAACAAGATGGCTGATGAAGCTGGCCAGCCAACTTGGTCGAGATATTGATGTATACTATCCACATGCCTTCTTCCATCGAAATAGGCGAATACGTGTGGTATCGCGAGACAAATACAAGATCGTTTCAAAGTGTTAGCCATGATAGAAATTCAAAGTGCTATAATTCAACCACTTTTTAAGATATAAACAAAAGAACAAATTTTCAGAAACAAAAACTGCTCCAGAATCTTTGTATCAAGGCCAAACACATAAAAAAAATCTTTTTCATTTTCCAATTTTTTAATACCTCATTTTAAATTTTAAATTACATTTTTTTTTTAAAAATTGCAACCCTTTTGAAACAAGATGGCGAATGAAGCTGGCCAACAAACTCGGTCGAAACATTGGTATGTACTATGTACAGACCAAGTTACATTCAAATCGGTTCATAAATACGCCTGTTATCGCGTGACAAAAATCAGGGCGTTTCAAAATGTCAGCCACGGTAGAAATTCAAAATACTATAACTCAGCCATTTTTTAAGATATAGACGAAACAAAAACTGCTCCCGATTCTTTTTATCGAGGTCAAACACAAAAGAAAAAAACTTTTTTTCATTTTTCAATTTTTTGGTACCACATTTCAAATTTAAATTTTTCTTAAAATTTTAAATGGCCGCCATTTTTAAACAAAATGGCGGATGAAGCTGGTCAACGAACTCGGTCGAGACATTGGTCTGTACTATGTATAAACGAAGTTACATCCATATCGGTTCATAAGTACGCCTTTTATCGCGTGACAAAATTCAGGACGTTTCAAAATGTCAGCTTCGCTAGAAATTCAAAATGCTATAACTCAGCCATTTTTTAAGATATAGACGAAACAAAAACTGCTTCGGAGTCTTTGTATAAAGGTCAAATACATAAGAAAAAAATATTTTTCCATTTTCAATTTTTTGGTACCACATTTTAAATTTTAAATTTTTTTAAAATTTTTAAATGGCCGCCATTTTGAAACAAAATGGCGGATGAAGCTGGCCAACGAACTCGGTCGAGACATTGGTATGTACTATGTACACACCGAATTACATCCAAATCGGTTCATAAATACGAGAGTTACAGTGTGACATATGTCAGATATATATATATATATATCAATTTTGAACGGAGGGTGGTTTCGGGGTCTGGGGGTCATGATCGATGAAAATATACCAAAATTTTTTGAAATCGCTTTCCTCCGAACGGCTGCAATAGGTAGCTTTTTGTAAAGAAAGCTACCTAAAAATATTATTGCATAAAAACTATTATATATAGAATTATATTTATTTTTGTATATTGTACATATGCTAATCGAGTTTGTAAAATGATTAATAAATATAGTAAATTTCAATTTGCAATCGCTTTGTAGCTCAGAGAATGTGAATCAATCATCCTAGTCTTTCCACTTCTTGGAAGGTCACCAACACAACCAGTTCGTTTAAATTTTTCTAAATATTTTTTTAAGGTCTTGATATCTGCAGGATTGCATCCAAAACAAAGTCTAAACTTTCGTGTTGATTAGAGATAGGCGATTTAGTTTTATGAATCCACAAACAACATTGCATTTTTCTATCATTGAAGCCATTTGCTCAAAACAAAACTTTTGATTCACAGTTTAATTTTTTGGACTAGCTTCCATCTATTCGACCATGAAAAATAAACTTTAAGGACAGGGTTATATATAATGCTAGAAGTTTTACATTAATACATTCAATGGTTATTTCGTAATGATGTCTTGTAATCAGGGAAAGAGTTTTTTTCTTTTCTATTTCCATATGTTTTATTCATTGTTTATTATATTTCAAATTGAAGCCTTAATTATTTCATAGAAATCCGTTAGATAAAATTTAGATACAATAGAACTTTTTATATGTTTAGAAACTCATCAAAAAAAATGTTTGCAGGCAAAATCTGTAATTTACATTCTATGCGACACCAGCTACAAGAGAGGATGTTATGCATTTGGAGTGCGGAAAAAAAAAAAAAAAAAAAAAAAAAAAAAGAGGAAGAAATAAAATTTTATGTGCATGATATTAAGAAAAAACTTAAATTTATATTTGGAAAATGTTTACTATGATATTTCCATAATTAATTTTTTTTTTCATTTCAATATAACTAGTAATAATAATTTTGAAATACAGACAAATTTTAGTAGAAAAAATCCGATAAAACAAAAATTCCATCAAAAAGAAATTTTTACCATTCCCTGAAAGAATCTTTATAAAGGAAATGCAATTTCATTACGGAGGATATATTTTAGCCGTCCGCGAGAATCGTTTTACGGGGACAAACATTTGATTAATTTTTTTAAGAGTCATTTTAACTGATTTTTTACAAAAAAAGTGGGATTGACAAAGTCAGGAATTTTTACCGGAAAACATTCAGCCGGCATGTCGGTAAATTCGACGTTAAAAGAAACCTGATACAAGAGGATTAACACAACTTTTTCCGAATAGTAATTTTTGTCTTATTTATGACAAAGATTCTATGTTTAAACCAGAAGAAATGAATAGTATTCAGAAACATTCCTGAAAGTTTGCCTTTGGGTAATTAGGCTCTATCTCTTTGAATTTACTGGAATGTTAGCTAATGCTGAGACATACGGTAATTTGCTATAATTCATAGTTGTTATCAAATATTTTTCACAACTCATAAATGTTGATGAACAGGTGTTTTTATGTATAAGCTAAAAATGTAAATGATTCTTTTGTGCAGTAATATTGACATGTAATAAAACAATAATGCACCGCCCTCTGATTATTTGACACAAAAAATGGTCTGTCGGGATGTAATTTATTTTTTTAAGCGATTGTGCTGGTTCCTGTAATTTAGACACCAGTATTTTCCAAAAGTTTTCTTTTACTTATTTAATCTCAGAAAAATAAACCGTAAAAAACTTAAAAAAATTATCGATATTCTAATTCAAGGGACCGTACAAATGTTGAAAAGAATCCGCCTACGGCAGCCGCCATTTTTGTGTCAGTACTCAAGTCTACACTGTAGAAAAAACGGGCTAAAAAATTCTACTGCAATCGAGACGCCAGTACTATTTCTGTGTTTTAACGGAACCCCCCCCCCCCCCATAAATTCCAGAAAAACAAAAATTTTCTATAATTTATTGGGAAAAATTTCCGTAAAAATACGGATTTCGGGAATTTATGGGGGGGGGGGGGGAGGATTTCCGTTAAAATTCGGAAATAGTACTGGCGTCTCGATTGCCAGAAAAATCTCCGTTTTTTAGTCCGTTTTTTTTTTTTTTTTTTTTTTTTTTTTTTTTTTTTTTTTTTTTTTTTTTACAGTGTAGTATTCAGGGAGCGGTGAGTAATGTAAGAATAGAGATTTATTGGCTATATTTTTACTAATATAGGCAAGATCGTTATAAAATATTGCCCAATCATTGGTGTTTTTACAAATTGTGAATACTGTAATAATATTGGAAAGAACTATTTTGCCATTTCATCCCTAATATTTTCAATGTTTAGTCAATATCTCTGCAAATACGGTCAATGCAAATTCAATATAACTGCAATAGTAGCGCATTTCATAGTACATGTTTTCAAAGCAAGGCTAATATGCAACCAAAATTGGTATTTTATTGGAAATAAGTCCTATCTATGCAGTATTGGAAGAACATGGGTTCCCAGCATATACCAATTTAACTATTACCAATATAACCAATATTGGTTTGCCCTTAATGTATGAATCACATTTTCTTTAACGGTAGTTATAAGTTTCATTAAAGAATTTGGATACTAAGCGAATACACTTTAACCAAATACTTTCAAACCAAGTTTATGTATAATTCTCTGTATTAAAAGACACATTAAATTAATCCGAGAATTAAAAATTTCAGAAGAGTCTTTTATTTTACAGTCTGTACAAAATTACTCAATAGCCGTTTATTTTTAATCTTTTTAATCTTTAAAAGTAATATGGAGCAAGTTTATTCATGTTTTCATACGAAGCATGCTTAACTGAAAGCAATTATGAATATCCTTTTTAATTTAATACACTTTGCAGATAAAAAAAAGGCTCTACGAAAAACAAAACTTTTACTTAATCTTTTTAATTAAACCATTTTCTTAAAAATCGAGTTTTAAAAAATACTAATGTACTTTGTTTTCTGGAAGCTTCTTTGTTGTTTAATGGAAGGGATTAGATAATGAAAATTAAAACATGTATCTCAGAAAATGACAAAATTGGTTCCTGCACAAAGAGCACAATACGTTCTTTCAGAAAAATCGTGATATAAAAAACTCATCAACAAAACTCATCTGAGTAACAAAATAATACAGATTTTTTTTCATGTTAAACTTTTTTATCATTTTCGTTGGTAAAAACAAAATTCCTCATGTCATGGCAGTTTCAATAATAATTATTCTAATTTTCCAGGTTATTTTTGAATTTTCATAGCACAAGAACTAAACATCGTGAAAAACAAAGTAATTTAGCACTTTTTATTTTTTTTCCAATAATTGTTCTAATTTAAAGGAGTCAAATAAAAGATGCATTTTTCGTTTGCTGTCATTTTTTTCAAACTGCAATCACTTTATAATTCCATGCAGTTAAACATTTATATTCAACTATTGTTTTTAAAGATTTATTTATAATATGCGTGTGCTTAATACGTCTCAAGAAGAATGTATGCATTTTCCAGAAATGACTACAGCTCCTATTCGACCACAATGAATGGGCTTTTTGAATTATTCTCTACGCTACAATGAATACAGAAACGACAAATACGTATTTTCCCCAAATTTGTCACCGATGTAGAGTTGTTTCATAGGTCCCACAGCACGAGAAATTAGTTATCGTTTTACCCTTACAAACCATCTAGCCAGGGTTCTCGCTGCCGCTCGCCATTGCGCGAAATCGCGACAAAATGCTTCATTTGGCGAGTAAACGAACAATCAAATTCGCGAAACTTTGAGTGCTCAATTTCTACTCTTTTTGTGAGTTTGTATGTGTGGTATCAATGCAGTCGAGATTATTATTCGCGTTCTCGAACGATAGATGTTGCTTTCCATGTTCTATCGCACCGTGCCATTTACATTGCTCTATTTGTAGATATACCTGACTCAACACCAATTAAGTTTAGCAACAGCCAAAGACATAGAAAGGATTATGCGAGTATTATTTCTCGACTCTCTGTTAATCACTAACTATGCGCCGGCGTCGCATCGGTATTAACACAAACAAATTACTCGCATCAAGCGCGAAATAGAGAAAAATTTTGCAGGAATGCGGTGTTGAAATCAGCCATATACCATACTATTTATTCGTTGTATGCAAAATATCATTGGCCGGTCAATTTTGTTCAATTAGTACAAGTCTAAATCTCAAAGAAATTTTTAGTGAACATTTTGACAACGGTAAATCAAAGATAGCCGTTTTTAATTTTTATTTAGACTGACTGCTAAAAGAATGTCTAAAACACTTACACATTTAGGAGACATTTAGAATGTTCTTATTTTAAATAGTTTCTGTAGCGGATAGTCGAATTTCTGTTTTATAATCAATTACAAAAAATTAGGTTATTTTAGATCATATTGAAAAAAGGGATACAATGAGGGGTTAAAGATAGATTTTTTCAATATTTCACGCCAAATCTATTTTCTAACATTTCTTTTCATTTGGCTACTGTTTTATATTTCTTATTCGCCAAATCGATAATGTTGGTCAGATGCCAGCGAGAACCCTGCATCTAGCGAAATGTTTAGAAGGAAATATATTGGAAATGTAGGAAAAGCAGATGAAAACCTAACATAAGTAACTGTTGTAAAAAAAAAAAATGTTATGCAAGTCCAATTTTTTATGTTGTTGTAAATTATATTTTTTCGTCTTAGTGAAAAGTATTTTGAGCCTAAAATGCTTTTTTAAGTAACAGGATTTTGATATCTATGTATTTTTTTTTAAACTTTTGTTACTTTCGTTGTTCTCTGCGACAATTTGGCAATTAAAGTTTATGGCGTGTATCTTTTTTAAACTGACTGTACAAAGAGGTTAATGTTCTCAAAATTAATTTGAAGTCATGCCAAAGATGACTATTATGCTTTTCAATATTAGAAGACATTTCATATACGGAAGATTCTTAGTTGCACAAAACCAATTGTAAAGTGCTGTATTGTGTCATTTGGACAAATGCGTCTGAAACTGGTAGAAATTTTAGGTAGATTTTGTGAGAAGCACTACCTATTACATTCTACCTTATGTTGGAATTTCTGAAAGATTTTTGCAGATCTACGCCGATCATGACCTCTAAAACGCAAAATCACCATCCAGTTCACCACCAATCCAGTTCAAAACTATATCACTTTTTATGGACACGATAACTTCCATAAAACTGCACAAATCACTTCCAAACTGATACATAAAATTAAGGGGCAGAAAATCTCGGTTGACTTAGTTAATGGGCAAAATCAGACGAAAGGGGTGGAGATTATGAGTGTTTTAAGAAGAAGCAAATTCATAACTTTGTCAATTCTCAAGATATCAAATCCCCCTTAAATTTAATATAAATCTTCTTAAAATAACTTTTCTATTGACAAGTTTTTGATAGGATGAACCCTTACAGCATAAATAAATTAAAAACGAAAAAAGGGGGAGGGGTAAAGACGAAGCAATTAATAACTTCGTCAATTCACAAGATATCAAATGCGCTTGAATTTATTATAAATCTTCTAATTATTATCTGAAACTTTTATACTGAAAAGTTTTTGATAAGACCAAGTCTTACAGAAAAAAAGAGGGAGGATTGTAAAAGAAAAAAAATCACATTAACATGATTCTGATAAAGCCAACTATTATAGGAAAAAAAAGCAATCAGATAAAATTGTTAAACTAGGTTTATCTCCTATCTTGATTTAGTTTTTGTTGGTAAAATAAGTACTTAATTTCGAAATCTACCGGAAGGGATTTTTTAAATATTATGAGTTTTCAGTTGTACATAAAACGTTTAATTTTTAATAGAGGAAATTCTAGCTAATTAAGTTATTAAATGTTGTTTCTATATTAGATTTTAATTTGTTTTTTAGGGTATTTCTTATTTTGATGTTTGTTCACAAAGAAAAAAGTACAATTTTTCAATGTTTTATATATTATCAAAAATTCAAGAATCAGATGCACATTTACCAAAAAAAAAATTGTCATTATTTCCAGGCTTAATAAGATTTACTGAAGTTCTTTAGTGCTAACTTTTCTCTGTGAAAGAAATTAAACATCGAGAGTGAACTTAATAAATTTTTCCACGATTATCTCATTTATCAAAATGTAGACGAAATTTTAAAAATCCCCTGTTTCATGAAGTTATTTTTCTTAATCTGCTAGATATTTTTTTAATGTTACGCATTGTTCTCTCTTAATACGATCAAAATTTTTCTTTTCATTTACATAAACATATATGTTGTTCATGGTCATGGTGAAATTGTACTTTTACCATTTAATGGTAAAAAAAAAAAATGTGAAGAAGTATTATGACAGAGAAGAAGAATGGAGTGAGGGATGCAGTTAAAAAAAAAATTCAATTCTATTCCTAACTATCAATTAACATGTCACTAAAAGAAAATATATCAATACATTTTATGTAAATTGCGTTTATTTTAATAGACTTTTCTAAGAGGAAACAATTTATTAAATAGTTTAGTAATTTTCTATACTTTTCAATAATAAAAGAATTATTAATCTGAATCTTCGAAGACACTACAAAGAGGTAATCATCTTTGAAGATGAAAGAGGGGATAACACAGCACATTACTTTACAAAATGTTCCTTCTACACTAAATTTTCATTAATTATCAATTAGCATCTCTTAATTTTCCCTTTATTTATAACTTTTTCTATAATTGATTTTGAATTGAAAAGAAAATAAACGCGTCTAAATTATTTATATATTGAAAAAAGGAGAAAAAAAAAGAAATTCAAGAAGCAAATGAATCATTTTGAATTGGAAAATTTCATAATTTTCTGGATTAATACGATCCAATGAGCCTCATAAGTGAAGATTGAGTTTTCTCTCAAAAATCAATTAACCGAGATGAATGAACTTCCTGTATTTTTCAACATTTATCTCATCTTTTAAGATGCTGACGAAAATTTTAAAATCTTCTCTTTTTATCTATTTAGTGTTTGTTATTCTGCTACAAAATTCTTTTGTAGAGTAAGGCATTGTTTCCCGTTTAATACATTCTTAACTTTTCTACATATTTACGTAAAATATTTTTCATCTCAAAGTCTTCTAGAAAGCATTTTCTTTTGAACTTTGAGTGAAACTGATTTTAAATAGCAATCAAAATAAAAGCATCTAAGTGCTTTTCTTATTTATGAAATGATTCAAGAAGGGCTGGGAGGATTTAAACACTAAAGTGTTGGTTACGATTTCATTAAAAATTCGAAACATCTACAGGTATTAATTTGCGTTTGTCGGTTAATTTAGGCAGGCAATAAATTATTTTGTGATCGGAAATTTAAGCGGAATTATTAGAGTAATGATGCACAGAAACATATTCTAGAATTAAAAAATAGTAGTAACTCATTATGCACCGTTTGGTTTCGAAGAAATTCCCGTCTATGAATTGCTAGTTGGCGAATTACCCAATTAAATCACGCCAAACTAAAACTGACTAACTTAACCGAAATAAAACAGTTAACATTATGCATAAATAAAATTCAACAAAGAATTAAGATTAATAAAAGAAACATTTTTTACATCTATAAAAAATATACAGAAAATTGAAAAAAGAGAAGCATTTAAAATTAAGTGGCTACCACGTAGCAAATTCAAACATTCTTAAATCCAAACATTTTCTAACATTATTAAATTCCCAGTTGAAATTGTTTGCATCCACTGCATTTCTAATTTAATATCAATAAGTATCACAGTAGTAACTATTTGTTGCATTATACTTATACTTAATAAAAAATATAAGAATTTAATTGTTTACGCCAGTTAATTAAATTAACACTCTATGACCCATGCTTATTAGACCGTAAAGCTGCTATCAGATTCAATATCTCTTCGAGCAAATTTTGAGCGAACTCTTGATTTGCGCCGATTTTCCTCGATAAATTGCTGACGACAGTCCTAGCTAGTCTTTCCTAGTCACTTGCAACAACAATTGCAACCCTTCGTGCGCATTGCACGCGACGCGGTAATCTTGGAGTTAAAATCGGCTGAAAAGTTCGTTGCTAGAAAAATTGTTGAACCTGATAGCAGCTAATAGACGTTGATTAACACATGAACAAAATAAAAGATTACATATAGATGGGGTGGAATTTCGGGGCGTCCAAGGCACAAAGGTGAAATAGTTATTTTAAATACGGACCAGGAGTTCAAAATTTCATGTTCACATCGAGATCGGACACCCTTGTAGAATGAACTTCATTAATACTGGAGATAATCATACCTGTGTCGTAACGACGGGTTGCTATTAGTAACAACTGCAGAGTCGTAATGACACGTCTAAGTCATTCTCTGAAGCGAAACAAAATTTATAACACATGCTACGAGTAGTAATCTAGAGATATCCGTCAAAGAAGAAGTTAGTTTTTTCTCAAAATAAGTGTCTAAGGAATTATGTAAAAAATTGTGCAGCAAGTCTTCTGATGTACAATATTAAATTCAGAGTAATACAATATTAGCTACACATTATTACACAGCCCGCTCATTTAGTGGATCACATTGGCTCCCCTATCTGCTCGGTAGCCAATGCGTTAATACCATGCTCCTATTGCTAATAGTTGGGGCTTCCAAACACCAGACATCTTCTCATTCTAATAAGTCTTTGTCTGAGACCTATTTAATGTTTACAGGCTGTAAAACCTTCAAAACTATTCTTCTTTTAAGATTAACCACGGACTCTAGGGAACCATGGATGAAAAAAAATATTTTTATTAATTTTTATTTAACATTGTGTTCGTAAGGGATAAACAAAAAATACAATTAGTGTATTTATTATTTATGAAATTAAACTAAAGTTAAATATAATATATAGTTCAACGTTTCAAATTATGTCACATGAATTTTGACGCTGGACATAGTCTCATTCTTGAGAAAAGAATGTTTTTGCATCGTATTTCCGGAACTAAAGGCTAGACCAAAAAGTTTGTTGCGCGCGGAAGTTACACTGTGACTTTCATGCCAGCAAGAAACAAAAGCATCTTTATGACGGTGATAATCTTCACAATTTTGGGATTATTGAGATTGAAGAACCGCATATACTATGTAAAGAGATTTCTCTCTAAAATAATTTAAACGACATGAATTATTTTTCAACATTTTTCTCATTTTCAAAATGTTCAGGAAAATTGTAAATGATTCTCTTTTCATAAATTTAAAATTTATTATTTTGTAACAAAAGTCTTTTGTAGAGTACGACATTGTTCCTAGCTTAATATAATCTCAACTTTTCTTCATAATAAATAAATTATATTCAATTCATTGTCCTCCTGAAATCCTTTAATTTTAAATTTTCGTTTAATTGATTTTGAATCAGAAATAAAATGAAAGTGTCTAAATGGTTTATTTATTTACGGGAAAAAAAAATCAAGAAACAAATGCATCTTTATGAATTTGAAAATATTCATGATTTTTTGGATAAATGAGATTTAATGAAACGCACGAATTAAGATTGAATTTTCTCGCAGAAATCAATAAATTGACGCAAATGAACTTCCTAGTTTTTTTACCGTAATTTCCGGCGTATAATCTGCGGATCAAACAATTCTGTTTGCTCCCTGAAATTTTATTTAGTAATTGAAGCCAAATATTTACCGCGATCTAAAAAGTTACATTTTATTTTAAAAATTTTCTGGGTCGAAAAGTGATTGTTTGATCCGCGGATCATACGCCAGAAATTAAGGTATATCATATTTCATAATGTCTTTGAAAAATTTAAAAGTTTCTCTTTTTCCCCATTTGTTACAAAAATGTTTTAGAGAGTAAGCATTGTTTTTCGTTTAATACAAGCTCAACTTTTCTACCTTTTTACATAAAATATTTTTCATTTCATTGTTCTCTTGAAGTAGTTCAATTTAAAGATTGTCAATAAAAAATCATTGAAAAGTATCCTTGCATTTCAAAATCTTGGAATGTCTGTTTCATATTTCAGAACGGAAATTTAAGTTTATAAGTAAACTGTCATCAATATGCTCTGAATAAATTGAATTTACTCTATCGGGATCTTTTTGATTAAATATTTATCCTTAATGAAGTCGTCTTTTCCAATGTATTGTTATTATACTTCAAATTATAATAATATTGCTGTACTCTGAAGCTTCAAAGATTTTATGTAAAATGCCCCATCATATAGTTATCCAAAAACGTATGAGAAGGTATTTCGGGTAATTGTTTCAGTAAATGTTGCTTCTACTGTGGCAAACCCTTCGGGACCGTCGAATAATAAAAGAGTCATACACTGAAATTAACAATAATAATGGTTTATTTAAGATAAATAAAAAGGTTAGGTTGCATTGAAGTGGGCAGAATTAAATTATCGTAGATAAAATTATAAGCTTGAACACTAAAAACTGAGTTGGGAATGCTATTTCCAAGAAATTCACTGCATTTAAACACTAACTTACATCAAAAGGGCTACTCTGGAAAGGTTCACCCCCAGATCCCTAAAAATAATGCATTTAGCACTATAAGCTGTTACTGAAAATACTAATAATGGTACTTTGTAATAATGCAAAAGCACTAACAAGAATACTCTTGGATTTCAACTTTCTTTATTTGAAATACAAAGTTTCCACATCTCGCCACGCTGTCGAAGCTGTCAGTGGGTTGTTCGCTACAAAAAAGAGCAGCTCAAAATGGACACTGGCACATTTCAAAAACTAATTTCATAATCTGGAATTACGAAACTCCAATCTTATTCTTCACAACGACTAAATCTGCTAGATCTAACTTCTATCGCTGTATTTCTATCAGCTAAACAACCAAAGAAACCTAATTAACATAACATTATTTGAAGTAACCGTGAAAACCATTTTCCTAAATATTCACACACACTTTGTGAAAATTAAAGTGAAGACAGAACAAGTGACTCGATCACGAACAAATGTTAAATATAGACAATATGATCACACATAAGTCTCAAAAATCCATTTCACCCGAGACTAATTTATAAGAGAATAGACTGCACTTACAATATATATATATATATTGTTCTACAATTTTAATTTTTCGTACAATGGATATAAATTAAAAAATAAATAAAAATGAAAATGAAATGTATCAAATACAACTTTATATGTTTGATAATCTTTACGCCTTTTCCACTTAATGAGATAGCAACGAAAATAAAAGAGTATACATATTTTATGTATTCGCAAAAATTCAACAAACAAATGTATCTTTATGAATGTGACAATCTCAATTATTTTTGGTGTTAATGAGATTTATTTATTTGGATAAATTAACATTAGATTTTCTCTCAATAATCAATTAAACGACATGAATGAATTTCGTATAATTTCTCTCATTTATCTATTCATTGAAATTGTTAACGACAATTCAAAAAACTTCTCTTTTCATCCATTTAATGCTTAATATTCTGTTACAAAAATATATTGCAGATTTACGCAATATCCCTCGCAGTATACAATCTAAACGCCTCTCTTCATTTACATAAAATAGTTTTCTTTACTTTGTCACATTGAAATCGTTTATTTTAAAAATATTCGGTAGAAAAATCATTAAGAATCATCATTATAATAAAAATTATTGGAATGGCTGTATCATGAGAACGAAAATTCAAAGCTATAAGTAAACTGTGCTAAAATATTTTACCCAAATGGTAATTACTGTAACATACTATTTTTCATTAAAGATATGGCTTAAATGAAAATATTTAACCCAATTGTTTCTATACATCTGAGTATTAAATAAATAAATATTATCTGAAAATTCAAAAACTGCATCAAGAGCTACTCATCTTAAAGAGTTAATTCAAAAATTGTATTCGAGGACATATCAACGAATTTTTTCATTAATTGTTACTTGCATTTATATTTTTTAATTTTTCCGTATAGAGGATGTTGAATAATAATTTAAAAAAAAACTTATACATTTCAAAGTTTTATATTTTCGTCAAAAACTGAAGGATCAAATCCATCTTTATCAATTCAAAATTTCTACGCCTTTCTAGGATTTTTTAACCGAATTTATTTATATTAAGTCTTCTTTCAAAATCTGTTACATGCCATGTATGAACTTCATGTAATTTTTTACAATTAACTCATCCTTTAACATACTGACCGAGATTAAAAAAAGCCTTTTTTTCATCCAGATGTTTTTTTGTTATTTTGTTACAGCAATATTTTCTATAGTTAATCGTTTTTCTACACTTAACGCAATTTAAAATTTAACTACTTAACTTTTAATTTACATAAATAAGTTTTCTTCTCATAGTGATTCTGATATAAACCGGTAAAGAAATCATTTAGGGAATAGTCTACTTCTTTAGTCAAAATTTACATTTTTTTCCCTGTGTGAAAATTGTTCAACTAAAACAGTTCCGTGATATTCCAGTGCCTTACAAACTTTTTTTTCTCGTTGAGCGTAACGCAGCAGCAGCCAGAAAATGGCTTTCTACTCTGTGCTAGCTAAGTTTATTGCTTCGAAACCATGTCGAAAATGCGTCTTGAAACGATATCGAAACCATGTCGAAAATGCGTCTTGAAACGATATCGAAACCATGTCAAAAAACCTTATCTCGAAACCGATTCTAAGGCTAATGTCAGACAGATGTCTTTTTGCAAGCTTTTTTCCTTACGTATTATCCTGGATAATACGTAAGGAAAAAAGTGTTCAAAAAGACGTTCGTCTGACATTAGACTAAACCATTTTTTTGGAAACCATGTTTTTCAAACTGTGTGACCATATTAGACGGGGAGACGTCTGCACAGACGCATTTCATTGAATTCAGGACTAAAATTCCAGGTTTAGACAGAACTCGATTAGCATGCAACTGGTTTGCCAAGTCATATCTTCGAGGAAACCACCAGCAGAACCAATTTTAGTGATTGATCGGTTGGTTTATCATTGTATTTTCCTGCACCTAAAGGTATGAAAACATGGAGGACTGAAAGCACGAAAACACAATGGTAAACCTACCAGTCAACGACTAAAATGGGTTTGCAGGTGTTTTCCACCAAGATATGACTCGGCAGACCAGTTGCACTTTAATATGCGAATCGAGTTTTAACTAATCCTAGAATCTCATCAGTCAACTCGATGATGTGACGATTTATGCAGTCGCCTCCCGGTCTGTGTTTCTCCAGAACGTTTAGACCGATTTCCTTTGTTTTTTCAAAAGAAAGGTAAAGGTTATTTCAGGAGTTTATACTAACAAAAAATTGTAATTTCCATTGATTAATTAATTTTTTGATCTCCTAAAAGCAAACAAAAAAGTATCTTTTTTGTTCAAATGACCGCTACTTTGTGAAAAGTAAACTTTTAAAAATTAATGATGGTATAATTTCCGGGGAAATTAATGTCCTTTTATAATTTGGCAAAAAAAAAATGTTTCCGGCACTTGGGGCCGAAGATAAACTGTCGCCCGATTGGAAGTTCACGGCGTGCACTTGCAGGTCCCCGTCTTACAAAACCTGTTATTCAGTTTTTTTTTTTTTTTTTTTTTTTTTTTTTTTTTATGTACAAGAAAGAATTACCAATGCACGGTGATTCTAAATTCATGGTAGAAACTTTACGGGTTGGTACAGGACACTTTATCAATCATTTATTGTATAAGAATGTATGGACGCAAGCGACGCGTTGATCTACAAACACCAGGGGTTGGGGGCCATTTGACCCCTTTTTTATTTTAAAATCTCTCATTCATAACAGAAAATTCCTATACTATTCTTTTTTTTTATTTAAGACAGACATTTCATGATTACATACAGAAAGACACTTTGTTCGAAAATTTCCGGTATGAAATCGAAATTTTTGAATAAAAAAATACCCTATTTCTATTTCTTTTCATGCATTGCCTGTGTTTGACAGATTTGTCAGTTTTGCGGGGGGTTTTAACTAAAAAAATTCGACTTCATACCGGAAATTTTCAAAGAAGAAATTTTTCCTTAAGTAATCATGAAATGTCTGTCTTAAATAAACAAAAGAATAGTACAAGAATTTTCTGGTATGAATGAGAAATTTTGAAATGAAAAAAGGGCCAAATTGACCCCCTGGTGTTTGTACCTCAACGTGTTACTTGCGCCCATATATTCCTATGCAACAAATGATTGTTACAGTGTCCTGTACCAACCCTTCAAGTTCGTACCATGAATTTGGAATCACCCTGTATAAGGGAAATGTCTATATATATAATGCAAAAAGACCGAAGGTTATGAATATTTTATTCTTTTCCGGAAAAGAATACACGTTAATTTTAGTAATAAAAATCACGTTAATTTTAGGCCAAAAAAAGAAGAGCCACTCCTTAAGAAGAATATAATGACAACCTGAATAACATAATGGAGGATGCAGTTAAAAAAATCAATCTATTCTTTAAACGTAGATGTATTTCGCCTAAATTTGAAATTACTGTAATGGGCTGTTTAAAAAAAGAATATATCAATAAATAGGTTGCACAGTCATGAAAAAAAGAAAAAAGTAAACACCCTTTACTAATTCTGCAAAAAATTATCATAGAAGATAATTACTGATTCCATACGATTTGTAATAAAGTCTACTTTTAAATGATGTATATAAAATTTGCTTAGGGGGGGGGGGGGGGATCTATATATTAAAACGAACCATAACTTTGTTTTGTTTTTCAATAGCAGTACACAATTCTGACAGAATAAATGAAGTCTACGACCTTCAATTAGACTAAAAACAAATTTTTATTTAATTCGTACGATACGTTTCCGAGAAATTAATTATTTTATAACGAGCGTATTTCAGGGGCTGTATCCCAATTCAAGTTCCGTTCTAGATTGTTGACCGAGAGATCCCCCTTCTTGATCAAGGCATCTTAAGCGCCACTCAAGCAGTCGTTGAAGACTGCTAGATTACAGAATAGCTTAAGAAATTTCAAAATATGTAGTCCCTTCTATCATAGACAGCCCCTTAAAGCATCATTTTGCCGTTTTTAAGCATAATTTGAAAACTACTTGGAAGAGAAAAAAGTGAAATTTTGGATTTCCATAAAGCAGGACCTAATAAATCTAAATCCATCAAAAAAATTTTACGTTGCAATTCATAATTTTTTCGAATATTAATTTCATAATTCATAATTCATATAATAAAATTATAAAAATTGCAAATTCAACGTATTTATGTTGGGTATTTTAGTATTACTGCTACACTAAAAATTAGCACATTAGGAGTATAATTTCAGGAGATATTTAAAAAAATATGAAAATGTAATTTAACATTAGAAGCACTAAATTTTGAATGTTTATAATTGAAAAACTTATCATTCAAATGACTTGCAATTTCGTGTACAGGCATAGTTTGAACCGAAGATTTGAAATATCTTGTTAAAATTATGTATTGCTATTGAAAAAAAAGTTTGGTTTCGTTTTAATATGTAGATGGCCTCCTAAGCAAATTTTATATACATCATTTAAAAGTAGACTTTATTTCGAGCCGCTCGGTACCAGTAGGTTTCTTCTATGGTAATTTGTTAAGGAGATAGTGCTTACTTTTTTTCCCACTACTGTACATTATCCTCGAAATGAATTTTCATTATAAAGAGCGGTTTCATTTATGGAAATTAATTTTAATTAGTTCCAGAGTACCGCTAATTATACATTTAAATATTAAAATCCGTTTAAAATACGGAAGAATCTTAAAGACATCGTACTCGTTTAAAAGTGCTGTCTTTTGTCACAGAATTTAATTTTTTTTAAACACATATAAATAATTAATAATTCTTTCATACATTCGCATATTAAACATATAATTTGAAATTGCTAGAAATATATTTCTGTATTTTTAAATATTTTCCTATAATTGATATTGAATGTTAAAAAGAATATTAAACCACTTAAGTATTTTTGTTTCTTCATCGGATATTCAAGCATCAAATGCTTATATTTAAAAATATACATGGTTTTCATGGACTAACAGTATTCAATGAACTGGATTCATTAAGATCGAATTTTCTCTTTCAAACTAATTAAGCTTAAATAAATGGACTTGTTATGTTTTCTAGCAAACCTATCATCTTTCAAAACCTTGAAGAAATTTTAAAAAGCTCCCTTTCACCTAACTAATTTGGGTTGTTTACTTACGAAAATATTTTGTGGGTTAAGCAATGTACCTCTCTTAATGAGATCGAGCTTTTTCTTTTAATTTACATAAGTGTTTCTTGTCATTGTCTTGAAATCTTTCAATTGTTATCATTACAGGGTAACTAATTCATTACGAAACATTGTAACAGTGCAAAAGAACGGAATAGGCGATGCAGTTGTGAAAAGTGGAATCAATTCCAATCTGTAATAATTAAATTTCGTCTAAAAACCATTAACTGTTACACACTATTTTAAGAGAACATAGCATTAGCAAAGAAATAGCATAATAACTTGATATAGTAAAATAAATATTTCAGCCAGTTCTTACATAAATGCAGTAGAGTTCCAATTATCCGAATCGATTGGCACCGGACCCCATTCGGATAATCAAAAATCTGGATAATTGGATTTCGTTTCCGAATAAAGGATCTATTTTAATTAATTACTGTATGTATGTTGAAAATGGGTGAAAGAAATTATTTTTAAAGAAAAAGAGCTTTTAATTAATTAAATGAAAAGTCAACACTTTTACATGTTAAGCGTACTTACAAGTGCTGTACATTAGTACAGTATGTACGTACCGTACTGTAAATGAAAGTCACTGCTTGCTGAACATCTCGGTCAAAGTAAGCTGTTTGACAGTCTTCATCCGTTTTCGATCAGCCAAGTCACGCATCTACTTGACAGTGAGAAGTTGCATGTGGTCACACTCGGACTGACGCTCCATAATTTCAACCCAGTTTCAAGGCCGGCAAATGCTAAATTCCGTCTTAATTTTCATTCTGAAATTCTGAAAGCTCTTCGGATAATCAAAATTCGGATATTCGGAGTTCAGATAATTGTATTGTGTGCTTATTGGGAGCATATTACATATCGAAATTACTAATACACAGGGATAGAAAGAGGAAACAAAATCACTTGAAAATAATATTACTATTAGTCTTGAGCAGATTAGTACTTATTTATGAGCTTCAATGACACAATCAGCTTTCTTTTATAAATGACATGGTTATGCCTGACTTTCTTAAATTTTATTTGTCAACGGTGGCATTGATACCAAATGCACACGATCGCGAGTGTTCAATTTTATTGAACTTTGTGACTTTCTGGAAAATCATGCAATATTAAAAGGTTGCGATACTTAAAAATACAGGGTGAACCAAAAGTCTTGCCCTGATTATAAATATTTATTGTGCTAAAACTGTTATAATTAGACATATGTTTGTTTGGATACATTGTAAGTACTGTTATAATTTTTTCTATAAGACCACGTACCTCAGTAAATTTCAACATGTGCCCCCTTGATAGCTAGGAGAATGTCTAATGGGTATTCTATTTCCCGCCAAGTGTTCTTAACATGTCTTCTGTTACTGTTACACACAGCAGATATTTGAAGTTCTCGAGCTGATTGAGTAGGCCTCCGCTAAAAGGATTGCCGAGCGCGATCAACAATTGCTTCACTTACGCTAGGCCTGAAACTTCTGCGCAGATATGCAACGCTGCATGCTTCTTTAAACCTATCATACCATCCCTGTTTTCATTTTTCACCAGGAGGGTTGCATCCATAACAACGTCGAAATGTTCGCGGAACATTAATGGGCGATTTCGTTTCGTGAAACCAAAGCATACATTGAGCTTTCTCTTGAATCGACGCCATTTCGGCCGAAATTGTTTTCCTTACGAAATCCTTCTTCCCTGAGTCGTCATGAAGGAAACATCGCACCACTTATTGCGCAAAAAACTATTAAAACTGACCTATCCAATTATATAACAAGTTATATTATTATCGAAACGGTTAATTTGTAATGAATTATTATAATCAGGGCAAGACTTTTGGTTCACCCTGTACAAAATACAAAAAGATAGCTCTGAAATAATAGTTGAACATATAAAAATTAACTTACTTTGCTTTAAAAGAGATATTTGTTCATGTCCAAAAATATCCACATGGTGACATGGTGAAGTTGTCCAAGAACTTGAAAAATCAAGAGTGTGGAGTTTGCGGCTTCTATGGGGTAAAGTGAAGTGAGTAAAGTGAGAACAGCGCCTTCCTAACCACTAGAGTACATTTATCAAAGGCATAAAAGCATACTTACGTGATATATAAGGTCTTTTATTCACCATATTGCCAGAAAATTGTAATCGTACTCAGAAACTGTTCTACTGTATACTATGTCTCACAGTACCACGTTGATTGGCTGAAAGAAAATGGTTACGTACATTGTCTTTCCGTTTTGTTTATGTTGAACGCATATATTAAGTCTAGAAATCGTGAATTATATAAAATATGTATTAAGTGAAATACCATACACAATTATAGTGAAGGTTTATGATCTGTAACAGAGTTAAAGAATTAGGTAAGAGCCTTTTATGTCCAATTTCGTTTGGTAACTTTCAAACGAAAGTGACATCCACACTTTAAATGCCGATGATGAACACACCAAACAAAGCATCCTTGAATAGATTAACATGTAGCAGTTCAAACATAAACTTCATTTTAAATGCTCCTCTGTTTCACTTTGCACATTGTCTACTGTGTACGATCCCCCTTCTCCCTATTTTTCAGTAATACAGAAATTATTAAAATATTCCGACGCTTTGAAGAATCTTCAAAGAGTTACTCCTACCAGAAAAAAAAGAAGAGTTGATACTTCAGTTAATTATACTTTATGAATTGTTGCTGACGCAAAAAATTTCCCTTAAATATGAATAAGCATGACATATTTCCTACATTTTCAAATTTTCAACTGATCTTGAATACCAAAAAATATTCAAATACTTATATATCCTGCTTATTAATGAAAAATTGAAGAATCACACGCATATGAAAATATCCATGAATTCCCTGCTTAATGAGAGTTAATTAACCGAATTCATTAAGATTAAATTTTCTCTCGGAAATCGATTGAACGTCATTTATGAATTCCAGATATATTTCCACATTTATCTCATCTTTCTAAATGCCGATGAAATTTTAAAAAAGGTTCTTTTTTCACCCTTTTAATGTTTTTTATTCTATTATATATTTTTTTTTCTAAAGTTGGACATTATTCCTCGCTTAATATGATGAAACATTTTCATTTATTTACATAAATGATTCTTCTTTTCTTGTTCACCTTGAAATTGTTCTCTTTTATTTGGTACTCGTTAAAGAAATCATTATGGAACATTGTGACAGTCCAAAAAATTGGAGCTTGTGGTGCAGTTTAGAAAAGGAAAATTGAATGCAATCAGTAAACTCACATTACTATATTTTGCTGCAATAGGCTATTAAACAGGAAACATATCAGTAATGGAATAGTATAGTAACTTGAAAATCCTCCTAGTAACTTGTGAGATGCAATTACTTCATTTAGATATTCTTCATTATGTTAGGGAAACAAATTTATTTCAAACACTTGTAAAATAGTAAAATATAGTTAATATTTAAAAAAATAATTCGACTCTAGAATTATTATTCTTTATTAACATGTTCACATATTAAACATGCATTATTTAAAAATGTTGTAAACTGATTTATTATTATTAGCTAGCGTATATATTCTTACTGGAATTTTGCGGATTCACTGGTAAGCTTTATTATTTTAAATACAAAATTGATAATGCGATATTTTCTTTAAACTATTCAAACATTCTAAAAGCTGCAGGGAAATAATAAAGTTTTATTCTTATTTAATATTTCTGTTCTTAAAATGCTTTAAATTAATAATAATATTGCTAATAATAATAATATAAAACACTACAGACGCACTCCCATATATGCATTGCATAAGTGCTTATGATACAAGGTCTTCTTTCAGCATGGATACTGCATCAATGATTCCGAAAAAACTAAATGGTAGAAGAAATATTATCTGAATTAAATAAAAATGTCACTTCATAAAGATATAGTAAAAAATGATAACAATTATAACCGCAAAGCTAAGTTTATAACGTTGACACAAAAATCGTTATTTAGTGTTATTTATTTGAATTTTTTATATGCAACTGTATTTAATTTTTGTATTACCAAATTAACTGCCTAAATTTTAATGTGTTTTCAACTTTTTGTTTGAAAATCGTTTGCCACCACATTCTCGATTCTGAAAAGTAATATTCACATGAATTTTTAGGTGCGTTCATAATTATATAAATATGCAGTACCTATAATCGTCGTCAGGTCAGCCCATCTGTCTATTTGTCCATCTGTCGGCATATAACAGCAAAAACTACCCATCCGAACGGTTTGAAATTTAATATATATAATAGTTGCAGAATTTTGTCGAATCATTTCAAATTTTATGAAAATCGGATCAAAAGTTTACTTACAGGGGCACTCAAAAGTATTCCGTTACATTATGGTATATGGGGAAATATAATTTGCAAGTGTTACACAATTTTAAAAGTAATGAAATTCTTATAGGGAAAGGCGCCCTATTATCGTCCCCCAGACACTTTTAGGCCCTTGGAAGTTGTAATTTTCAGTGAAAATCTACCAAATTTGGATTTTAGATAGACTAACTACTCACACACATAGAAACATAGGCAAATATAGTACAAAAAATTTTTAACAATACGATTTTTTTTTAAGCATCTAAAAAATGCAAAGGAAAAAAAATCATCCCAATTTCGTCCCCCCAAAAAATCCAATACGCCAAGGCTTAACTTATAGCTAAATCAAAATTTATTTCTAAATGAGTAAGTAATTTAATTTACATTAAAGTAAGGCACAAAGAAATGTACTAATTATCAGTGGAAGCATACCATAACGAAACATTAGCCATCCAAACATGAGGGAAGAAAACTGAAAAAAGTGTCCTGAAAAAGCATTCCTAATTTCGTCCCCGGGACGAAAATAAGAACTGCAAGGGGGATGAAATTGGGACCACGCTACTTCCCAATAGGACGGAGCTTCAGTTCTCGTAAGATGAACTGAGCGTCATAAACTCAATGTATTCTACTGTCAGCATCTTACCAACGTAAAATGCATGCAATGAATAAGAAATAAATACTTACGGTACAGTAAATAACGTTCTACAAACGACGTAATAAGAACTCAGGTCTTCTAAAAAAAGGAAATTCACCGTCTTTAATTTATGTGTGCGTCTTGGCGAACGAAACTTTCAATACTGACCCCTTTTACCTAACGTCTCCTGTGCCTTGCGTCATAAGTGGCGCCACTTTCGTAGAAGCGGAGAAGTTAAGTGGGACGAAATTAGGAGAGGGGACGAAATTTGGGCACTTTACCCTACATTATTAAGGTGCCCTTGAAGATAATTACTGTGGAATGTGTTATGTGTAGCACTTACTGTATGTGTACAGGGGAACTCAAAAGGATTCCGTTATATTATGGTCTACGAAGACAAATCTTTTGCGGCTTATTTTAATGATGTTTCATTGTTAGAAATATAATAAAATTACACTGTCAGAAAAACTCGTCAATATACACTAAATTATTCCTCATTTTTTAACAAATAATTTCCGCACTCCTAAAAAACATGTTTTATCCGTGAATTCTCCCCGAACGTCAAAAAAGAGGGAGAAATTCCGTACATTCCTAGCACGTATGCATATTAGGTTTATTAATAATAAATCTGAATTTATTTTAAAAATCAAAAACCAAAAATTCTATAAATTAAGATTTCTAATTTAATTAAAAAGGACAAAAATGTTTTCGAATTTAAAAATAAATAACTTTTACTTTTCTCATTCATTCAAAAGTACTCACAATCTATTTTTAAAAGTTGAATAAGTTGAATAAAGTTAAATTTGAATTTATAAAGTTGTTTATAAATAAATATTCGCATTTAAAATATACTTTAAATGAACGCATTTAAAAGATATTTTAATTAAAATAATAAATGGAATTAAATCAATATTACTAAAAAAAAATCTTATCGATTAAAAATAAAATATTCATATTTTACCTCTAGCAATTTACGTAAAAATACTTCCAATTTATATTTTTATCCTATATTAATTTCTAAAGTATAAAAACCCCAGCCATATTCTCATTAAAGACGAAATCTTCCAGAAATTAACTTCAAAATTAAAAGCTTTTTAAAAAAATTCATTAAACCAGGCCCATCTAAAGCTAACATATTTACCTCAAAGCGTTTATCTGGTGTACAACTGCAGCTCCGTGCTAGCGTGCTCGTCTCGTAACCGTAAGATAGCTGGTTCGAATCCAACGTCAGCGGCTTTTATTTTCTTCCCAACTTTCTTCAATTGACGAATATTTTACCTCCTGTAACGGAAAAAAGCGGGTATTCGTCGATTCACGGAAATATGCCGGCAGCACTGTTGCCAGTAGAATTTCGGTGAATTGAAGAACGTTTATTTGAGAGTGTAATATGGATTTCTAAAGCGCACTAAAGTACGTTTTATGTGAGAATATGGGCAAAGCATTTATCCTTTTTTACAGGGTCATACAAAAGAGTTCTGTTATATAAAGGCCTACGGGGGGAAATGTTCGCAGAGTATTATAATTATGTTAAACTTTTTTCAAAAACGATGGAATGAATATACATTATTGACTTTTACCACAACATGCTTGCATTAGAGTATGATGCACATCGCATTTATCGTTCATTTACAGGGACACATAAAATATTCCGGATACAATACTGTATCCAAAGTATTTTCTATTAGGTATGATTGCAGAAAGTGCGTTTCCAGTTATGGTATGCCTTTTAAGATTAACTAAATTTTAGATCACTACGTGGTGTGTATAAATTCTATAGACCATATACAGGGCTACACAAAAGAATTCGTATATTACACTAAGAATGAGCGTGAGTTGCTTCAAGGTGTTTTTATATATATTCGTTTTAGGTACTTTCATAATTATATAAATACGTAGCATCTATAGTCGTCATCTGGTTCGTCCGTTTGTCTGTCCATCTGTCCGCGTACAACAACGCAAAAACTACCGAACCGAATAGTTTGAAATTTAATGTATATAATTGTTGCAGAATTTTGTCGAGTCATTTCAAATTTTATGAAAATCGAATCAAAACTTAAAAAGATATTAATAAAAGTTTTCTTCATTCTATTAAATCCCATCAGACGTAATTAATTCAATGATATCTTATAATAGGTAATGATTCTAGGATGTCATGTTGATTACGTCCTATTTAAGATGGAGTTCTATTATTTCTATATTACTGAATTTAATATATATAATCATATTAAATTTTGTATTTATGCATTTTTTGCATGAGGATGCAACAGCTATTGCACCAAGAGCTGGATACTTATAAAATTAGTTATACAAGTACTAGTTATAGTTAGTAAGGACGAATCTTATTTGCCACATTTGATGTACAATGTCCGACATGTTTAATTAAAAAATAGTGCTAGCTATGTAGTTAATGTACATATATTTTGACCATTGAGGCTACGGATGCGTGTAATGAATTAAGGCGATAGGGCATATCGTAGTTATTTCAAATTTCTATATATTGTCCTCATAGAAAGAGTTTGGAGTTTATTTCCTAAATAAATTACGCCCCACCAGTGGCTGAGAGGTTCTGCTCTCGAAGTTGGTAGACGGGAGGTGCTGGGTTCGATCCCAATCGCGCCCGTCGGCCTAATCGTTCGGAGTTTTCGTGGTTTTCTTCGAGCCATGGATTTCCACGCGTAAATACGGGTTAGGTTCCCTTAGAAAGACACCCACGAAGAGCACTCCCCGTCGGGCCTATACCCCTAGTGTAGATAATCGGCCGTCAGGAATCAACAACCAACCTAAATAAATTACATGTGTCTTTTCACAAATTATTTAAAAACTGCAAAAATTTTGCATCATTCATAATTTTAAAAAAATATATATATAATCTAAAATATAGCATCTGAACTTTGTTTACATTTTTTGATCTAAGTCTTTAGAAAAGATAATATTTCGACAAAACTGTTGATTTACTGTAGACAATAATGCATACATTTTCTGTATAGGAGATGGAAACAAAAGCTTTAACAGCAGGAATATCATAGCTTTACTTATCTTATATTTTAAGAAGTAAATTTTTGAGAAAAATGTTTATGACCGCTTTAAAAAAGCAAAATAAATATATTTTATGGCCTTTACGTCGAGTAATAATGATTTCCTTTTAGCTGAATCCTTTATAAAGATAAAGCGAATTTGATATAAAATAATAGCCTTAGGTCTTAGATCTAAATTTGAATTCCGACTTTAAGGAAATATATAACTTTTCTTTAAAATGAATTATAGTACGAAACAGAAAAGCAAAACGCAATGGATTTTAAAGCACGTTATACAGATTGACATTTAAATTCTTGTCCACTCCCATTAACTTCAGAATGGAAACAGTTATAGTTATGTATAAAGAAATGGGGGGAGGCGACCATTTACAACGCCGCCTACTGGCAAACTACGGAGTTAGTGTTCCTATCTCGGAAATTGTTCGAGATACGAGAAATCACCCAACTACAAAATTATAGACATCCGCTATTTTTGTATAAAATGATGTCTTATCTGTAAAAAAACTGTACTGGAAGTCCTGACAAGTAACTTTTTTACATCGAATCACAAGATTAAATATGCTTCCGCATGCAGAAGTCTGGAATATTAAGGTAGACGCAAAAATAAAATATGTGCAAGCAAAATACAGTTTATTTTAATTTTTAAAAAATCAAGAATACTCTAAGTGCTTACTTCGGCAACAAGACGTCATACATTTTACATATGTCTGGATGGTGGAGACATTAAGCATACTTAACTTGATTTTTTATTATAATAAATTGCACCCTGTTTGCATATATTAGTTTTATTAATAAACTAGCTGATCCATCCGGCGTCCACCGCCCCCTGGATAACAACCTTAAGTAAACCTGAAATAAGTGTTGAATTGAGACAATTTTCTCTGGAGGGTTTTCTGCATCTCCGACTGTGAACTTTGGAGTTTCAATGGAATAATTGTATTTCTAGACCATTAATAAACATACAATTCCAACTAATCTTTTTACATAATCTGAATGAAAAAAAAAGATAAAAAAGATATCGATCCCGATGTCAACTGCATGATCAAGTTTTTTGTCGATATAAAACATTACGAAACTCACATGCTGAAATTTTTTCAGTCTTTCTTCTTAGAGTTCCAAAGACAAAATCGATGGTCTTACTTTCATTAATAATTAACTGAAGATTATAAATTTTATATATAATATTATTTATATATATATATATATATATATCCAGATGGCAGCACAGTTATGGGTTTTACTCAGATGCTCAACTGTAGATCATATGTTAAAAAAGTCTTAACTTTGTTTTCCATGCTGATATGCAGTAGTTTTGACTCTTGGTATGTCATTCAGGTATTGTGCTCTAATAATTTTTAATATCCTGTATGAGGTGTATCTTTCTTTGGATCTCTTAGCCTTTTATTATCTTTTTTCTGTAATGTTTGCGTTATAAGGAGCAAAATTTTGTCATTTTAGGCTTAATGCCGACAAAATTGGATGAAATAACGCATCTTCTATGAATGAACTCACAAGCTCCTCTGACGATTCTGTGAGTCATTCATAGTATCTTATTTTACATACTGGTTTCCTATGTTCATTTCTAAATCATCTTTAGAACTTTATCAATTTCTTCATATATTTGTGATTTCAAATTTATTATATATATATATAGATAGATAAATATAATATTTTAATTTGTTTAATTGATTCTTAAAGTTAAGATTCTAAAAGTTAAGATTGGATGAATAAGTTGAAAAATAGAATGTGGTTGATAAAAAGAAACTTTTTTTTCGTCTAAATGGGGACTTAAAAAAATCAAGAAAAAAAATCAAAAATTGCTGTATGAATTTAGATTGCTTTTATCAATGGGTCAAATCTGCGATTTTATAAGATCGGATAAATACGCGAGTAGTTTCCTTTAACATAAAATAACCAAAACAAATCCAATAAATAACCTAAATTTGAGCTTCAGATTCATTCGAACCAATCAACGCCTTTTAAGCAGACCTGTACGTGCATGAGATCAATAAACAAACAAATAAACAGATAGTCACAAACACCCAAAGGGCGGAAAAAAAACCCTTCCTTTTATTAATATAGATGTGCTGTGCAGCTGCCTTATAATGCCACACTTCTCCATGCGATTAGTGTAGTATTTTCGCTAATGATAACGTATAAACAATTACGTTTCAGTCATTCTTAGAAAGTTATTTTTACATACATATCACTTCACACTAAATCGGGGACACTCAACAGCTTCGTAATTCATTCTGTCTGATATCTCGCACTGTTTCCAAAATAGGAAGGCTATCTCCCCAGTTTGTTGTTAGGTAGCGCTGTAAGTTGTCTTCTTGCGTAGCGCATATCCGCTTTACTGTAGCTAGTCACCACGTTCTTGATTAAAGCTATTGCCTTCTTAAACCCTCACTGCACTGCGTGCCATATCTGGAACTTACCTAAAAACATTACTTTATTAATTATGTGCCATGAATTAAGCAAGCATGATCGCTGTCCCTCACCAGGAAGAATCTAAAGTATGGAATAATACTTATTTTGTCCATGTTAGATGTGTACACTAGACAACAAATTAGAATTTATTCGTAAACAAAAGAAATTTAGATCAAGCTATTAACGGTAAAATTTGCTTTCATTATTTTTAATGACTATTTAAAATATTAATATAAAAGAAGATGCAGGGTGTTAGACAGATAAAATTGATTAATTTAAACCGATTTATATGCAAAATATTGCAATATAATATTTTAAAACCGTGATTTTGTATGTTATACACACACCATAAAATATCATATTTTAGCTGAAAATTTAAAATTCAATTTTTTTTACTATTTTTCCCATTATTAGGCCAATATATAGATGTAAAATAATTTTTTTCATAAAGATAGAAAAATTCGTGCAGTAAACGATTGATTGCGCAGTAAGACAGTACTTTACTGACCACCCGGTATATTTCAGAGTATATTTTTAATGCTATGAGTTAAAGAAGGATTTTTGCTGCAATTTTTAAACTATGCATTTTACGCGTGAATGGACTTTACAGGAAATGTCTTTATGAAAACAGTAAAATTTCATAACATTAAAAAAATTAACTGCGAAAGTGATCATGCTTTTTTCGGGGGAAAAATATTTTAGAATATATTTTTAATGCGGTCTGTTAAATGAGGATTTATACTGCAATTTTTAAATTACCCATTTTCAGCGTAAATCAACTTTACGAAAAAAGCCTTTATGAAATTTAAATTATATTAATATAATTAATCTCTATTAAATTTCATAACATAAAAAAATGAACTAGAAAAGTGATCATGCAATTTTCGTCGGAAAAAAATGTACACGACACTTGGTATTCTATTATCATTCAGAATCTTAACTATCACAACGTCATTACAGATTATGAGTGACTCACTGTTTATTACTTAGCACTTAAGAGCGTTACTTTCAAATTTCTCGTTTTAATATTTTTGAGTGATTTTTTTGCACAGAAAAGGTTCAAGCGATCTATAATGGGCTAGTATTAACATTTTTGATTTTGTTTCAGATTAAAAAAAAAAAAAAAAAAAAAAAAAAAATTAACTTTTGGAACCGGTTCAAACATTCATGCTATCCTAATATAAATAAACTGACAAGTGCGAGTATTACCCGTGCTCAGAGAGTTTCGTACAATAAATATATGAATTATTAACTGTATTATTAAAAGAATAATAAGACTTTGTAAAAAACTATCAAACGTAGGGTTGGGTGTAGCTGAATATACTAGAAAAGTATGAATGGTTATACCGTAAAAGTTCAAAGTGATATGAAACTAAATAATATCAAACATTTCTATTCTGTATAACTCTTTTTTTAATCTTATCCTAATCTGCTAATGATGAACTTAATTCGGTACTGACAATAAAAGTAGTGATATTTAAACTTCATTTGGCATTTCATCAAACTAAGTTTATCGTAGTAATAATCTTTTCTTTTTGCAGTGTAGCTAAAACAAAATTCTTGTTCAAAGTTTAAACTTGGCATTGTGCTAAGCGCGCTTTGAAAGGAGGTCACAAAGTTGCAATGCCGTCTTGGTCTGTCCGCATTTTTCCAGATAGGTTTTTAATTAATGTTTAAAGACACGGGATGCGCATTCAGAGTTCTATTCAATGCAACTGGGCGTGAATCCTATAGTATTTATGATTAATTCTAATTAAATTAGTCTGTATTTAACAATTTGAGGTTTTTTGCTTTTATATGCTACTAGGCATTGCGTTACACAAATATATTATTAAAAGTTGTTATCTAGGCTTTAAAGGCCCGTGGTACATGGAGTACGCCGCCCCTGTCATTATATATGTCCAAACAGTCCGTGTTTTGAAGGATTAATATCTCGGCTAATTATCGACGATTTTTTTCGAAAATGATTACCAAAAATGCTTTTATACTTCTGCAACGATAGGTACTTCCAGCGCTCCTCAATGCCTTTTCTGAATCCCCTCAAATTGACATTTGTGTGTAACAGAAATATGCACTTTTCTCAAAAAATATGTGACCTCGGGTAATCGCTATAATTTTCCTGCTAGGTTTACATTAGCGTCTACTACCTCTAATTTTTCATAATTTTAGTTTCAGTAGATTCGTAAATAGACGGGGGGAACATATTTTTGCACTACATTTTCGACGGTACCTCTGAAAATATGATACCTAAAATTAAAAGAAATGTATTTGTGAATTCGCCGTTACGACAGCTTTCACACGATACCCCATACGACATACCAAGAAAATATTTTTTTTTTCAAGTAACATAATTAACCCCTCTACATTTTTACTAAATATATTTGTAAATGTTTCATAATCTGTAAATATGTGGGTCAATAGTCTTTATTACTTCCTTCAATTTGAACTTTCCAGGTTCCATAGTTTACGAGTAAAATGGCTGTGACACACGGACAGACAGACACAGGGGTGATCTTATAATGGTTCCGTTTTTACTTTTTAAGTACGGAACCCTAAAAAACTATAACCAAAACCTAAAATGTAAAAACTAACCTGGCTCTTTAGCTATCCTAGGCAGAAAAAAAAAAAAAAAAAAAAAAAAAATATTAAGATCAAACAGAGAAATTTGAAAAAAAAAAGCCCCCATAGACTTTACATTAGCGTTTGAATTTATCCGCGTGACTAGTGAGGGATTTAATGCGCTTTAGCAAAACGGGTAACATTTCATGACATTTAAAAGATTATAGTTAATATAATTTTACGAAATTGTAAATGTAATAAATTAAGAAATGTGAAAAAACTATAAAACCAACTAAAAAAACATAGTTGTAATTCAATTTGAACTATCATTTTATAGTATACATTTATCATTAAATTCTCAAGAGGCTACACAAGTCACGCGAAGAAACAAGAATGCGAATGCTAATCCTACGAGAGAAATCTTTACAAGTTTCTCGCTTATATTTTGATATTTTTAAATAACTTGTTTTGTATAAGATACCTGAGGTAGATATTTTGTATTGTACGTTTGTGTTTTTTCAATTTTTGTTGCAGTTTTTTATATGAGGGTACTTTGGTTTTCAGGGGGGGGGGGGGACCAGTTTCAACCGGTTCCGAAAGTGATAGTGTCCGCATATAAAAAACTTTAATAAAAATCGAATACTTGCAAACGCACCATATAAGATATCGATCTTAGTTGTCCAATGAAAAACCATCATTTGCAAATATTAAAATACAAGCAAGAAATATTTAAAGATTTCTCCCATAGGTTTAATATTATCGTTCGAGCTTCTTCGCGTGGCGAACACTGTGACATTACAGTTCTGTTTGACCCATTGATTTACCACTCTGCATCTTAAATGCTCAGTGTGAATGGATTTTATGAAAATAGCTATATTCTATGATATTAAAAAGATTACACTTAATATGAAAACTTTCATTTCAAAATTTTTCTACAATGATTAAGAAACAACTGAAAAAAATGTAATACATTTTTCAATTTTCATTCGTAACACACTCACTGTTTATTACTCTGCATTTTTTGTTTTTTAAATGATCCTATGAAAAAAGTAAAATTCCTCGATATTTAAAATATTATAGTTATAATAACATTATATAATTTTTTAATTAATATGAACTAACTAAAAAATGATATTAAAAAGATTACACTTAATATGAAAATTTTCATTTCAAAATTTTTCTACAATGATTAAGAATCAACTGAAAAAAACATAATACATTTTTTAATTTTCATTCGTAACAGACTCGCAGTTTATTACTCTCATTTTTTGTTTTTTAAATGATCCTATGAAAAAAGTAAAATTCCACGATATTTAAAATATTATAGTTATAATAACATTATATAATTTTATAATTAATATGAACTAACTAAAAAATGACATTAAAAAGATTACACTTAATATGAAAATTTTCATTCAAAATTTTTCTACAATGATTAAGAAACAAATGAAAAAAATATAATACATTTTTCAATTTTCATTCGTAACCGACTCACTGTTTATTACTCTGCATTTTTTGTTTTTTAAATGATCCTATGAAAAAAGTAAAATTCATCGATACTTAAAATATTATAGTTATAATAACATTATATAATTTTATAATTAATATGAACTAACTAAAAAAAAGTTAATACAGTAGACTCCCTCAAATCCGCACAGCTTGGGACCAGAGGTTGTGCGGATTTTAGAATTTTGCGGATTTCAGGTCATTGATTTGTTTACATTTTTGAAACATTCATTTGATTGGTAGTTAAGCAAGGGAAATTATAATGAATAATTACAATAAAGTGAAACATTAAAATAAGTAAAATATTAAAATAATTTATTAGTTTAAAAGTAAGTACTTATTAAAATAATTATGTAAAATAAAAATTTAGAAGAATATTAAATTATTACGGATGAAATCGATTTAAGTCGATTCCAAACGCCCTATGCTGCCATCTAGTGGTAAAGCGATCGCAAGATTGATACGTCATTACTCGTTCTTAGCACTACGTGGATGGTTTTACATACGAAGAACGGCAACGCTTAACGATGTTTACGAAGTAAACATCCCAGAAATAAATTAAATAAAGAGTATTTACAGTTAAAGACTGCTGAGAAAAAGGTAAGCAAGTTACATATTTAAATAAATAAAGATGAATAAAAGTAAACTATTAATGTAACTGTAGTTAAATATAATATGCATAAAGTAAACAAAAGACCGGTATTTCAAACTAATGATGACATAAGAAATAGGGAAAGAAGTAAGGAAAACAGTGTTAATGCTATTATCAGTATATATAGCTTATTTGCGCTCTCTGTAACTTTTTTCATTGTTATTTAGAGTCTTGAATGCTTTTCTAATACTCCTTTGTATGTTTAGAAATAAATTTGTCTATAATTAAAAAAAAAAAAAAAATCCGCGAACAATAATTTTAAAATAGCGTTCCTGTTCGTGGATTTTTCCATTTCGAACCCTGAAATTTTTTAAATAGATATGCTATTTTATATCAAATCAGAAGTAATGTAAATTTATTTAGTAATAAATCAGCTGTAATAGCCAAAAGAGAATGATTAACAAAAAAATTAGTAAAAAAACATTGCGGTAGTCGTTGTTTTCGGCGCCATCTTGAATTTTGTTCCTGCAACTTAACTGTAAATTTCATTGTTTACATCTAAAAAAATAAGCGGATTTTAGGCGTTCGCGGATTTTAGGGTCGCGGATTTAAGGAAGTCTACTGTATATTTTTCAACGACATAAATTTTACACATACGTTTAAATTAGTATTCTATTTTCATTTAGAATCTTAATGGCTAATACAATGACATTATATGTTCTGGGTGGCTCACTGTTTACCAATTTGCATTTTGTTTTTGTTTTTTAAATACGTCTGTGACGCTCACATTCTAAAATCGCTCTTTTCTAAAAAAAGTTACAAAAACTGCCGCTGCCGTATTGGAATATTGTGACCTTTGCCCTTTCTTTGCTTACCTTGCAAACACTATTGCATATAAAAACATAAAACAGGATGTTTACAATACAAAGGTATAATAAATACGCTGAAACAAACAATTACTAAATCAAAGTATTTTTTTTTTCGCTGTTTAATGCTGAAATCTGTTAAGATAGTTCCACCACATAAGTATTTTATAACAAAAGACTACCTGTATATCAAAAATGGTTGAACAATCGTCACTGAGCTGTCACTTTAACACACAGCGGTCACATCACATCTCTGACCAGAATCTCACCAACCAGTGGCACCATTACAAATTACAGTTGTATCACACCCCACCACTTTCTGTAGAAAGTTTCTTATTGGTACATTTTCCCTCGGTAACTTTCATTGTCATTTGATAGAGCCAGGTTTCTCTGCCTTATATTGAATAAGATTAGAAAACTTTTGAGCATCAACTTCTATGTCAGTGAGAAGTTTACGTTCACCACATCTGCAAATCGCAGTTGTCGGGTTCAAAAGAGAAATTAACATCTAAAAAGTTGTAATTTAATATTTAAAAATGCTATTCTGGAATATTACAAAAATATATCTCCCAATGTCAAGTAATGATATTCAGCAATGACAGAAAAAGATATCACTTAATGTCACAAACTGATATTCAGAGATGTTGGGAAATGTTGGTCAACATTGTAGGGGTGCACTTATTCTCCCTTGGGGTACCATTCTTTCACCCTCCGGGGCACCCTGGTTAAGGGTGCCTAGTTAAGGGTGCGATTCTGGCTCCCCTAGGGTGGTCGCTGGCGAGACAAGCGCTTCACCCCTAGGAGGTGCCATATGCAACCTGTTGTTTTAATAGTGTATAGCAGTTTTATAAACAAAACATACAAGTGCCATCTTTTGTTTTATTTGCTCTTTTATTATGATTGCAATGTTTCATGAAGCTTCTGTGTCTATCACTTTTCATTGATCTAACTCCAATTTACAGTCAACACCTCTTCCTTTAAATAAACCATATTTTAAATTTTACAGATTGACAACTAATTAAGAAGAAATTATAAGAACAAGTTTACCGAACAGTTTAATTGAAAATACTCGTTTCTCATGTTTCCCATTATAAATATACTGTACAAGTTCTAATTTTCCAACAGAGCGAAAAATGTCCGGGCCAGGATTTGATGCAGGGATCTCTTGGCTAAAGCTCACAATGCTCTGCCAAATGAGCTATAGCGGACGAATCTGGAGGACGTAATTCACCGAGCTAACCTTATTCAGCCAAGAGATCCCTGGTTCGAATCCTGCCTTGGACATATTTCACCCAGTTGGAAAATTAGAACTCTTATGATTTATTAAACAACTAAAATAATTGTTTTAAAATTAATCTAGTATAAATATACTGCACGGAAAAACGCACTTTCCTAAAATAATACCAGTTAAACTACTTAAAACGTATTATTTTCATTAACATTTAGTTTTATACACCTTTACTCAACCTCAAGTGAAACAAATCATTTAATAAATTCAGAATCATTGAAAATTATGTCAAATTTATTTTAAATCATGTCCATTCATATTACATAATCTGGTCATGAAAATGTTCCCTCGCACAATCAATTACATTTTTAATATATTTACATAACTTACGATATTTAACACAATTATACACATAATTTCCGTTTACAGAGAACACGTAAAGTAGGTAAAGCAGGCACGCAATGACATTGTTGCATGCATAAGATATTTATCAAATAAAGTAAACGTTATTGCATTTGAAAGAATTGGACGATAAAAACACTCCATCCTTATTTATGAAACTGTTATGTTATTTCTAAACGTTGCATGCGATTTCAATTAATAATCATATCAGTGCAGAAAAAAGGTTACAGGAATAATTATTTGACACATCGATACTACTATAATATATATACAGGGTGTCCATAATTAAACGACCCTACATTAAAGTTGCCTACAGACGAAACTATTTGTCAGAAAGTTTTGAAATTTTGTGACGGACATAATACAGGAATGGGAATTTAATTGAGCGAAAAAAAATTTAGTTCAAAATTTCGCCACCAGAGGGCGTTTTTTAATGAATTATACATTTAAAAAAAGTTTTTATGCTTTATTTTTCTCAGATTAAATAAGAAAAATATACAGACCACCCCCTGAGAAAAATAACGCGTAAAAACTTTTAAAAATTATTGATGTTCGAATTGAACGGACCGTACAAACTCTGAAAAAAAATCTGCCTACGACAGCCGCCAGTTTTTTCTCAGAGATCAGGCCTAGAATTCAGTGGGTCGTGGCTAAATGTGTAATTTATTAAAAATGCCCTCTGGTGGCGAAATTTGGAACTAATTTTTTTCGCTCAAATAAATTTCCATTTCTTTATTACGTCCGTCAAAATTTCACAACTTTTTGACCAATAGTTTCGTATGCAGACAACTTTAAATTAGGGTCGTTTAATTATGGAGACCCTATATATATATATAATATAATTTAAAGATTAAAATTATACTTTAGAAATATTTGAAAGAAATTTAAATCATTAAGCTGAAACATGTTTAACCTAGGTTGCATTTGTTTATTCATTTTATCAAATAAAGCCATAAATAAATCCATATACATTTAAAATTGAGCAGATTTCTGGAAACATAAGGCATCTAGAAAAATGTTTCTATGTTATTTTATGAATAAAATTGCAATTATTCATTAATTTAAAATGGACAAAATTAAATAGAAAATACAATCCTTCTTTGTATTACTTATATACCGTGTGTTTCAAAAGTTCCGTGCGAAAGTAAAACAAGAAAAAAAAAATCTATGGTTTGGAGAGATATGCGGTTTGCAGATAAATATTTAGCGTGGTACGGGATTTTGTATGACACCAACATAAAAATTAGTTCAAAATCTCCACAACAGATGGCAAAACTGCAGATAATTCCATGGAATAATTCCATATTGCTCACACAACGCAAGATTTGGACATAAAAACATTAGATAATACTGTATATATACATTTATGTATACAAATCTTGCACTGTAGGAGCAATATGGAATTATTCCATAGAATTATCTGCAGTAGCGCCCTCTATTGTGGAGATTTTGAACTAATTTTTATGGTGGTGTCATACAAAATCCCGTACCACGGTGAATATTTATCTGCAAACCACATGTCTCTCCTATCAATACATCTTTTTTATCGCATTTTACTTTCGCACCTAACTTTTTAACACTCGGAATATGTCTAATTTTCTAACAGTTTTACGAAAGAATAGTAAATATGTGCATTTTATAAACATAAAATACTTCCAATGGTGCGATTTTGAATGCGTTTCAAGCAATTTGTTTTTACAATCTTCTACACAAAGGAAGACTAGCACCCATTAAGAATTAAACTGGTAGCAATTTGCTGCAGTTGGATAGGTCTGCTACTTTTATTCTTTCCATCGATGTTATATTTACACTAAAATGACGTATAATTTTATTCATGCCATATTCAAAATAAATTATTCAATACTGAAGTTTATATTATTTATTTATGTGCAGAAATCGCTATATAAAATATCCTTCTTTCTAATGCTTAAATATTTTTTGTTTAACGTACTAGTGAATGTTCTAAATAAATGAAAAAATAAAAATTCGCGATGCATGAAGTATGTGCCGTACAATTTGACATTTTCTTTAGAAATTTAAACAACTAACGACAGAGAGGTAGAAAAACTACCCCATTTGTCTATTGGAATAAATTTTGTTATTGTATACATAATAAGGATCAAGAATCCAAATTATAGACTTTTGTTTTGCAATATTGCGTATGAATGGTGTGTCATTGGGTAATATTATTAATTATAACTTATGAATTACTTATAAGGATTATAAGGATTTATTATACATTAATTATAAGGATTAATTATAATAATTAATTATAATTATAGGTGTAATTGTATTTATTGGAAATGATATTCTAACTTAAAAAAAATTCCCTTCCGGCTCGGCCTACAGGTGCACGTAGATTTCGAAGTTAAGTACTAATTTCACAAACAAAAACTAAATGATGTTTAGAGATAAACCCACTTTAACAATTTTACCTGGCCACTTTTGAGGAGTTTTTAATTTCATTTCTGTATTATAAGAGCTGGTTTTATCAGAATCATGTTAAGACCAGTATTCAAACAATATTCTTCCATGCTCAACAACTCGAAATTTTCTGACACATTTTCAGATTCATTTTTAAAAGGAAAGTCATGAAACTTGCTGACGTGATTTTTTAAAGAGATTTATAAGCGACCTATGTTTTTATTTTTCGTTCAATTAATTAAAACTTGATTTATTAACAATTATTTTCTCAGTAGGACCATATTTTTCGTTTTCAATACAATCGCTTCGAGAAATTCGGTTCAAAATGCCCAATTTGACAACATTTTTAAATATATATTCTGCCTGTATCAAAAAATCGACCGTTACGGCACATTATATAGTTTCTGAATAAGAGAACAAACCAATTGGATGCGTTTGAAAGCAAAAATGAATCAGAAAATATGCAGTTTGGATTTGAGCACATCAATAATACGATATTTTTTTCTTCAACCTCGATGTAATCTTAATATGTTTTTGCTGTAAGAATTGGTCCTGTCAAAAACTTGTCAATATAAAAAAGTTTTAGATAATATTAAGAAGATATATAATAAATTCATGCGGATTTGATATCTTGTGAATTGACGAAGTTATGGATTTTTTCCTTCCTCAACCTCGCCTTTTTCTTTTCGTTTTTAATTCTTTTTTGCGGTAAGAATTGGTCCTATCAAAAACCCGTCAAAATAAAAGTTGTAAATAATATTAAGGCATTTTATAATAAATTTAATTGGATTTGATATCTTGAGAATTAACGAAGATATGAATTTTTTTCTGCCCAAAACCCTATTTTATCGCCCCTTGAGCTCATTTTTAGTTTTATCAAAAATCTATCATACATAGATTTTTGGCCCATTTTTTAGAAGTAATGATAACTTTAAACTGAGTCAATATGTATCGTAATTAAGAAGTTATGGTAGTTTTTCTTTTTTCTCAAAACCCCTTCCTATTTCCGCCCCCTTGGTCCGATTTTGCCCATAACGAACCTGACCGAGATTTTATGCCCTTGATTTTATGTATTAGTTTGCAAAAGATTAGTGCAGAATTATGGAAGTTGTCAAGTCCATAAAAAAGTGATGCATATCTATCTATCTATCTATCTATCTATATATATATATATCATTGATATAACTGTACAGAAAGTTTATATATATATATATAAAGTTTTTTACTGGGGGTGGTTTTGGGTTCTAGGGGTCATGATCGGCGTAGATCTGTAAAATGTTTCCCGACATTCCAACATAGGGGAGATCCCAATAGATAGTATTTCATACGAAATCTATCTAAAATAATATTCGTATCCAATTTAAACAAAAAATATAATGATGAGACCGTGAAATTTTTATTTACCAATTTTGGTATCTAAGACTAAAATAAACAAGAACGAAAAACCATGCGTAAAGCATACGTAATGAAACACATTCCAACACTTCCAGAATACTTTAAAAAACAACGCTGTTTAACAAGGTAAAACAAAATACATAAGTAAACATTTTAGAAAGTGCTTAACACAGTTGAAAACCAGATTTCAGCAATTACCGTCCATAGACGGAACAGTACTCCAATTCTTCTGTGAAGCCCTGTATTTGATCTCTATATTTGTAAGTATTTCACTGAGTATGCTAAAATTTTGTTTAGTAAGAAAACGGATAATAGGTTAAAAATTCACATTCAGCAATTTCTACCAATAGCTGGAAACATACTTGAATTCTTTTGCACGGCCTACTACCTAAATACCTAAATATACTACCTAAATACGTAAATATACAACCTAAATACCTAAATAAACTACCTAAATACTTTTATACATGCCATTGCGATAAAATTTAAGTAAATCTTAAACACGCTTAATACTACTGATATCACATCTCCAAAAACTATCATCAATATGCGGCCATGTATCCAGTTCTATGATTGGTCCAGTATATGATTTTATTTGTATTCTACAAACATCTCTTAGTATACTAAATACAATTGAGCTTGAAATGCATAGCCGAATTGCAAACTACATTTAATCAATTCACGCTCATACAGAGTAATGCTTAGTAACTTTTTATGTAGCCCTGTGTACGATCTATAGTATTTATACACACAAAGTGCTAAAAAAAATCTTTGTTAAACTTCCAAACGCATAACTGAAAAACCACTTCCAGCAATAATCACTAATTTTACAGTAGTTCGAATGGAGTACTGCATTCGAAATCTTTTGTGTGTCCATGTAAATGAACGATAAATGCAATGCACATCATATTCTACACCAAGTATCCTTTAATAAACCTCTGTAATGTATAAAAATGTCATTGAATTTGAAATAGTGTAACATAATTAAAATACACTGCAAATAGTTTTCCCCCGTAGACCCTTATGTAAAGGAATTCTTTTGTGTGGCTCTGTAAATAAATAGTAATAGCTTTCCAATCCGTATTCTAAAGAATTCATGTTTTAGTGAATTTCATGAATGCATATAAATTTCACTCTTTTTGAAATTATGTAACGATTTTTACCCATTGATTGTAATTTCACGGAATACTTTTGACTGTCCCTGTAATGGAACAATAGGTGCCACACACTTAATTTTCGACAGAGATCTTAATATAGTAAACGACAATAACATATAAAAATAACCGGACAATCACAGTATATTTCCGAGAGTTAGAGCACGGATAGCCGGACAGAAAAACCGAAGACATAAACCCTTTTAACTATGTTGGATAGTGTTAAAAATATGCAACTGACAAACACTCCTTTAAGCAACAAAGGAATTGTCAACATTTCAATTAGTCAACAAATATTTATTAAATTTGCAACAATTTAGAATTTTCTGGAATGAGGAAGCGTGAGTTTTCAAAGTGTTCAACGCTGCTCAACAAATATTAAAATAGAAGAAAATTCTATCGAAATATCTAAAGCATTGTAAAATAAAATTTGTTTAAACTAAAGCACAAAAAATGACACATATTTCTATTCATTTTTGCTTCAGAATGTAAAAATAATAATAATTTCTGTAAAGTATTACTTTCTTCTTTCTAAAGAAGAAATATCGTAATCGAAATTTTTTTCGACGGATTTACACGTTTTAAGGGGTCAGATATCCCGAAGAACATGTTTATACAAAATGTCTGTTTGTCTATCCGCGTGAGTGTATGTTCCGTGTGTTCTCTTTGTATCATCGAAAAGTGTATGAAGTTATGCATAGAATTTAACCAAATTTCATTATATGTTTTTGTTTATGGCCAGCAGGTTCAACTTGAATTTTGGAATATTCCGCCGGAAAAGGGCGCTGCAAAAGCGATTTTTGGTTCATTTTCATTATTGTATAATAGAAAAATGTATGAAATTATGCATACAAGTGATTCAAACTTCATATAATCAAATATTTGGCATTGGCAATTCAAATATTTGGCTACAATCAGCAAGTCTCAGTTGAATTTGGGGATATTCCGCCGGAAGGGGGCGCTGTAATAATGATTTTGTTCCTTTTTCCTTATTTTATCATAGAGAAGTGTAGGAAGTTATGCATAAAATTGACCAAACCTCATATATATGTTTTTGACTATGAACGTCAGGTCCAGTTTAAAATGGGGATATACTCCCGGAAGGGGGACGATTTTTATGCAATTTTCTCGATTTTTCGTAGTTCTGTTGTGCATTAGCTGCTCGTGCAGCGACAGGTACTTCAAATCCGGCTGAATTTGCGATTCGCAAGCAGCTGACGAACAACAGAATAACAAAAAAATATTGATTTTATTAAATACTAGCAAACCCCGCGGCTTTGCTCGCGTAATATTTGAAATATGCCAAGTGATATTTATATGTCTAATTTTTATTAAAAGGTACTAACAAAATTTTTATTTTATTAAAAGGTAATATTTTATTTTATTAAAAGTTTTTTTTTATTAAAAGTTACTTACTATTTTTAGGAAAAATTCAAAAATTACTATTTAAAACACAGTTTGATTAAACATCATTATTACACTGCATTAGGCAGAAATTAGGACTTAAATTAATAAAATGAAATAAAACTAAATAAATGATAATTTAGAAAATATTTTGAAACATTTATGCTCAATTAATACGCTCATTTCAGTATTCATTTGAGGTTTTGAATTTTTCAGAAACCATCTTCTTACATCTTAAAATTAACCATCATGTCAAATTCCAAGTCCTACCCCCTCTCTCAACATAAAGGGCTATGTTGAAACAGGAACTGTCACCATTAATTTGCCAACATTAATTTTGAAATCGGTTTGTTATTTTCTAATATTCCCCAGAAACGTAATTTAAAATGCTTTTAAAGTCCTTTTTTAGAACGTTTGTTGTTCCTGTGAATCCCAGGTGGTAGAATCACCGGCATAAAATATAGCCTGTGTAGGATAAGAGACTGTTACCATTGATTCGCAACTATTACTTTCATAATCGGTTTATATTCCCTGAAACTGCATAGAATCGTAATTTAGAACTTTTTTAGAATGCTTTTTGCACCTCCCCTTCGCTTCACCCCTTTTTAATTCGAATTTATTTTCGACATTCCTACGAGGACATTTATATTTTATAAGTAACTACCATGTCATATTTAAAGTTTCTGACCTTTTCAGTATCACAGAAATCGCAATTTAGAAAGTTTTTAGCTCCTGCAACCCTCTGGTGGTAGTGGAACAGACATAAAATATAGCTTATGTTTGAGCAGGTTCTATCACCAAAATTTGTCATCATTATTTTTTTAATCGGTTTTGTAATTTATAAGTTTGCTTAAAAATTGTAATTTATAACGCTTTTCACTCACTTCATTTTTTTTAATTTCAAATTTTCTTTCGACTGTTCTTAGAAAGCAGTTGCATCTTGTAAGTAAATACCATGCCATACTTCAAAGTGTTAGACCCCTCAGTTGTGCAAAAAACGCAAATTAGAACATGTTTTGCTTTTCCAACCCTCAGATGGTAGTGACAGCAACATAAAATATAACCTATGCTATAGCAGGGACTGTCACCATTGATTTGCAACCATTACTTTTTAAATAGCTTCGGTATTTCCATAGATTGAGTAGAAATCGCAATTTAGAACGTTTTTAGGACGCTTTTCGCGCATTTTCACCCCTTTTTAAATTTCCAATTTTTTCGAAACTGTTCTTAAAGATCATTTATATCTAATAAATATGTACCTTGCCTAATTTTAAGTTGCTAGCCCCTACTGATCACAAAAATCGAAATTTAGAACGCTTTGTTGCTCCTGCAACGTCTTGGTGATAGTGATACCGACATAAAAAAGTCCTTCCGGCCAGTGCCGGGAGGAAGAGGTAGCTTTCATAATCCTTATTTAAAAAAAGCCAACTTATATCATGCAAACACACGAAGCTCAATTTAGTGGAAACCGAATATAGGAGATTCAATACTAATTTTTATCAATATAATGAATGAGAATTTCGCGAAATTAGTCAGCTTTATCCAAGCTGCTTTTCTTTAAAGTAACTTATATTTGGCTGCCAAATTCGGCAATTTCTTAAAGTGCCTGTCATTTTAAGACAACACGGTGGATGAGGCTAAGCAGTGAACTTGGTCGAGGCCTTAGTAATTGCTGTGCACATGCTCACTCACATCGGAATCGGTTAATATATAGGAGTGCTGTCGCATGCAAAAAATCAGATTTTTCAAAATGTCACCCACAATAGAAATTGAAACTGCTATATCTGAGTCATTTTTGAAGGTAAAGACAAACAAAAAATGCTCCTGAATCCTTATATCAAGATCAAATACTTAAGAAAGATACCTTTTTCAATTTCTAATTTTTTTGCACCTCACTTTAAATATATATATATATATATTAATTTAATGGCCGCCATTTTGAAACAAGATGGCTGATGAATCTGGACAGCGAACTTGGTCGAGGTGTTGATGTATACTATCCACATGCCTTCTTACATCGAAATAGGTGAATACGTGTGTTATCGCGTGACAAATACAAGATCGTTTCAAAATGTTAGCCATGCTAGAAATTCAAAGTGCTATAAATCAACCATTTTTTAAGATATCAACAAAAGAACAAATTTTCAGAAACAAAAACTGCTCCGGAATCTTTGTATCAAGGCCAAACACATAAAAAAAATCTTTTTCATTTTCCAATTTTTTAATACCTCATTTTGAATTTTAAATTTAATTTTTTTTAAATGGCAACCCTTTTGAAACGAGATGGCGAATGAAGCTGGCCAACGAACTCGGTCGAGACATTGATATGTACTATGTACAGACCAAGTTACATCCAAATAGGTTCATAAATACGCCTGTTATCGCGTGACAAAAACAGGTCGTTTTAAAATGTCAGCCACAAGAGAAATTCAAAATGCTATTACTGAGCCATTTTTTTAGATATAGACGAACGAAAAACTGTTCCGGAATCTTTGTATTAAGGTCACACACATACAAAAAAAATCTTTTTCATTTTCCAATTTTTTGGTATCTCATTTAATTTGTTTTATTTTTTATTTTTTTAAATGGCCGCCATTTTGAAACAAGATGGCGGATGAAGCTGGCCAACGAACTCGGTCGAGATATTTGTATGTACTATGTATAAACGAAGTTACATCCAAATCGGTTCATAAATACGCCTTTTATCGCGTGACAAAATTCAGGACGTTTCAAAATGTCAGCCACGCTAGAAATTCAAAATGCTATAACTCAGCCATTTTTTAAGATATAGACGAAACAAAAACCGCTCCTAAATCTTTGTATAAAGGTCAAATACATAAGAAAAAAATATTTTTCCATTTTCAATTTTTTGGTACCACATTTCAAATTTTAAATTTTTAAAAATTTTTTAAATGGCCGCCATTTTGAAACAAAATGGCGGATGAAGCTGGGCAACGAACTCGGTCGACAGATTGGTATGTACTATGTACACACCGAATTACATCCAAATCGGTTCATAAATACGCCTTTTATCGCGTGACAAATTTCAGGACGTTTCAAAATGTCAGCCACGCTAGAAATTCAAATTGCTATAACTCAGCCATTTTTTAAGATATAGACGAAAACAAAACTGCTCCGGAATCTTTGTGTAAAGGTCAAATACATAAGAAAACAATATTTTTCCATTTTTAATTTTTTGGTACCACATTTCAAGTTTTAAATTTTTTTAAAAATTTTAAATGGCCGCCATTTTGAAACAAAACGGCGGATGAAGCTGGCCAACGAACTCGGTCGAGACATGTGTATGTACTATGTACACACCGAATTACATCGAAATCGGTTCATAATTACGGGAGTTAAAGTGTGACATAGGTCAGATATATATATATATATCAATTTTGAACGGAGGGTGGTTTAGGGGTCTGGGGGTCATGATCGATGAAAATATACCAAAATTTTTTGAAATCGCTTTCCTCCGAACGGCTGCAATAGGTAGCTTTTTTGTAAAGAAAGCTACCTAACAGCGTCTATGTTAGAGCAGAGGCTGTCAACATCAATTTCCTACCATTACGTTTGAAATCAGATTCATTCTTCCTGAGATATTGCCGACAAATTGACATTTAGAACGTTTTAGGTATCTTTCTTTACAAAAAAGCTACCTATTGCAGCCGTTCGGAGGAAAGCGATTTCAAAAAATTTTCGTATATTTTCATCGATCATGATCCCCAGACCCCGAAACCACCCTCCGTTCAAAATTGATATATATATATATATATATATATATATATATATATATATATATATATATATATCTGACCTATGTCACACTGTAACTCCCGTAATTATGAACCGATTTCGATGTAATTCGGTATGTACATAGTACATACCAATGTCTCGACCGAGTTCGTTGGCCAGCTTCATCCGCCGTTTTGTTTCAAAATGGCGGCCATTTAAAATTTAAAAAAAAATTTAAAACTTGAAATGTGGTACCAAAAAATTGAAAATGGAAAAATATTTTTTTCTTATGTATTTGACCTTTATACAAAGATTCCGGAGCAGTTTTTGTTTCGTCTATATCTTAAAAAATGGCTGAGTTATAGCATTTTGAATTTCAGGCGTGGCTGACATTTTGAAACGTCCTGAAATTTGTCACGCGATAAAAGGCGTATTTATGAACCGATTTGGATGTAATTCGGTGTGTACATAGTACATACCAATCTCTCGACCGAGTTCGTTGGCCAACTTCATCCGCCATTTTGTTTCAAAATGGCGGCCATTTAAAATTTTTTTAAAAATTTAAAATTTGAAATGTGGTACCAAAAAATTGAAAATGGAAAAATATTTTTTTCTTATGTATTTGACCTTTATACAAAGATTTCGGAGCAGTTTTCGTTTCGTCTATATCTTAAAAAATGGCTGAGTTATAGCATTTTGAATTTCTAGCTTGGCTGACATTTTGAAACGTCCTGAATTTTGTCACGCGATAAAAGGCGTATTTATGAACCGATTTGGATGTAACTTCGTTTATACATAGAACATACCAATGTCTCGACCGGGTTCGTTGGCCAGCTTCACCCGCCATCTTGTTTAAAAATGGCGGCCATTTAAATTTTTAAGAAAAATTTAAATTTGAAATGTGGTACCAAAAATTGAAAATTGAAAAAATATTTTCTTCTTATGTGTTTGACCTTGATAAAAAGATTCGGGAGCAGTTTTTGTTTCGTCTATATCTTAAGAAATGGCTGAGTTATAGCATTTTGAATTTCTAGCGTGGCTGACATTTTGAAACGTCCTGATTTTTCTCACGTAATAATAGGCGTATTTATGAACCGACTTGGATGTACCTTGGTGTGTACGTAGTACATACAAATATCTCGACCGAGTTCGTTGGCCAGCTTCATCCGCCATCTTGTTTCAAAATGGCGGCCATTTAAAAAAAATTAAAAAATAGAAAAATTTAAATGAGATACCAAAAAATTGGAAAATGAAAAAGATTTTTTTTGTATGTGTTTGACCTTAATACAAAGATTCCGGAACAGTTTTTCTTTCGTCTATATCTAAAAAAAAAATGGCTGAGTAATAGCATTTTGAATTTCTCTTGTGGCTGACATTTTAAAACGACCTGATTTTTGTCACGCGATAACAGGCGTATTTATGAACCTATTTGGATGTAACTTGGTCTGTACATAGTACATACCAGTGTCTCGACCGAGTTCGTTGGCCAGCTTCATTCGCCATCTTGTTTCAATAGGGTTGCCATTTAAAAAAATTAAATTTAAAATTCAAAGTGAGGTATTAAAAAATTGGAAAATGAAAAAGATTTTTCTTATGTGTTTGGCCTTGATACAAAGATTCCGGAGCAGTTTTTGTTTCTGAAAATTTGTTCTTTTGTTGATATCTTAAAAAATAGTTGATTTATAGCACTTTGAATTTCTAGCATGGCTAACATTTTGAAACGATCTTGTATTTGTCACGTGATAACACACGTATTCGCCTATTTCGATGTAAGAAGGCATGTGGATAGTATACATCAACACCTCGACCAAGTTCGCTGGCCAGATTCATCAGCCATCTTGTTTCAAAATGGCGGCCATTAAATTAAAAAAAATATATATATTTAAAGTGAGGTGCAAAAAAATTAGAAATTGAAAAAGGTTTCTTTCTTAAGTATTTGATCTTGATGTAAGGATTCAGGAGCATTTTTTGTTTGTCTTTACCTTAAAAAATGGCTCAGATATAACAGTTTCAATTTCTATTGTGGGTGACATTTTGAAAAATCTGATTTTTTGCATGCGACAGCACTCCTATATATTAACCGATTCCGATGTGAGTGAGCATGTGCACAGCAATTACTAAGGTCTCGACCAAGTTCACTGCTTAGCCTCATCCACCATGTTGTCTTAAAATGACAGGCACTTTAAGAAATTGCCGAATTTGGCAGCCAAATATAAGTTACTTTAAAGAAAAGCAGCTTGGATAAAGCTGACTAATTTCGCGAAATTCTCATTCATTATATTGATAAAAATTAGTATTGAATCTCCTATATTCGGTTTCCACTAAATTGAGCTTCGTGTGTTTGCATGATATAAGTTGGCTTTTTTAAAATAAGGATTATGAAAGCTACCTCTTCCTCCCGGCACTGGCCGGAAGGACTTTTTAGAACGCGTTTCGCGCATTTCGCTCCTGCATCTCCTCTGGGGTAGTGGAAACAGATATAAAATATAGCCTATCTTGGAGAAAGAGCTGTCACCATCATTTTTACACCATTATATTTGGAATCGGTTCAGTACTTCCTGGGATTGCACAGAAATCGCAATTTAGAACTTTTTTTACAACGATTTTGCGCAGTTTGACCCCCTTTTAAATTTCGATTTTTTTAGGAAATGTCCTTAGTGATCATTGATATCTTATAACTAACTACCATTCCAAATTTCACGATTCTAGGCCCTTCCGTAACGCAAAAGCCGCAATTTAGAACGTTATTCTCCTGCACCCCTTTTGGGGTAGTGGCACCGACATAAAACATAGCCTATGTTGGAGCAAGGGTTGTCACCGTCATTTTGACACCAATATTTTGACACCATTATTTTTTAAATCGGTTTGGTATTTCCTGAGATTGTGTAGAAACTGCCATTCAGAACGTTTTTTACAACGCTTTTTGTGCATTTTCACCCCTTTTAAATTTCGAATTGTTTAAGAACTGGTCTTAGACATCATTTATATCTTATAAGTAACTAATATTCAAAATTTCATATTTCTAGGCCCTGCAGTAACGCTAAAATCGCATTTTTAGAAAGTTTTTTTCTCCTACACCCCCTTTGGGGTAGTGTCACCGACATGAAAAATTGCCTATCTTGGAGCAAGCGTTGTCACCATCATTTTGACACCAATATTTTTAGGTAGCTTTCTTTACAAAAAAGCTACCTATTGCAGCCGTTCGGAGGAAAGCGATTTCAAAAAATTTTGGTATATTTTCATCGATCATGACCCCCAGACCCCGAAACCACCCTCCGTTCAAAATTGATATATATATATATATATATATATATATCTGACCTATGTCACACTGTAACTCCCGTAATTATGAACCGATTTCGATGTAATTCGGTGTCTACATGGTATATACCAATGTCTCGACCGAGTTCGTTGGCCAGCTTCATCCGCCGTTTTGTTTCAAAATGGCGGCCATTTAAAATTTTGAAAAAATTTTAAAACTTGAAATGTGGTACCAAAAAATTATAAATGGAAAACTATTTTTTTCTTATGTATTTGACCTTTATACAAAGATTCCGGAGCAGTTTTTGTTTCGTCTATATCTTAAAAAATGGCTGAGTTATAGCATTTTGAATTTCTAGCGTGGCTGACATTTTGAAACGTCCTGAATTTTGTCACGCGATAAAAGGCGTATTTATGAACCGATTTGGATGTAATTCAGTGTGTACATAGACATACCAATCTCTCGACCGAGTTCGTTGGCCAGCTTCATCCGCCGTTTTGTTTCAAAATGGCGGCCATTTAAAATTTTTAAAAAAATTTAAAACTTGAAATGTGGTACCAAAAAATTAAAAATGGAAAAATATTTTTTACTTATGTATTTGACCTTTATACAAAGATTCCGGAGCAGTTTTTGTTTCGTCTATATCTCAAAAAATGGCTGAGTTATAGCATTTTGAATTTCTAGCGTGGCTGACATTTTGAAACGTCCTGAATTTTGTCACGCGATAAAAGTCGTATTTATGAACCGATTTGGATGTAATTCACTGTATACATAGACATACCAATCTCTCGACCGAGTTCGTTGGCCAGCTTCATCCGCCATTTTGTTTCAAAATGGCGGCCATTTAAAATTTTTTTTAATTTAAAATTTGAAATGTGGTACCAAAAAATTGAAAATGGAAAAATATTTTTTCTTATGTATTTGACCTTTATACAAAGATTTTGGAGCAGTTTTTGTTTCGTCTATATCTTAAAAAATGGCTGAGTTATAGCATTTTGAATTTCTAGCGTGGCTGACATTTTGAAACGTCCTGAAATTTGTCACGCGATAAAAGGCGTATTTATGAACCGATTTGGATGTAACTTCGTTTATACATAGTACATACCAATGTCTCGACCGGGTTCGTTGGTCAGCTTCATCCGTCATCTTGTTTAAAAATGGTGGCCATTTAAATTTTTAAGAAAAATTTAAATTTGAAATGTGGTACCAAAAAATTAAAAATTGAAAAAAATATTTTCTTCTTATGTGTTTGACCTTGATAAAAAGATTCGGGAGCAGTTTTTGTTTCGTCTATATCTTAAGAAATGGCTGAGTTATAGCATTTTGAATTTCTAGCGTGGCTGACATTTTGAAACGTCCTGATTTTTCTTACGCGATAACAGGCGTATTTATGAACCGACTTGGATGTACCTTGGTGTGTACATAGTACATACAAATATCTCGACCGAGTTCGTTGGCCGGCTTCATCCGCCATCTTGTTTCAAAATGGCGGCCATTTAAAAAAATTAAAAAATTAAAAAATTTAAATGAGATACCAAAAAATTGGAAAGTGAAAAAGATTTTTTTTTATGTGTTTGACCTTAATGCAAAGATTCTGGAACAGTTTTTCTTTCGTCTATATCTAAAAAAAAATGGCTGAGTAATAGCATTTTGAATTTCTCTTGTGGCTGACATTTTAAAACGACCTGATTTTTGTCACGCGATAACAGGCGTAATTATGAACCTATTTGGATGTAACTTGGTCTGTACATAGTACATACCAATGTCTCGACCGAGTTCGTTGGCCAACTTCATTCGCCATCTTGTTTCAAAAGGGTTGCCATTAAAAAAAATTAAATTTAAAATTCAAAATGAGGTATTAAACAATTGGAAAATGAAAAAGATTTTTTTTATGTGTTTGGCCTTGATACAAAGATTCCGGAGCAGTTTTTGTTTCTGAAAATTTGTTCTTTTGTTTATATCTTAAAAAATGGTTGATTTATAGCACTTTGAATTTCTAGCATGGCTAACATTTTGAAACGATCTTGTATTTGTCACGCGATAACACACGTATTCGCCTATTTCGATGTAAGAAGGCATGCGGATAGTATACATCAACACCTCGACCAAGTCCGCTGGCCAGATTCATCAGCCATCTTGTTTCAAAATGGCGACCATTAAATTAAAAAATATATATATATTTAAAGTGAGGTGCAAAAAAATTAGAAATTGAAAAAGGTTTCTTTCTTAAGTATTTGACCTTGATATAAGGATTCAGGAGCATTTTTTGTTTGTCTTTACCTTAAAAAATGGCTCAGATATAGCAGTTTCAATTTCTATTGTGGGTGACATTTTGAAAAATCTGATTTTTTGCATGCGACAGCACTCCTATATATTAACCGATTCCGATGTGAGTGAGCATGTGCACAGCAATTACTAAGGCCTCGACCAAGTTCACTGCTTAGCCTCATCCACCATGTTGTCTTAAAATGACAGGCACTTTAAGAAATTGCCGAATTTGGCAGCCAAATATATGTTACTTAAAGAAAAGCAGCTTGGATAAAGCTGACTAATTTCGCGAAATTCTCATTCATTATATTGATAAAAATTAGTATTGAATCTCCTATATTCGGTTTCCACTAAATTGAGCTTCGTGTGTTTGAATGATATAATTTGGCTTTTTTTAAATAAGGATTATGAAAGCTACCTCTTCCTCCCGGCACTGGCCGGAAGGACTTTTTAAATCGGTTTGGTATTTCCTGAGATTGTGTAGAAACTACCATTTAGAACGTTTTTTAGAACGCTTTTTGTGCATTTTCACCCCTTTTAAATTTCGAATTGTTTAAGAACTGTTCTTAGACATCATTTATATCTTATAAGTAACTAATATTCAAAATTTCATATTTCTAGGCCCTACAGTAACGCTAAAATCGCATTTTAGAACGTTTTTTGCTCCTACACCCCCTTTGGGGTTGGCACCGACATAAAACATAGCCTATCTTGGAGCAAGCGTTGTCACCATCATTTTGACACCAATATCTTTTAAATCGGTTTGGTATTTCCTGAGATTGTGTAGAAACTACCATTTAGAACGTTTTTTAGAACACGTTTTGTGCATTTTCACCCCTTTTAAATTTCGAATTGTTTAAGAACTGTTCTTAGACATCATTTATATCTTATAAGTAACTAATATTCAAAATTTCATATTTCTAGGCCCTTCAGTAACGCTAAAATCGCATTTTAGAACGTTTTTTGCTCCTACACCCCCTTTGGGGTAGTGGCACCGACATAAAACATAGCCTATCTTGGAGCAAGCGTTGTCACCATCATTTTGACACCAATATCTTTTAAATCGGTTTGGTATTTCCTGAGATTGTGTAGAAACTACCATTTAGAACGTTTTTTAGAACACTTTTTGTGCATTTTCACCCCTTTTAAATTTCGAATTGTTTAAGAACTGTTCTTAGACATCATTTATATCTTATAAGTAACTAATATTCAAAATTTCATATTTCTAGGCCCTTCAGTAACGCTAAAATCGCATTTTAGAACGTTTTTTGCTCCTACACCCCCTTTGGGGTAGTGGCACCGACATAAAACATAGCCTATCTTGGAGCAAGCGTTGTCACCATCATTTTGACACCAATATCTTTTAAATCGGTTTGGTATTTCCTAAGATTGTGTAGAAACTACCATTTAGAACGTTTTTTAGAACGCTTTTTGTGCATTTTCACCCCTTTTAAATTTCGAATTGTTTAAGAACTGTTCTTAGACATCATTTATATCTTATAAGTAACTAATATTCAAAATTTCATATTTCTAGGCCCTTCAGTAACGCTAAAATCGCATTTTTAGAACGTTTTTTGCTCCTACACCCTCTTTGGGGTAGTGGCACCGACATAAGATATAGCCTATGTTCTAAGTTGGACTAACACCATCATTTTGATACCATTACTTTTGAAATCGGTTCGGTAGTTCCGGAGCTTACTTCCTACAAATAAACAATTTTTCCCTCTTTATAATAGGAAGTAAGATAATGATCAATATTATCTCGTTTTTACTCCAATTAAGCAGATATTTAAGATGGAAATCAAAATTTGTAGCACTACAGACTACATTAAAGTATTATCATGTGTAACTGTTTCTGTAAAATAAACATTTAAAATCAGAACTCCTCATCCACAGATATAATCTAAAAGCATGTATCAGTCATAACGCATAGCTCATTTCCTGTGTTGCTATAAATAGCTACTTAAAAACATAAACATTTATAAATAACTTCATCATTGTAATCTAGTGAGAGTGGAGGCACCGGCGAGATGAGTCTTGGATAATCTTCAAAGCTGGATTTAATAATTTAGATATAGTGCAGTGTACCTCAGCATTTGAGTGCAGCTTGGGGGCTGTACATTACAACACCGCATCTTACCGCAGTTTACTTAATAAAGTTTTCACCCTTCTCTTTTGGGAGTACAACATTCCGGCCGAGCACTCGCATCGCATATATCACAGATAAGTACATTTTATCTTATTATTATTGGTTTGGCTTTTGTTTTTTACGCTATTTCCCTCATTATTTAAATAATGAGTACCGACTCAGAAGTCACTAAAAAGACTGCTGAAGAATTGAAAAAAGCAGCCATAAATTTACGTGACAGTGCTAAATCTGCTCTCACAAGAATAAACACTTTTATTAACTCTGAGCAGACGTTTCAAAAAATTATTTATACAATAAACTGGAAAAATTAGAGACAGTTTACTCAGACTTTGATAAATATGATGCTCAATTACCAGCGGAAGCATCTGAAATTGATGATTTTGAGAAAAGTATTATGAAACGAAAGCCAAACTTCAAGCACAGCTTAAAAAATATCTGTAAACATGCATGATCATTCTCAATTAATGAGTAATCAAGTTTCTGTTATTAATTCTAATGTCTCTAATAATTTTAAATTGCCAAGATTAAACATCGAACAATTTAATGGTTATTTTAAAAACTGGTTGTCATTTAAGGATTTATCGTTAGGGCATAATAATGACAGCATAAGTGATATACAGAAGTTCCAGTATTTAAGAGGGCTACTAAGGCGATGAGCCAGACTCTATAATAAAACACATTCCCATTTCTGAAAACAGTTATTCAGAAGCATGCGAAAAATTGCTGTCGAGATATGATAAGAAAAAAACAAATAGTTTCTAGTTTAAGTTAAAACATTCTTAGACATTCCCCCCATTAGTCAATTAAACGCATTTAACTTACGCTGTTTATCAGATGTGTCAGATGAAGTAATTAGAGGCCTTAAATAAATCGATGAAAAGGCATCTGGCAGTGATATATGGCTAATTTATATCTTATTACAAAAGGTTGATTCTAAAACATGGGAGCAATGGGCAAGATTTTCCTCAAACGAAGATTTTGCCATCTTTTGATCAATTTATTCAGTTTAAAAATGATAGATGTTTATCTTTAGAGTTGTATAAAAACGAAAATGAACGTTCGCATAAACAAGAAAAGCAATTTAACGTTAATAAATCTTTTTCCAGTAGCATTAGCAAATGTTCACTTTGTAAATTTAATCACCCACTTTACAAGTACGTTACATTTAAGGAATTAAACGTCAGGGATAGGAGGCAGCTTGTTAAGAAAACAAGTTGTGTGCGAATTACTTGTCTGACAAGCATAATACCTGGCAATGCAATTCCCCTAATTGGTTCACAATTGCAAGCTTAAACATCTTACCAGTTTATGCGAAAATAAACAGCAAAATTACGCGATATCACCTTCTCGTTCAAATAAAAAACAGAGCCACAAAAACAAACCTGATTCAGAGGCCGTTTTGATTCCCGATGAGAATAAAAAAGAAATTTCTCCTTCAATAAATACATTTCAATCTTCTTTCGCACTTTTGCCCCCTGCTAGTGTATATATTAAAGATTGCATGGGTCAAAAGCACACTTTAAGAATCATATGTGACAGTGGCTCATAGTCTACGTTTGTTTCTAAATACTGCATGAAAGTGTTAGAAATTAAAAGGAAAAATGCTAGGTTTCCTGTGAAAGGTCTGTCTAATTCAAAGATCGAAGTAACGTAAGATTCATAATGCTGACACCAAGTTGTCTGTGAAGGCATTTATTTTAGATGAATTAACTGCTCCGTTAGCTGCGGAGAAAATAAATGAGAAGCATTTTTCACATTTAAAGAATATAAACTTAGCGGATCCACATTTGGAGACATCAAATAGGATAGACATTATTTTAGGATCTGATTATTATTATTATTTTTTTTTTTGCTTCCTGGTCAAGTAACAGATACTCAGAGCAATTTAGTTGCTCAAAATTCAATTTTTGGCTTTCTCGTATCAGGGAAAATGTGACATTCTAGTACATCTCCAAATTCGATTCATAATTTGCATATTTATGAAGTTGTAATATAAATAAAGAATTGAAGCGTTTTTGGAAAGTAGTAGAAGTAGGGGAGACTAAGGACGATTGACCATACGGAAGGCTTAACCCACCCATCAGTTTCCATATTTAAAAGAATTTCAGAGTTTTATCAATAGGTGTCAACCATAACTACTGGAATGCTCAAACAACAGTCTCCGTTTCATACTGATAATCGAAATAGGTGTAGAAAAAATCAATTGTGTGGCGTTTCAGCCTAAAAGTTGTGTTTTTTAGAAATATTTTGTAAGTTGTTTTTAGATAAAATATATCATAGAAATTTAAGTAGGTAGGTTTTAAGTAATGCAGTAATATCGAGCTTTCATTCCAGGCATAAAGATTACACAGTAAGTTAAGCTTAACATAACAATGTGTTATTCTTTAGAAAAGGGCTCTGTGGGGAGGCTTGACCCAGTCAATGTGAGGGAGGGTTGACCATATCTTCAAGGCTCCCTTAGCACATTCATGACGGGAAACGATAATTCTCGTTTTCATTCAAAAAACATCATTGACTAAGGGTGTGACTTCCACCTTACAGAAAATGCATTTATATCATGATGTCCATATTTTTTTTTAGATTGTAAGACATTTTATATTAAATTTGTACATTGAAAGATATTTACCGGTGCATAAACTTGGAAAAGCTATTTAGAACACAAATTTACAAAAGACTTTCAGAACAATGAGGAGCTTCTACTGTTTAAATTCAGATTTAATATAAATTATCCGTCGACAATGTGTTAATTTAGGGGGGTTTTAGAAATCTTTTTATTATAAACTGTGCATAATGGTTAATGATTATATATAAAAATGAATGTGAATGTATTCTGAAAAGCTTCAGTAAACTGGGTTGATGGAAAAGAAAACGTTTAAAATTGATTAAAGAAAGATCTGAAAAATTGATATAGTATCCACTGCACGAAAAAATTAATGAAACATAAATGGGAATGTTGATAGGAACTTTTTCCCATTTAAATATTACTTACAATAGGTACATAGGAACAGTAGAAAAGTATGAAACCAGCAGTCTTAACCGTTTCAGGGGCAGTGGTATGTTTATGAAACCACTTAATTTTTATTCCCAAAAGCCACTGTGGCACCAGAATTTTGTTGAAATCTTTTCCATTTAATATGTATGTGAAATATAGCCTTTTTCATATTTCCAAATAAATTTTTTCGTATATTTCGGTGCAAGTCATTTATTTCAATATTTTAGTACTGAAAGTACTTTGCCCCTTAAAGGGTTAAAAGATGTTAATGATAAGTTAAGTACTCAATTTGGCGGCAAAAGGACATAACATTGATAAAAAAAAACTTTAGGAAGGTATGCAGGCAAATTTCAACAAGATGAATAGAGTGAGATGAAGCCAAACTATGTGAGAACTAGAGTTGTCTCGTCGAATGTCACAAAAAGTAGGACAAGGAGACAAAAAAAAGAGGACAGTGGATACTAAATCCGGACATAATAATGCATTAAACATTATGAAAACGGAACCTGTCTTTAGTGAAAAAATGTCTTAAATGTTAAAATTTCTTTTTCCCTGCTGTACAATTATACCTGCTCTGACAAACTCCTGTTTAAAACAAATTTTTCTCCTCTGACTTGCGATTGCGTATAAATAGGTTTGTTTAAGCATCATTTTTTGAAAAATATGTTTTTATAATAATTAAAGCATGTAGCATAAAGTTATTTTGCGTTTTTAAAACAGATATTATTTCTCTTCACAAATATTTCAATATAAAGCAAAGTGGGTCAAGCCTCCCATATAGTGGGTCAACCCTCCCATACGTGGGGAGCCTTGACCCATTATTTTCTGATGATTAAAGTCCATCATTTTTAAAATTTCTTACATATTACACTTACGTAGAAATTTTATTTTGATAACTGGTTGCATAACAAATAAAATGATGCATAAAACTTTGTTTTACATTCAATATTTAAAAAAATAAAAAATCCTTTTGTAAAAAGTGGGTCAACCCTCCCTAGTCTCCCCTATTTAATAAGGATGCTCAAATTTTGTCACTTGAAGAGCAGTTTGTTGAAAAACATTTTCAGAAAAATTATTCAATTAATTCCAAGGGTCGTTTTGTGGTTAAGATAAGTTTTATTCAAGCTGAATCAGAATTAGGTAATTCTAAGCCTGCCGCAATTTGTCGATTGCTTACTATGGAAAGGAAATATAGCGAAAAATCATGAAATGTATAATAAATAATCAGGAGCTATAATTTAGAAAAGAACATTTGTTTATTGAGATAGCTGTTTCTGTCAAATATACATTTCATCTAAATAATGACTGTAATTTAGGAAAGCCATATCTCATATTTAAATTCATTTAATGGTTTCTCACTAGATTACAATGATGAAGTTATTTATAAATGTTCATGTTTTTAAGTAAGTATTTGTAGCAACAGAGGAAATGAGCAATGAGTTATGACTGATAAATGCTTTTAGGTTATATTTGTGTATGAGGAGTTCTGCTTTTATGTTTATTTTACAGAAATAGTAACAACGCATTGGAATATTGATACATATAACAATAAGAAAGTTTTTGGATTGGCACATCGACTAGTTTGCTTAAGTTTAGTTCATCTTATAAAAGGACCAAAATGATATGTTACAAACAATTGACATGGAACATTTCCCATACCGATGATACATTATATGCAAGCATCCTATACTTTGCGCAAATTTTAAAATTTGTGAAATTTCTATGTATCAATGAATTTTACTTCATTTAATGATTTCTTGGTAAATATATCTTTACACTTCTTTGTAAAATGCTATCTTCCAATTTATTTGAAATAATTTTCACTATACAGTGGCAGTCAAATGTTTCCAGCCAGTTAGTTTCTTTGATTTGTTTGACAGAACGTTTCAGCGAAGAAGAAGCACAATTGCTCCAAAAGTTAGGAATAAGCAAAGTACCTCTGGTCACGTGATCATTTTGATCGGATACTGAAGATACTCGATGCAAAGGCGAGGAATTCGAAATTCGCGTGTGCAAAAATTTCCGGCCATTTGTCATCCGTTAGTTTTTGATATCGGTAAAGTGTTTTTTTGGCCGTGTTTGTTAATTAATCAATGAGAATAACGTATTTAAAATTCAAAAATGAAAAGTTGAACAATTTATTGTTCCTAAACGAGTGATTTGTTTGTCGCTAAAGGGACAATCCTCTCGTGAGTTTGCGGCGAAATTGTCGATCGGAAAATTTGCTGTGAACGATATTTAAAAAATATATAAAGATAGTCATGGCCTTCAGAGCTTGCCACGGTCCGGGGGAGCCCGTAAAACGACTATAGTTGTGGACAGAATTATCAGGAGAAAAGCAGATGATGACCCGCATAAAAATGTCGCTGCAATTCCTCGCGATTTACTGTGTTAAAATATTGCTGAAATAAGTCGGTCTACCTTGTAAAGACGCTTACGTGACGTAGGACTTTAAGAAACGGTCGGTGCTAAAAAAGCTTTCATATGTAAAAAAAATCAGAGGGCCCAACTGGCATTTGCCAAGGAATACATAAACTGGTCAACTGAAAACTGGAAAAAAGTAGAGGAAAAGGTCCAAATACCGGCTACCACTTTTGTTTTCAATCTAGATCATACAATTTTCAAAATTAATAAAATAAAAAGTGACAGCAGGGTACCTTGATACGTCTTACACCTGTTTAGAGAAAAAAAAAAACAGTCTAAAAGGCGTTTTCTGTTTATAAGAAGCAAAATTCCGAAAGTCTTCAAATTTTGAGTTTTTAAAATGGGGTCTAAATACCGGCTACCTAAGTTTTTTTCCAAAAGATCACACAAATAGAGCTAATGACAATTATTAAGCAATAAGAATATTATTTTAATAAATTGTATTGATTAATAACATTTCTTATGTGCAGAAAAAATACGCAAAATTTAACAAATATGTATTTTTGTCAAATATCTAAAATTCTTTACGACTATCTCTCACAGTCTTCTTCCCATTATGTTTCTAATTTTGTTTTTTAACGTGTAAAACAAAACAAAAAGCTTGCTGATTGAAATGAGAGTTATTTTATCTGAAAAAATCAAAAGCATAATATCACTTTCCGCGTCGGTATAGCCCCTATCAGCCCACATATCGCATTCTTAATATTGAACCAGAATCCTCTCCCCCATTCTTGTCCACAGAGAAAGCACCCATGCAGAAGACACAAATTTATCATATTCCTCTGTTGGATATTTTCCAATTTCACTTTTTTAGCCCTCTCGCTGCGTAATTGTTTTATCAAAATAGCTTCAAAAATTGCATATTTAACCCCTTCGCGACTAGCGTCTTTTAAGAATTTTTATTCTTTTGTCACTGGTTTTTCAAAACAAATGTTTTTGTCTAATTTAACCGGGAAAATGCTCCGATTAAATAAGGCATAATTTACAATAAAAAAATAATTGGTGGGAATAATCAAGGAGGTTTAATTAGAAGGAAAAAATGCATCCCCGAGAAAATCTCGGGTTGTGCAAATTTTGCTATTTTTACGATGTCCAAGGAAATCTCGTGTTGAGCAGCGAGAGGGTTAAAATCAAATTTCTGCCTCTTTCGCCTGGTTTACTCCGTCATTTTTTTTCTTTCTCTTCACATTTATTACAGGCAATTTTGTAGTGTCCAACAGCTCCTTTTTGGAAAGTGATCCGGTAAACAGTGTCGTTCCTGAAGAATTACGGTCATGCTTGCTTTTTTCATATTGCGAAATGGGACAGGGACTATTTCTAAACCATGTAAATTAATTTATTAATTATGGAACTATTTAAATTAATTTTTTTCCTCCCCTTCAAGCAGAGCAACCGAGAGAGGTCCAAATACCGGCTAGCTGGTATTTAGACCACTCTAGGTAGCCGGTATTTGGACCACTGCTATGTTTAAGTTAAAACCGGTATTACTCATTCATATAATAAAATACCAATAGTGTGCGCGTGGCAATTGAGAGCTAAATATGCCCAGAAAATAACTTAATCAACAATTCAAGCCTATATACGATCAGTATATTTTAAAAAAAAATGAGAAACACATATCTGAAAAACTTTTGATGTACCAGATTACGTAGATTCGACACTTTTACATTTACTATTTGTAAATGACATAGACTTCAGCGACGTACTTTTCGTAACTTTCTTCTCTCAATTAAAGTTACAAACTCTGCCTATCACCGCTAGGCTGCGCTGCGCTCAGTTCTCAGAACACACAGTAGCCGGTATTTGCACCCTAGCCGGTATTTGGACCTTCTCCTCTACTATTTTCAATGAATTGACGTTCAATCTTTTTGGGAGTGATAACAGACATTACAACCGACGACCTAAAAACAAAAGATAAGATTCGAGCTATGTTATTCCTACAATGAAGCATGGCGGAGGACACGTAATACTGTGGGGAGAGTTTTCTGGAAAATGTGCTTGTCCGTTATTTGAAATCCACGGTAAGATGAATAGTGCAATGCATAAGGATATCTTGCAAGATCATTTGCTGCCTTATTGGAGGAAAAATTGCGGTCGCAACTATTTGTTTCATCCTGATAACGAACAAAAGCCTACATGTAAGCTCGTTAAGCAGTAGCTTTCGCACAAAAAATTCCGCTTTTGAAACGGACAGCCTAATCACTCGATCTGAATCCTTCAGAAAATCTTTGAAACTAACTTGAAAACGTGTGTGGAATTATAAATATTCCAATTCAGCAGCATTTTCACAAAAATTGCAAGAACTGTGGAAAACACTTAACACTGACGATCTACAACAGTTCATTGAATCGATGCCACGTTGCTGCCTTTCAGTACTTATTGCTAAATGTATGAATGCAAAATAGTAATTGTAAATGTTGTTGATCACTGTTATTTTCTGTTATAACACCATTTTTTTCCAAACATGCCAAGGTGGCCGGAAACTTTTGAGAACATGCGTTTTCTTTTGCAATTAATTTTGTCAATTAAATTTATTAATATTTATTTTTTATTCCACAAATAAATTCCTATCTATTATGTCAATAAATTGTATAAGTATCACTTTGAGATTCCTCTTCATATGGGTATACTTAGAAATTGACCAAAAATTTTATGGTGGCTGGAAATTTTTATCCGCCACTTTATATACACCACAATATTAACATCCAAAATTAACAATTATTAGTTTCCAAAGTTTCTTGAAAGGCTCTTGAACTTAAAATTTTCGTAAGAATTTTTTTGTTATAAACTTCAGATATTAAATTAATATTTACTTAGATATTAATATTTACTTAGATATTAATAATTATTTCTTCCATCCTTACACATAGAATTATATACTTGGCTTTCTGTTTTAAGAAACAATTTTTTCATCGAATTCAAATAAATACGGTCTGATTAATTAAAAAAAAAGAGAATGAATATAATCTTTTCTTTAAGTCTGAAAAGGAGTACAAAAGTTTTGATATAGTCCTTTCAATAGTATTCGTTCACTTACTGTTTTGAAAACTTTTTATCTCATTATTTGTTTTGGTTGTTGTATTTACTACTACCGGCGCGTTATTCGGCACGAAAAAAAAATTTAAGCTCTTAAAGCCAATTAGTTTACTTTATTGATTATTTTTCACGATATTAATACATATGGTACATCTTTATTTTCAATTTCTGATGAAAGCTCATATGTGCTACTTCAAATTGAGAAAAAGCTGCATATGGAGTTTCTTCAGTGAATAATATTGAATACCGTAGAAGCTCATAATGAAATAAACTTTGCAGTGCAAGTAAAAAGGCAATTTAGAATAAAAGATTTGTGATTTTGCTGTTATAAATTGAGATTAGTTTCTATTTATAATTGTACTTTATAGGTTTTAATTTAATGTAACTATCAGAAAATTCCAAAGTATTATTACAAACTCGTCCTAAAAAGTATTTAAATGATCCATTAAAAGTTTTTCTTTTTCAAATATTTTTAAATTTTTAATAGAGGTATTTTTAATGTATTAGAAGTTATGGAAAATTAAAAAGATTCAAATCAAAAGCTGTTTTGTAACAATAATTTATTATTTTTGTCTCTTTATAATGATTCTTTAAGATTCAAGAGATACATATGCTACAAGTACTAAGATTTAGTTTATGTTTAAATTTATGCACATTGATGGTACTTTTAGAGATTTAGACTCGGACATTTGTCTTGCACACACAGTTTTTACATATCACAGCTATGTTATGGATTTTCTTATTCCATATGGAGGAAAAATTCTCATCCCGAGAATTAATTTTTTCGCATGCGAAGTGACGCGCCAATAACGTAAAGTCGTGACATCAGCAAATGACGTATTCAAGATTTAAACAAGTTATTCTGTGATTTAATGTAAAATGACAAACCCATTATTAAAAATGCTAAATCAATTTCCGCTCTAGTAATTTGTCATGTATGCAAACTAAAGGAGAAATGTACCGTAATTTCCGGTGTATAATCCGCGGATCAAACAATCATTTTTCGAACCAGAAAGTTTTTAAAGTAAAAAGTAACTTTTTAGATCGCGTTAAATATTTGGCTTCAATTACTAAATAAAATTTCTGGGTCAAAACAGAATTGTTTGATCCGCGGATTATACGCCGGAAATTACGGTAGTATTTTCTCCGGCAGTACTCTAGTTGTTAATTCGAAAATATTTTTACTACAGATTTCGTATTCATAGTTTCTTAGTTGGTTTCATCTGTGTACATTAATAAATGTTTCGATGTTTCGTCCGTCAACCGGCTTATCCTTTATGCTTTTCTGTGGTTTTATTACGGAGTTGGGTAAAGTAAAGTCCTTAAATTTCTAAATCTGCCTCTTGTAACTGAAATAGTACCTTAAATTAAACTTTTAAATCCCTATTTTTTGTGCGTAAGTAAAGTTACCTGGTCATAGTTTATTATAAATAAGTAATTCAATCTTTTCTCAATTATTGTCTTAAATTTTTAAATATTTCTATCCATGTTTTTCTCCGTAGAGCCGGAGCTACGGTGGAATCTGTTGTTAAAAAGCAGTACTTATCTGTGATAGATATAATTCAGTAAAAAAAAAAGTTAAATAGTTGCATTTATTTATTCAATTTGTGTTTATGTTTTCATATTTTGCATATAATATGGTGCATTTAATATGCAATGTTCTGATTTACGAATTTTAACAATTTTATTCATTTCTTATATTGTTTATTTGTAAAGAATAAATGTGACTAAACCTACTGAACAGGAACAGTATTTTGAGAGAATTTGTAAGGAAAGTGATACATTGAAGAATAAAGTTCAGATTTCTAATTCCAACGATCAACCAAAAATCAAAGTTTTGAAATCAAAAGTATTGCCGTATGAAACTATTCTTGCGGTAACATTTGATAAACTGTCTCCGTCCCAAAAAGGATAATTTAGATAAGTATTTGAAGTATCAAGAAATTATTTGTGATTTGTTAGTCGATTAGTCGATTTGGAATAAAAAAAGAAAGTTGATTCTCAGCTAGAAATTCGTGTGGAATCTCACGTTAAACAAAATTCGCTGGTAAAATTACCAAAATGTGATCTTACAAATTTTTATGGTGACTGAAAACATTGGATTTCATTTAAAGCATTGTTTAAGTCTACGACTTTCGGGAATGAAAATTTATGAAGTATTGCGAAATTGCAACATTTGCATTCGTGAGTCTACGGAAATGCGGCAAAATTAATTCTCTGGTTTGCTTTGAAATAAGAAAAATTAGACCAGTGTTGGGATTTTTAGGCGAGCGATTAGAAAGAGCTAAATAAATAAATATTTTCAGCAAAGATCGTTAATTTATATTCCTTCTTAGAATTATTAGATATATGTGATGAGGCCATTAAAAAATTGAAAACTTAGGGTTTAGAATATAATGCGTTAAGTGATTTAATGTAGATAAATTTCTTGATAAATTAATTAGATCAGCCTTTTAAACAAATATGGCAATTGATGTTAAAACGGATAAAACACCGGATTTGAATTCAGTTCGAAAATTTATCGAGCGTGAAGCTTATTCTGTGGAAGAGTCAAACTGCAATAAAATAGAGTCTAAATTCAATACCACAAAAAGGCCTCTAGATGCTAGTCGAGCTAAAACCAACGTAACAAACTGGGCGATTGTCAGGAATGGCAGGGATTTTGCAGTCTGTGATCTAAATCATATGTTATTCAAATGATCTGCTTTTAGTTAGAAACCGGTCAAGGAGAGGTGGAAAATCGTTGAATTAGTGATGGGCGATTCTCGAGAATTCGACAATCGAGAAAAATCGTCATCGTAAAAAATCACAATCGATACAGCCATCGATTAATTCATAGAATCTACAATCGAGATGTTTTACAATCGATTATAACGAGAAAAGCTAAAAACAGTTATTGGAAAACTTAGCTATTATTCTGGCCGACAATTTCATAGTAGTGATAGGGCTTAGTGATGGGCGATTCTCGAAAATTTACCAATCGAAAAAAATCGTTATCGTAAAATACGCAATCGATACTGTCAAGGGCAAAGTAAGGGGAGGGGCTCGGGCGATATATAAAATGAAATAGTAGTCACAGAGCTTTCCAATGATATATCACATGAGGGGTGTCAGCAAAAGATAGAAAAGAGTCCCAACTCCCAGGATTCCAATTATCGCCCCCCCCCCGAAATATACCCTGCCTATCCTTCTCTTTGAAATTTTCATATTAAAAATTATTTATCGGAGGGCTCCGTAAAAAAAAATCCGATCTAAAATGTTTAAAAACGCTACAAATTGAAAAAAGTTCGAAAAGTGCCTCTCTCGGGGCGCCAAACTAAGGAAGGAAGAAGAAAGGTTCATAATATGAAAGAGTAACTTTGCGATGATAACCGACAACTTTCGATGATAGATCAAATGACTGGTCCAAAAAAAGTTTGAAATCTACCCCTCCCACGTGGGTTCCCTCTTTTATCCTAGAATATACCGGAAATCATGCAGCCCCACTTTTAAAATTTTATATTTAATAAATAATATTTATCGGAGAGCTCCATTAAAAAACCTCATTTAATGATATTTATTGTAGAAATCTCTACAATTAAAAAAAAGTCACCACCCGCACCGCTCCTCCCCCCCCCCACCCCGAACCCCTTCCGGAATTCAACTCTGGGAGGAGAAAGGTTCATAATATGAAAGAGTGGTGAAAGGACTTTCCGATGATATGTCAAGGAGAGGTTTGGTAAAAGTTTGAAAATTACCCCCCCCCCCGCCTCCCTTTGTGCACTCTCGCGCACCCCAGAATTCACTCACCTTCCTCTTTGAACTTTTTATATTTAATAAATAGTATTTATCTGAGTCTCCAGGTATGGGGCAGCTTGGCAGAGCTAAAATAAGAGAAACATTGAAAATTCGGGGCAAAATGACACTAAATTTAACAGTAAAGTTTGAAACTAGGACTATATAGAACTGAATACATAAACCACTATGCTTCATAACCCACATCGGTTAATAGCAATAAAATGATAAGTGCCAGTTAAACTGATGGCATTGAGCTCACAGGTTATTAACACTAACTGTATATTATACTCTTATTTCAAAGAATAATGTCCCTCAAAAAATAAATGAAGGGAAATATCCCCCGTTTTCCCCTTTTATACTTAACCAATGAACCTCCAAATCTAATCAGGGAAACTCCTTAACTATAATAAATCAGTATATCAAATTTGAAGCAAATCAGATAATTCTGCATGAAAAAAAGAAACATATCGCTAAATTAAGGGTGGTCTAACCCCTTTAACCCTTTTATACTTAACTAATGAACCTCCAAATCTAATCAGGAAAGCTCCTTATCAGAACAAACATAGAAAAAAAATTAAAGTAAATTGAATAATTCTCCATGAAAATCCATTTATCTAAATTAAGGGGAGGGGACTTGCCCCCTTTTCGCCCTTGTATTCTTAACCAATGAATCTCCAAATCTAATGAAGGAAGCTCCATATCGGAATTAATCGGTATATTAAATTTGAAGCAAATCCAATAATTCTGCATGAAAAACCGTTTTATCTAAATTAAGGGGAGACTAGCCCCTCCCCTTTATACTTAACCCATAAACCTCCAAATCTAATCAAGGCAGCTCCTTAACATAATAAACCGGTATACCAAATTTGGAGCAAATCAAATAATTCTGCATGAAAAGCCCATTTATCTAAATTAAGGGGTGACCAGCCCCCCTTCTCCCCCTTTATACTTAACCCGTAAACCTCCAAATCTAATCAAGGCAACTTCTTAACGTAATAAACCGGTATACCAAATTTGGAACAAATCGAATAATTCTGCATGAAAAACCCATTTATCTAAATTAAGGGGGGCGGACCAGCCCCCCTTTTCCCCCTTTATCCTTAACCAATGAACTTCCAAGTTTAATCAGGGAAGCTCCTTAACATAATAAACCGGTATACCAAATTTGGAGCAAATCAAATAATTCTGCATGAAAAGCCCATTTATCTAAATTAAGGGGGGACCAGCCCCCCTTCTCCCCCTTTATACTTAACCCGTAAACCTCCAAATCTAATCAAGGCAACTTCTTAACATAATGAACCGGTATACCAAATTTGCAGCAAATCGAATAATTCTGCATGAAAAACCCATTTATCTAAATTAAGGGGGGGCGGACCAGCCCCCCTTTTCCCGCTTTATCCTTAACCAATGAACCTCCAAGTTTAATCAGGGAAGCTCCTTAACATAATAAACCGGTATACGAAATTTGGAGCAAATCGAAGAATTCTGCATGAAAAACCTATTTATCTAAATTAAGGAGGGGGGAGGGACCAGCCCCCCTTCTCTCCCTTTATCCTTAACCAATGAACCGTCAAAACTAAACAGCGGAACGCCTTATCAGAATGAACATAAAAAAAATTGAAGCAAATCGTACATTTTAATCAAGAGTTATCGCGTTACGTACATATATACGTACGTACAGTACATGCATACACACAGAACCGACGGGTACATTAGCTCTCAGGCTTAGATAGCCTGTGAGCTAAAAAGTGATTGGATAAGCAGATGGACTCCTTTGAGAAATTATGACTTAAACCAGAAATGCGGTAAGTTTGACTCTGAAAGCTTCATTTCCATCTCGCATTTCGGCAAATCTCACCTCGATGATTTTTCCAGCATTTCGACGCTTCCAGATGGGAATCTGCTCGATGGTTGGTTCTCTCGCGGTTTTAAACCTTTCGGGATGGGAAGTCTCTCGAGAGTTTCCTCTCGCCCTTTTCAACCTTTCGCGATGGGAAGCCTCTCGCTTGTTACTCTCGTCCTTTTCGAAATGTCCCAAAGAAAAGCCTTTCGAGGATTTCTCTCGCGCTTTTCAACATTTCGCTATGAGAAGCTTTTCGAGGATTTCTCTCGTCCTCGGCAGAGAAGAAAAGTAAGAAAATTTATCGAGAGTACCAAGAAACGAGATAGAGAAAAAGGCATGACAATGAGCTGTGAAATGAAGCCCTAATTTTCAAAGTTTCTCTTATTTTAGCCCTACCAAGATGTCACATACCTGGAACCCTCCGATAAAAATTATTTATTAAATATAAAATTTTCAAAGAGGAAGGTGGGTCGGATGATTTCGAGGGAGGAGGACGTGAGAGTGGACTCATGGGGTGCAATTTTAAAAATTTTACCGAACCCTTCCTGTGGCATATAATCGAAAAGCCCTTTGACCACTCTTTCATACTATGAACCTTTCTTCGCCCAAAGGGGGGGCGGGGGTGGGGAAGGGGCGAACAAATTTTTAAAACCGTAGCCGATTTCTATAATAAATTTAAACATCACTTTAAATATGGGTTTTTTATGCAGTCTTCCGGTAAATGTTATTTATTGAACATAAAAATTTTAAAGTGGCGGCTGTGTGAATTCCGGGGTGAAAGAGTGGGCCCACGGGGGGAGATAGGGGGAGCAATTTTCAAACTTTTTTTGGACCAGTCATGTGATATGTCATCGGTAAGCTCTCGGATGACTCTTTCATATTATGAGACTTTCTTCCTCCCCTCCCCAATTTGGCCCCCACTGCGAGGGTAGTTTTTTCCGCTTTTATCATTTTAGATCGGATTTTTTTATGGAGCACTCCGCTAAATATTATTTATAATATATGAAATTTCAGGACACTTTTCCAAATTTAGCCAAGACCCCTCATGTGACATATCGTTAGAAAGGTTTGTAACTACTTATTAGTGCTATGCACTTCCGGTGGTCGCCCCCCCCCCCCACTTTGCCCCCCGGAGGACACTTTTCCAAATTTAGTCAGTACCCCTCTTATGAGATATCGTTGAAAAGGTCTGTGACTACTTATTGATGTTATGCACTTCCGGTGACAGTCCCCCCCACTCTTTGCCCCCCCCCTGGGGGACACTTTTTCAAATTTAGTCAAGACCCTTCGTGTAAGATATCGTTGGAAAGGTCTGTGACTACTTATTGATGTTATGTACCTACGGTGTCCCCACCACCACTTTGCCCCCCCCGGGGTCACTTTTCCAAATTTAGAAAAGACCCCTCATGTGAGATATCGTTGGAAAGGTCTGTGACTATTTATTGATGTTATGCACCTCCGGTGACAGTCTCCCCCAATTTGCCCCTCCCGGGGGACACTTTTTCAAATTTAGCCAAGACCCCTCATGTGAGATATCGTTGGAAAGGTCTGTGACTACTTATTGATGTTATGCTCCTCCGGTGTCCATCCCCCCCATTTTGACCCCCCCGGGGGGACACTTTTCCAAATTTAGCCAATACCCCACATGTGAGATATCGTTGGAAAGGTCTGTGACTACTTATTGATGTAATGTACCTCCGGTGACCGCTTCCCCCACACTTTTTCCCCACGGGGGTGTTTTTCTAAATTTAGCCGAGACCCCTCATGTGACATATTGTTGGAAAGGCTTATGACCACTTACTCATGTTATCCACCTCCCGCACCCCTCCCCCTTTCCCCCCACGGGGAGGGCATTTCTATAAATTCAGATCCAGACTTCTCATGTGACATATGGTTGGAAAGGCCTAAAGACCTGTGACGACTTAATCATATTATGCAGCTACTGTGCCCCTCCGCTCGCTTTGACCCCTCCCCCAAGAGATCTGGTCCGACGTTCATTCGTTTCGATATTATATTTTTTACAAGATTTTGTAGTGCGTGCACACCACACCCGCCTGCTATCATATATCAGTGCCGTATATAGCGGGTAACCTGTTCGTGATTTCATATTACAAGATTACGCATAAATTAGGGCCCCCAATTAAAGGAGGGGCCCGCTAGTGGTCGAAGTCACCTAGTCTTTATTAACATCTACTCATTCCAGTTCACCCGCAGACTATTCTTGATAAATGTATGACGTATATAATACATAATATATGATTTATAAAAGAAATTTGCAAACTGTAGTCATCGAGAAAAAATTTATACAATCGAAAAATATCGAGATGTCCATACAATCGAGAAAATCGAGAAAAACATCTCGTTATCGCCCATCACTACGTTGAATTAAATAAGTTATGTGAAAATTGTGTACGTCACAATCACGAAGTTGAACATTGCAGGATAAATTTTAAGTGCAAAAATTCTTCCGAAAAGCATCATATCCTGTTACATGTTTATAGAACCAGTCAAACTAATAGGGAGTTTGTTAAGTAAAATATACTCGAAAAATCTGTTTCACTCAGTGTCATTTATATATGCATAATTATAATATTTTATTAGCTACAGCTGTTATCAATGTAAAATCTAGCAAGATAATGCCATTCAGTGCATAGCACTAATTGACAATGCTTTTCAAAATTCTTTAATTTAAGAAAATTGTGTAGAGTGTATAAATTTGCTTGTATTTAGTACGAGACATAGTTTAATAGGTATAAATTATATTTCTGATGAAACATGCCTAAAGTTCACTGAATTTAACTCCTCTGCATATTTTTAATGTGATGAATTGAGTGTGTGAAAAATTCTTTTAAAGCCCTTGAGGGTAATCAGGTTACAAACCATCTCCCTAACTTCAGAGTGGAAAGGCATTCCGTAATTTCTGGCGTATAATCCACAGATCAAACATTTCTGTTTGGACCCAGAAATTTTATTCAGTAATCATTTCCTACTAAAAACTGAGCTAGACAGTAGGTAACGTCATAAATCATATTGTGTTTCCCATGCTATGGAGCTTATAGTCAACTCTAGTTACCGTAATTTCCGGCGTATAATCCGCGGATGAAACAATTCTGTTTTGACCCAGAAATTTTATTTAGTAATTGAAGCCAAATATTTAACGCGATCTAGAAAGTTACTTTTTATTTTAAAAACTTTCTGGGTCGAAAAATGATTGTTTGATCCGCGGATTATACGCCGAAAATTACGGTATATACATGGTGTGTTCACAAAGTTTCAAGACTGGTTTGAGAATACAAATTTTATTAAACATTTTTGTACGGCGGACTGAAATTCTTTGCTTACAGGGTCATACATGCTTTATACTGGGGGTTGCGGATGATTGCAAAATAAGCACTATGCACCTCTGATTTTGTTCACATGCTTCTTCACCTTCAAATATTTCGTGTCTATTCTCGTCAACAAATCCGATAACTTTCCTTGTAATTTTTTAGTTTTAATTTAGGTATAATGATAATGTATCATCCTGTGTACAGTCATTCAGGGTAGCTTTGATCCGCATTTTCTCTATTTTCATATGCCACACTCTTATTTTAATAATATTGTTGCAACTAGGGGCATAAAAGATAAAAAATGATCCTAAATTATTGTATGACTATCAAAATTAAGGAATAATAATGGCAAAATCAATAAAAAATGAATTTTTAACCTGGTTCATAGTTACCGAGCCATTTAGGTAACTTTGCGCCATATGATAAATATTATCTAAAATAATTCAGTATAAAAAGTATTGTGGTTAGGACAACTTTGAACACCAAAAAATGTTTTCAGATATGTAAAGACTCCGAATTTACATTTCCCAACATCACAAGATTTGTATAATTTATGATATTACAACAAATATTATGCATAAGAAAAGTGGAAGAAGAAAGCCATGAATATTTAGAAATAAAAAAAGACTGATTATTGTTCAGATAAAACATAAAAATGCAGTGAAAAACAATTTTCAATGTTTTAACTCAATAATATATCCATTGTTACAGTAATACATAGTAGTACTAGTATTATTCAAACAAGAATAAAAAATGTCGAATGTATGAAATGTCAAATTTGAGTAGATCCGCCAAGAATAACGCCTTTAAATGAATTTTATGTATTTTACACATATTTGTGAAAATATTTACATGTTATATCTAATGCACACTTTCGGCATTTGTATAAAATATACGTGCAAATATGGGAAATTTTTGACAGTAGCACCTATAATCAGCAAAATATAAACATCAGTATAACTTTGAGCCGGATCAAAGTTACCCTGAAATTGTGGTAAAATGTTAGTGCCTTCTTATTTTACATTTTATTAACTATTAATAAATAAATAATCAGAAAATATTAACACGTTTACAACATTTAGATAATAATATCTCTGATAAACGAGTATATTGTTACTTACTATGAAAATTTAATTGGATTACAACAACTTCAAAACAGCATTCAAAATTAACTTGAAAACAGTACTTCACAAAAATAGTTAGATGATGCAATTAATTGCGCATAATGTTGCTAATTTATTTTCTAAAGTAAAGAGTAGAAATCCCAGTTTAGAACCTTGCCAACAGAAAACAGTTCTGGAGTTTATTTAGTCTTTTGGAGTCAAAAATATTGAAAATTGGGAAGTGGTGCAAAGTTACACCCCATGGTTCAAAGTTACCCTGAATGACTGTAATATAAATCTTCTAAAAGGAAGGGAGAAGACTTTGGAGTTTGATTGTCATTTTAATATTTTAATAAATTAGAATGGATATCTGTTGTATTTGTATTTTTGTTTTAATACTTACATGGAAATTCCTTAATTAGCTGGTCTTTAGTCTTTATGTTTCTGAATTAATTAATTAATACATTTATTTTCATGAAATACAAATTTATTCTAACATTGGGTTATTTTCAAAACAGGTAACTTTTCGTTGAAGATCAAAATATTATTTGTGAAAGCACTAAAACATTAATCAATATAATGATATGTTAACCCTGCAATACATGATTTTTATTTACCCCATTCTTCACCCCCTCAAAAATATGTAATAATAACTTTACTTTGAACTAGAAAAATATTTAAAATAATTAAATGTCAACTTTTGTCCATAATTTAAGAGATAACCATAGTGTGTCAAATGGCTACATTATAATCGGAACTACATATAACGTAACATTTAAAGAGTGCCATATTCACTGTAGGGTAAAAGGTAAAAAAATATTTCGTGATTTTTTTTTTGTTATATGTATACTTATATGTATTGCTATTTTAGCATTTAGTATAGGTACTTCAGATATGGTTTGATTTTCGAGATTTGTTTGTTAAAATAATACGCATAAAAATAGTTTAATTGATTTTTTTAAGATACTATATGTGGCTAGTTCCATGAGTACTTGTAGTGTAAGTCACATGTTGCGATTTTTGGCTACCAGTATTTTAGTACGTAAAAATGTTGACTTATTTTATCGGAGATATCTCATTCATTGAATAAGGTGGAGCAAACTTTTCGAAAATAACGGTGGCTAAGAAGCATAGCAGTTATCAGTTATGTGACTTACACTACAAAAACCCAAGGAACTAGCCATGTATAAATATTATCATATAAAATATGTATATTTTAATCTAAAGTCCTTGGAAGTTCATTTGACGCTGCGTACAACGTAAACCGGTGTAAGAGATTAGGTACATTGATTGACTCTAAATTGATATTTCCTAATAAGCGATATTACTTAATAATCACATGAAACAAAAAAATTCACACTGATTCTTAAAATATATTAAATTAGTTTGATGCCAAACATCAAATAAATACGATAAATAAAATTTCACAAAATGGCGGCTGTTTGAAGTTTGAGGTCAATTTTTGGAATTAATATTTTACTTTCAAAGCTGTTTAAGAAAATGAAATTAGAAAAAAAATTACCTTTTTAAAGGTTCTCTTCAAATAAAAAAAAATGCTGTTTAATTTGCAAAAACAAAACATCGATAGCTTGAATGTTTAAGCGTTAGATCGTATAGCGAATAAAATGACGTTTTGCAAGGAAAACGTGTTTCAAGTTTGTAATCAACGTTTCTGTAGGCCGTGACACCGGTCTGTTAGACTAGTTGTCACAACTGAAATATTGGGTCGAAGAAAACTTCTAGACACTTTAAGTGTGTTAGACAGTTATCCCAGTATTCCCCTCGCTAATATTGAAGATATGGGCGTGGAATACGTTCGTATATTTGCAATATCTCCTCAGGAAATTAGTCTTTTAAACTTCTTTTTCCTTTGTACTCTACGTAAAGGATGCCTCTTTTTTTTTCTCAGCGTTCAAAATAGTTCTAAAATATATGCTTAATTTAACATTTTATGTGCTATAACGCTGAAAAGCTGTCAGTAAGATTTTAACACTTCATGTAAAATTAATTATAAATTTTATAGTAAAAAAGATAGGGCATTTAGAAGCCCTTATACATACCAAGTTAAATGAATGTACCTTTTCTTAGAAACTACCAAATATATTCACTTGAAATATTTTATATTCATAATAAAGTGAAGTCAACTTTATGGACAGATATTCTTTATTTTTTTTTTTTAAATCTGCAGTAAAAACCACTTTTAAGTAACAAGATACTTGCATAAGTAAATAAATAAATAAATAGAAATGCATAATTCATCTTTAAATTCCACGTTCACTCTTTTCGTCATCATCTACGTGGATTTTGAAAACTAGACGTTAATAAAAATAGTATTTCTTATTTTCCTCTGACGAAGACTATGTTTTTTATAGTTGAAAGTACTAAGGTATTAAAGTAATTTAGCATCTTTTAAATGTTGTCATCTTTTAAGTAGTTTTACACATAGTGTAAATTTAAGTTTAAGATACTTGCATTTTTCCAAAGAAAACTTTTTATACAAATGTTTGTAACAAAAGTTCACTTCCGATTGATCAGGAGTATGTGTGAAATATTCTGGCAAGATTTCAAAAAATAATATGTAGTTGTTTGTATAAAAAAGGTACATCGAAGTTCAAGTTCAAAGTGCAACATTTTAGGAAATTTGAGTTTAAATTTTACGTATGTAATGTTTATGTATTATGTAAATAAACTGAATTATTTAATATTTTTTAACTTCTAATTGCCGTAGAAACAAAAGTAATACACCAATCGAAAGGAGGGAAATAAAGGATTCAGAATATATATATATATAAAAGACTATTTTGCAAATTTGACTTAACTTGACAACTGCCCTAAAGAAAAGTATAAAGAAATAGGAGTTGAAAATATTAATTTCTTGAGGAGATATTTTAACACTTTGCACTCGAGGGCTCCGGAGTGGAGCCATTTAAAATTTGTCTTCAAACTCGAGGGCTCCGCTACGGAGACAATGCAAGTAATTTTGTAATACCTGTCTAGAAAAGCCAAGATTACAAATTGGCAATTGCTTCGAGAGGTTGGCCCACTTTGGACTACTACAAAATGTAATAATTTTATATTTTTTTTTTTTTTTTTTTTTTATATATCATAACATTTGTATTCATAAAGAATTAAAAAAGAATAAGATATAACTAAAATCGCTTCGAGTTGCTGGTAATACGAGTGAAAAAAAAACTTCGAGTGCAAAGGGTTAAATATACTAATGCATCTCACACCCATATGTTTAACATACGCCAAGGGAATTGGAGAATTGACTTATCAGCAGTCTTTAGGGTTCAAATAATGCAAAAGTAAAAAAATGATTTTTTAAATTTTTCTTCGAGAGCCTTGTCTTTTATCAATCAACATTTGCGTTTAAACTTTGACGTTAAATTACAATATTAAAAATGACAAACGAGTCATATATTTTAAAAACTTTTACAATATTTAAAATCTTTTACTTTTAAATATTATACTTTTTACATAACTTATAATAATATTACTTTTAAAGTAATTGACTTACAAAATTTAAAGTTTACTTACTGGATTCAAGCTAGTTATAGAAAGGAATCATACACTAAAAGATTTATATCAAATGCAAAACAAAAATAGTTACATTTTTGAGAATAAATATTGCTATATTATCAAAGTACTTAGGTGATTCTAATTTTATTATATTTTATCAAGCTGTGGTATTGGATTTTTAATAGATAAAAATATTAAAATTTAATTGTGATAATAACTCAATGTACCATCCCCGGTATATTGCGGTAGTGGACCGTTAAAGATTAATTTTAAAATTTAAACGAATTTTATTTTTACATAAAGATAATGTCTTAGGTTTCAATAGAACTATTCTTTAAAACTTATTATGAGTTTTGATTAAAAAAGGACAATGTACTGGTAAAGAATGTACTGGTATTATTATAGAGCAACATATAATAGATTTTTAAGTAATCTAAAACCTTTTTCGAAAAAAGAAATATAACAAGAATATAATCCCGAATTAAGGGCAGAAACCTTTCAAAGAATTAGAGATTATGTTGGATTTTGTTTATGTGTTATATGCTTCTAGAAAGACGATATCTTTGTTAACATAAAATCTCTAGTTTTTTGTGCTCTATATAAAAACAGCAGTTGTTTTGATTTTAAGAAAAGGAAAAGTCGAAGCGAAGCGAATAATATTAATTACTTAATTTAATATTTTTTAGGAGTTACTGGTGGAGAAAATTAAATTAACAAGCATAAAATTTGATGTAACTTGGAAGATTTTGTATCTAAATGCATGGAACAATGGGACGTGCACGTGATTTCTATTTATCATGCCTGACATATTTTCAAAATGCTGAATATCATATATGTATGAAACAAAATTTAAATAAGCAATTGGAAATGTAACATAAAGTAAGATATGTAAAATGCTATGTTACTTTTTTCGACTTTTTACATGCGTAAAAAACTTTCATAAGGTGTGTGGACAACCCTGACCAGAATGCACGCCTTTCATATTTACAAACTAATGACGTACTTCCACAATCCCAATTAAATATTATTCCTCACAATCCGTCAAATTTCTTTTGTATGACATTTTCGGCTTCTACGCGCAAAAATTTCATCGGGTTTCCATATTACTGTGCATCGAATGTGAATACCAATGAATGAGTTTGTAAACATTCTATCAGTTTATACATTTCTCAGCAAAACGAAGCCTCCATAGATCTAATGTTAAAGAAAAAGACTGAATTTTCTAATGTTGGTACGAGCAAGATGATAGGAAGATAATTCATCTTAGATTTGTCATGTCAGCGAATCTACAACACAATGAAGCACAGCACATGAAACGCCTTGATGACTGAACGTGACTCCGTTGCAAGCTCACGTGTGAGGGTACGCAGAAATATCCTGAAACCAGAAATACCATGAGAAAATTCTAAAAATCGAATTGGATGAGTTTTGTTGGTGAGAAATCTCTTTCCCGAGGTTTGTAGATGAGCGAACTCTCAGAAGTGAGAGAAATAAAAATTGCGTCGTGCGGTTGTTGACGAGTCCTTCCTGGACTGTAAACAGATTAGAATTTACAGCGAGTTCGAATGAGAAATAGCCACAGCTACCCGACGTCTACCTATTCTTATATTAAAATATTCCCGGATGAACATCAAGCAGTTCAAAACGTACGGTGCCGCGCTGACCACCATAACTTACCGTGTTATAGACTTTTGCAACAGGTGGACTATTTAATTATTATAGAGTCTGATATTTCTAGAAAAGTGAAGCCTAGTCTTACTACAATGTAGATTAAGTGTAAAATTACTAGAAGCCTGGCATACTTTCTGTTTATCTGGACATAATCGCCAAAACCCTCCTCATTTAATTTTTTAATTGAGAGTTCGTTGATAATTTATGTTAATAATTGCTTCATATATTTAATTAGCTGTAGAAGACATCATTTCGCTACCCCTCTATTTCTAGGAATGGGTTCTGTTACAAGGTAAATCACCTTTCATTTGACTTCACGAACTCCTGAAAGGCTCCTCCGCCAGTGAAAAGTGATGTGACTTAAAGTTCTCATAAAAGTTTTAAATACTTATTGAAATTACCTAAACCTCGGTAATGTGTTAAAGCCATATTTTAGGCTTTATAAAATGTAAAAATAAATACTTATAATATGATATAATAAAAAAATGCAGTTCAATTAATATCGAAAAATGTTTTCATGCGGTATTTCAAAATCCGTAAGATAATTTAACTTAGAATGGCTATATGAACATAAAAATTATGTTAAAATGAACTATATTTTGTATAACGAATTAATGATATGTAAATTCTTTGACAAAAACTATTTAAAAAATTCAATTACATTTTAAAAATAGAAATAAATTTTAAAAATAACCAATTAGTCATTTATAAATAATGAAAATATTTCATTTTCTCAATAATATTAATTTATTCTATAAAATATAGTTTAGAAGTCATTTTCGTACGTTTCATGTTAATAAATCTATTCTAAGTTATGTAATATTGCGGAATGTGACATACCGTGTAAAAAGATTTTGCAATATTAACTGAATTGTATTTTCTTTTTATTAAGTTATATTGTAAGTGCTTATTTTTACATTTTATAAAATCTGAAATATGGCTTAAATATATTACAAAGGTTTATGTAATTTCAATAAGTATTTAAAAAACTCGTAACCACATCACTTTTCACTGGTGGTGTTGCCTTTCAGGAGTTATGAAATCCGTTAAAGCACCTTTTTACAGATGTCACTTTAATATATCCCGGCAGTGTAGATTTTAATGGGTGCTTAAAATACTGTACATTTTAATTGCTTACAATTTCTTTTAATTTCCTAAATAAACATATGTATGATTGCTATTTGTTGCGAAACCGGAACGTGCTACACTTATTTTCCTGGTTAGCCTGACAATTATCGTTCAGTTAGATGCCTGACATCCGTCCAGACGAGGTCAAAAGAATAGTTACTTAGAGCGTTTAAAACTTTTCTCATTTTGAAACCCTCAAAATAGATTATATTAAAATAGAACCTTCAAGATATGGCCTCGAGAAATAGTTTTAGAAGAAATTAAATGCAATACTTTCCTCAACTGTAAATATTTACGTACGTCAAAATTTGTCTATGAGTATAAGAAGCGTCTTTCTGTAAATGTCATGTTTAATTCAAGAATTTGTCATCATCTACTCATTGATTTTTTACTGCCTCAATTAATTATTTATTAACAGGATTATTAGTAACCAAATTTAAATTCCGCTTCTGGTACCTTTATAAAATACACGTAGGAATATTTATCGTTACCAATTTTAAGACGTCAAATGTGAAATAGTTAGAAATAAAAGTACTTAAGAACTACAATTTTTACTACTGTTTGAAACAAAATATTTTGGATGATATCATCAGTATAGCACAGTTTCTTTATTAGCAATATTATTTATTAAAATGTTATGACATTTTAAAAATGGCTGTTGATGGATAAAAAGTTCTCACACACATACAACATATACTCACTTTTACAATGCGTTTTATTTTTTTATGCGTGTTAGCTGCCTTTTCTAAATATGAAAAAGTTGTAATATACATTCATAAGGAATAAAAGTTTTACAACAGATAATTAAAACGTAAAAAACTCTCACACACTGTTTAAGAACAAGATTAATATTCTATGCGCGGGAACATTACATGCAGATCTCAAACGAATAAAGAACTTCAATTGACAGTTGATGTTGACACCATGTCATACTAGTTATGTTCATACGATGAAGTGCCGTTAATGCTTTTAGACGTTTTCACGGCTGTATAAAATTAATAGTACTTGTAATTCCGCATAATAATTTTAATAGAGAACCCTAAAATATATGTCAAGGTGTACGAATATGTTAGATTAATCTCGTTGAACATCTTTTATTCGAGAACATAATAACGTTATATTTAATAAAGATTCAATGTTTTAAGTATCACCAACGTAAACCAAAATGTTTCGCTTAGAATACAAATATCTGGTATGCAGCTCATTTACCAATTTGCTATAAATATTAAAGTATCTATTCTCTAAACTTTATTAAAGTATACAGCTGAAACATATACCTGTATCATTAGACATAAAACCTATTAATTAGACGGCGCAACAAAATAATTAGAAAATTTTCATTATTTGGACGAACATGTCTTCTTCTTATTATTATTAAAGTCACAACAACTTAGGCTTGCACTAGAGATCTCTTAATTGAATTTGTTCCGGTGCGTTTGCTAATATTGTACAAATAATTTGTACTATGCATTATTTTATACGATATTTAAACATTCTCGAATCTGTTTTTGTTTCAATGCTAATATTTAGATATCTTCTGATTCCGTTATATTGTGAAGGACTGGACTACGTTGTCCTCCACTATCCACTAATTTATATAGCTTCTAATACTGAAACTTGAATTATTTCCCAAGTATCATTAACTTTTATTACCGAAATAGAAAAATATTTGTACGTTTATAGGATTTTTTTAAATATTTAAAATTTAACGAGACAATTTTTAAAAACGTATATCAACGGCAACTGGCGTCTGCATTCAGATGGCGAAAATCGTATTTTAATAAGTATATAGTCCTTTTGCACTCCACACCAAAATTTCAATCACCTACCAGCAACTCCACTCCATTCTTACATATTTGAAATAATATGTGAGGAATTCCCTAAAAGTGCGCTTATTTGTTGTAAGTTCATTTGTTCTTCACCGTATGGGCAGAGGTGTCAAGCTCGCACAAACCTTCCATAATGCGGGGATTAATTTAACCCAGTTTAACAAAGTTTCGAACCAGAAAAATTATGTAATGAATCTTTATTTATTTAATTCCAGTTTTCTACGTGGAACATATTTAATTTCATCTCTGAAAAAAAAATCCGGTACGAAATGTATTAAATCAGTGTTAAATTAACCCACATATTACGGATGATTAGTGGCAACTTGGCACCTATGCGTATGGGTTTCAGTGGATTTGTAGTTAAACTTAGTATGCCGCCGTATTGGTGTCAGTGGATGCGTGGTTAAATTTAGTATGTCACCGTATAGGTGTCAGTAGACTGCAAAAGGTTAAATAATGGGAAATCTCGATTTTATGTTTTTCCATGGTTTAACACGGGGTTTCGCGATCCGGAGTTTCAGTGAAGCGCCCCCTTAATGCTTTTGAATCATTCATCGCACTGTAACTTCATTAACAAGAAGCATTAAAATTTGTACTTATTTAATTATAACCAAACATAATTACTTAATGTCTGAAATCTAAAACATTGATTTGCTTTAAAAGTGTATAGCAAATGTTAGGTGAGATGCTTGTTCAAATCAAGAACAATGTCTTCGTTGAGTGACTTCAATTAATTTTGACTCACAACTGCGGTGAAATACTACCATACAACCGATGCATTTTCAAATTATCTTCATTATTATTGCATATTTTTCACATGACTTGAGTAATTATTTTCACAACGCTTTGTAAAACATTTACAAGGAGTGGGTCCGAGGTTGGTCTCACCGAATGCGATGAACATTTGTGTTTCGATAGAGTATAATTAGTATATAAATATATGACCGCCATAAAGAGCAATACCCAGGGGTCTTGAGAAAATCAGTCGCAAAGTTTAAGCCACAGTTTATAATCCGATAAATTTCTTGTTTGGGTTGGGTTGGGTTGAGTTTTGACGGCCAATTATCTACACGAGGGATATAGGCCCGGGGGGAGTGCCCTCCGTGGGGGGGTCTTTCTAAGAAAACCTAATCCGTATTTACGCATGGAAAATCCACGGCTCGAAGAAAACCACGAAAACTCCAAACGATTAGGCCGACGGGCGCGATTGGGTTCGAACCCAGCACCTCCCGTCTACCAGCTTCGAGAGCAGAACCTCTCGGCCACTGGTGGGGCATTTCTTGTTTGGGAAAGCGGCTCCGTGGCACAGCGGTAGCTTGCTGGATTTGAGTTTGTTCTACCCGGGTTCGATTCCATCTAGTACTTGTTTTTCAGAACGAAAATTTTTATCAATCATTTTCGAATCGCAATTGGAAAAATATGTATAATAATTGAAATTTACGAAAAATATGAATTAAACGTATTTTTTGTAGCATATAAGTGTTCTTTTAAGTACGAAATTTTTCATGTTTAAATATATAATGAGAAAAAAAAACCCGCATATTTATATGTCTATAGACCAGAAATATTTTGTTGTTATTTAACCCTTTCACTCCCAGTGAGTCCAAACGGCATCATGATGGTAGTGGATTTTTTAATTCGGATGTTCCAAGTTCATACCAGAAAATTAAAATAGCAATATTTGGTCTATTTAATAACAGACCATTCCGTATTTAAATAAAGCGAAATTTAACATAGAAATTTTTTGGTGTAAATTCGGATTCTCTGAACTACGTAATTTCTAGAATGTATTCTACCATGCGAATGAAAAGGTTAAAATTATTTACAGTTATTTCAATGAATAATCTACTATTTTTCACAGAGAAATAAATTAAAACACGTGATATAAATGCGTAAATAATTATATTAGTTTAATTTTGTTTCTATATGAAAGTATTTCAAATATTTCATGATTTTTTAATACGCTTTTTTAAATTCTAAATATGACTTTTTTTATTTCGGATTTGTGGTTTTGTAATTATTACCTACGTAATAACTATTTTCAGCAGTTCAATATCTTTTTAGAACTTATTTTTAAGCACAAAGACAGTTATTCTAACTATAATCATAAGCATCCAAGATTTTAAAAATTCAAAAGTTAAAAAGCTAGTTGGTAAAAAACGATACATTTATTTCACTGTGAAAAGTAGTACCTTATTTATGTAAATAACAGTAAATAAATTTTAAAATTAGCTTAATTTTATGGTCTATAAAAGTTCCAATTAAGTTTTTTTAATTTGTTATTATTATTATTTATTTATTTTATCTTTAGTTTTCATTAAATGTATTAACATGCAAAGATTCGCACCTAAAATTGTATTTATATAATTAAACTGATTTATATAAAAATATTAAACAAGAAAAAAAAAGATTTCCGAAAGAAATTACTACGTAGACACTTATTCTAATTAAAAATAAAGAATCCCACACTTTAAAAAATCATATTAAAAATATAAAAGCATATTTTGAATAAACCATGAAATATTTCAATGAGGAAACAAAATGAAAATAAAATATTTGTTCACTTATTTTATTTCTCTGTTAAAAATTGTATATATTCATTGAAATAACTGTGAATAATTTTAAATAACAACAAAAAATTTCTGGTCTATAGACATATAAATATGGGGGTTTCTTCTTTTTTCATTATCTATTTAAACATGCAAAATTTCGCAGTTAAAAAAGCACTTATATGCTACAAAACATACATTTAATTCATATTTTTCGCAAATTTAAATTATTATACATATTCTTTCAATTGCGGTTCAAAAATGATTGATAAAAATTTTCTTTCTGAAAAACAAGTCCGAGCCGGGATCGAACCCGGGTAGAAAAAACTCAAATCCATCATGCTACCGTTATGCCACGAAGCCGCTTGCCAACGCATGAAATTTATCCGATTATAAACTGTTGCTTAAACTGTGCGACTGATTTTCTCAAGACCCCCTGGGTGTTGCGCTTTATGGCGGTCATATATTTATATACTAACTATACTCTATCGAAACACAAATATTCATCGCATTCGGTGAGACCAACCTCGGACCCTCTCCTTGTTAAGCTTCTGTTTGAAAAAAAAAAAAACAGTATCCCTGTGTGAGTGGGAATCTTGCTATTTTCGGCTTTTCTCTAATGTTATATAAAATGTATTTTAATAAGAAACAATTGCACAGGTCAGATTTTAAATAAGGCTTTATAATATAATATGAAGACAAAGACGAATAATTTAATTTATTGAAAACTACATGGAATTTAAAAAGATGACACAAAGTTTCTTTTAATTTGACAAAAAAAAAAAAAAAAAAAAAAGTTTTGTAAATTTTAAATGTGATTTTAATAAAATTTCAATTCTGATATAATACGAAGCAAATAAAAAGATATTTATTATATTGAAAATCTTACACTGAATGAAAGAAATAGCATACTAAAACAACGGTTTTCTTTTTGCAATATTTGAGGGAAATCCATATTTTAGTTTTGTCAAGTCCAAACGTGTTTATTTACTCTTATTCAAGATATGATTTAAAAAAAAAAAAAAAAAAAAAAAAAAAAAAAAAACTAGATTTTTTAAAGTTCGAACTCAACTGTGATTAAACAAATTGTATTCACATATCGCTCACCCGCAAGAAAAGTGACACATCACGCTAAAATTAATTTTTCTTTTTATTACATTAGTAGGTCTGTCTGAAGTGTGTCTTGCTACACAAAAAGTTTCATAAGTGTAGTTATACGGAAAATCACTTCGTTACGCTATTTGTCCATTCGTGGCCACAGAAGAGGGGTAGATTGTGTAAGAAGGTAAATTTATCCAACCCTCCAAATCTTATCATATGTCTTCATCCTTAGGGTTAGACACTTTTATGCATGTTTTTACTCTTGCATGCAGAGCTAAGTGCTATAATTTCACGTCACAGAAAAATCATGCAAATTTTCTTTTGCCTCTCCTGTGAAATTTACTTTTGTCGAGATGTGTCACTTTTCTTGCGGGTGAGCGATATAACATGTAATAAAAAAAAGAAATTTGATTTAATTTATTGACAACTAAACGCCAATTGAAATATTATCATCAAAGAACAATTTTTTAATTGATTTGAGCAAAAGTAGGTTACCAGTTTTGTCCAGTTGAAATGTAATTAAAAAAAAAAAAGTCTTAAAAGCTAAGTTCTTTTAAGTTCAGCACAATTCACGTATATCATTCTCTTTTCCGGATGCTAAATGGGAGTAGGAAAATCCTTTTAGCCGTAATCTTCTCTTCTAATCCGACAGGGAGCATTTAGTTATCGATCATGATTAAGAGCATTGTTTCTCAAAATTCGCGCTGTTGTAAAACAAAATAGGATGTAAAACTCCGGAAAAGAATTTTCATAAAGTATAAAATAACGTTTTATGAGAGAAAACGTAAGTTATTGATGCTTTATGACGCATATTTTTTTAAAGGATAACTAATTTCTGTTTTCCGCTTTTCTAACTCTAGATATATTTTATGATCTTTTACGCCATATTTTCGCACCAATGTATTACGTATAGACATTTATGTAGGTTAATTTTTCAAAAGCATTATTATTATTTTCAGTTATTTCTAAAACGATTTTTTAAAATCAAATAGTATGTAAAACTCGGAAAATGCATTTCCATAAAAGTCCTTCCGGCCAGTGCCGGGAGGAAGAGGTAGCTTTCATATTCCTTATTTTTAAAAAACCAACTTATATTATTCAAATACACGAAGCTCAATTAAGTGGAAACCTAATGTAGGAGATTCAATACTAATTTTTATCAATACTAAATCATTATGAATGAGAATTTCGCGAAATTAGTCAGCTTTATCCAAGCTGCTTTTATTTAAAGTCACTTATATTTGGCTGCCAAATTCGGCGATTTCTTAAAGTGCCTGCCTTTTTAAGACAACATGGTAGATGAGGCTAACCAGTGAACTTGGTCGAGACCTTAGTAATTGCTGTGCACATGCTCACTCATATCGGAATCGGTTGATATATACAAGTGCTGTCGCAGGCAAAAAATCAGATTTTTCAAAATGTCACCCACTTTAGAAATTGAAACTGCTATATCTGAGCCATTTTTTAAGATAAAGACAAACAAAAAAATGCTCCTGAATCCTTATATCAAGGTCAAATACTTAAGAAAGAAATCTTTTTCAATTTCTAATTTTTTTGCACCTCACTTTAAATATAATTTTTTTTTTAATTTAATGACCGCCATTTTGAAACAAGATGGCTGATGAAGCTGGCCAGCGAACTTGGTCGAGATATTGATGTATACTATCCACATGCCTTCTTCCATCGAAATAGGCGAATAAGTGTGGTACTTCGTGACAAATACAAGATCGTTTCAAAGTGTTAGCCATGATAGAAATTCAAAGTGCTATAATTCAACCACTTTTAAGATATAAACAAAAGAACAAATTTTCAGAAACAAAAACTGCTCCAGAATCTTTGTATCAAGGCCAAACACATAAAAAAATCTTTTTCATTTTCCAATTTTTTAATACCTCATTTCAAATTTTAAATTACATTTTTTTTTAAAAATGGCAACCCTTTTGAAACAAGATGGCGAATGAAGCTGGCCAACGAACTCGGTCGAGACATTGGTATGTACTATGTACAGACCAAGTTACATTCAAATCGGTTCATAAATACGCCTGTTATCGCGTGACAAAAATCAGGTCGTTTTAAAATGTCAGCCACAATAGAAATTCAAAATGTTATAACTCAGCCATTTTTTTTAGATGTAGACGAAACAAAACCTGTTCCGGAATCTTTGTATTAAGGTCAAACACATACAAAAAAAATCTTTTTCATTTTCCAATTTTTTGGTATCTCATTTAAAATTTTTTTTAAAAATTTTTTTAAATGGCCACCATTTTGAAACAAGGTGGCGAATGAAGCTGGTCAACGAACTCGGTTGAGTTATTTGTATGTACTATGTACACACCAAGGTACATCCAAATCGGTTCATAAATACGTCTGTTATCACGTGACAAAAATCAGGACGTTTCAAAATGTCAGCCACGCTAGAAATTCAAAATGCTATAACTCAGCCCTTTTTTAAGATATAGACGAAACGAAAACTGCTCTCGAATCTTTTTATCAAGGTCAAACACATAAGAAAAAAATATTTTTTCAATTTTCATTTTTTTGCTACCACATTTCAAATTTAAATTTTTCTTAAAATCTTAAATGACCGCCATTTTTAAACAAGATGGCGGATGAAGCTGGCCAACGAACTCGTTCGAGACATTGGTCTGTACTATGTATAAACGAAGTTACATCCAAATCGGTTCATAAATACGCCTTTTATCGCGTGACAAAATTCAGGACGTTTCAAAATGTCAGCTTCGCTAGAAATTCAAAATGCTATAACTCAGCCATTTTTTAAGATATAGACGAAACAAAAACTGCTACGGAGTCTTTGTATAAAGGTCAAATACATAAGAAAAAAATATTTTTCCATTTTCAATTTTTTGGTACCACATTTCAAATTTTAATTTTTTTAAAAATTTTAAATGGTCGCCATTTTGAAACAAAATGGCGGATGGAGCTGGCCAACGAACTCGGTCGAGACATTGGTATGTACTATGTACACACCGAATTACATCCAAATCGGTTCATAAATACGAGAGTTACAATGTGACATAGGTCAGATATATATATATATATATATATTGATATATATATATATATATATATCAATTTTGAACGGAGGGTGGTTTCGGGGTCTGGGGGTCATGATCGATGAAAATATACCAAAATTTTTTGAAATCGCTTTCCTCCGAACGGCTGCAATAGGTAGCTTTTTGTAAAGAAAGCTACCTAAAAGGATGAAATTGCGTTTTATGAGAGGAAGCTTGAGTTGTTGATGCTTTATGACGCACATTTTTCTAAAGGTTGTAAAATATATACATAAAAAACAACGGATATTTGCGGTTTTGTTTTTGCAATATTCGAAGGACATGCAGATTTTAGTTTTGTCAAGAATAAACGCGTTTATTTACTCTTTTTCAAGGTATGATTAAAAAAAAACTGGATTTTTAAGTTCGAGCTCAACCGTGATTAAACAAATTGTATTCACATATACCATGTAATAATAAATGAAATTTGATTTAATTCATTGACAACTAAACAGCAATTGAAATATCGTCAATATGATCAATTGTTTTTTTCAGGATTTGAGGAAAAGTAGGTAGCAGTTTCTTCCAGTTGAAATGTAAGTAAAAAAAGTCTTAAAACTAAGTTGATTTAAGTTTAGCACAATTCACGTATATCATTCTCTTTCCGGATGCTAAATGGGAGTAGGAAAATCCTTTTAGCCGTAATCTCCTCTTCTAATCCGACAGGGAGTATTTAGTTATCGATCATGATTAAGAGCATCGTTTCTCAAAATTCGCGCTGTCGTAAAACAAAATAGGATGTAAAACTCCGGAAAAGAATTTCCATAAAGGATAAAAGAACGTTTTATGAGGGAAAACGTAAGTTATTGATGTTTTATGACGCATATTTTTTTAAAGGTTAACTAATTTCTGTTTTCCGTTTTTCTAACTCTAGATATATTTTATGATCTTTTACGCAATATTTTCGCACCAGTAAATTACGTATAGACATTTATGTAGGTTATTTTTTTTAAATGCATTCTTATTATTTTCAGTTATTTCTAAAACGATTTTTTAAAACAAAATAGTATGTAAATCTATTTCTATAAGGGTTAAAATAGCGTTTTATGAGAGGAAAACTAAGTTGCTGATGATTTATAACGCACATTTTTCTAAAGGTTATTTAATTTCTGTTTTCAGTTTTTCTAAATTCAGAAATATTTTAGCCTCTTTTACGCAATATTTTCGTACCAGTAAATTACTTATAGAGGTTTAAGTAAATTAAAGTGTAAAGACGTTTATTGAAATGCATTTTTATTATGCTTAGTTAATTTTAAAACGATGTTTTTATGCAAAATAGAGTATAAATCTCTGGAAAGGAAATACCATAAAGGATAAAATAGCGTTTTATTAATGAAGAAACATAAGTTATTGATGCTTTATGGCGCATATTTTTCTAAAGGTTAACTAATTTCTCTTTTCAGGTTTTCTAACTCAATAAATATTTCATCAAATTTTACACAACATTTTCGCACCAGTAAATTACGTATTATGGTTTATGTAGGATAAAATGTTAAGACGTTCATTGAAATGCATTTTTATAATGCCCAGTTAATTATAAAACGATGTTTTTACACAACATAGGGTCTAAACCTCTGGAAAAGAATTTCCATAAATGATAAAATTGCGTTTTATTATAGAAGAAACGCCAGTTATTGATGCTTAATGCGGCATATTTTTCTAAAGGTTAGTTAATTTCTGTTTTCAGAATTTCTAACTCAAGAAATATTTCATCCTCTTTTACAAAACATTTTCGTACAAGTAAATTGCGTATAGAGGTTTATGTACGTGAACGTTTTAAGACGGTCATTGAAGTGCATTTTTATTATGCCCAGTTAATTTTAAAGCAATGTTTTAAAACAAAATAGGATGTAAATCTCTGAAAAAGTGTTCCCATAAAGGATAAAATAGCGTTTTATTATAGAAGAACGTAAGTTATTAATGTTTATAGCGCATATTTTTCTAAAGGTTGACTAATTTCTGTTTTCAGATTTTCTAACTCAAGAAATATTTCACCCTCATTTACACTATATTTTCGTACCAGTACATTTCGTATGAAAATTTATTTACGTTACTTTTTAAAAAAGTTTATGAAATACATTTTTATTATGCTCAATAATTTTCATAACCCTGTTTCTAAACATAGTTGTATTTAGTGCCAAGTGCGACGCTTTTACTAATGAACAAATACATATCAGCATAATATTGCCTGTAAAATCATATGCATTGACAAATTCATTGATTATTGTTGGCGGTAAAAGAAACTTTTGTATAAAAAAGTTCTTTACATCATAAAAATCAATTAGTTTAAGAAATTTCTGAAGATAAATGAACTCTTTTCAGAATCGTGAGTTCCTCTGAAGAGGATTCTGTTACGCATAATACTTTTTTATGCTATCAATTTTCATGTTATGCACTTCCGATCGCCATCACCCCAAATTTGTACCCCGCGGGGCATGAATGACGTCCGCAAAATTTAGAAAAGTGCCCCCGGAGGACAAATTTCGGGGAATAGGCACGGGAGGTGCATAGCATGAATAAGTGGTCACAGGCCTTTCCAAGAATATCTCACATGTGAGGGTCGGCAGAAGTTAGAAAAATGGCCCCCTTTGGATCTACTATCACGCCTCCTGGAATATATCCACCCCCTCTCTTTAAAATACCGTTTGCAGAAATGTGTTACTGTGCACTGCGACTATATAGAAAAGGACTAATAAAATGTAGAAATTTCATAAATTTCACTCAATTATTTCTATGTAGGGCAAAAAGTTATTGATACACCCTCGTCTTCTTTTTACGTGTTGATTCGATTTTCCTAAAATTTAAAATGACTCCACAAAATTCTGAAATGATTATATATATTAACTTTCAAACCATTGGGTTGGTTAGTTTATGCGCTGTTATATGCGGACAGACGGATAGACAGGTGGAAGGACCAGACGACGACTATAGGTACTATGTATTTATATAATTACGATCGTACCTGAAAAAAGGCTTCACTTTTTGTTTTATGTAAAAAGTGACGCCTAATATCAAAGATATTAAAGACTTTTTATTAAACAGACATTCTCTAAGAAATATATTTCCTGACTCTTATAATTTGAAAGCGTACGTTACAAGTGTAATTAATTTTCAAAACTTGAAAAAAAAAATTTAAAGAATCATTTATAATTCCGCCTTTTTCAATAATTTGCACAAAATTTTCCTTTTAAACGCGGACAATGCCTACAGGTACTGGACTGACCTTATGCCCTTAACAGTTTCATTTTTTGACACAATAAACTAAAAATGGGAAAATATACCACGTTTTTCATACTAAAATATCGGCCTTGTGTAATGGAAACATATCGGCCAATTAATAAATCAAAATTTATAGTTAAATATTAGTGGTAAACAAAAGCTTTTAGTAATGACGTAAGAAAACTCTTTTTGCATGAGCGGTTCTCGTCAAAAACTGTCAAGGGGATAAGTTATTTTTTTTACGACCGATGTTTTAACAAAGCTAAAAAGTTCGGATACAGAGATATCAAAGCTTCTACGTAAATGTCGTTATAGCATTAAAAAAATTTTTCGTCATCTAGATTATTATTGGTAGGAAACAAAAGAACACTTGGTACATTATTTTTTCTCACAAAAATTTTAGGTTCAACAAATGGACATTTAAATCTTCTTGTATTAATCCATAAAACAGGGTGATTGAAAAGCCGCGCAACCCTTGAAAAATATTTTGCTTGCTTAAATACAAACATGATTCAAATTAAAAACATAATGTAAATTGAAAAAGTACTAATACTGAGTCACAAAACAGAGCGAAAATGAACATTGCTACAGAAGATATTGAAAATGTGACCCATTTTCTCGTATAGAAAAAGGTATGCGTTTTCTCAAATTTGAGGCCACTCTTCTGAATGTTGGAACAGTTATTTTTCGAATCTCATATTCAATGTTTTAGACCAGGAGCCGGCAGCACAGACACATGGTTCATACGGATACCGTTATTTCTCCAGGAACACTACCAGTATCATTTTAAAGAAAAAGAAATCTAGGATAAACGCGCAAAATTTCGCCTTCTTTTAAAAAGCAATCGGTCAGCCAAGTCATGGTGGAAAAGACCTGAAAACCCGATTTTACCGGTGGACTCGTAGGTTTACTATTGTGTTTTCCTGCTCCCAGTCCACCATGTTCTCATACCTTTGAGCGCAGGAAAACGCAATGGTAAATCTACGAGTCGACCACTAAAATCGGGTTTTTAGGTGTTTTCCACCAAGATATGACTTGGCAGTCCGATTGCGTTTTAATATGGGAATCGAGTTTTAGCTAATTCTAGAATTTCAGCCTCGAACTCGATGAGGTGGTTGTCTGTGCTGCCGGCTCCTGGTCTATTTGTTTTCATGCCAACGATGAAGTGTGGATTGTGCAGAAACTTTCTGAAACTCTTCTGCGGTAACTGCAACATGTTATTCTTGAATTCCACCATTTTGTCACAAATTAGAATACAGGTATTACCACTTCGTTATCATGAACGCTTGCAGTATCTTGAAATTGGGTTACCAAACGGCAAATACTTGTCTTATTCGGCGTACGAACATTTAGATATGTCTGTTTAAACGCTTCAATAACTTTACTGAAAGATATTGTTGCGAAATAATGTTTAAACATAAAAATTCTTTGTGCTTTGGAAAATTTCAATTCCTTCATCGCCATCTTTCAGAAAACATGTAGCTCTTACAGTTACAACATCAACTGCAACAGATATTTCTACCGGTAAATTAATTTGAAATCTATAATCTACCATCTATCGAAAAATAATCCCATCATTATTTATTTCAGATTTTGTACAATTTTTGAAAATTTGGATTCCACGACTTTTCAATCACCCTGTATTATTTTTAAATGACAGAATTCATTCGGCAGAAACTTGATGTTGAAGGAGTACAGAATATTCATATTTTTGAAAAAAAAACATACTTTTGTATTGAAGTGGAAATTATTTTGCTGCTCCATACTTTTCTAATGAATTGTAAATTATTCAGCAAATCACCGTATTAAATTTCAAAATTAATTATCGCCATGATTACCAGGCAGAGGAAATTCCATGCTTTTTCGCCCCTGGAGAAATCTGACAGTGGCACATCTTTGATTAGGTGAAATATTATTGAATTAAATCAATTTTTAGCTTAATGAATTGAAGTTTTTCTCAAATACTTTTTTACAAGAAAATAAATATATATATTTTTTTTAATATTCTAAAATGTTTTATAGATGTTTCCGTAAATAGCTCCTTTTTAAAAATCTTTAGAAGATGTTTTATCATGAATTAAAAAGTGTTAGAAAGAATGTTTATAGAATTAGAACCTTTACCAACAATGTTTACCTGTTAGGTATTGGTATCTATCACAAATAAATATCGTACTGTAATTTGCATTAATTCAATTACCTCGAATTTGTCTTCTTTAGTAATTTGAAGAACTCTTCCATTCGGCTTTATAACATTGAATCAAAACTTTCTATATGAAAAATATTATACACGAAAATAAAAACATTACCGCCAGAAGAAATTGCTACACCTGTCTCGTAATAAAATTTCATTTACCTCTAAACATTCCTACTATCAAATCGTTTAAAATTGTTTTCATTTCAGTGGTATGTAGTTAATATAAATAAAATTTTAATTGCGTTGTGTCTTTTATAACAAGATGATTTGAGTTTTCCCTTGTTTTAAGTTTATTTCATAAATTGGTTGTTTTAATAATTAATCAGTTTGCAGGAAAATCAATTTATTTCTTTTAATAACGTTCACTTGTTACTTTTTATTAAAATTATTTTCTTCTTTTTATGGTATTAGTATGTTTTGATTTTTGGAATGAAATATTTTCTTTTTCACATAGGAAATATACATGTTAACTAAAAGGTTGTAACACACTTTAATTTTTAACTTGTTGGATAACTAGTGAAAAAGGTAAATTTGAAAAGTTAAAAAAAAAAAAAACAGTAAAAAAAAAAAGAAAGAAAAATGTAATATTAAAGAAATATTCCTGCCATAAATTTTCAAAAAGTTAAACTTTTTATTATTATATACGTCAAAACTGCTCAATTAGTGAAAAAATTCTTTTGATTCAACATTATTATTACAAAAAACAGTGTCTCCAAATTTGAATGCGCTATGCTTAATAAAAGAATTATCATTGTGAATCGGTACTGTATATCAAATTAGAAACGTAAATTTGTTAGAAAGTGCAAGAAAAAAGAAATACGGTAAAGTATTTGACCTTTAATTAAAGATTATTGATGCTTGCAACAATGTCGCTGCTGCAGAACTCCAAAATAATTACAGAGGTTTTATTAGAAGAGTTGTGTAATGAATTTATGTAATGAAGATCAGAGAAAACTTTGCTTCGTGAATTTCTGTTTTTTTACTATGTTTCTAGGGTTTAACCGGGACAATATCACAAAATGCAAAAATTGCAGTCCGCACAATAAAATGTCTATTAAATGTTAGAAAATGCAATTTTCTTTTTTACATTCTAATAAAAAATATGCTTAGAAGTATTTTCAAGAGATATTATATTCATAATAACACAAAAATAAAGCAGTTAAAAGACTTAAAATTTCAATCTATTTCTAAATTTTTAATTTCTAATGATTAATTATATCTTATATAACACATATATAAGGAAGGTAACAAGTTCTGCATTTTACAAAGAATTTTCCATAATTAAAATATGATTGTCACTGAAAATGAGTGCCATTTTCCTGCCCTGCTCATTTTAGTTCTTTATGAAGTATAAAGATGGTGCTGCAGAGTAATTCTTCTTGTTCTTGACATAGTTCAAGTCAGAAGTAATGCAATCATTGCTACCTGCAAGATCTTTTAGATATCTCTTTGAAAATAATTTGTTTAAAGGCTTTGTAAAAGTTGAGTAGATTTTATTATGTCATTTTCCTGGCTTCGATAATTTACAAATAAAGCTTAACATTACACTGAATTTGAGATACTATAGAGGAAACATGGTCCTTTAAACGAAATTAAAATGTTAGATCTAAAAATAAAAAAAAACAAGAATATGAAAAATTTGTCATTATCCTGGCATACATATGCCAAGAAAATGATATATTGTTATAATTACATAAAAATGAACTTAAGCTCTTCAAACTTTAACACTTTTATGCGTAAATTTCTTTATTCAGCAGCTCAAAAACATTTAAAAAGAATCAGAAGCTTTGAAACGATTTAAATTTTCAAAAAAAATTGTTTTCAAAATCTCACATTTCGTGATATTCACCCAACCCTATCAGGGGCAAGTAATTGTGTTTATTTAATGTTGAAGTCACACCAGAATTTTCGAAAAAAATTACATCAAAATGAGGAAAAGCTATTTTTTCGCATTTTCCCACCAAAGTCAAAAAAGTAAAATTTAATTAAAAGTTTCTGGTGCTAATCTTCATTAAAATTAAGTGAGATATAATATATTCCACCGCCCCTAAAGAGGTTATTTATATGGTCTCTTTAAATTTAATAATTATTTAGATTTACAGTTAATATATTTTGTTCACGCATGTTTACTTTCTTCACTTTATATGATCTCTTTTTAAGTAATAATTATTTAGATTTATTTTTAATTCATTTTGTTCACCTTTGTTAATATACTTTGTATCTAACGAACGCCATCATCAATTTGTAAATGGTCCCTATTTTTACTAATGAAAAAGCATTTTAAATTGTTAAAAAAAAAAAAAAAAAAAAAAAAAAAGTTGTATAAGACGATTTATTATAAATCAGTTAATTTGAAAGACATAAGTATACAGTTTCTGCTATCATCTTGTTGAAGCAAAAGGAAAATTTTCTAATTGACCAGCTTTGTCAGGGGGCCTCGTATAAAAATTTCAAAAGGGTTACTTTTTGCAAATTTATGAGCAGGCTGTAACTATTCTGTTTCAATAACATAACCTTATTTCCGGCTTTATTTTACACACTTTTGTTTTAAATCATTTACTTATCTACAAAATATATATATATATATATATAAATAAATAAAATAAAATAAACGTGTTTGAAACTTTTCAGGAAATGTGATGAGGAAATATATGATACATTAGTCTTTCCTTTTGAAATATAAAAGCTACGCCTTTTAATATACACGTTTCTTTTGAGTCTAGAAATTTTGTATAGAATAAGCTAAATATTATAATCTTTAAGTCGACTTAAGAGAACATTTGATAACTTCAGAGCCTGTTTTCAGATTCGACATAGAATCATAAAACACTCGCCTCAGTATATTAGAATTTCTCAGAAATAATCTAGTAGTGTGTGTTTCAGTGTACAACGTTTTTCTGTTTTGCAAGAGTTTGACAAGTAGAAAATCTCAGTCTCGTGTTTCGTTTTCATTAGTCAAAGCAAGCGTATCTTTCTAAGTGTTATTTAAATATATAACATATTTTCATCTTAAAATCCCATTTTTAAAACAGTGTTCATACGATAGTTTTTTTACAAATTTGGCAATTTCATCCCAACAATATCCTTTCTTTCTGAATGTCTATACTTGAAGTTATGTTTAGCGAATAGAAATTCTATGTAATTGTAATTACATGTAATTATTTTAACCTTTTTATAGGCGGTAGTATATTATTTTTACCGCTGAATTTGAATTCTAAGCTGCCAAATGTCACCAGATATTTAAATTACATTTTCTTTGTATAATATGCATGGAAAATAATATTTATTTTCAATTCTTTTTTTTCCCTTATTTCAAGTGTCTCTCAATAAATTGAACATCTTAGCTAAAGACTTATTTTGGCCCTAAAAGGGTTAAAATAATTTTTTTTTACATAATAAAAGAAAAAAAAATAACCTGTCAAGCATTAGATTCTGAATCACTTTCAACACATCTAGAATACTTTAACAAAACTTCACTGATTATTAAGGTAAAGAAGTGATTAATAGCCACTATAAGTAAACCTCATTATGAGTAACCAATTTTGAAAATGCATAGCACATTTAAAAATCAGATTAAAGCAATCCGTCCATCCCGCGAACCGTCCACAGCTGGAAAGATAGTCAAATACTTTTGTGTAATCCTGTAAATTAATGACAAGCGCTTTATACTCCATATTCAACAGAAAGCGTGTTTTAATGCACTTGAGAATTTCATATCAAATTCATTATGTTTGTAATTGTATAACATCACTAAAATACACCGTAAATGATTCTCCCTATAGACCGTAACGCATCGGAATTCTTTTGAGTGCCCCTGTAAACGAACTATAAATGCCACATGCTTCATTTTCCATAATGATTCCATTTCCGTAGTCCATTCATTTTCCGTTATGTAGCAATCCGATTATGTTTACTAAAGTTAAAAACGGACAGATTTTTTTTTTTTTTTTTATTTATTTATTGAACACATGCATCTGACTTGTGTGCTTGACATCGGGGGCTCGCTTATAAGTCATCATCAATATACAAGGACGAGGTGGCACGAAGAGATTTACATCCGGGAGCTCCACAAATAGTGTGCTACAGAGTCAGTGGAAGATGAACCCGCAGTCCACCTACCCTCGCAAGCGATTAGCGGTGTGGTACCTTAACCACTCAGCGACGGTGGACCCGGATTGACTGATGATAGACAGATAAACCGAAGTCATAAACACGTTTCAACTATGTCGGAAATTTTTTAAAAAAAGAACTTATTAAATGCTCCAGAGTTAACTGTGCAACGATAAATTTCTTCTGCCAAGAATAAAAAATATTACAAAGAGGTTGACTATGAACAAAAGTAAAGAAAATTAAAGACAGAATTGAAACGGGGATTTCAAAAACTACATAAGTCTAAAATTTCAGATTTTTTGAGATTAAATGAAACTGTGCTACACACAAATGCTATATATTGTAAGAACATGTCTGTACTCATTATATTTCATAGATCTTTCAATATGTATGTCTCTCATCAATTATTCATATTCTAATAAATAAATAAAAAAAGCTTTGAAAAATATTTAGAGTTTTGATATGTAATTTTCCCAAGTTAACTGTGCAAAGATAAATTTATCCCACAGAGAATTTAAAAAAAATTACAAAGAGCTTGACTATTGACAAAAGTACTGAAATGTAAAGACATAATTCAATTGGTGATTTCAAAAACTACAGAAGTCCAAAATTTAAGATTTTTCAAGAATAAATGAAACTGTGCTACACATAAGTGCTAGATATTGTAAGAACATTTCTGTACTCACTATATTTAACAGATCTTTCAATATGTTTGTATATTGCCAATTATTCATATTATGATAAGTAAAATTTGAAAAAGCTTGGAAAAATATTTAGATTATTGATGATTTTGCGGCCAAAGGGATTTGGCTCACTTTAAATTATACAAAAAAAGTTAAAGTTTTTTTATTAGGTATTTGACAAAATAGGAATAATTAATTTACGTCGGCATTTTAACCTTTAATTACCCCCGCAAATTCACGCAGCAAATCTTCCCTTGCAGTGTATTTTGTACACAGTATATTTCAAACATTCTAGGTGGAAAAGTCTTGGGTTATAAGATTTATTTTAATTCAAAGGAAATTACCATGTATTACAATATTACAACAACAATTAATATAGGGATACGTGACAATATTTTCGAACAACGCGTATTTTTAACACATACACTGGTAGAAAAAACTGAAAGACGAGTCACAAAATGCCAATTTTCATTCACGCGAATACTCAAAAGGAAGAAATTTAATTCGAATAATTACTATCCCTGCAGAACAGCTAGTCTATATAACATGGTGACTTTTGACAGTGGTGACTTTACAGTAGGGTCTCTGTCGCCATTTGACATAGTCATGTGACAGAAAGTCACAATGTGACTTTAATGTGACATTATTTGGTGATTTATCATAATGCAACGTTCACAATGACTTCGAAATTGAGTCTCCAGATGAGAGTCACACGAGAGTCTCAATGAAACGACATTGTAAAGTCACCTGGCGACTCGCCACAAAGCAGCAGTCACAGTGACCTGTCAGTGGAGTCACATATAGTAGCCATTTGAGACTCATGAAAGAGACGTATGGAATTTCCTATTTTTGTTTCGCCGTAGTGACTGTGACTCTTGTGACCATGTGTGACCTGAATGAGACGTATATGGACTAGCCGTTCTGCAGGGATAGTAATTATTTGAATTATATTACTTCCTTTTGAGTATTCGCGTGAATGAAAATTGGCATTTTGAGACTCGTCCTTAAGTTTTGTCCACCAGTGTATATTTAAATTTATAACATCCAATGATATACAAAGTAGACCAGCTTGAGTAATTAAGACTTAAGAATTGACAGTAAGTGCTTAAGTACCAAAGATTATGTATTTTTAGTACAACTATTTTCAAATAGTAATATTTATATTATTAATTTTCAGAACTTTTCAATTAAATCACGCTAAGATTACTAATCGAAAATAGTGGTATTTAAATTTTGTAATCGTTGTCATCTATTCATTAAGGTACGTAGGGATATTCACCATCCTGTTTTATCACATTTTTTTCCTGTTCCGTTTTTAGCCATTGAAATGCATCTTGGTATTGTCATTGACTAATTTTTTTTTTAATAAGGGACGGCAGTTTTGAGTGGCAATGAATAAATAAATCAATATAATTTTTCTCTACAAATGCTGGCCTATCCCCAAGGATAAGTTGGCAGGAAAAAAATGCATTTTGAAAAAAGTGGACGGTTGTGGTTTTTGAAATCATAGATTCAATTTTATAAGATAATTCATAAAACGGAGAATTCAACTGAAAAATGACAGCAAAAATTTTTTAATTTTCTCGAGCCCGAAAATTCCTGTAAAAAAAGTGCTTTCTGTTTCAAAACATACATTTTAAAAACAACGTTACTCCAACACGCATTTTCATGCATTTTACTTATTTAAAAAAATTTTCAATATTTATTATTTATGTCACAAAATGTATTTCAAGTAAAACATTCTATAGCTTCAAGTAATAGCAAATATACAAATGTCAAACAATCCTTTACGTGATGAAGTTTCTTTCAGGTGTGTCTGACACCAAATCGATTAGTTGTCACTTCCAATCAAGAAAGTTTTGTGAGATTTAAAAGATTCTATTCATTCGATTTGTAGGTAAAAATGTAGGAACAATGATTCTACTAAAACGTTTTATTACCCTGCGGAAATTCTAATTCATACTTTCTGGATAAAATTACTTTATAGTCTACTTAATGTTGTCCATCACTAAAATTTCTTGTATAACAGAAACATGTTTATATTTTCACTTTCATTTTCATTTATTACTAAACTTATTTTTTATGTTAATTTGTTTTTCTTCCTCTCCATCTATACTGCTCAAAACAATTAGGAGACCACATGGTTTTAACGAAATTACGCAAATATTTACACCGATAAGTAACGCAAAATAAAATATCCATAATTTAAAGTGTTGTAGAAAACAGATAAAGAAAAATTCACATGTAAATTAAAGTTTATGACGTCAAAAACTAGAAAAAGGAGATGAGTGCAGAAATCTGGATTTTGCAGAAATGTCTGTTTCACTGCCCATGTTGTAAAACTCAATTGCTCAGCTTGTGTTTTGAGAAAAGGTGGCTTGAAAATGTCACAACAACATGATTTACCGCAATCCATGACTTGGCGTGTTATCGGGACAGTTGAATTTGGGGAAACACAACGAAGTGTAGTGGACGCTGTTGGAGTTGCAAGAAGTGTCCATGAAAGGCTGTGGATTCGACTCCAAGACACATGGAATGGTAGTCATCGAAAAGTGCAAGGTCGAAAATGTACTAACACAGAAACTGATGACCGATATATCCTGTTAACAGCTCGTCGAGATGGAACGGACAATGCTAGTCAGCTGCAAACACAGTTGTTCTTGGCCACAGGACGAAGGGTGTCCAACCAAACAGTCCAAAATAGGCTTCAGCAGGATGGTCTCTATGCACGTAAGCTAATGGTCTGTATTCCGTTGAACTCAAGTCACAGTGCGGCCCAAAGAAGTTGAGGAACTGAACATCGAGTTTGGAGGTAACATTGTTGGAGTCAAATTCTGTTTACAGACGAGTCCCGATTCAGCTGGATGTGTCATCTGATGTGTTTTGGCATGGAGAGAAAGAGGCGCTCAAAATAATTCCCCATTCGTTCGTGAAAGATCACATTACAGACGAGGTGGGTTGATGCTATTGGCTGGAATCAGCATAGGTGGACGTACGGGCCTGCATATCATTCGGAATGGCAATTTGACGATCCGAAGTTATACAGACGAGATACTGAGACCTCATGTCGTATTTTATGTTGCAGAAATTAGTGATTTCTTTTTTTCCATGCATGATAATGCCAGACTTCATACAGTTTGTCATGTGGAAAACATGCTTGAAGCTAAAACAATACAGCGTATGGAATGACCAGCATGCTCTCCTGACCTAAATCCGATCGAACATGATTGGGACATACTCAGGCGACGCATTGGTGGGAGACCGAAGACTTGGAGATTGCAATTCTTGAGCAGTGGAACAGTATTCCCCAAAGTCTTACCGATAACCTCATCGCATCCATGGAAAACAGGTTTGCAGCAGTCTTATCTGTTCGAGGAGACCACACGCCATGTTAAAAATCTTGCATTATTTCTAAACAATACTTATTTTTATCATTTACATGAAAACAAATTGTTGCCCTAAACCATATTTTCATGTTCTTTTCATCTTTTCAAAGAATAAAAGCTCCCTTACAACTTTTTTTGCTTCTTTTTTTCTGTATTGCGCATTGATACACGTGTACTATCCATTTTATGCCCATACATGGCTGCCTTGCACTGTTCTTTTCACTTTTTTTGCTTGCTCCCCTAATTTTTTTAGCGGTGTATATTTGAGATTTGATAACATTTTCCCGTAAAGATGAAAATCGCAGCGTTTTAAACCGTTAATGTACTGAATTATGAATTCTTGAACTTTTTATCTTCTAAAGCATTTTTCGTAAATTGTTTAAACTACAATAGAAGATCTACATAATCATTTATTAAATTTTAGAAGTATTTTAGAAGGATTGAAGGATTTAGAAGGATTAATTAAATTTGAATTTATAGGGATTTTGTGCAATATTTATAACCCTACACAAATCTTTTATTTTAAATATTTTTCTTATTATTTTGTAGAATTAGCAAATGTAAAAATATAATGTTCTTACAATATAAACATAGAAATATTTCCGAATTCAACCCCCCCCCCCCCACACACACACACACACACACAACGCCAAAAAAGCTGAAAAGATGCAAAGGCAAACGAAATCCTCTTTCTAAACCTATTTTTGTTTTGTGTAACCAATAATGCTTTTGGAACAAGATAAAGTAATGTATCTATAACTGATTCTAAACTATATTACAACTAATCAATATATTAAATGAAATTTTATAACACGTTATTTTAGTGGTACTTATAAGTACCGTCAGTAGATAAAGTTTAAAAGAATTGCAGCATGCCTTAACGTGAAGATCGTGTAATTAAAATAATCTAAAATTATTAAAAATAGTAAAAAAAACATTTCTTCAAATAAAGTGTATGAAAGAAATATCATATAAAAATTTTAAATATTTTCTTCATTAGCAAATTATATTTAATTCGTAAAATAAAGTTGAAATTATAATGAATTTATTGAGTTATTTTAATTTATCCAACCTTTTTGATTACTGTTTTGATTATTTAAGGTACTAGTAAAAAAAAATGTAAGAAAGACTCAATTTGAAATCTTCTTTAAAATAATTGGCATATTTCTGTGCTGAATTAGAAGACTTTTTTCTTAGCACTATAGGTATATATTATAATATTAATGTTGAATTATTCATGAAATATTTAAAAAATTTCATGAAAGATATAAGATTAAAAAAACAGACTGAAAAAAGGTAAATCAAACTTCTTTATAATTATCAGTCAGAGAATATATTAAAAGGAGAATATATTAAAAAATGCGTGAATAATTTAAACGGTATCTATAAGTACATAACTGTTATTTTTTAACGCATAGCCAGGAGTCCGGATTGAATTTATATATTTTGTCGTAATATAATGTATGTTGTAAGAAAAAACTCGCTGCCTTATAAAAGATTGGCTAAGAAGTTGAATAAGATGGCTCATTTAAAAAACTGGTGAACGAATTAAAATTTTATAACGTATTTGCGTGCAATATTAATAAAATTTTCGTAATGAAGTATATAATGCAAGATGTGGGTGTAAAGTATCCTGTCACTGAAAACAAGAGAGAAGAATCATGCAACCAGCATAGATTATGAAACACTTTCCAACACATTCAGAATACCGTAGCAAAACTTTACAATTTATTAAGGTGGAAGATGTCTAAATAAACAAGGTTCAACTAAGTGAGGAGGCCTACCCAAGGGCTAAAGCTCTACTAGCCCCATCGAGTGACGCACATTAGACATCTCCCGCCTTACATTCAGGCAAAGTTTTACAAAGACTATTGTACAGTTTATTTACAGTTATTTTCTTCATAGGAGAATAAGTTCATAGTCTGTGGTAGTTGTAATGGAAAATTTACATATTTATGAAACTATCAGAACATTTAGTCAACTGACAGCAAGACATTTTGAAATGTATGATGAATATGCTCAGTTAGGCTAAAGAAATCGATAATTTTTGGAAGTTGTTTTGGCTTCTTCAAGACTAATGAAAACCGTGATGATGATGTTGATTGTGCCTTTTTAAGTGAAAGTGTGAGGTTAAGGTACAGTTTAGGATATAATGCAGTGAATTGCCTATTTGGCCACAAGTGCAGCTCGGAGAGAAAATCTTATTAAAATTATAGAGGTATGGCGGGAATGGCCCGTGATTTGTCGCGAATACATACATATTTCTGTGATGTAGTAATAGCTTATTAGATACTTTTTTAAGAAGGCTGTAAGTATAGCGTCCCGTTTGGGCATAATCCCATTCTTCATACAGTATTGAAGTAGAGATATATTTAGTTGTTTTTTAAGGTATGAAGCTGTATATGGAAAAAAACCTAACTTCTACAGCTGGTGATGTGGAGGCAAGCACTGCCTCGTTAGCTAGTTTGTCAGCAATCTAATTCCCAGTTTGTTCTCCATCTAATCTCATCTAATTCTCCAGACGCCAGTACTATTTCCGTATTTTTACGGAAAATTTTCCCCTTAAATTACAGAAAATTTCCATTTTTCTGATTAAAAATGGAAATTTTTCTGTAATCTTTGGGAAAAAATTTCCGTAAAAAAACGGAAGTAGTACTGGCGTCTAGATTGCCAGTAGAAGCTCCGTTTCGTAGTCCGTTTTTTTTACATTGTAGTGTGATATCGTTAAAGTACACCACAAACGATTTTTCTCATAGGCCGTAATGTAATGGAATTCTTTTGAGTGTCTCTGTAAAGGAACCGCAAATGCTGCATACTTACTCTTCAATACCGAACATGCCACAGTAAACAGAAATAACATATATCAATTTCATGACAATCTGACCATATTTACGCGAGTTACCGCACGGAAGGACAGATAGACAAACCGAATTAATGAACATTTTTCAACTATGTTGGAAAGTGTTAAAAATTCGTAAATAAATGACAGTTTCTAAATTATGAATATGGAGACAGTAGCTCAATAAACAATAATGTTTTCAGAGTACTCAGAGTATCTTTGCATGAAAGAAAAGGAAAAAATCTGCAACAATGCATTTTAAGTTTAATAGTGTTTTAAATGTATAGTTATGATATTTATGTTAGCGATGTATTAACATCGAATGTTAATAAAATATATAAATGAATTTTGTGCATTTGTTAGAATATAACAAAAATAATTATTATATTTAACTACAGTTCTACAACTACTAGGCACTATTGTTTCATTGATTAAACTATTTTGTGAAAAATCGCGTTTGAATTTTACACTTTAAAAACATTTTTCATAGCATACCATGCTTTACTTCTCTAAAGTAAACTAAACTTACATAACGTATAATAACGTATCTGGCTTACCGTTCATGTAGTATTCGCACATTGAAAGTTATATTTCTAAAAATAAAAACAAGTATCTTAAAGAGTAATTTAAAATACAGGTATTGACGCATTTTGGCACTAATTTACGCATGAAAATGTTGTTTGAACGAAACTGCTTCTCCCGATCAAAAGTTTTATTAAAACAAATTTAAAAATTTAGTTCACAAATTTGCTTACAGATGGTGCTATGCTTTCAAAGTTGCAAAAATGCAACAAAATCTAAAGATAAGCAGCTACATGCGATTTATTTTGTAGATTCTACTACAGTATTTGAACCTTTAGAATGAAATTCAGTACAGTTTCTACGTAATTTTAGATAAAAAGATATTGCTGTAAATACGGTAGTAAACTGTACAAAATAAAATGGTCTGTAACTGCTTTATCTTGAGTTTCTTAGGGCTTTTTGTAGCTTAGAAGATGCAGTAGCGTCTATAAATTATTTTTGAAATAAAATTTATAATTCGCAAAAGGAAACATTAGATTATGAGAAGAATATTCGTCCAACGCAAACTCGTACTCGAACAAGTTTACTTTTAATGAATTTCATGAGACAATGACATTTAGAACACCCTGTATTTCTTGAATATCAATATTTAAGTATAATGCCGTAACTAAAACTCACATAATACCGTAACTAAAACTCACTTTTGAGTATAAAATTTACAATACAAATGTGTATTGAAATTATTAAAGAACGGTAAAATTTATTTAGCGTATGAACAATTAAAAATGTCGGGATTATCTTCATACCCAAACACACATCTTTTACTTTAGTACCACTAATTAACAACGAATCTTACTCTACTTAGTACTTTAATTATTAACATGAAAACGTCGTCTCGGGAGAAGCTTTAGCATTCTGAAATATTCTAACATACATTGTGAAGCGTTAAATTGAAATAAGGGCAGTAGTTGTTAACAATTACTTATTTGCTCATTAAGAAAACGCATTCAGATAATGAGCATATCGGCTTTTTCATATACGTATAATAGTCTAAATAACCTAACAATGTGAAATAGTACGGAGCACAATTCTTTAATTTCAAATAAACTCTCCTTATTTTTAACAAATTGCAATCTGTTGAAATATATTAATGGATTATGTTATATTGATTACACTATATATTCTTAATGGTAGCAAAACGTTATAAAAAAAACTCACAAATTATGGTTAAATTAAAAGACACAACTTTTTTTTTTTTTTTTTTTCGGACAATCTATACAGGGGAGAGTAGCTAAATTCGAACCACCTCACTTATTCTCAGCTGTAACTCACTTCATTTTTAGAATATCTGCAAAATATCATTACATGTAGTCAATCTATTCATATACTTACTAAATAAATATTTAGAACAATTTCTTTTCGAAAATCTTAAGTTTTATTTTAATTTGAAAAATTTGTCAAAAGTGGTCCAAATTCAGCGACTGGTCGCCAAAGTTGGACCTCCAGTCTCTTAAATTGGACCAAACAATATTAGGCTGTTTTAATGAGTAGGGGATATAAGAAATTTTATTAAAAGCAAAGTTTGTGATTAATGAAACAATCAAACAAAACAACAGCAATGAAATATAATGAAATCATGATGAAATATAATGAAATCATGATGAAATATAATGAAATAAGAGTAATTGTTTTAAATCAAATTGTATTCAAAATATAATCAAAGTTATAAGTAATTAAGAATAGAAATTATGGAACTAATTGCTAGTTATTTGAATATCATGTAAGAAGTTATGCAATAATGTAAGGCTTATATATGAATTTCTCTTGTTCATTTTTCATTTCAGCTCACCTAACATGGAACCATATTTCGCAATCTGAACATTGAATTGATTTCTGCTACAAATTAAGCAAAACCAATCATCACTGTCATGATTTTTCTTTTTAGATTCTGATCATTAAACATTTCTTTTTCAACAGAAGTTTTCTTTACCTGTGGTTCTTCCCTTCCATCGTTTTCTTTCGAATTGGATTACTCCTTTTTTTTTTAATTTGATGTTCCAATTGCTTTTGTGCTTGGAGAGCTTCGTTTTTGTCTTTTTTTTTATTTGAATTATTACTTTATATTGCGAATATGTTAAAATAGCTGTTTTTTGGCTCCCTCTGTACTTTGACTTAACTGATTGTTGCAAGAGAGATAATATGCTAATTATTCTTTGACTTTTTATTTGGGGGGGGGGGGGTTGTAGCTGCAGCCTTCTTGCGGGCCAATCTCTTCATAATTTACTCTTTCCTTTTTGTTTCCTATGTCTTTAACAACTTTTTCTGTCACTGATGTTTTCATTCAAACTGTTTGCCTGTATCGTTTTCATGATTTTTATACCCTCTCAGTTTTATTATGTTTCATGGTTACTGACTCTGACTCCGAAATATCCATAGCAGGAGAATCAACGGATCTATCTGCATTTCCTATCGCCTCGTCAGGAATAAGCGCAGAAGCAGCTACAAAATGATGACTTTTTAAAAACACGTTTGTTAGGAGGTCAAATGCCGCTTCCTTTAAAAGCTTGGAGGGTGGATTCAACGATTGCCGCTCTGTTGTAATTGTAAACAAAATTTATTGCATAAACATGTAAAGATATTTTATATGTTTAAATAGGCCTAAACTGTATAAAGAAATCTATTCAGATATACAAAAAGAAATAAATTACAATATTCAGAAATTTGCATGAAGATAGTAATCCATTATAAAATAAAAAAGTGTGCAAAGCGTACAACCCTCGGAATTCAATACTAACTTTTCCAATTTATCATCGTATATCTGGTCCAATTTAAGTAACTCAAATTTGTCCAATTGAGGCAACTACGCCATTTCTTTAAACAGGTAATATCAAGACTAAGAACAAGAATGAAAGCAAGCAAATCCGCGAGAAAAGTATGAGCAATAAACACATGAATTTAGATATGTTTATGAAAACATAACAGCTTACCTTAGTTTCAAAGTATTCTCTTAGGTTAAGTATTACGTTGAGTAAAATGTTTTCCTCCAAATGGCCTTTGCGCCAATAGCTGTCATGTGCATGGTTCTCAGTCTTTCTACAAGTGGGATTTTGCATTCGAATGCTGAATATTGGATCTACACGATTGTGTAACTACGTTTTTTTTTAAATTTATTATCTTGTAACTTCAAAAATTTGTTTAAAATGGAGCAATCACGTCAACAGATTAGAACGATTTTGTCCTGTGAGTTCCGTAACAAATTCACTGCGAGAGAATGCTACAAAAAATAGGTGAAAGTTTAGGCATCAATACTGTTTCTTATGATAGAGGCAAAGTTAGGTTTCGGATGTTTAAACCTGGAAATTTCGACATTGAAGATAAACCACGTTTTGGCCGTCCTATTGAACTTGATTGTGAGGAGTTAAAGCAAATCATTGATCAAGACAGAAAGGTTTCATCACGGACTATTGCGTTAGAGCTTCATATTTGCCAAAAAACAATACTTAACGCCCTAAAACGCATAAACCTAACGTTTAAGTTCAACCACTGGGTGACTCACGACTTGATTGCTGAAGACATGTAGAAGAGAAAAAAAGTCTTGTTTGGCTCTGCTCAAAGATCAAATAAAATAGAACATTCTGGACAGAATTGCGACCTGTGATGAAAAATGGATATACCACAACGATAGAAGCTGTAAAGGAGGGCAGTCAGCACATGGGGAATCAGCAAACTCGGTAGCAAGACCTGCCCTAACTAACAAGAAGATGCTTCTCTGCATTAAGCACATATCATGTATGTACAAAGAGTACCTGAAAAGCGGACGGACTATCAATAGTACAATATACAGCAACACATGCTAGTCAAAGTTCATGATGCCATTCTCGAAAAATGAAGAGACGAGTTCAGAAGGAAGGTGGTTCTCATTCATCAAGATAACGCCCGGCCACATGTTAGTACAATTACCAGCTGAACGATCTACAAGCTGGAGTGGGATTTGATTCAACATCCACCATGCAGCTCAGACATGGCCCTTTCAGATTTCTATCTATTTTCACATCTGCAGCTGCCTCTTGATGGCGCGATCTTCAATTAAAATGAGGAAGTCATAAATGAGGTCGATCTCTTTCTGGACTCGCACACGCCATAATTCTTCGCGGAAGAAATTGAAAAGTTGCCAAAACGTTGGCAGATGATTGTAGATTAAACGTAAATTACTGTCCTCATTAGCTTTGCTGTTTTCGTATGCATTTATCATTTTACAATACAAAAGTTTTTGGCGGTAAACTTTTTACTCAACGTAATATTAAAAAATTAGATCATAACAGCTAAATTTAGGTTTTTAAAAATTTTCTGAAAACAGCACGTGGAAGGCGGATGCTTCTTCTAATCATAAATTACGTAATTCTGATGAGTAGGATTTCAGCGTTAAATGGCGTCTCTTTGTGTAATTAACGGCAGAATTGCAGCGGTCCAAATTTTGGCTACTCTCTCCTATGTGTAAGTTTTCCCTTTAAAAAAAAAATATCAATATGACCAATTTAATAATATACACTACAACTACCTGGATGCTGGTTTCACATGTTTATGACGACTTTTTTAGAATAATTATTTAATCTTATATTGTACTAGCTGACATGCCCGGCGTTTTACGAGCCCTTGGGTACAGCCAGAAATATACGTTTCAATGATTTTGTGTATTTAAATAAAAATCTTTCTAAACGATCTTAATACTCGCAGCCTCTTTGCATTACGTAGCGTACGCGCTAGTTTTTTTTTTCCAAATTAAAATATATCCAAAAACTTAATAAAAATAGAATGTAGAATAACATTAATATTTTTATAGTTGTTTCTAACTTTCTGATTTGCACTTACCCAAAAGTGAATAAGTATTCATTGCTATAAGACAGCACCATTGCAGGGCCCGATTAACCTCTGAAGCTATGGGAAGCACAGTGTCATTTCGGGACCCGGTTTCATTCGAGAAGAACTTTCAAAGTTCGACATACCCGGAAACTCACCAATGCTACAAATATTATTCCAAAGAGTGGCTCAGTTAAATTCACATTATTTCATTAAACAACTTTTTTTCTGTTCTCTGTACACAAACATTAGATACAATCAAGAAAAATATGCAAAAATGATTTTGTTGTTTGAAATGTTTAGTTCAGCATGTATGCCCAACATAAAATATCAATATTTTGAAATATTTTTTCCATTTTAACAGTTTAAATTATTAATATTTTATGTTGTGAATACGAGCCACGAAATGCATCTTTTAAACCCCCCCACACACATATACATATCTCATATATACATACATATATATACGAGGGGCTCACAACCATAATAGACCAAGTACCCTTTAAAAAAAATGAGACAGTTCATGTAGAAAGTGCGACTGTGTGTTATCTACTGCCATAGTGCATCTAGTCTGTAGTTCACACACTTTCTCATACATTCCATCTGTGTCTAGAGTTGGTGAAGTAATACAAGAAACCTTCACAACCATAATGAATCAAGTCCATTCATCAGTGTACTACTGTTTCATCTGTGGCCCAGTCTTTTCTAAATCGTGCCACATTGCTATAAAAAAACGTTGTAGTTTAAATAAGTAGAGACTTCAAAACTTCTGATCAAAAATAAATGTTCATGAATCATAAGATGGAAAAACTATGAATGAAAAGTAATATTGTTTTTGAGACGAGGAGCTGCTCCTCTCCATAAACAAACGGTAAACATACCGACAACGTCTTCCTTAAAAAAATCATTACAAGGAAAATAAACTATAATCACATAATTCGATCTTCGGCCTAGTAATGTATGACAAAGAATAAGAGCCCCGTAAAAGAGAAATTATGTTACAAAATCTTCAGCACAAAGTTTAATTTACGCTTCAAGCGCCAAATACAGATGCACGTAAATTATGTGATGACATATCAATCAAGCTTTCGACAGAAAATGATGAAAACACTAGAAAAAGTCTTGAAACCGAACGAGAGCTCCACTTGCGGAAAGTTAAACAGGCTACAGAGAAAATGAAAACTGATAAAATTAAAGCCTCAGATGAAACTTACATATGTACTTTCGCCCTTCAAAAAGCACTTCCCTTTCCTAAGTTTTCAACATCCATAGCTTATTATAAAAGCAATCTATATGTTTATGACTTTGGGCTACACTCCTTTAATAATAATGTGGGACGCATGTACGTTTGGGATGAAATAGAGGGTGGAAGTGGTTCTCAAGACCTTTATAGCTTTGTTGCAAGACACCTAAGAGGAAAATCCTCTAAACATAAGAAAATTCTATATTCTGATGCCTGTGGAGGCGAAAATAGGAACATCAAAATATCTCTTACGCTGTCGAGACTAGTTAATAGTACACATAATAGCAGAATCAATTGAGCACAAATTCATGGTGCCCGGTCATTCTTGCCTTCCGAATGACGCAGAATTTGTTCTGACTGAAGCATCAAGTCGCAAGAAACAACAAATCCATGTTCCTGGAGACTGGAAGAAAACTATTATGAATGTAAAGAGTAAATGTCCTAAATTTGATGTCATTGAAGTTAAGAATCCCAACTTCATTTCTACTACAGCTTGGGAACAAGCTATTACAAACAGAAAGAAGGATAACGAGGGGGGCTTGTTTTAGTTGGATGGATATTAGATGACTGCGAGTTGTGAGAAGTTTAACCGTCTTATTACTGTTCAAAGAAACCCTCAATGATGATCAACCTTTTTGCAAAATAAAGTTGGAAAAACGGGTTCGAGGGCTGATGTTACTTTCTTTGTCAAATGTCAGTCAAGATGCATTGTACGCGTTTCGTATAAAAATCACTTTGGCCAAAAAGAAAGATATGATGAATCTTCTGCCATATATTCCTCCAATTCATCAGGTATACTTCAAGAATCTTCCAGAATGGGTCAATACCAGGTTCTGAGTTATTTCCTCTAGCGTAGGGGAGGTTTGATACATAGGGAGGTTGATACATTGACAATTTTACTCAACAAATGGAATTAACAGCCATTGTAACATATGTAAAGGCTTCTTTTATTAGCAGACACCATCATTAGCTGGACTTAGCGTGAAGAGCTGACAACGTTTTTTTTCTTTTAATTTTGAAGATTTTTTGAATGTCAATTAATTTTTTTAAATACAGATTTTCTTTCATAACTCTTATTACAGTGAAGATAAGGTCTCGTAATTTTTTTTTATTTGTAAAGCACATTGTTAAGGCGAGTTTTAGTAGAAAGCTTAGTGGTATTTTGTAACTGCATTTATAAAATGTGATTGAAAATCCAATAAGGCATGATAAGAAGAAATGGTACATTAGTGCTGGGGAGAAATGATACACTTGTATATTTGAAATTTAATTTTTTTTTTTACTTTTATACTAATATAGGACTATAATATTCATTATTGTTTTACAGCAAGAGCTACTGAAATTGGTAAGGAAGAACAAAGGTACTATTCATAGACATTATGTAGGTTACATAGAAAAGCAGTGCGATGATAGATGGTTAATTCGCTTTGCTCGTCATGTAGAAGGAAAACAATTTAAATGGCCTGAAAGGGAAAATATTTCTATAATTGACGAAGGGCAAATTGAAAAAAAAACATTAAATTTACTCGATTTTACTTATCAAAATGATAGAGTTATTAGTTTTTCTTTTAACCATTTCAGGGGTGATGGTATGTTTATGAAACCACTTAATTTTAATTCCCAAATGCCACATTGGCACCAGCATTTTGGTAAAATATTTTCCATTTGCTATGAAAGTGAAATATATCCCTTTTCTTATGTCTAGTTAAATTTGTTGGTAAATTCCGGTGCCATTCATATATTCAACACTTTAGCATTGAAAATGTTTTGCCCCTGAAAGGGTTAAAGGAATCCTTAATGTGCTAACTTTATGTTAAATTGTTTGCAAATCAGCAATGTTCACTTCATTTTCCCTTCTAGCTAGATCTCTAGGGGTTTTTTTTTTCATTAATTATTTTCTTAAAAGTATGTTAATAGGATTGTTTCAATAATAGCAATAGATTAAACATTTTTGTAAAAAACATTTCTGAAACAAAAACACGTCAATGTCATTTCGTTTTAAATTTTAATGTAATAAATATTTCACGATTTATCATAAAAAATTGTATGACGCATAACTTGAATTGTCTGCATTTTTTTTTCAATTTACATAACAATGTATCAAACCTCCCTTGCTAGTGTATCAATCCTCCCCAGTAATGGGGAGATTTGATACAGTAGTAACCATTCGAAATAATTGAGATATATTTTTAGAATGACTATTTTTTAAATTCACAATATTTTAAATTTTTACTAATAAAAGAACAAATCGCTCTGTCTCTTTGTGTATCTGTCTGTGTGCGATGGCTAGCAAAATCTACGGAACGTACGAGGCTCAAAATTTTTTGGAGGCTAGCCCAGAGTGTCTCATGGTGCACCATACCTTCAGAATTTTAAAATTTTAATTAACAGCTGAGTAATTAATTACCAACCGCGACTCACTCTCATCAAGCAGCCGAATTAAAAAAGTATTTCTTTCTTCTAAACCACAGATTGACTAGAATGAGACACCGATCCGAGGGTAGCAATCCTAGCGTTAAGGTTGCCTAGAATGGGACCCCGAGCGAGGCTAGAAGTTTACAGAAGGAAAAAGGATATAATAGATTGAGAATCCGCACTCACCGGGTTCCTACATTTCAAAGTACAGTAGGAGTTCTTAAGGGACTACGTTATATATTTTTTATTATTGCTTTTGTCGAGTTGAAATTAGCACACCTATGAGTATTTTAAACGACGAATCCAAATATTCTTTGAAAAACAACAGCAATTAGCGAATATAAATTAATCAACGATATATATATATTTTTTTATCTGGCAGCTGTTTGATAAATCATTTGAGCATAGACTTCTCAAAGACAGGAGACCACGTGTGTACCATTTTCGCAGGCAACAAGATGCATTCTTCCAGCGGAATTGAAAATTATTTAGAAAAAAATAATAACTTTTTTGACAATGGGTCTTCCTGTATAAAAAATAACGTTTGTATTTGTTAGATTTATGTAAATGGGGAGGAAGGGTGGGGGACTACTTTTGATTAAATATCCCAGTTAGTCCACATGACAGTTATTATTATGATAAAGACTAGCGTGCTTCGCCCGCTATCGCATAATTTGTATTTGTTAGATTTGTGTAAATGGAAAGGGGGGGGGAGGGAACTACTTTTGTTTAAATATCCCAGTTAATCCGCATGACAGATATTATGACAAAGACTAGTGTGCTTCGCCCGCTATCGCATAATTTCAGTGCGTGCACAGCTAATATAAAATGAGGTGCATTCTTCCAGCGGAATTGAAAATATCCCAGTTAAGTCCGCATGACAGATATTATTATGACAAAGACTAGCGTGCTTCACCCGCTATCACATAATTTCAGTGCGTGCGCAGCAGATAAATGCATTCTTCAAATTTAAGGTTTATTTAAGAATATTAATATATGCCCCGGCAACGCCGGGCGGGTCTGCTAGTAAATGAATAAAAGGTCACTTTATAAGAAAACATGAAATATTTGTTTAAAAACAGCTTTCTAAAGGTTGTAAAAAATTAGTAAAAAAAGGTGTATCATACCTCCCCTACCTCCCCTACATCATGCTGACGATGATGATGATGATAGTATTGGGCACAGTGAATGATTTACGATAATTAGTAATATGTTTCGCTATTTGTGTTTAATTTAGAGTAAAAAATAGAATAAGTAAATATAAATCAAAATCAAGAGCTTTAGTAATCATTATAAACAAGTTTTTTTTTTTTTTTTACACGTGGAAATTTCACAACCATACAGGACAGAGTCCTCATTTTTTTTTTAAAAAACGTAGAAATTTACAATAGAAATATAATGTTGTCATTTGTAAAAGTAAGGCACTATAAAAATGATACTTTAATTTGAATATTGACATATATAATCCTTATAAATCACTTGACCTGAATTAATTATTTATTAGGAACTTTAAAACGTTATTATTCACAATAAAGATTTATGGATATGGTCTACTATGGTTGTGAGCCCCTCATATAGGGGAGACTAAGGACGATTGACCATATGGGAGGCTTGAACCACCCATCAGTTTTCATATTTAAAAGAATTTCAGAGTTTTATCAATAGGTGTCTACCATAGCTACTGGAATGCTCAAACAACAGTCTCTGTTTCATACAGATAATCGAAATAGGTGTAGAAAAAATCAGTTGTGTGGCGTTTCGGCCTAAAAGTTGTGTTTTTTAGAAATATTTTGTAAGCTGTTTTCAGATAAAATTCATCATAGAAATTTAAGTAAGTAGGTTTTAATTAATCCAGAAATATCGAGCTTTCATTCCAGGCATAAAAATTACACAGTAAGTTAGGATTAACATAGCAATATTCTATTCTTTAGAAAAGGGCTATGTGGAGAGGCTTGACCCAGTCAATGTGAAGGAGGGTTGACCAGATCTTGACGGGTGCCTTAACACATTCATGACGGGAAACGTGAATTCTTCGTTCAAAAAACATCATTGACTAAGGGTGGGTATTCCACCTTACAGAAAATGCATCTATAATATGTTGCCCATATTTTTTTTTTTTTTAGATTGTAAGACATTTTATATTAAATTCGCACATTGAAAGATATTTACCGATGTATAAACTTGGGAAACCTATCTAGAACACAAATTTACAAAAGACTTTAGAACAAGGAGGAGCTTCTACTGTTTAAAAATTCAGATTTAATAAAAATTATCCGTCGTCAGTGTGTTAATTTAGGGGGGGGGGGGGGGTTAGAAATCTTTTTATTATAAACTGTGCATAATGGTTAATGATTATAGATAAAAATGAATGTGAATTTATTCGGAAACGCTACAGTAAAATGGGTTGGTAGAAAAGAAAGCGTTTAAAATTGATTAAAGAATGATGTGAAAAATTGCTATAGTATCGACTGCACGAAAACAATTATTGAAATATAAATGGGAAAGTTGATAGGAACTTTTTTCCATTTAAATATTACTTACAATAGGTAAATAAGAACAGCAGAAAAGTATGAAACCAGCAGTCTTAACCGTTTCAGGGGCAGTAGTATGTTTATGAAACCATTTAAATTTTATTCCCAAAAGCCACAATGGCACCAGAAATTTGCTAAAATCTTATCCATTTAATATGTATGCGAGATATAGCCTTTTTCTTATTTAAAAATAAATTTTTCGTATATTCCGGTGCCAATCATTTATTTCAACATTTTAGTACTGAAAGTACTTTGCCCCTTAAAGGGTTAAAAGATGTTAATGATAAGTAAGTACTGATGTGGCTGCAAAAGGACATAGCATTGATCGAAAAACTTTAGGAAGGTATGTAGACAAATTTCTACATGATGAATAGAGTGAGATGAAGTCAAACAAGTTGTCTGGTTGAATGCCATAAAAAGTAGGACAAGGAGACAAAAACAATGGGACAGTAGCTACTAATCCGGACATAATAATGCATAAAACCCTATGAAAACGGAACATGTCTCTAGTGAAGTAATGTCTTAAATGTTAAAATTTCATTTTCCCTGCTGTACAATTATACCTGTTCAGACAAAATCCTGTTTAAAACAATTTTTTTACCCTCTGACTTGCAATTGCGTCTAAATAGGTTTGTTTAAGCATCAGTTTTTCAAAAATATGCGTTTATAATAATTAAACAATGTAGCATAAATTTATTTTGCTTTTTTTAAACAGATTTTATTTCTCTTCAAAAATATTTCAATATAAAGCAAAGTGGGTTGAGCCTCCCATATAGTGGGTCAACCCTCCCATACGTGGGGAGACTTGACCAATTATTTTCTCATGATTAAAATCCATCATTTTTAAAATTTCTTACGTATTACACTTACGTAGAAATTTTATTTTGATAACTCGTTGTATAACGAATAAAATGATGTATAAAATTTTATTCTACGTTCAATATTTAAAAAATAAAAAATTCTTTTGTAAAAAGTGGGTCAACCCTCCCTAGTCACCCCTATATATATATACAGGGTGTCCCAGAAGTAATGGGAGAGACTTTAAGGGGAGGTAGGGGACATCACAAGGATTCAGATTTGCATAGCAACCCAGGGTCGGAATCGCTTTCCTGTCGCGGTAGTGACGACACAGAACACAAGAAAGAAAGGACACGAACAGGAAGAGAAAACATGTTTATTATCATGGAAGACGGTAGTATTACGAGTGACGCAGCCTTAAGCCTAAAATCGTATCGTATCGTATAGTAGAATTCGTATATGGCGGAACTCATATATACAGCTAACTCGACATCGAAGAAAACGCGAAAAGCCGCCTTTTAATAACTCAGCAGATATAGGTCCTATTGTTCTGAATTTTCTAGAACAGTCTTATATCTGCAGTCTAATCGTATACTGAAATTTTTACATTTCTACGTGCAGTATATTTTGAGATCTAAATAGCCATTTTTAAAGCGAAAACGTTGTTATGGTATGGAAGAAGGAAGTTCCTAATTTGAAAATCTCGAAAACGGTTCTAACGATTTTTTTTTAAAAATTGATACATAATATAAATCTGATTAAGACGGGATGAATAACACTTTTCTTTTTTCTGGGAAAACTCGTTTTATTTTTAAAAATTGCTTTTTTTTACTTTTCTCGTATGTGATTGGTGCATAGGTTTGACGTCACTTCGTATCTAGGAGGAGTCTTAATCCATCTGCTGTGGAAACAGAATTTGCAAAGTCATGTTAGGTACTCTAATAAGTTGAGTTAACAATCTGAATATAGGCAGTAAATTTTTTTTTTTAATTTTAAATGTTAATTATTATGTGTTTTAAAATATTAAATGAAATTGTGATTGATATTATCTTTCTCTTTTGTTATGAAGAAATTATTTATTCATATTACTTCTTTTTGTCGAAAAAATATTTAGATTCATTTTTAAAAAAGGGAAATTTTTTTTTAATTAAATGTATTCAGTATAATTGTTATTTATAATTTTTTTTCAATTTAAAAAAAAATTATTTTTAATTCTCGCGTTTTAATAAACGTTTATTGAATCCATAAGATTGAATCTTGTTGAACTGAATCCTAAACCACGTTTGTTTGTTTACTTGTCAACGGGCAGAAATTCGCTATAACTGTCGCCCGGTGGCGTGGTCAGTAAGCGGAGGCTGCTGTCACCCCGAGGGCCCGGGTTCGAGTCCCTGGGTAAGACATGAATGTAATTGTGAATGTCCCATTTGTAGTTATATAATATATGTAATGGAAAAAATAAAAAAAAATGTTGTGACTTGTTGTTGTTTCTGTGTATAATAAGGATCATTCGAGGCGACAGCCATTGTAGTTATAGGCTCCAAAAAAGAATTCTCTACTTCGGTGGACGTCAAATGTCAAAATTCGCTATAATGATGGATTTAGTGTTTAAATTCGTCGTTTTTTTATCGATTCGTCGGTGCGTAGCGACAGATATTTATTGGGGGGAGGGGGGGGGATTGAAAAATTTCCCAACTTGAAACGAACTAATTTTCAACTCCAATTTTATCTGGGATGGATGTTTAACTTACTTGATTACTATTTGAGATCAAAATGAAGGGGAAAGAGACATCGTGTTTTTCTTTTGTAGTATTAGAATAAAATGTTATTTTAAAAGAAAATTTGTGATATTTGCAGATTATGTCTGGCAGGAAACGACCTATTGCTATAACGCCAATCGGAAGACACGTGGATAATTTGTTCAGAGCACACTATTAGCTCAAATTGAATCATATTATCCCGACTAGTTGTTTTGAGCTTCTAAAAGTAACAATTTTCTTCATGTTCTTTTTGTTTATTTAGTAATTAAAGGTTATAGGTAAATAAGAGATAGTATAATAGCTTTTTTTGCAAAGGTAAGATACTTGTTTTAATTTAATTCTAAAGTTAATATTTTTAAAAGAAAGCTTTAAATAATTTTCTTTTGATTTTTTTTTTCATATATTGCTTCAAAGTTCGTTTTTTACAATCATGTTGTCAAAATGTATTTTCCCTCTGAGAAAAAAAAAAAAAAAAAAAAAAAAAAAAAAAAAAAGAGCTTGATATATTTGTTTTATATAAAAACTAAAATGTTGATATTGTCTTGCCAACCTAATTGGGTATGTTGATTTAATTGTGAAGTGGATGAGGGGGGAGGGTAATCCAAGGGCTAAAACGTCTTTCCCTTCAAAACCAGTTACTTTTTTTAGGAGATTATAGGCCACAGATTATCTTCCTACTTTGTAATGGAAGTTTGTTTACGTTACTCGCTGACTTCTAACTAGCCAAACATGTATCAAGCCCAAAACTAGCTTTTTTTGCACCAGGGGCGATATGGATTTTGGCACACCCACCTTCCTTGCACGCAATTAAAATTTTCAACCACAGGTACCCTATGCAAAAAAAAAATCGTTAAAAGATACAAATTATTTTATTAATAATGCTAGCAAGGAATATGTAAACAACTCTCTCATAGGATTAACATTAACTTGAAGGTTAGGAATCTGCAATCGTCATGAGAAGAAACTGGAATTGCTGACGTTAAACCTATGGGAGCGTACATTTAAAAATTTCTCCCTTGCATATTAATAGTTTTAATAGCTGAGATTGAATTCTAAGTGGGTTAGTGTTTACTTTTTCGATTTTTTTTTTTTTTTTTTTTTTTTTTTTTTTTTAATGTTACTTTCAATTTCACAGATTTGAAAAGAACGCTCCCATAAGTTTAACATGAGCTTGCGAGTATCTTGTTACTTCATATATACAGACATTTTTGTATGAAACTTTAAACAATCAATATCTTCATTTGGCACCCCCCCCCCCTGAAGTATGGGTTGCATTGTTTTGTTTAAAGGGCATGTTTTATTCACTTTTACATAATAATATAAATTTTGCTTGAAATTTCATGAACATTCTATTTTTGGGTGTAATTCTACTTCTGGGCTGGTCTGCCAAGCTTGTAGATAAATGTATAAGTAATTTGGCAAACACATATAATTTTCAGACATGTTACTTTTTCGCGAAAACGCGGAATTCCGCTTTTTCGGTAGTAAATTTTATTATCTCTGGGATCGATGCAAATGTGCATTAAAATTTGTTGACATTTTTAATGGTGGGGGGGGGGGATTAGCGAGAGTGGATTTAATACAACAAAAATGCGAGTACGAACCACGCCAAATTGAGAAATTTCTTCAACCGATCGTGGGAAAATGCAAACTTCTTCAAAGAATCGTGGGAAAAAATGCGACTTCTACCAAAGGATCACTGGAAAAACGTGATTTTCGTCAAAGGATTGCAGAAAAAAGTGTATTTTGTCAAAGGATCATGTAAAATATGCGAATTTCGGTGAAAGATCGTGCAAAATACGTGAATTTTGGCGAAAGATCGTGTAATAGCGAATTTCTTTGAAAGGTCATGGAAAAAACGCGAAATTCGTCGAAGGATCCCGAAAAAAGAATGTGAATTTCATCAAAGAATTGCGAAAAAATGCTATTTTTGTCGGATGATAAAGAAACGTGAATTTTGTTAATGCGTAAATTTTTGCGAAAGATCGTGGAAAATGCGTGAATTTTTGCGAAAGATTGTGGGAAATGCACGAATTTTGGCAAAAAATCGTAGAAAATGTGCAATTTTTTGCGAAAGATCGTGGGAAATGCGCGATCTTTGACGAAAGATCATGGAAAATGCGCGATTTTTGGCGAAAGATCATGGTGAATTTCTTCGAAAGATTGCGGAAAAAACACGATTTTGGCGAAAGATCGTGGGAAAAAAACACGAATTTCTTTGAAAGATTGCAGAAAAACGCGAATTTCGTCAAGTGGTCGGGGTGCTGCGGAAAAATATGAATTTCGTCAAAATTCCATGAGGCCGTGAAAGTTCAGCTTTTTTTTTTTTTTTTTTTTTTCTGCTGAGCCTGTACCATGTCTGAATTTTGGATTACCAGCCTTAGCATAGAAAGTGATTGCATGCAAAAACGGCACCGATGGCCTAGGTACAGAAGACGAGTTCTATTTTTTTTTCATTATTTACCTGTAAAATTACATAATATTGGATTATACATGAAATTAAAAAGTATTGAATAAACCATAAACAATCCAAGTCTCTTAAAACTGAAGAACATTGCGTTTTCGATAACGGTTACATCGATGAAAAACGTCATCTTTTGCTTTGTTGAAGAACTGGGGGGAGGGGGAGGGGATATGACCTTCTAAAGATAAAGAAAGGGTCAGTACTTAAAAACAATGAGTATGACTTGTAGAAACAGTGAAGTTTGGATGTATAGTACTGTAAAGTCTTGTAGTAAAACATAAATCTAAACTTTAAATGCATTTTTTGGAAAAGTTATTTTCGGTGAAAATTCCATATGCAAAACATGATTTCTAAAAAAGTTATTGGAATATCATTATGAAATTTAAAATAGGTTTAAATTTAGAAGAAATATTTTTTGCCTTATGGGTGTTTTTGTGGAATGATATGAATGACATGGCGTAGAAAGTGATAGGGTACCAAATCTCCATAGCAGAAACTGTGCAGCACGGCAGCAGCGGTGCAGATTATTTTAGACCTTGCAGATCAATCTACCAGCTTAAAAATAAATATTGAGCTTTAAAAAATCACAAATTTACTTTGTTTTAGGAGTTATTGTGTTTGTTATTAATTTTCTTTGTAAAATGTAAATTTTGCTTATTTTATGGGTTACTGTGAGTATTTATTATAGTAGCTTGGTTCAGCATTGTTGGGTCGCAGATAAATTTTGGTTTGCTGCAGATTGATACTGAAAGTTCTGCTTCTGGGTGCCAAATCATCACTGACTAGCCTAGATACAGAAGACGAATTCTGTTTTTTTATTATTTACCTGTAAAATTGTATAATATTGAATTATACATGAAATTAAAAGGTATTGAATAAGCCACAAACAATTCAAGTCACTTAAAACTGAAGAATATGGTGTTTGTGATAACGGTCGCATCTTTGATGTAAAATGTCATGTTTTGCTTTGTTAAAAAACTTGGGGGGGGGGGGGGCAAAATATGGCCTTCTAGAGATTAAAAAAGGGTCAGAATTTTTAAAGAAATGAGTGACTTATAAAAACAGTGAAGTTTAGATGTATAATTACTGAAATTCTTGTAGTAAAACAAAAATCTAAACTTTAAATGCATTTTTTGGATAATGTAATTTTCGGTGAAAATTCCATGCACAAAACATTATTCCTCAGAAAATTATTGGAATATCACTATGAAATTTAAAATATTATGTTGTTTACACTATTGTGAAGGCAATGAACTAAAGATTTAAATTTAAAATAAATATTTGTTGTTTTATGGATGTTTTTGTGGAATGACATTGATGAATTTTATAAAAATTAACATGTAAACAAGTGCATTATGCTTATAAGTTTTGAAACATTTTTTAGATTTTAGTTCATTGCCTTCACCAATGTCATAAATATGAAATGTACAAAGGAAACTAACATAAAATAAAATTTTCGGTAATTTTCGGTTAGCTGGGTGCCAGTGTTATAAATACATGGATATACATACATATATATGTCTATATACATATATTGTATATATATACATCTGTATATACATATCCATGTATATATAACACTGCCGCCCGACTAACCGAAAAGTACCAAATTTTCTTTAGAGCATTTTGGGCCAAATTTCACTAATTTTTACTATAAATTCCTTCATTAACCAAAATTTTATTAATGATGAAAATATTTTTTGCTCTTTTTCTCATTTTCTAGTCATAATCTTTATAAAAATACGCTTAAAAAATAATTAAATAGCTCAATTACTCTGTTCATAGTCAGGCACCTGAAATGTTGGATAAAAAAGTGTCTGTTAGATAAGTTATTTCTATTATGTTTATGACCAGGGACGGAGAATTTCTAGAAAATCTTACCAGCCAAAGATTTATTTCAATAGCCAGTAAAATGCAATGTACAGTTAAAAAATTTTATGACAAAATTACGCAACTCAAAATAGTTGGTTACTAGTACTGTCAGAGACCTGGTGCTGGAACCGGAGCCGGAGCGCTCCGGAGCTGTATTTTCCCTGGAGCTAGAGCTCTAAAATTTACTCTGCTCCAGGGCTCCTTTAGTTTATTATTATTTTTTTTATCTTTTTTTTTTCAGTATTTTAAATGTCCAGGTTTAAAATATTTTAATTACATCATTATTCAGTATTTTAATTATATCATTTTTTAAGGTTTTTTTTTTTTTTAATTAAAGATGTAAAACTTCTCACAAAAATATGGTAACACTACTTCACTTCTACTTGAGCTAAGTGGCAACACTATTTGAAAACAAATATGACTGCCTGTTGTTTACATGTGTAGTTGTACAATTTTGGTTGTTTGAAAAGCGTAGAAGAAATTTAAGATTTTTGTGTTTAAAATTTCACCAAACTTTCTATTTTAAAAGCAAAAGCTAAAAGATGCAATATTCTCTGAACAAGCATTTCAAGTTTATTGAGAAGAAAAATGCATTTTGTCAGATCTTTAATGAAGGTAAAGAAAGAAAGAATTTGTAAGCAAAAAATTAAATGTGTAAATTAAAATCTGCAACTCAGAAGTGCGAAGTCGGTGCCGAGTTGGAGCAGTTCCTGGAGCCGGAGCCACAGTATTTTATCTCGGAGCAGAGCTGGAGCATCAAAAATTTTCCGGCTCCAGGTCACTGATTACTGTAATGCATTTTCGTATATTTCTTTCCTATAAAATTGAGAAATATAAACAAGAGATGAAAGTTTAATATAAAATAGAATTTTGTACCATGTTTACATCGCAGTAATTAGGAAAGTTGAAAAATATAGCTAACTACTTATTAAAAAAACATTTTCGGCATACCTGTATAGTTTGCAGTTTTCAATAACTACCTAAAAATTCACTCATATTGTCAGAAAATTCACTCGCCAGTGGCTAGTAAAATGATGCATTTTCCTACCCCTGAGCATGATATTGTTATTTTATTTTGATGTCATAAACACACTTCTCAGACTTATGGCAAATTATTTCACAAGATAATTCACTGATGATCTAGCAACCAATTTTTTGATCATTTGTACCTTTTGAATAATGTAAAACCACTACATGAATCGTGATTCTTGTTAGTCCAGACATAATGCCTTAGAATAATCACATATATGGCATTCAAAAGTAGGTATAGGTACATTAGCAGAAATTTTACTAAAGGAAACATTCATGTGTATTTTAAAAGAAATTAGAACTTTGTTGAGATATAATCAGTTATTGTTAAAGTTTCATCGGAGCTTGAGCAAAGCATAGGTTTGCATTAAGCCTAACCAAAGAAACCAAGGTCAAGCTAGAATTGTTATTTTCGAGTGCTGGGTACAAAATGTATGAATTTCCTTAAATCACAGTTTATTTCAAGGAAAAATTGTTATTTGGTGAAAATTAACCCATCATTTAAATTCATCTATGAACTTAAATGTTAAAATGAGTTTCATTACTTACGTTCCACGTAGTGCAGATAATAGATGTTTGCAGATTATGCGTTTTGCGGAGTTCACAGAGTTTACTGTATTTCACTTTATTATAAGCATTCATTATGATTTCTAGTCCATTGTTAAATTGTTGCTCAAGAAAATCTAAACATTTATATCCCATTTATGTTTATTTCTGCATTTGTATCCCTTTCAGCATGATATTGTGTTATTTTATTTTCCTGTCATAAACAAACTGCTCAGATTTATGTCAAATTATTTCACAAGAAAATTTACTGGCTGTCTAGCATCCAATTTTTTGATCATTTTTACCATTTGAACAGTTGAAAGCGCTACATGAATCATGATTTTTGTTATTCCAGACATATTTTCTTGGAATAATCACGTATAGCAAGCAAAAGTAGGTATAAATACATTAGCAATAATTTTACTGAAGGAAATATTCCTGTGTATTGTAAAATAAACAAAAACTTTATTGAGATAAAATAAGTTATTGTTAAAGTTTCATTGGTGCTTGAGCAAAGCATACGTTTGCATTAAGCATAACCAAACAAACGTCAATGCTTAGCTCAAATTATTATTTTCAAATGCACAGTACTAAACTCATCAATTTCAATATATTTCATACAATGTTGAAAAAATTTAAGACTTTTTGTGTATTGCAATGCAAGAGTTCAAGCAATTAACAATAAAAAGCAGAAATGAAGTATCTTTATAATAGCTGTGTGCTTTTCATAGAAACATGCAAAAAGGAAACGTAAAATCTTAAATACATGGAACGCTTAAATTTACAAATATCGCTTGTTTTACACTTACTGATTGAAATTTTGGCTAAAACGGTTTCAGTTAGATAAATTATTTTTCTATTTTCACGGTTTAAAAAGTTCAAATTTTAAAAGATTTCTTTAACTCGATTTTAGTTAATGAAATCTTGGAATATGCGCACACAAATTGTTTTCATAAATTCTTGTGACACTTTGATTTGTTTTATTTATTTATGGTTGTTTAATAAACTAAAGGTGGATCTTAATGTGAAAAAGTTTTTACATGTCTTTATAAAAAAAAATAAGAATTTTTCATATCAATTTCAACATATCTCATACAATGTTGGAAAATTTTAAGACTTTTGGTGTATTCCAGCGCAAGAGTTCAAAACATTAAGAATATAAAGCAAAAATGAAGTATCTTTATAAAAACTGTCTGCTTTTTCATAGAAACATGTAAAAAGGAAATATAAATTCTTAAAAATATGGAACGCTTAAATTTCCAAATATTGATTGTTTTTCACTATATTATTGAAATGTTGGCTAAAACAGTTTCAGTTAGATAACTTATTTCTATTTGAATCATGTTTATGAGTAACCTATAGTGTTAAATAGTTCAAATTTTAAAAGATTTCTTTAACTTGATTTTAGTTAATGAAATCTTGGAATAATGCACACACATTGTTTTCATAAATTCTTGGACACTTTGATTCGTTTTATTTTTTTATTGCTGTATAATAAACCTAAGGTGGATCATAATGTGAAAAAGTTTTATTTTACATGTACACAAAAAAATATCTATATGTCGTCAGTTTTAGCATATTTCATACCATGTTGAAAAATGTTAACTCTTTTGGTGTATTACATTGCAATAGTTCAAAATGAGTAACCTATAGTGTTAAAAATTTCAAATTTTAAAAGATTTCTTTAACATGATTTTAGTTAATGAAATCTTGGAATATGCACACACAAATTGTTTTCATAAATTCTTGTGACACTTTGATTCGTTTTAGATGGAGGATTGTAAAGGTCAATGGAAATCACGACTATGAATTTATCGCATTGGTCTTTAATTTTTTTTTGTTGTTGTTGTTTTATCTTTTTATCACTAACCTAAAAAAGTAATGATATCAATACAAAAACCCTTAACGGGTTAAAAGTTTGTGACGCAGCACTTTATCTTTAACTCTAAGAATTTTAAATTTGGAACTTAAAAATAATGATATCAAATTTTGAGTGACGCAATGCTATTAATTTACCTATACATATATGCATCAAAATTTATTCATTGATACTTTATCATTTACATCTCATAAATTCGAATTATGAATTTTAAAAGATATGATATGAAAATTTAAGTGACGCCTTGATGTTGCTTAAAACGGTTAGTTTTAAAATTCAATTTAAATTTTCTTTTGGATAAATACATTTACACATCTAAACAATACTTTTCATTTTCCAATGCACTGTTGAATATATTACTTTCACTGAATCTATATAATGCACTGAATTGTAGTCATTTGAATAAATTGGTTTATCTTTTGTGCCACGCTATCCAAAAATCAAAAGTAAAATTTATGTAAATAGTTTTTTGCGTCATTGTATCCAAACTAAGTTAAATGTATGCAAATGGATAATATGACGAAAAAACTATTTACATAAATTTTACTTTTGATTTTTGGATAGCGTGGCACAAAAGATAAATCAATTTATTCAAATGAATACAATTCAGTGCATTATATAGATTCAGTGAAAGTAATATATTCAACAGTGCATTGGAAAATGAAAAGTATTGTTTAGATGTATAAATGTATTTAGCCAAAAGAAAATTTAAATTGAATTTTAAAACTAATCGTTTTAAGCAACATCAAGGCGTCACTTAAATTTTCATATCATATCTTTAAAATTCATAATTCGAATTTATGAGATGTAAATGATAAAGCATCAATGAATAAATTTTGATACATATATGTATAGGTAAATTAATAGCATTGCGTCACTCAAAATTTGATATCATTATTTTTAAGTTCCAAATTTAAAATTCTTAGAGCTAAAGATAAAGTGCTGCGTCACAAACTTTTAACCCGTTAAGGGTTTTTGTATTGATTCTTAGTACTGCAAAAATGCCGGGACAATGCTGGAAAGTGTTGAGGAACTTGTTGCACGCATCGTAGCAGCTGCTGGGGAAGTCCGGGGCACTCCAAGTATTTTCGAGAACATTAGATCTTCCATACGCCGGAGATGCGTTTCCATGCATCACGACCCGGGGTCGTAATTTCGAACACCTACTTTGATGACGATCGTTGTCCCTTTAATGTTCTTTCTTTTTAGTTTTTTAATGTAGGGAAGGTTGGCCTAAAATGATCCTAGCGCGCAAAATGATCCACATAGGTTTTCTTCCAGACAGGTCGTGCTATCTACAGGGTAACACATAAACTAGGTGTGGCAACTGAAGAAGAAGCAATGGCGGTATTCAAGCGATCGCAGTATTACGTGTCTGAAAAGAATTCTTTGAAAAAGTGATTTTTATAATATCTGTTATAAGATAAGCACTAACTTTCATATTTATTTAGATATACAGTCTTTCATATACAGAAATATGACTTGGTTTACTTAATAGAGCATGTTTTTATATGTGAATTACACTTGTTAAGTTTGTTATGTTTCTCGGTGTCATCCTGTTATATGACCTAAAATAGACGGCTATGTTGCCGGGTAAAATGATCCATTATGTGGATCGTTTTACTACCATTTCATTGGCTGAAAAAAATCTGGTACCACGTCCTACCCATCATGGGAGCCAAATGTGTGACTGCCCCAAACCTTTCTCTTTGAATCCATGTGTTATCCTACGATCATAATTTTCAAATATTCCATTTATTGTTTTTTCAAAATTATTTGTGGCACTTTTTATTTTAAAATTTACATAAAATAAATTTTGTATGCTATTTGATTGCAAAACTTATTTTATTTCATTATGTATTGTCATAATTACTTTTATATCCTTTATTTTGCCGATAAAAAACAATTTACAAATACTTTAAAATGAAGGATCATTTTGCCCTTGGGTAAGGGTAAAATGATCCTTTGGACACTTTTTCAAAAATCAATTTTTTTCATTACTCAATTTGGGTTTAAAATATTATTAAAATATGTTTATATTGCAGAATATAGCGTAAAACACATTAGCATAGGGCTTAAGTTTCATTTAAACAGTTATGTTATATTACACAAGTTTTCCCCTTAAGGGGATCATTTTAAGCCAACTTCCCCTACTAAGGATAATAAACATGTTTTCTCCTTTTATTCGTATCCTGTCTTTCTTGTGTTTTGTGTCGTCACTACCGCGCCAGGAAAGCGCTTCCGACCCTGAGTTGCTATGCAAATCTGAATCCTTGTGATGTCCCCTTAAAGTTTTTCCCATTACTTCTGGGACAACCTGTATATATATATATATATATATATATATATATATATATATATGAGTTAATAATTTGAAATAAAAATTGATAGAATCATAATGAAGAGATGGAAAGTCCTGTTCTCGACATTTTTCGCTCTATTGTAATAAACCTCAACTATGCTACTTCAAACTTCAAGAGAAAACAAAATAGATAGAATTTTGGAATGGAATTAATTTAATATAAAATTTGAGGCCCCTTGTTTTCTCAATGTAGGATCCCTTTCAAATCTTCTAAGGAAAGCACGTGCTTCTTGTGCCTACTCGGTGATTAGTGCCTGGCAATTCTTTAATTAACACTTTCCAATATAGTGGAAATATGTTTATGCAATTCGGTTTATCCGCCCGTCGTCTAACTCTCGTCAACATACTCGGATTGCCATCAAGCTTATATATGTTATTAAGCATTACTATGGGATGTTTGATGTGGAAAATGAAATATGTTGCATATATTGTTCGTTTACAGGGGCACACAAAATATCTCCTTTACTTTCTGATCTATGGAGAAAATCGTTTGCAATGTATTTTAATAATGTTACACTTTTTCAAACTTAATTAAATTGATATATGCCACTAAGGACTATTACAAGATTCTTACTAAATAATATGATTTGCATAGCATTTACCGTTCATTTAAAGTGACTCAAAAGTATTCGATTACAGTACTGTGTATGAGCGATAACTGATGAAAGTGAGTTTTCAGTTGTGGTGTGCGTTGTTAATGTAACTATATTTTTACATATTACTTGGGTAATATTCTAAAAATCATATTCAGGGTTGCACAAATTAATTCATTTCCGTTTATTGACGGAAACTGCTGGAGGAGTTTTCTCAATTTTGTTTATAAGTTTCCTAATTGATCTACATTTTAGCCTACTATAGTAGACCGGGAAGCGGCACCACAGACAACCTCATCATCAAGTTCACAGCTGAAATTCCAGAATTAGTTAAAACTCAATTCTTATATTAAAACGCAATCGGTCTGCCAAGTCCTATCTTGGTGGAAAACACCTGAATACCCAATTTTAGCGGTTGACTCGTAGGTTTAGCATTGTGTTTTCTTGCTCCTAGTCCTCCATGTTTTCATACCTTTGGGTGCAGCAAAACACAATGGTAAACCTACGAGTCAACCGCTAAAATCGGATTTTCAGATGTTTTCCTTCTTTGATGTTTTGATGCTGCCGTCTCCCGGTCTATATAATTTGTGTACAAATCTATAGATAATATACAGGTCTTTACAAAACAATTTGAATACGTTTCCGACTATAGATGGTAATTATTAAAATTTGTTTTGAAATGTGTTAGGTATCTTTCAATCTGTTTACTTAAAAATCATCTTTCTAACCAGGGTTTTCTTTAAGAGGCCACTTTAGTCAAACGAAAACACCCGTTCGCCAATGCTAACCCCATGGAAGAAATTTATAAAGATATCTCGGTCGCATTTCAATATTTTTAAAGGATTTATTTTGCATTGTATAGTTGAGATCGATCTGTACAAAGGCCGTTGTTTACTTTTTCGATTTTGTTTACAGGTATTTCTTATGAGGACACTTTCATTTTCGGAACCGGTTTCGCATATTAAAACTCAATCGGTCTGCGAAGTCCTATCTTGGTGGAAAACACCTGAATACCCGATTTTAGCGGTTGACTCGTAGGTTTACCATTGTGTTTACTTTCTCCTAGTCCTCCATGTTTTCATACCTTTGGGTGCAGCAAAACACAATGGTAAACCTACGAGTCAATCGCTAAAATCGAGTTTTCAGATGTTTTCCTTCTTTGATGTTTAGATGCTGCCGTCTCCCGGTCTATATAGTTTGTGTACAAATCTATAGATAATATACAGGTCTTTACAAAAGAATTTGAATACGTTTCCGACTATAGAGGGTGATTATTAAAATTTGTTTTGAAATGTGTTATGTATCTTTCAATCTGTTTACTTAAAAATCATCTTTCTAACCAGAGTTTTCTTTAAGAGGCTACTTCAGTCAAACGAAAAGACCCGTTCGCCAATACTAACCCCATGGAAGAAATTTATAAAGATATCTCGGTCGCATTTCAATATTTTTAAAGGATTTATTTTGCATTGTATAGTTGAGATCGATCTGTACAAAGGCCGTTGTTTACTTTTTCGATTTTGTTTACAGGTATTTCTTATGAGGACACTTTCATTTTCGGAACCGGTTTCGCATATTAAAACTCAATCGGTCTGCGAAGTCCTATCTTGGTGGAAAACACCTGAATACCCGATTTTAGCGGTTGACTCGTAGGTTTACCATTGTGTTTACTTTCTCCTAGTCCTCCATGTTTTCATACCTTTGGGTGCAGCAAAACACAATGGTAAACCTACGAGTCAATCGCTAAAATCGGGTTTTCAGATGTTTTCCTTTTTTGATGTTTTGATGCTGCCGTCTCCCAGTCTATATAATTTGTATACAAATCTATAGATAATATACAGGTCTTTACAAAACAATTTGAATACATTTCCGACTATAGATGGTAATTATTAAAATTTGTTTTGAAATGTGTTAGGTATCTTTCAATCTGTTTACTTAAAAATCATCTTTCTAACCAGGGTTTTCTTTAAGAGGCCACTTCAGTCAAACGAAAAGACCCGTTCGCCAATGCTAACCCCATGGAAGAAATTTATAAAGATATCTCGGTCGCATTTCAATATTTTTAAAGGATTTATTTTGCATTGTATAGTTGAGATCGATCTGTACAAAGGCCGTTGTTTACTTTTTCGATTTTGTTTACAGGTATTTCTTATGAGGACACTTTCATTTTCGGAACCGGTTTCGCATATTAAAACTCAATCGGTCTGCGAAGTCCTATCTTGGTGGAAAACACCTGAATACCCGATTTTAGCGGTTGACTCGTAGGTTTACCATTGTGTTTACTTTCTCCTAGTCCTCCATGTTTTCATGCCTTTGGGTGTAGCAAAACACAATGGTAAACCTACGAGTCAATCGCTAAAATCGGGTTTTCAGATGTTTTCCTTCTTTGATGTTTTGATGCTGCCGTCTCCCGGTCTATATAGTTTGTGTACAAATCTATAGATAATATACAGGTCTTTACAAAAGAATTTGAATACGTTTCCGACTATAGATGGTAATTATTAAAATTTGTTTTGAAATGTGTTATGTATCTTTCAGTCTGTTTACTTAAAAATCATCTTTCTAACCAGAGTTTTCTTTAAGATGCTACTTCAGTCAAACGAAAAGACCCGTTCGCCAATGCTAACCCCATGGAAGAAATTTATAAAGATATCTCGGTCGCATTTCAATATTTTTAAAGGATTTATTTTGCATTGTATAGTTGAGATCGATCTGTACAAAGGCCGTTGTTTACTTTTTCGATTTTGTTTACAGGTATTTCTTATGAGGACACTTTCATTTTCGGAACCGGTTTCGCATATTAAAACTCAATCGGTCTGCGAAGTCCTATCTTCGTGGAAAACATCTGAATACCCGATTTTAGGGGTTGACTCGTAGGTTTACCATTGTGTTTACTTTCTCCTAGTCCTCCATGTTTTCATGCCTTTGGGTGTAGCAAAACACAATGGTAAACCTACGAGTCAATCGCTAAAATCGGGTTTTCAGATGTTTTCCTTCTTTGATGTTTTGATGCTGCCGTCTCCCGGTCTATATAGTTTGTGTACAAATCTATAGATAATATACAGGTCTTTACAAAAGAATTTGAATACGTTTCCGACTATAGATGGTGATTATTAAAATTTGTTTTGAAATGTGTTATGTATCTTTCAATCTGTTTACTTAAAAATCATCTTTCTAACCAGAGTTTTCTTTAAGAGGCTACTTCAGTCAAACGAAAAGACCCGTTCGCCAATGGAAGAAATTTATAAAGATATCTCGGTCGCATTTCAATATTTCTAAAGGATTTATTTTGCATTGTATAGTTGAGATCGATCTGTACAAAGGCCGTTGTTTACATTTTAGATTTTGTTTACAGGTATTTCTTATGAGGACACTTTTATTTTCGAAACCGGTTTCGAAAGTAAAAGCATCCTCATAAAAATATCTGCAATCAAAATCGAAAAAGTAAAAAACGGCCTGCATACAGATCGATCTCAACTATTCAATGCAAAATAAATCATTTAAAAATATTGAAATGCGAATAAATTTCTTCCATAGGATCAGCATTAGCGAATGCGTCTTTTTATTTCAATGAATCAGCCTCTTAAGGAAACGGTGGAAGTTAAAAATTTATTTTTTTGTTAATTTTCATCATAGAGATATGAAATTTTGCGAAAATATATATTGTACCATAAGTATATAGAAGACCTTAAAAGTAATTTCCAATCTTATTATAATTTTCAGATTTTAAAAAAATTAAAATTGTAATCCAAAATTTTAAAATGCTCCATGCGTCATAAATTTTTAGATATTTCCTAGATTTTGCATTTTAATCATTTAAAACTTTATTACGAAAAAAATCTGTGCATCGTTTTTTTAATTATTTGAATAGTTAATTTTTTAGAGATTTTTTTTCTGAATTCGATATCAATTTTCATCAAAATTTTGCCTTTTAATAAGTTAAAAATCAAATTTAACTATGTTAATAAAGTCTAATTATAAAATGCATGCTAAGTTTCTTTGTAAGCAATATTAGGATTCTTCCTTATCAGTTTCATGAATTGTGATAAAAAATTATGATGCATGGAGCATTTCAAAATTCTAAAAATGCTGAAAAATCAGTTTTGAGAGAAACAGATTTTAAAAAGTCCTTCCGGCAAGTGCCGGGAGGAAGAGGTAGCTTTCATAATCCTTATTTTTAAAAAGAAAGCTTATATTATTCAAACACACGAGGCTCAATTTAGTGGAAACCGATTATAGGAGATTCAATACTAATTTTTATCAATACTAAATCATTGTGAATGAGAATTTCGCGAAATTAGTCAGCTTTATCCAAGCTCCTTTTATTTAAAGTAACTTATATTTGGCTGCCAAATTCGGCGATTTCTTAAAGTGCCTGCCATTTTAAGACAACATGGTGGATGAGGCTAACGAGTGAACTTGGTCGAGACCTTAGTAATTCCTATGCACATGCTCACTCACATCGGAATCGGTTGATATATACAAGTGCTTTCGCAGGCAAAAATTCAGTTTTTTCAAAATGTCACCCACATTAGAAATTCAAACTGTTATATCTGAGCTATTTTTTAAGATAAAGACAAAACAAAAAATGCTCGGGAATCCTTATATCATTGTCAAATACTTAAGAAAGAAACCTTTTTCAATTTCTAATTTTTTTGCACCTCACTTAAAGTATATATATATTTTTAATTTAATGGCCTCCATTATGAAACAAGACGGCTGATGAATCTGGCCAGCGAAGTTGGTTGAGACATTACGATATACTATCCACAAGCCTTCTTACATCGAAATAGGTTAATAAATACGCGTGTTATCATGTGACAAATATCAGATCGTTTCAAAATGCCAGCCATGCTAGAAATTCAAAGTGCTATAATTCAACCCTTTTTTATGATATATACGAAACAAAAACTGCTCTGGAATCTTTGTATCAAGGTCAAACACATAAAAAAAACTTTTTCATTTTTAAATTTTTTGATAACTCATTTAAAATTTAAAATTTAATTTCTTTTAATGGCAGCCCTTTTGAAACAAGATGGCGAATGAAGCTGGCCAACGAACTCGGTCGAGACATTGGTATGCACTATGTACACACCAAGTTACATGCAAATCGGTTCATAAATACGCCTGTTATCGCGGGACAAAACTCAGGTCGTTTCAAAATTTCAGCCACGCTAGAAGTTCAAAGTGTTATAATTCAGACATTTTTTTAAGATATAGACGAAACAAAATATGCTCCGGAATCTTTGTATCAAGCTCAAAACCATTAAAAAAAATTTAAATTTTAAATTTTTTGGTACCACATTTTAAAATTTAAATTAAAAATTTTTTAAATGGCCACCATTTTTAAACAAGATGGCGGATGAAGCTGACCAATGAACTTGGTCGAGACATTGGTATGCACTATGTATACATGAAGTTACATTCAAATCGGATCATAAATACGAGAGTTACAGTGTGATAAATATCCGATATATATATATATATATATATATATATATATATGTGACGTTTTGACGGCAAGTAGTTTGTATTGTCGAAAAAAAATGAGGGTTTCCATTCCTACACAACACAGGTAGCAGCCGATTGGTTTTAAAATACTAAAGAAAAATGAAGAATTAACATAAGGCAGTCGCTTGGAACATTATTCACTTTATTTCCACACTCTCGATTAAATCTAGGAAAGATGCTCTCTGCTTCCATGGTAAAAAGAATAAAGTCTATTATTCCTGTCACAATTAGTTTAAAATCACTCCATCTCTTGACTGCGTTCTAGTCTTTAATCCGTTAATATCTAACATCTATCACCCATTACGATACCGTTGCTTCCTCATTCTACTCACATAATAAACAGTATTCATGCAACATTTTACTACCTCCATCGAGCAATCACATTGAATATCCAGTTTGCTACGACTGCAATCCACCACGTTCACCTCTACATGCTAAAAACTGAAAAACTTCTAAGCTCACAGCCCATCTCCTATATGCTATATGCTTCTCTCTGGTTCCCGCCATTCGTATTTATACTCTGCTGAAAAGATTGTTCTAGAAAATTCTTATATCCTCGCACCAGTTATCTAAAGCATAAACAAACGTTAAAATCTGTAGTCGAGATTATGCAAAAATAACCCCTTTTTCCCTCTTCAGACGATAAAAGAAATGAATTTATGTCTGCGAAGTTTTAATCTTTGAAATATTTTAATTACACCTGGATATTTTAAATAAAAGAATAAATTGAAATAAGTAGGTTTTTTCTTTAAGACAGAATAATATTTTAGCAGTTAAATAAAGATTTAAGGGGAATATGATATACCGGGATTTAATAGCGGAATTTAATAGGAATTTAAATAATAAAAGTTTTATTAAAGAAATATAAATAATCGAGCCATTTTTAGATTTACGCAATTTGGAATAAATATGAATTAAGATCTTAGAGATTAATAGACTAGGGTTTTAATTTAATAAGCCGGTATAATATACGGAATATTACTGAAAAAGGAAAATTTACATAAAATACTTTAAATTTGGCGCAAAAATTTAAATTTTGTAATATTATCCCCCCTCCCCAAAGACTTTGTATGAAATTTGTGGTTAATTAACTACAATTTCAGACAACAGACTTGTAATAAATTTGGAAGTTGATTTTTGAATATTGAAAATTTTAGAGACGTCAGCGAAGAGATGGAAAAGTAAAATTTAGCAATGCAAGCGAAAGAAAAAATACTAAGAGCATTTAAATTTAGCTGAGAGCATTTCCCCTGTAAAAGAATACAAATAATGGTTACAACATCACTTACCATTTGTAAGTGCATAGGAAAATATAAACACACTAATAAATAAAGAATAAGTATAAATACAATAAGAAATAAATAATAAGAAATAATAAAACTATAGTAATAAATAACAACAAATTCTTTTATCTTATGGAAATTTAGCGTATTTCCATTTCTCTTATCACAAACATATTTCCAATCCATTAATGCTTAACACTTTATTTACTTCAAGTAAAATTTTAAGTCCCATTGGCTTAATCAGTTCGTAGGTCATAAAAGTCCTTTAGCAAAAATAGTGATACAGCCCTTAAGTAAAAAGTTCAGCTGCAATAAATATTTTTTACTAAATTTGTTTCGACTACTCTACCTACTAAACTCTTTACATTATGTTTAAATACTATTTGTCATCACAATAGTAGTTTTATTTTAATAAACAAATTCCTAGTAGTTATTCAACTACCTTTTAACATTTGTTTATCAACTACTTTTTTGATCTCCTTTTCCCATTTTAATTGGGACTCACCATCTTTTAAAACTTCTCACTTGTTTTAGTAAATATCATAACTTTTCACTTATAAGTTATGTTGTCTTTTTCTTTAATAAATAATGAATCTTTCAATAAATAATATAATACTTTCAATTCATAATCATAATAATAAAATTCTCAAAAGTATACTTGAATAATAGCAATAATAATACTTAATAACAATATTATATTCTAAGAAAATATCACAGATTGTTTACTTATTGACACGGAAAATAATGGTTGAGGATAAAAATAATACATAGCAATTAATAATTTTCTTATTTTTTACTTATATAAGAAAGTATTTTTGCCAGTCGAAACATTAAAAAAAAAAAATAATAATAATTCCAAAGTCCAAATAAATTTAACTCTAAATATTTAGAAAGTGGACTCTCAACCAGTATTTCTTTACAATAATTTATCTCTCTGATACTCTTGATGAATAGACCTGCATTTGATAAACTTAGAATGGTAAAATAAAGAAAATAAATAGGAATAAAAGATAATTTGTTTATGTACTTAATTTTCTATTACTACACAATCACTACAAAATCTCATCACAATCATCAATTTTCTATGTTTATACAATTATAATAATATTATCAATTCTTACTATTTTTGTAAACAATTGGTAAAGAAAATGGAATAAAATAAATATAGTTTATTTTGATATAAACTGATATAGAATTACAAATATTTATTTTTATTTTTCAACATCAATCTGAAAACTCCCAAAATCAAATACACATCCTATGCCTGCATAGATTGTCTACTTAATCCCAAAAACTCCCAAACACAAGTAATATCCTCGTGGCGCCCCAAGGTCATACCTGGTAATGTTGAAAACTATTGATGAAAGAAAAATAAAAAATCTAAAGAATTAGAATTAAAAATATTGCGAAAACATTTTGGGGGATTACGAACTTTCCATAATCCGGTTGCACATTACAATCATTTCTATCATTCTCAAAACAGTCCTGAGTAGTCATATAACTTTCACAATTAGATGGTAATTCGATATCATTCTTACATAAATTCAAAGTTTCACTACTCTCATTAGCGGTTATTACATTATCATCATTATATAACTTCAAATTCTCATCACAATCAATTGTTACCAAATCATTCTCTTGTTGCACTTTATTCATATCTACAGTATGAAAATGAAGAGATTTCTCATTATGTATGGATATACTCTTATTTATAATTTTTCTTCCTTGTTTTACAGTACAATTTCTACAATCTATAGTTAAATTAAATTTAGAACATTCCCTTAACCCAAAATAGCATACTCCAAATTAGTATTACACACTAAAAAGTTAACACATTTGGTAATTTTACCCACTTTTAGAGAAATTTTACATTTTTGATTTATTTTTAACACCCCTTTTGCCTGACCAATAATAACTGTAGGTATTGTTTCAATTTTAGCATTTAGTTCTTTAACAAATCTGAGGGGTAATATTGCCGTAGTGGATCCAGTGTCCACTATACATGGTAAATTATAACTATTGGTAAATCCATACACAATTAGTTGTCAAATTTTAGGAATAGTAGGTGGTGAATTACTAGGAAGAGTATCAGAGGATGTTGCATCATTTCTAAATAAACACTCTTGTTCCCAATGATATGCATTATTTACACCTTTATTTGTACATATTCTACATGGTCTAGAAGGATATGGTTTCTGAAAGTAATTATTTTGAAAATTTCTAGACCCCCGATTTTGATACTGTCTTTGTGGAATCCAATTCCTAGGTGCATTATTGGGCCTATTTGGCTGAAAATTAGGTCTACTTGGTTGAGTCCAAGGCCTAGGTGGTTGAAATTGTTGAAAATTTTGTCTAACTGGTTGTTGATTTACTGTTTGGCTTGAAATTTGAGGAGTGGAAACTTCAACAAATTGCTTAACAAGCCGGTACCATTCAGTGGTACTATTTGGAGAGTTTACATTAATATTATTTCTATACTCTGGTTTTAATCCATCTGTCAACCCTTGTATTAGAAGAGTCTCACAAAGATGGAGTTTCCTCCCAATTCCTACCTTTTTGTGAAAATAATTTTCTAAATTATCTAATTTATCTAATTTTAGAGTTGAGAAATCAGAAAAATTTGGAACATTTAGTTCAATAAATTTTTCTATCAAGATTTTTGAAATCTGTTCATAACTAGTACAATTAACACAATCATTGATATAGACTTTTAGTGCTTCACCCTTTAAATACTGTGGAATAGATTTAAATTTCCACTCTAAATCTTTATTTTCCCTAGTACTCATATCATCATAATAATTTAACCAAGCCTGGATTTCCATTCCAGTACTAGGATCAAACTCAATTAATTTAGGTTCAGCCATTATATCACTATTCATTAAAATAAAAGAAGCACTTCTATTCTCTTTAATACAACCTGACCTTAACAACATTTAAACCAATAGAGTTCTATTTTTCATAATAGATTAAGTACTCTTTCAGACTTTAATAATAAATAAGTAAATAATTCTCATGACTTCATAATAAACTTTACAATAACTAAATAAATAAATAAATACTCTTCACGAAATAATAAATAAACCTCATAAATGAATAATAAATAAATCTCATAAATAAATAATTCTCATACTTAATAATAAATAAATCTCAATAAATAACAAACAATAACAAAAATAATAATATAAGAGGTGTAAAAATATTTTGAAAAGAACTCACTCCAGTCATCTTGTCTCACAATCACCAGCACTATAGATTGCTATTCACATTAGCGATGTAAATTTTTAACTTTCCGGCACTGATCTTTAGTAACTATCATAAGCTATCGTGTACCAGTACCAATACACATTTGTAATTTTGGAGACACACTCGTTTTTATTGCCGTCACTTCTAAATCCTGTCGGACTTTTCTTTTCTCTGTGACGTTTTGACGGCAAGTAGTTTGTATTGTCGAAAAAAAAATGAGGGTTTCCATTCCTACACAACACAGGTAGCAGCCGATTGGTTTTAAAATACTAAAGAAAAATGAAGAATTAACATAAGGCAGTCGCTTGGAACATTATTCACTTTATTTCCACACTCTCGATTAAATCTAGGAAAGATGCTCTCTGCTTCCATGGTAAAAAGAATAAAGTCTATTATTCCTGTCACAATTAGTTTAAAATCACTCCATCTCTTGACTGCGTTCTAGTCTTTAATCCGTTAATATCTAACATCTATCACCCATTACGATACCGTTGCTTCCTCATTCTACTCACATAATAAACAGTATTCATCCAACATTTTACTACCTCCATCGAGCAATCACATTGAATATCCAGTTTGCTACGACTGCAATCCACCTCGTTCACCTCTACATGCTAAAAACTGAAAAACTTCTAAGCTCACAGCCCATCTCCTATATGCTATATGCTTCTCTCTGGTTCCCGCCATTCGTATTTATACTCTGCTGAAAAGATTGTTCTAGAAAATTCTTATATCCTCGCACCAGTTATCTAAAGCATAAACAAACGTTAAAATCTGTAGTCGAGATTATGCAAAAATAACCCCTTTTTCCCTCTTCAGACGATAAAAGAAATGAATTTATGTCTGCGAAGTTTTAATCTTTGAAATATTTTAATTACACCTGGATATTTTAAATAAAAGAATAAATTGAAATAAGTAGGTTTTTTCTTTAAGACAGAATAATATTTTAGCAGTTAAATAAAGATTTAAGGGGAATATGATATACCGGGATTTAATAGCGGAATTTAATAGGAATTTAAATAATAAAAGTTTTATTAAAGAAATATAAATAATCGAGCCATTTTTAGATTTACGCAATTTGGAATAAATATGAATTAAGATCTTAGAGATTAATAGACTAGGGTTTTAATTTAATAAGCCGGTATAATATACGGAATATTACTGAAAAAGGAAAATTTACATAAAATACTTTAAATTTGGCGCAAAAATTTAAATTTTGTAATATATATATATATATATATATATATATATATACACATTTGAACGGAGGGTGATTTCGAGGTCTGGGGGGTCATGATCGATGAAAATATACCAAAATGCTTTGAAATCGCTTTCCTCCGAACGGCTGCAATAGGTAGCTTTTTGTAGTGAATGCTACCTAATATATAAAAAGTCCTTCCGGCCAGTGCCGGGAGGAAGAGGTAGCTTTCATATTCCTTATTTTAAAAAAGCCAACTTATATCATTCAAACCCACGAAGCTCAATTTAGTGGAAACCGAATATAGGATATTCAATACTAATTTCTATCAATATAATGAATGAGAATTTCGCGAAATTAGTCAGCTTTATCCAAGCTGCTTTTCTTTAAAATAACTTATATTTGGCTGCCAAATTCGGCGATTTCTTAAAGTGCCTGCCATTTTAAGACAACATGGTGAATGAGGCTAAACAGTGAACTGGGTCGAGACCTTAGTAATTGCTGTAAACATGCTCACTCACATCGGAATCAATTGATATATACGAGTGCTGTCAAATGCAAAAAATCACATTTTTCAAAATGTCACCCACAATAGAAATTGAAACTGCTATATCTGAGCCATTCTTTAAGGTAAAGAGAAACAAAAAATGCTCCTGAATCCTTATATCAAGGTCAAATGCTTAAGAAAGAAACCTTTTTCAATTTCTAATTTTTTTTGCACCTCACTTTAAATATATATATATTTTTTTAATTTAATGGCCGCCATTTCGAAACAAGATGGCTGATGAATCTGGCCAGCGAACTTGGTCGAGGTATTGATGTATACTATCCACATGCCTTCTTACATCGAAATAGGCGAATACGTGTGTTATCGCGTGACAAATACAAGATCCTTTCAAAATGTTAGCCATGCTAGAAATTCAAAGTGCTATAATTCAACCATTTTTTAAGATATAAACAAAAGAACAAATTTTCAGAAACAAAAATGGCTCCGGAATCTTTGTATAAAGGCCAAACACATAAAAAAATGTTTTTCATTTTCCAATTTTTTAATACCTCATTTTAAATTTTAAATTTAATTTTTTTAAATGGCAACCCTTTTGAAACAAGATGGCGAATGAAGCTGGCCAACGAACTCGGTCAAGACATTGGTATGTACTATGTACAGACCAAGTTAAATAAAATTGGTTCATAAATACGCCTGTTATCGCGTGACAAAAATCAGGTCGTTTTAAAATGTCAGCCACAATAGAAATTCAAAATGCTATTACTCAGCCATTTTTTTAGATATAGACGAAACAAAAACTGTTCCGGAATCTTTGTATTAAGGTCAAACACATACGAAAAAAATCTTTTTCATTTTCCATTTTTTTTTTTTTTGGTATCTCATTTTAATTTTTTTATTTTTTAAATATTTTTAAATGGCCGCCATTTTGAAACAAGATGGCGGATGAAGCTGGTCAACGAACTCGGTCGAGATTATTCTATGTACTATGTACACACTACGGTACATCCAAATCGGTTCATAAATACGCCTTTTATCGCGTGACAAAATTCAGGACGTTTCAAAATGTCAGCCATGCTAGAAATTCAAAATGCTGCAACTCAGACATTTTTTAAGATATAGACGAAACAAAAACTGCTCCGAAATCTTTGTATAATGGTCAAATATATAAGAAAAAAATATTTTTCCATTTTCAATTTTTTGGTACCACATTTCAAATTTAAAAATTTTAAAAAAATTTAAATGGCCGCCATTTTGAAACAAAACGGCGGCTGAAGCTGGCCAACGAACTCGGTCGAGACATTGGTATGTACTATGCACACACCGAATTACATAGAATTCGGTTCATAAATACGCCTTTTATCGCGTGACAAAATTCAGGACGTTTCAAAATATCAGCCACGCTAGAAATTCAAAATGCTATAACTCAGCCATTTTTTAAGATATAGACGAAACAAAAACTGCTCCGGAATCTTTGTATAAAGGTCAAATACATAAGAAAAAAATATTTTTCCATTTTTAATTTTTTGTTAACACATTTGAAATTTATTTTTTTTTTTAAATTTTAAATGGCCGCCATTTTGAAACAAAACGGCGGATGATGCTGGCCAACGAACTCGGTCGAGACATTAGTATGTACTATGTACACACCGAATTACATCGAAATCTGTTCATAATTACGAGAGTTACAGTGTGAAATAGGTCAGATATATATATATATATATATATATATATATATATATATATATATATATCAATTTTGAACGGAGAGTGGTTTCGGGGTCTGGGGGTCATGATCGATGAAAATACACCAAAATTTTTTGAAAGCGCTTTCCTCCGAACGGCTGCAATAGGTAGCTTTTTGTAATGAAAGCTACCTAAAAGGCGGAAAAATCTTTGTGTCAGAGTTCAAACGCTTGTAACTTTGCGAAAAAAAAATCGCATTGGCATGCGGTTTTTTACAAATGGTTCAGAAGAATCTAGGGAATAATAATATGAACAAAAATAATTTTCCCTTTATACACCTATTTCTACTCAAATAACGGTCCGCTTAACAGTTTTCTGAGTGTGTTGGAAAGTGTTTCAACATCTGTGCTTGACGTATGACTTTTATTTCTTGTTTTAGAAATTACCTTGACTTGTTTTAGGAAATGCTGATATAATAATGATCTGTTTTTCAAAGTAAGTCGCAAATTAAAAAAGGAAATCGAAAGCTTTTTCATTATAACATATTTTTTACTGCTTTCTTTAAAATTCAAATATTTAGTCTTACAAAAATTATTCAAAAAATAATAAAACTTCACCTGTTTAAAATATTTTAATTAACAAGATATTAAAATCTGTAGTTAAAAGTAAAAAAAAATGTAAAGAAGAGTATTATTAAAAACATTATCTTGGTTAATTATTTACTTAATAAGCCCCGCTTGTTGGTTTTAATGTAGTGAATTTTCTACTTTTTCTTCTACAAGATAATGATATCAATTTGCAATCTTTCAACGAAATTTAATGTGTGTAAATAATAATGAAATATTGTTTTGTATTAAAGACAATTTTCACTGTTCTGTAAGGGCTCTCAGGCGTCTTAAAGCTTTAAAATTTTCGAAATTTTAACTCTTTTAGATAATAAACCGCTATTTTTTCTCAATATTTTGATATAATTGTTTCCTTGAAATACCCATTAGAACAGAAGTTATGGCTTTTAGAATTATACCCGCTCAATAGATGAAGCGGCGTTTCCGAAACTTTGAAGTCACTTTTCTCCAAATTACGTTTTTGGTCATAACGCGCATACTATCTCAAATACTTCTGCACATTTTTTCATGAAATTTTCAAAATATATGTTTCATGTTAGTCTGTATAAACTGAACCTAAAATTTCCTTGTTATTGTTCCCAGAAATGATTTTTAGGTGATTATACTGTTGAAATTTTCAAAATTTTGAATTAGCTAAATACAACTTTTCATTAAAAATATAAAAATGCTTTAAATACAAATTTATTTCAGTTCAGGTTAATTATTATAATTCTGAAGTATAAGTAGATACCGAAATTTTCATTCTAGTTGCAAAATTTATTTTGTAATCCTGCGTGTAATCTGTTATGCCCATATTCTGCGCGTGAAATGTCTGACAGTTTGGATCACCCTGTAAATGCTAATTGTGCACCTTGCCATTTTTCAAATACATTAAATGAAAGAACATACTTATATATTTTATCCCAATAAAAATTGTCTTAAAATCAAATATATTTTAAGATATTAAATGCTGAAAATGGTCTTTTTTTCATTTTATTCAATTTTAAGAGTCATGAGACCCCTTAAATTTATGCAAAAGTATTTTAAGGAACTGTTCAGATATTAGAACAGGATTTTATTTATATCTTCATCGTAAATTAAATTAATGAGATTTAAAAATTAAAGGACCTGCCTTTTTTGAATCAAATATTTCAAAATACATAGATGTACATATAAAATCAAGATAAAAAATATAATTTTGAAAAATACAAAACAACTAAATTACATAAAAAGATAACAATTCGACGCGCGCAAAGAAATATAATATAGAATATATTATACTACTGTACACTTGAAAGGTTCTTTTAATAGCTTTAGTTATTATCCTTTTCACTGGCGACAGGTATGGGGTAACAGTGCTTTTAGCCCCGACGTATCTCGGGACAAAGGGTGAGGTTGTTAAAATAATGCTAATATCTTCATAATACCCTTATGAAACCTTCGTACTTCTTACAATTTCATCGAAAACTAAATTTTATTTTTTTCTATATCAAGTTTCAAAACTGATAAGTTATAACATATGTATGATGATTAAAAGATCTAGAAGGAACTAAAAAAAATTTTGGGTAAAGTAATAAATGTAATAAAATACCACGAAAATAAATGTTTTCTGCTGATAAGAAATAAAGTGTATATAATATCCATAAATTGTCACACCCCATACCATTTCCTCTTCGAAATACAATTTTTGAAAACGTAGACGTACATATTTAATTAATTGCAGGGAGAATCTATCTGGTTAAAGGAGTTTGTGAAGGAAGGCTCTAGGGCCGGCTGGTGGTTCAATTTTTTTCAATTTTTAATAAAAGCGGATGGTTCTTGTGGTACAGTGCTGCTCAAAGCAAACAAATCAGAAAAGGCACTGTTGTCCTTTAATATTTTAAAGAAATATATGATGAATTAAAATTGGAACTTTAATATCTTGAAAAAGTCTTTTTTTTTTTTGTCTAACCCAACTGAACCTAAAATATGCCTGAGTAGACTACCTTCAACTACTTCGAAATAATAGAGTACTACAGGATAAATTTCTGACTGCCTTACATGTGGCTGATGGGGTGTTATTTCATACATTCGTCATTCACTGCTTCAACTTTTCTATGGAATTGGGTGGCGTCATCATGGGGAACTTCGTTTATTATGAAATAGCATATACATTTAAGGCATATACTGATTAAAATTTGAAAACCGAATACAATTACAAACTTCAACTTGTTCTATGATTATATATCTATGATTAGTTATTTATAGGGAAAAATTATTTCTCGAAATTTCATCACATGTAATAAAATACTACTACTACGACTACTACTAATAATAATAATTATTATAATAATTATAATACTATTTATAATAAAGATATTTAAAGGATATTACGTATAGAGTAATATGGAATAGGTGGTAAAAAAATGAAAAAGAAAAAAAATCCAAAAAACAGATTTAATGCTGCCATGGGAGCATGATCAAATATAGTATTTAGGTAGTTAGTAAATATAGTTTAGTTCATTTGCAGGAATCACAAATATAACAATCTCTTTCCGCTCTCGGACTATCAAGTCAGGCTCAAAGGTGTGTCATTTAAAGGAGGCTATTAGGGCAGTTGCGTCCGGCCCCACAAGAAATTTGATATTTTACAATGTTTGAGTCATAAACAGGTCAACCTGAAAATTTTCTCAGAAATTGCAATAACTCTAAAATAATTTGTCATTTTTGATTAAAATACAAACATTACCATCACATTTTAAGTACAAAAATTTCTATTCATCATTAATACTTGCGAAATCATTGGTATTGGAATGTCTTCAAACTGAGACACATTTAACATTAATCAGTAATTTGGCTAATTTAAAAAATATATATGTGAATAAATTTGCATCAACTGCTTCTAAAATGTGAAAAAAGATAAAAAAAAAAATATGCTCCCTTGAAAGAAAACTTTGCTCCCCACCAACACACTATAAGATTGTGAAATGACACCCCTGGCTCAGAGATAGCCAAAAAAGTATTTCACTTAATTCTCTCCTCTGTTTATTCGCAGAAAATTTCATATTCCAGAACATCCATTCTATATAGTACCATCCAGTATAGTAGATTACAAGCGGGCATGACTGAGCTAAGCTCGGTCAAAATTAGCCTTTTGTTCAATTCGATATTTCATTCTCACTGTATAATTCTTGCTGTTTAGATAAAATTGGCATGATTCTAAGCCACAGGGACCCACTAACTGAAATTTTTCGAACACACGACCTAACCAAATCTCTTCTCAAACCCGAAAACGATAGAATACAAAATTTAGTGAAAATTGCTAAAGTCATTTTATGGATAAAATTAGCTTGACCCATGGTAACTCAAAAAGGACCTACTAATCTAAAGTTATGGAACATCTGACCAATCCAAATGGTCTTCTCGTGCTAGGAAACGGTGTAATAAGAAATTTTGTGGATAAAAATTTTTTAGATGCCATTTTTTTCGATAAAACTAGCTAAACCTTGACCCATAGTGACCCAAAATGACTGGTTAATAGAATTTTCTTGAGCATACGACCTAGACCAATCGTCTTCTCGAACCCGAAAACGATAGAAAACAAAATTTAATCAAAATCATTAAAGCTGTTTTCTAGATAAAATTAACTTGACGCACAGCGACCCAAAAATGACCCATTAATCGAATTTTCCCGAACATGTAACCTAACCCAATGATCTTCTCGTGCCCAGAAGCAGTACAATACAAAATTTTGTCAAAATCGTTTGAGTCTTTTTTTAAGATACTATTAGTTTGACGCACAGAGACTCAAAAATGACCCACTAACCAAATTTTCCCGAATATGTGACTTAGCTCAATGGTATTTTCATGCTCAGAAACGAAAAAATACAAAATTTTGCCATAATAGTTTGAGCAGTTATTTTAGATACACTTAGCTTGACCCACAGTGACCCAAAAATGACCCACTAATTGAATTTTCTCGAACATGTGAAGTAGCCCAATGGTCTTCCCATGCTCAGAAACTGTATAATGCAAAATTTTGACAAAATCGTTTGAGTCGTTTTTTTAGATACAAATAGCTTGGCCCTCAGTGACCCAAAAATGACCCACTAATCGATTTTTCTCGAACTTGTGACTTAGCCCAATGGTCATCTCATGCCCAGAAACGGTATATTACAGAATTTTGTCAAAATGTTTTGGGCCTTTTTTTAGATTCAGTTAGCTTGACCCTGACCCATTGTGACCCAAAATGACCCACTAATCAAATTTTCTTGAACATGCGACCAAGCCCAATGGTATTCTCTCTCCCGAAAACGATAAAATACAAAATTTCGTCAAAATCGTTTGCTTGACCCACACTTTTCTTGACCCACAATGACCCCAAAATGACCCACTAATCGAATTTTCTCCAATATGTGACTTAGTCCATTGGTCTTCTCGTAATCCGAAACGACAGAATACAAAATTTAGTCAAAATCGTTAGAGCCGTTTTTTAAGATAAAAGTGGCTTGACCCATGGAGACCCAAGAATGACCCACTAATCGAAATTTCTAGACCATGTGACCTAGCCCAATAGTTTTCTCGTGCCGAAAAACGGTTGGATATAAAATTTAGTCAAAATCGACTGAGCCATTTTTTAGATATAATTAGCTTGACCTTGACCCATTTGACCAAAAATGACCCACTAATCGATTTTTCTCGTACATGTGACTTAGTCCAATGATAATTTCATGCCCGGAAACGGTATATTACAAAATTTTGTCGAAATATTTTAGGCCTTTTTTGGATTCAATTAGCTTGACCGCGACCCATTGTGACCCAAAATGACCCACTAATCGAATTTTCTTGAACATGGAATCAAGCCCAATGGTATTCTCGTGCCCGAAAACGATAAAATACAAAATTTCGTCCAAATCGTAGAGCCGTTTTCTAGATAAACTTTGCTTGACCCACAGTGACCCAAAAATGCCCCACTAATAGAATTTTCTCTAATATGTGACCTAGTCCATTGGTCTTCTCGTATTTCAAAACGACAGAATACAAAATTTAATCAAAATCGTTAGAGGCGTTTTTTTAGATAAAATTGGCGTGACCCATAGTGACCCAAAAATGACCCACTAATCGAAATTTCTTGAACATGTGACCTAGCCCAATAGTCTCGTGCCGAAAAACGGTTGGATATAAAATTTAGTCAAAATCGATTGATCCGTTTTTTAGATATAATTAGCTTGACCTTGACCCATTATGACCCAAAATGACCCACTAATCCAGTTTTCTCGAACGCGTGACCTAGCCTAATGGTCTTATCGTGCCCGAAAATGGTAAAATACAAAATTTCGTCAAAATCGTTAGAGCCATTTTTAAGATAAAATTTACATACACACACATACATACTCACATAATTTTTGCTCGCATTATAGTATAAGATATGAAGTCCAATTCAGACGATCCATTAGAAAAGAAAGTTACTCATCAGTGCTCAATAAGAAAAGTTCATTAACTCGAGTCATTCGTAAATTTCCTCTATAAATTTAAAAACAATTTCACTTCTATTTTTGTGTTTGTCTTTCCTGTTCTTTAGTTCAATTACATAGTTTCATTAGCATTGAGCTCGGTCAGTATTTTAAGGGATAATGGGTATGAACAAAGAATATTAACCCCATTAGGAGCCTTCTTTATTCGGTAGTTGCGGAGAGATCTTAGAGAATCAAACCCAATCGCTTTGAAGGCTTTCAGATGAACAAAAAGCATATTTGCACAAAATACGCATTGGTGCCTCAGCAGTTTGGTAATAGCTAGGATCAATGTTAGGTTGTAGATCTCCGTTTTCGAGGACGCAACAAATTCTTCACGGTTAAAACAATTCATATTGAGAGGGAATAGTCCAGTGGCTTTGAAACCATTAACTGTTGTCACCAAATCGAACTTTGAGGTAAGCTTGGGCAAACAGCTGTATTATGTCAAACCCACTCGTACTTTAGAAAGATTCTGAGTTTCTCATTAGGAATAAAATTGTCCCTTTCCGGTAAAATTTGTACTTGTGTCTTATTTTTCTCATTGTACAGTCGATAGAGAGCGGTATGAAATATTTTGACATGTTATTTGGAGCAGTATGATTTCATTTCCGGCATTATGAGATACCGGTATTCCATATAGCCCGACCACTCAATTTTTCAGATCATTACCTTCTGTTTATTTGGATGAATAGCGAAGTAAAAAACAAGAATTGCACGATATACAGTTATTATTTGTACATTATTCTTAGGGTGAATTTAGAAATATTACTCTATAGGGAATAAAATAAATTAAAAAATGAATTTCCTGAACATTTTCAAACACGAAAAAATATATTTATTCAGACAAGGCGCCATGACACCGACAGACAAGCGACACGTTCTGAAGAGCAACCTAAAGTCGTTCTTTAAGTAGTTTATGGTATTGCCGTTTGAGGCCTGCCACCTTAACTAAGAAAACCTTACACTGTAAAAAAAAAAATCTGTAGGTCTACAGATGTAAAGTTACATGCTTACTAAACTTTCAACTGTAACTGTACGAAAAAAGCTGCAAATCTACAAAACTAGTTTTTGTAAAGCTACAAAAATCTGTAACTTTACAAATGAATCTGCTAAAATTTCAGTAATCTTACTAAACTTTTATTTGTAACCCTGGCTGCAGTTACATGAAAAGTTCTCGGAATCCCAGTTTCCAAAAAAATTCTTAGTAACCTTACAGATTTTTTGATTTTCGGCGCAAAAGTGTGTCTGTTACATGAAATTTTGTTGTTGTCGTTACATGAAAAGTTCTAGGAATCCCAGTTTCCTAGAAAAACTTTAGTAACTTCACAGATTTTTTTTTACAGTGTAGAGAAACCTTAGTATTCCGTATTAGCTAGGCTATTACATGATAAACGAAGTTCCAAAATATTGTTTCCAAGTTCTCCATTGAACATTTTCATTTTGCGTCATATCTGGAGAACAGAATGTCATTCTAAAAATCATCCCCGCTTGCCTATCTGGGTATTTTTGATTGATATAAACCTGACATCTATTTTGTAATGAACGCAACAACTGTCCTATTGGAAGAAGATCTTTTCTAGAAATAACCTTATCTTTAGGAAAAATTGACAAAATATTCAACAACTTGCGTAATCATTAGATCAGTTGCGATCAGGAATATTATAAGATAATCATCATCAGTTAACTTTACGGCCATAATATAAAAACCGGAAATATTTTATCCTAGAACGCCTTCCCAAACGTTAATTTTATAGCGATATACAGAATTGGTATTCCCAAATATTTGTAGGTTAGAGTAGCTCAATAATTGAGCACCATGCATATTATCCTTGACTTTCAGAAAAAAAGCACATTCATATATGAATCAACTACGCCTAAACTACTGGTGGTATCGAGTAATCTCTTCACACATTTAATTTTTACTGAATTCTTGCCTTAGATGCGAATAATCTAATAACAGTACGCCTTTCCTTAGAATATTACAGGATACAATATTTCTAGTAATCATAAAAGATTATTGAACATTCGGTATATTTTTCTTAAAATCGGATAATTGGCACTTATCAACTAAACGTAGAACATAGCTAGAAAACCATATTAATACGTATCCTATAACTATAGTTTTTATTTTAACTTGTTTCTATTTTGCTAGTATAGTAAATATCTAAACCATATTTTAAAGCGAATTTCACCAGCTCTAGTTTTTTTTCTTTTCTAAAGGACCAAATACAGTTTATTTCGAAAATAAAATTTTCATAGCTGCCCTTTTGGATGAAAATAAGTTGAATTTCTTATCTTTCAAGTTCATATTAACGATATCTAATACACAATTGCATTTGTAGAAACTTTACAAAACATATTTTATGCTATTTTCCATTCGAATATATTGACCTAATGCTCTGAGATCTTTTTAGATATTTACTTAATCAGATATCCGAGAAATGTATTTCTTATTCTCATAAAAGTCAGAAAACATTTAGAATTCCGAGTCTATGTGAATGAATTTTCTGAACCATCCGTAGTAGTAAAAAGTTTGCCCGACTGTATAAAACGTTTCTTTAAAAAGTCGAATTTCAGGATGGTTATAAAATAAAGAAAAATTCTGATTTTGTAGAAGTGTGTACTTCGAAATTCTTCAAATAATTTAATATTAAACTAATAGATGCACATTTAGATAGATATTTAAGCCAGTGATATTTACTACGTCACATTCGAGCTCAATTTATGTGTCCCCGCAAGTTAGGTACGTAATTAAAAATATATATACACTAGGTTCCTGTTATTTAGGACATCGTTTAGTTGTAATAAATGTAAAAATAAAAAGTCAAGTGCGAGTATTATTCGCACACAGAGTGTTTAGTAGAATAGATATATGAATTAGTAATTGTATTATTTAAAAAACCGTTGCTAAAAGAATACTTTGTAAAAAACTATGCAACATAGGGTTGGGTATAATTGTGTAAATGTATATACAATGAAAGTTCAAAGAGATTTGGAACCTAAATAATATCCAATATAGCTATTCTGTATAACTCATTTTTTATTATTATGCTAATCTGTTTATGATAAAATTAATTCGGTACTGACATTAAGAGTAGTGCATATTTAAACTTCATTTGGCATTTCATAAAACTAATTTCAGCGTAGTAAAAACTTTTCTTTCTACAGTGTAGCTGAAACAAAACCTTTGTTCAAAGTTTAAATTTCGAATTGTGCTAAGCGCGCTTCGAAAGGATGTCGCAAAGTTGCCGTGTCACATTTTTTCAAATATGTTTTTAATTAACTTTTAAAGTCACTCGAGGCGTATTGACAGATCCACTCAATGCAAACTAGTCGCGAATCCCATAATATTTATGTGATTCATTCCATTTAAATTAATCTGTTTTTAACAATTTTACATTTATTACTTTTATACTGCTATTGGGTATTGCATTACACATATATATCATAAAAAATTGTTAACCAGGATTTAAAAGCCGATAGTACATAGAGTACGCCGCCCGTGTCATTAAATATATACAAACCGTCCGTATCTTTAAGGGTTAATATCTCGGCTAATTACTGACGATTTTTTTCGAAAATCATTATCAACAATGATTTTATACTTCTGCTACGTTAGGTACTTCCAGCGCTGCTTAACACGTTCGCTGAATGCCCGCAAATCGAAATTTGTGTGCAACGGAAAAATGCGATTTTCTTAAAAACTATATGACCTATGGTAATCGCTATAATTTTCCTGCAAGGTTTAAATTAACGTCTACTACCCCTATTTTTTCATAATTTTAGTTTCAGTAGATACGAAATTAGATAGGGGGGGAGACATATTTTTGCGCTACATTTTCGACGATATCTCTGAAAATATAATACCTAAAATTAAAAGAAATATATTTTTAAGTTCAGCGTTACGAAAGGTTTCACACGATACCCCACACAATATATAAAGAAAAGAGTTTTGTTTTCAAGTAACATAATTAGCCCCTCTAAATTTTTCCTAAATATATTTCTGAATGTTTAATAATTTGAAAATATGTGGTTCAATAGTCTTTAATACTTCTCCCAATTTGAACTGATAATGGTTCCGTTTTTACTTTTTAAGTACGCAACCATAAAGATAGAAAAAAAATTATGAAATTTATAATTGGCACAGTCATCTTATTGGAACATAACGCACAGAACCGATATGTCCCAATTAAGTAGAATCTACTGTAAATATATGCAGATATATGTACTTTGTAAAATATATCTTTTAAAGCTCTTACGATTGTTTTAAAATCTGATACAAGAAATTAAAAAAAAAAAACATGGCTTCTAATTCAAACTGGAACTTACGCTGTCTAATTTACTATTTAAAACACACTAGATACTCATCAGCGTACACATATATAAAATCAAAAAAAAAAAAAAAAAAAAAAAAAAAAAAAGTTTAAAATACATCCGACGTTCGTTGCGGAGCTCACTGTCGACATATCACCAAGTCAATGCTTGAAAGAAAAACAACACCCTAATCCTGCAAATTACTGGTATTAAATTCTTAACTTGATGAAAGATTAATATTTACGCAATAATAATCGGTATATAATAGAAGTTTATTATTATATATAGAGGCAGACATTATGTGCAGCGTTCTTATTTCTCTAGCAGATTTCAGCATCTAGAGAAATTTCAGCGAGTACCACTGTCATACTGTATCTACATGCGTGTCATAAAATGTATACTTAAGCATTATGGTTTCAGAAATTTCATAGACTCATTAACACAGACTAACTACACATATTCTATTTCAATCAAAATCTATCAATTTTTATTCTGACTTTAAATTTAAACTATTATGTGTGTAAGATGTCGTGAAATATGAACTTAAAAAAACAAACAAACCACAAACTCCCCCAAGATGAAAATATCTAGTAGATATGATTCAGTAACAGGAGATTCCAATTTGGTGGATACAAAATATCGATTTTTCAAGCATTTTTTGCATCCCGAAGCGTGTTTAATGTGTACGATTTTGAATTATTCAAACTATTTACCAAGATAAACGACTTTGAATGGAACAGCGCACCTTCAGAGAAGCCGCACTGCAAAAAAAAATCTGTAAATTTACTAAAGTTTTTCTAGGAAACTGGAATTCCAAGAACTTTTTATGTAACGGCAAGAAAAATTCCTGTAACAGACGCTGTTACAGGAATTTTTCTTGTTTCCGTTACATAAAAATTTCTAGGAATCCCAGCTTCCTAGAAAAACTTTAGTAAATTTACAGATTTTTTTTTTTTTACAGTGCGGTAGTTTTTTTTTTTTTTTTTTTTTTTTTTTTTTTTTTTTTTTTTCAGTCATTTTTCTCTAATCCGTGATTTTCAACACGCGGTACAGCATAGTGGTAAAAATGAATAATTTATTATAAAATATTAATCAGATTGGATAAATAATCGTTTTTCGGGAGGGACCGGCACCTGTTTAATGTTAAAATGAAATTGGAAAATATTTTTTTACAGATTTTAAAGCTCAAGCAATTTAATTTTCAAACAAAAGCTGTTTTGTTTTCTCAGAGTCAGTTTTAATGAAAATAGGTCGATAGACCGAAAATTTATTTGCCTTTAAATGCCCTTATTGTTTTTATGTTTGATTTGACTCTACACTGTAAAAAAAAAAAATTTGTAAAGTTACTAAAATATTTCTAGGAAACTGGGATTCCAGGAACTTTTTATGTAACGGCAACAAGAAAAATTCCTGTAACAGATGCTGTTACAGAAATTTTTGCTGTTGCCGTTACATAAATAGTTCCTGGAATCCCAGTTTCTGAGAAATATGTTAGTAACTTTACAGATTTTTTTTTACAGTGTACGAGGCACAATAGTGATGCGCGTAAACTCGTGGACGCTGTGAATACATGTTTAAAATAAGGATTGCGCAACACGTTTTTATATCTTTTACACTCAAACAATTACCAAAACAGACAAAACATACATGTTTAGTGGGAAAAAATAGTTTCGGTTTATTGATCCTTCAATCAAAAAGAAAATCTAAACAAAATCTCCACTTTTTGGTCTTAAAAAGTGCTTAACTAAACTAAGAACCCTCCTAACTAAAGGTTTCCAAATGCTTCTGAAAAAAAAGTAGTACGCGGTAATTAAATTTTTTCAATAATGTTTACAAAGTTTATATATTACGTAACCGTAATATATTAAAAATATGAAACTTTAGACTTTGAATGGTCTATGTTGAGCAAATAATAATATTAAAAAAAAATGGGAAAAAATGTAAATTTGTTCAAAAATCTTGTTTTAGTGTAACTCTTAAAAACTATAAAAGAGATAAAATTAATATAAAATTGAGACTCTTGTTTTTGAATACATAATAACTTAAGTAAATAAGAGGAAAATAAAGCTCTTTGTGTTCCAAAGTGTTAATAGGCTTAACAGCGCTTATGTTTTAAGATCGTTTCACAGCCTCTGCTGTGCTCTTAGGAGGTATTTTTCATTGAAAAATTTTGCTTTGATGTAAAGTATTTCATTATCTGGAGAATTAAGGACTATTTTTAAATAATTATGTACAATATTTTAATACGTTACTTTGTGATAATATTTATCTTAAGCTAATAAAACATGTCTCCTCGCTTATAGCAAACATTATAAGAAATAAGAAATTTATTAAAATATTTCTTTAAAAGTAAATCTGAAAACATAATAATGAAACACAAGTTGAATCAGTTACATTGTAAAGGTCGTATAATTTTATGGCCATTTTCATAAATTTTGGATTTAGAGATCATATGGGATTAAAATAAGAAACTGCATTTGGAAAAAAATCACCAATATGTCTTTTGAATTCTTGTTATGCTTAACATTATAACATTTAAATATGTATATACATACGTATATATACATATATATATATATACATATATATATATACATATGTATATAAATGCATATATATATATATATATATATATATATATATATACAGTGAAACCTCTCTGTAAGGGCCACCTGCCGTTTCACTGAAAATTCGCCCTTATGAAGGGTGGTCCTTGAATAGGGGTGACGAAATTTTCCATTTCTTTTTCTTTTTATTCCACGATTTTTAAAATCTGCATATTCTTTCAGTAACTTCTCTTTGTTTTTAACAATATTGTTTATTTGATTCTGGCTGCAATTAAACTGTGAAGCCAATTTTCTTGCAGATGTTCTTTGATCATGACAACTAGGGACTTTCATTTTGTGATTGAAATCCAAATTTACTCTTTGGCTTGATTTAGGTGCCATATTTTAAATTTTTCATAAGCCTGATTATAAAATTTCTAGTGTAAAAATTGTTCTTTAGTATGCATTCACAGTTTTAGTAAATGTGGAATCAATTTTTCTAGATAACCTGTTATCCTTTGTTTGCCCACAACAAAGGTTCAAATTTCCCCTCCAACCCAACCCCTACAGGTTGAAAAATCAAACAAAGTTCGAGGAACGCTGTTTGTTTCACTCGTGGAAAAGTTTGTGGTCCTTCATTGGGTTATCAAATCCTTCACATCTTCCCTTGCCTTCTTTGTAGCAAATGCAGTTGTTTACTGAACTCTTATCTTTTGATTCGGGAATTCAATACACCTGTTAAAATTTAAGGCACATGTGAAAAAATGGCCTTTATGAGCGGTAAGTGCGGCCCCTAATAGGAGTAAATTTAACATTATCTCTATAGGAACAATTTTCGTTCCTTAAAATATTGGCCCTTAATTGAGGTGGCCCTTGAATAGGGGTGGCCTTTAAAAGAAGTTTCACTGTATATATATATATATATATATACGTAGCATTTTGCTACCGACTTTCAGATATTTAGGCGACACCAGTACACTTCGACATAAAGTGTAGTAGAGCAATCAAAACCATCCATCCGTTATATTGAAAATATCGGATTGCAGTCAGGGTGGCGAGAAAAGACAGGCTCGAAACACATTGAGATAATTTCCCTTGCGTAATGAATATAGAAAGTCATCGTCACTTTTTAAACTGGTTTTATTGACAAAAAACATAGTAAAACACTTCCAGTAGTTATTCCATCCACTCTCAAAAATCGATCATCGCTTCATAAAACGTTAGATGTTATAAGAATAGGATCTACACATTAGAACGTTCACTCCAGGCGACGCTGCTTAATTAGACAACCAGAAAAACGTAAAATCTTCTCTCCATCGCCGATGTAACGATACTTGTGCTCCGAACAACAGCGCGCGGACGGTTACAGAACAGTAAAAGACCAATGCTAGAAGACAGGTGGGGGAGGATGGGACATAAAACAAATTACGATTCGATGGGAAAGGATGACGTCGATAAAGAACACTTTATACGGCGTCAGAATAAAAGCGCAAATAACGCTGGGGGACGCATGGAATTGTGGGTATAGAACACAAAAGAATAAATGATATTAAAACATTCGAAAGAAACAGAATGTAGTTTTAGAATAAAATGAAGAAGTAATTTAATGGGTTTTATAAGATTGGGCGAATGGATTAAGGTTTTTTAGAATAATAAAAGAATATGCAACTTTAAATGCATGAAATAAAAGACATAGGATATTAAGAAATTATTAAAGATAGGTAAAAAAGGAAAAATATTAAGAATTTGAAATAGTTTTACTAAGAAAAAGAGGCGAAAATTTTTATTATTACATGTATATATATATATATATATAACCATTAAATAAACATTACCGACCACCATCAAAAATTGTGATTATGAATGAAATGACAGTAATACAGTTTCCCCAAACACACTTAACATGGATACTAAAAACATAGAATGTAGAAGCTGCTATTTATAAAATACTGTCAGTAGTACTATATTACGAGAATTAATATGGAAGAAAAAAAGAAAAATGTGGATACCGATAAAAATAATTGAAAAGCTTATATATTAAATTACGTTATCAACAGTACAGAATTCAATTATATAAGCAAAATAGTCGTTTTCTGTGAGAAAAAAAAGCTAAAAGCTGAAAATTTTTTTCTCCTGTACTCAAACGACTAATACGACCAAAAGAATAGTTTCAAGATGAAAACAGAATGATATTAAATGACATGAAATGGAAAAAGCAATACAACATTTTAAATATTTAATTTATAGCAATGAAAAATAGTAATATTACACAACATACCTAATATAATCCCAGTTTTATTTAATCAAAATGCACTCCTGCATATGGTATCCAAAAGCATGACAAGTTTAAGGTTATTTTTGCAGTTAAGTTAACACAGATATTAAAACCTAATGGTTGCAGTTAATTCATTTGGAAATACCGTGATAAATATAATATAAACAGAAAATAATTACAATATTAGTGTTTAAAATACATATTAACACTTTTAAATTTCTTAACTAAAGTAAAAAATCCCAAAACTATTATTTTACTATATCGCCAATAACCAGCATTTAGTACCACCTAGTGCTGAAAATTGAAAATATTACTCTAATAGAAACTACAGACAAAATGCAAATTAAATTTTGGTGCTGTCATCTAGTATGATAAATTAAAACTATTATGATCAAATGTCATAAGAGTAACCAAATTGAAGTGAATCCTTTCAAATTTTACCAACTTCTTTACCCCACAAATCCTAATAAATAAATAATACCATATTATATATCATTATTCACAAAAATATTAAATAAATACAAATGTTAATATAATGCATACAATATATTCTACTACCACACCCAATTAATCTATACGGAGAATTTAAATTATTTTATAACATTGATAATATTATATAGCTATATGCTATAACATAAAATAATTTATATAAAATAAAATTATAAAGAAACTTTAAGAATTACTATTAAATATGAAAAGTAATTAATTAATAAAATGAACAGGAAAAGAAAAATGGATGTTTATAGAACTTTGTGAGGAACTTCAGTGCCCAAAGGCCTAAAGTTCACAAATAAAGTGTGTGGTTTATTTTCATATTAGCCATAAAAAAAGATAACGAATATGAATTTGGGGCTAACAGACACAAAAAACCGATAATTAATCATTGAACACTAAGTTCAAAACTAAACAAGATTAAAAATGATTGAGGAATAATAAAAAACTAATAACCTAATTTTAATACAAACTGTAATAGCTGTAGTTATATCAAATATACTTATTATGCATATTATTCTCTATAAAGGTGGTATACTATTAGAAATTAATATGATATTGTCCTGAGTAGACTAAAAATTAAAAACAAATTAATTGTTAACTTGAGTAAATATTAATGAAGCTAAATAAATTCAATATGAATTGAAATATAACTTCACCATATACATATAAAATATCGAATGAATATCCATTATAAAATGTGTATTAGCAATGTAGTTATAATTCAAATGCCCCATCTTTTTTTTTTATATATTAACCATTTCGTATTATCCAGACAACACCACCGTACTCTAACATCTACCCACCCAACCGTCCTATAATAATTTTTTATTATTATTTTACAATTTTTAATTTTTTATAATTATTTTCTTATTTTATAATTTTTTTTGTAATTTTGTTTACGCATGTGTTAATTTGTTTTTTAAAGATCATTTAAGGGCTAATTGTATATTATAGAATATATGAATTTTTTTGGAAAACCATGATTTAATGCATCATAAATTAGTTTTTTAATATTATTGTTAATTAGATGAGAAGAACATAAACATTTTATTCTATATAAATGATTAAGTATTATATTTCGACATACAGAATGATGAAGACAATATTTAAAATTTGTAAATGTATTAACTTTGAATTTAAATTCTTTACGTTTATCATATAGATCTGTTATTGTTTTGTTGTCTTTTATTTTAATTTTAAGATCTAAGAATTGTTGTTAGATAAGAGGTTTTCCGTTAATTCCAAATTAGTGGGATAATCTACTGGAAATTGAGAAATATTAGTTTGATCAGTGGCAATTAAAATTATGTCATCAATATAACGATATAAATATAGATTATTATTAGTAAAAGTACGTTCATAGTGATATAAGTATAAGTCTGATAATAAACTGGATGTACAACCACCTTGTGGTATACCGACGTGCTGTAAATATAATGTGTTATCTTGTAAGATATAATTATTATAGATATTGAAGTTTGTTAAAGATTTAAAATAAGCGATATCTATATTAAATGGTAAATACAGTTTTTGATGATACTTTTTAAATAATGCATTTATAATATTATGTAAATCTGATAAATCTATATTATTAAAAAGATCTTTGAAGTCATATGTCGTTATATTATATAGACAATTAAGATTTTTCATAATATTAACCAGTTGATAGCTATTTTTTATACAATGTGTATTATCATTGTTTGTAGTCAGTATATATATTTGATTAAGAATTTTTAATAGAAGCTTATTGGCTTTATTATTATATGTATTGCAACCAAAAGTTACAGTCCTAAATTTAATTGGAGTCTTATGAAATTTGGGAATAACAACTAAATAAGGATAATTAAAGTTAGTAGAGAGAATATTTAATAGTTTATAATAACTTTAAATTTTACGATTATTTACAATTACATTTTCATTAGTTTTTTTAATAGATTTATCAGAAGAAATACAGGATGGAAGAAGTTGGTGATAATAAGATTTACATATGATTGCATAATTATTAGGAGATTTGTCTTCATATGTAATAACGTAGTTTTTTTGTAATTTAGTTATTTGTTGGAAAAAATGCTTTGTGTTCATAGCAACCAAATCAGAAATATTATATTTTAAAGCCATTAGTTAAATTTTCAATAACTAATATTTTCCATTGATTAAAATATGCAATAGGTTTATTGTAAGAGTTTAAAATTTTATATATAAAAATATCTATGTCATATGAAAACTGTTTGATAATAGATTTAACATTAAATTTAGATGGGAGTCTATATTTAGTACCATAACTCATTAGTTTTTTCAATTTAAAATCATTAACAATATTAAGATTTCTAGTGATAGTCCATGATCATTGTTTATGTATTTTTTTAGAGTGGGATCATTGCATTTACACGGAAAATTACTTGCAGCAGATGTATTTTTTGAAATATATATATATATATAATTTATATATAATAATTTATATATATTAAATTAATATATATATATATATATATAATTTAAATTTTCCGTATAGATTAATTGGGTTTGGTAGCAGAATATGTTGTATGCATTATATGCTATTTATATCCTAATAACTTGTTATTGCATCTGTTACAGTTAAATTTCATTATAAACATTTTTATTTATGTCTTTATGCTACATAGTATCTTAAGAATAATAATTGTGTAATAATAATTGATTAAGAATAATCTGTTCTCTAATAACATTTATATTTATTTAATAGTTTTGTGGATATTGATATATAATATGATACTACTTATTTATTAGGATATGTAGGGTAAAGCAGTTGGTAAAATTTGAAAGCACTAGCTTCAATACTGTTACCATGCTACCTTTATTTAAATACATGGAAATATTAATTACTAGGGTTATAATATCCATTTTCATTACAACTAAATATAATTATATAAATGGACAGTTAAATGATTAATAATTATATAACTGGCTAAAGATTGTTAAAAATACTATAACGCGAAACAGATTGAAATGGAGGTGGGAAAGGAAGGAGGCAATGATTTATTTATTCAATTAATAAAAAAAAAATTTGAAAGTCTTTTATCTTTTTTTTTTATTCTCTTTTAACTATCTGATATTGTAAAAGAAATACATAGCTTTTGTAATAAGATCAAACTACTTTTATTTTAGCATACTAGATGGCAGCGCCAAAAATTTAATTTGTATTATGTCTATTGCTTTAGTTAGTGAAATATTCTTTAGTTTTTCTTTCAACACCAGTTAGCATCAATGCTAGTTAAAGGCGATTATGTAGATTAATACTTTTGGGGATTTTTTACTTTAGTTAAGTAAATTTAAAAGTGTTTATCGGTATTTTAAAGACTAATATTGTAAGGGTTTTCTATTTGTATTAATTAATTGCATTTATCAAGGTATTTCAAAATGGATTAACTGCAATCATTAGGTATTTTTATCTGGGTTAACTTAACTGCAAAAATAACCCTAAAGTTATATGGGTAATGGATAACATGTGCAGTTGTGTATCTGGATTAAATAAAAATGGGTTTGTATTCGTAAGCTGTGTGTTTTTACTATATTTCATTGATATAAATTAATTATTTAATATGGTTGTATTGTTTTTTTATACATTTCATGGCATTTAATATTATTCTGTTTTCATTTTGCATCTATTCTTTTAGTCATGTAGTCGTTTGGTTACAGGGGAAAAAAATTTCTGCTTTTTGTTTTTTTTCTAACAGAAAACGACTATTTTTCTCATATATTTGAATTATGTACTCTTGATAACGAAATTCAATATATAAGCTTTTCAATTTTTTACCGCTATCCATATTTTTCTTTTTTTTTCCTTCCATATTAATACTCGTAAGATAGTACAAGGGACTTTACTTTGTACTTTACAGCTGGTATATACTATGTTTTTGGAATCCGTGTTATGAGTGTTGGGGGGTACTGTATTTGTTATTGTCATTTCATTCATAATATCGCAGTTGCAGTTTTTGTTGGTGGTCGGTAATATTTATTTAATGGTTACATATATATATATGCATATATATATATATATATATATATCCAGGAGAAGTCCCTTTAATTGCCTTCGAGGAGGACTTAAAGGAATCGACTGGGAGCGGAGACTTAATGTCCAATCCGCACCTTCCACCGGTACAGTCTGTTAGTACCCTTGCCTAGTGCATGGGGAACGAACGCGGATGGGCTTACTCCAACCCGCTTGGCCAGCGTGGAGGAATTTGGCCACCTACCCTCCTTATTTTACCATGAATTCAATGTTCCTGGTTACGGCAGCGATCAGAAAGACATGAAGACAGAGGGTGCTAAGAATAACCGGGCTCGGCTAGGCTGCCATAAGTTGATGACCTTGGCTACGTATAATGGACGATCCCTATCTTCGGAAAATCGTTTACAGGAACTTGAAGAAGAATTAGAAAGAATCAACTGGGACATCCTAGGATTATGTGAAGTAAGAAGAAAAGGAGAAGAGAAGATAGATCTTGCCAGCGGACATGTATTATACTACAGAGGCACAGAAGATGGAAGAACAGGCGGTGAAGGATTTCTGATTCATAAAAGGTGGAAGAATCACATCGTAGAATATGATAGTGCATCAGATAGAGTTGCAAGGTTAGTAATACGATTGTCCAGAAGATACAAGCTGCAAATTACCCAAGTTTTTGAACCAACAGTAAGCTATACTGATGAAGAAGTTGAGGATTTCTATGAAGAAGTAGCTTCAATGCATCAAAAGGGAAAATGCTACATAAAATTATTAATGGGAGACTGGAATGCTAGAATTGGAAAAAAAGAGAAAGGTGAGTTATCAGTAGGAAATCATGGATATGGGGTGCGAAATGAAAGAGGAAACAGATTGATTGAGTTTGCAGAATGTGAACAGTTGTATATCATGAATTCGTTTTTCAAAAAAAAGCCACAAAGAAAATGAAAATGGCGTTGTGCAAATGGCTCAACAAGTGAAATCGACTACATCTTAACAAACAAAAAGCATCTTATTCAGGATTGCAGCGTTCTCAATAACTTCAATACAGGAAGTGATCACAGGTTGGTTAGATGCAAACTGCTGTTAAATACTAAAGTGGAAAGAATGAAGCTTTTGCAACACTCAAAGAAATCAATCGATATAATAAATCTCCAGAAACATAAAGAAGAATTCCATTTGGAACTTAAAAACCGTTTCCAAGTACTTCAATCAGCTTTAGAAGAAGAGCAAGATGTTACAGTAGTGAACAAGAAACTAACCAGTACTCTACAAGATATTGCAAAGAAGATAGCCGGCGATGCACAAGTAAAGCAGACAAAGAAAATAACAGAAGAAACAAGAAGATTGATGAAGAAACGCAGAGAATTTAAAATGAAGAAAAACGATCCTAAATCAAGAGTTGAATATGCTGAATTATGTAAAACGGTAAGAAAATGTGTTACAGAAGATATCAGAAAATTTAACTCTGATCTTGTCAAGAAAATTCTAGAAGATAACAAAAGTTTAAAATCAGCTAGGCGAAAACTTTGTGTTGGAAGAAAAGGTATTTTTGCACTAAAGAGGGCAGATGGAACAATCACCAAAATCAATAAAGAAATAGTACACATTGTCGAAAAATTCTATAACGATTTATATAAATGTGAAGATCAGAGGGAAATCAACTTATGTGATCCACGAGAAAACTTAACAGAAACCGATGCCATAATCCCAGTGACGACAGACGAAGTTTTACAAGCCATTAAATTTATGAAAAAAGGTAAATGAACGGAGAAGATGGAATTACAATCGACCTTATCAAAGAAGCAGGAGAAGAATTTGCAAAAATGCTATCCTTACTGTTTTCCAAATGTCTCCAGAAGTCAGATGTACCAGAACATTGGAATAATGCTGTGATGGTGCTACTTTACAAGAAAGGAGAGAAGGAAAACATTAAAAACTACCGTCGAATCAGCTTACTGTCAGTGATTTATAAAATTTTCACCAAAGTTTTAACGGCAAGACTTGAATCAGCTCTGGACTCAGCTCAACCTAGAGAAAAAGCAGGATTCCGAAGTGGATTCAGCACAATAGATCATATCCAAACGGTAAGGGAACTCATAGAAAAACATAAGGAATATAATTTACCTCTTTGCCTTGCCTTTATTGATTATGAAAAAGCATTTGATTCGGTCTACACATCAGCAGTAGTAGAATCTCTGGAGGACATTGGTATAGACAAACCTTACATCAATATTATAAAGAAGATCTACAAGAAAGCAACAGCAACCATCCGCTTGGACAAAGGAAAAGCAAAGATCAAGCTTGGAAGAGGGGTAAGACAAGGAGACACCATTTCGCCTAAGCTTTTTACTGCTGTCTTAGAAAATATTTTCAAGAAGCTGGATTGGGAAAACAAAGGGATTAGAATAAATGGGGAATATTTAAGTCATCTCCGATTCGCTGACGACATTTTAATTTTCAGTAACAGTCCTGAAGAATTGGAAAATATGCTAAAAGGTTTGGCAGAAGCTAGCATTAATGTGGGATTAAAAATAAACTTGGAAAAGTCTAAGGTGATGTTCAATTCATTTGCATCAAAAAAGAAAATCGTCTACAACAACACTGAAATTAAAGAAGTGCAATGTTATGTGTACCTTGGGCAAGAAATATCATCTGATAATAGTATCATGAATGAAATCAATAGAAAAATAAGAAATGGATGGAGTGCTTTTGGGAAGAACAATATTATTCTGAAGAGTAGCATGCCCCTGTGTTTGAAAAGAAAGGTATTTAACCAATGTGTTTTGCCTGTGCTAACATATGGAGCAGAAACATGGACGCTAACAAAACGGATGGTACAAAGATTACAAACAACACAGAGAAGTATTTAAAGATGTATGCTAGGTATAACTAGAAGAGACAGAAAAAGAATAACCTGGATAAGAAGTCAGACGAAAGTTTTTGACATCATTGAAAGAATTAAACGGCTAAAATGGAAAAGGGCTGGGCACATCGCAAGAAGACAAGACAATAGATGGAGCACAAACACCCTACAGTGGTATCCCAGAGATGTAAAACGGCCAAGAAGACGACCTCAAGTAAGATGGAGTGATGAAATCAGAAAAGTAGTCGGTGTAAATTGGATGACTAAAGCACTAGACAGGAAACATTGGAAAAATCCGGGGGAGACCTACATCCAGCAGTGGATTGAAAACGTTTGATGATGATGATGATGATGATGATATATATATATATATAGCTATTCTTCTCCAAAATTTACTATTCACAAAAAAATAAACTTACTGAACAGCAGTAAGTAGGCTTAATTTATCTAATTGATTTTTCCAAAATTCTGTGGTATGCGTATTTCATCAGGCGCAAAGAAGACGTGCATCTACTATGAAAGCAGCAACAAGACAATCTTGATACTGCTTTCATAGTAGAAGCACGTCTTCTTTGCACCTGACGAAGAAAGTGTAAGTTCTTCCGAAAGGCCTAGCACATTTATATTTTTGGATGTAGCTATAAGAAGATCTTTTGGTTCTTACTGTTTCACACCAGTTTCACTCATATCCTTTTGATGGGTATTCCTGTTTCAATATTTCTATATTAATGCATATAAATCCTTGATTAGCTGAGTATATTTAAAGAAATTGTGTTTATTTTCTAATACCGATGATTGGTTTGATATTAAATTTTAAAAGCTTAAAAAAGTTGCAAAATTTTGAAGAAACGGGGATTGCACGTATGCATTTAAATAAAAGTAAAAGAACCTTTGTATGGGTTAACAATTCCAACTACTATAGGTTATGTTTATTATTTTAATTCTTATTCTCTTATAATTAATCAATGTAAATTCTAATTTTTATTTTCTCAATCTGTATTTTTATATTTGCTATTCTATTCTTGAACTTTTTTGCGATTGAGACACAAATTATAATAATTCTGAATAGACAATGTTCTTAAACTTCAAGTTTATATCATTTGATTTTAATTTTCTCGGAAAATATTTATGGCTTGTACTTTACACAATGAGTAATAAAAATGTTAATTATTTCTTAACTATCTATAAAATTATGTTTTTCGTTTCTGAACTTTTTGGGCACGGCAAATTCCGACAAAAGGACAAAAATGTAAACTGTAAAATTTCAGCATTTTTTTCGGGTTCCGGAGATTGAAAAAAATAAAAATTTTTAGATTTTCCACCATATTTCAAATACATGCACCCTACAAATAAATTCACAATTTTGGCGTGACTCTGAGTCCGGCAGTGCCGAAAACTTTGACTTCGAGAAAAAATTCATTATCTTAGAATTAAGGACAAATTTTAAATAATTATATATAATATTTTAATACGTTAGTTTGAGGATAATATTTGTTTTAAGTTAAGAAAAACTTTCTCTCCACTTAGGAAGCAGAATAAGAAATAAATTTATTCGAATATATTTTTTAATTAAACCTGAACTTTTGTGTCATTTTCAAAAATATAGGATTTAGAGACTATACAGGGTGACCTTAAACAGATGTGTTATACTATATGAGTTGATTAAGGACACTGTAACAATCATTTATTGCATAGGAATGTGTGGGCGCAAGTGTCGCGTTGAGGAACAAAAAGAGGAAAGAGGCATGAAAGAAATGTTGATTAACAGCGTCATCGATAAGTGCTATGTTTATAGCAAGTGTTTAAAATTACGTTAATCAACAGTACTAATACACGCTTGTCAGCATTGATGAAGCAATTGGTGTACAAATTCAAAGATGGCAGATATTTCAGAGACACATGCAACAGAAAGAGATATACAGGCGACGAGATCATCAGCGAAGTTAACTGGAGTCACATAAACAATGTTCTTCAGATGTCCCCATAAGAAGTAATCCAGGGTCGATAAAGCGAGAGATCGGGATAGCCCAGGCACTCATCTAGCACCCAGAGGCAGACAGTTTTTATCGTATTTTTCTGGAAGAACTTTTACCAGATCTACTTCAAGACAGTCCGATCGCCATTCGTAAGCGACTGTGGTTTCAGCCCATTTTAGCACTGTTTTGTGGAATTGCATGAAGCCTCTTTTGAGGAGCGATAAATTGGGACGAGCATTTATGCTTTTCCAGGAGGATCTAGTCTCTCGAATGTCCGTTGCTACTTCACGTATGCGTGAAATACCTGACATCTTTGAATTTGTACGCCAATCTCTCTATCGATGCCGCTAGTCATATATGACGAAATTTGAAGACTTATTGTAAGCACAGCACTTGCCAATGACGTTCTCATTAAACATTCCTTTCATGTCTCTTTCGTGTGTGTGTGCCTCAAAGTGTCACTTGCGCCCATATATTCCTATACAAAAAATGATTGTTTCAGTGTCCTCTATACACCCTTAAAGTTTGACCTATGTATTCAGAGACAACCTGTATCTTATACTATAATGCGAGCAAAAATTATGTGTGTGTGTGTGTGTATGTAAATTTTATCTTGAAAACGGCTCTAACGATTTTGATTAAATTTTGCACCTTACCGTTTTCGGTCACAAAAAAACCATTGGGATGGGTCTCGTGTTCCAGAAAATTCGATTAGTGGGTCATTTTGGGTCATAATGGGTCAGGGTGAAGCTAATTATATCTAAAGAACGGCTCAATCGATTCTGACTTAATTTTGCTTCTAACCTTTTTCGGGTACGAAAAGACCATTGGGATGGGTCACGTGTTCGATAAAATTTGATTAGTATTAGTGGGTCATTTTGGTGATAATGGGTCGGGGTAAAGCTAACGGCATCTCAAAAAGGTAGAAGCAATTTTGACATTTTTTTTTTGTTATACCGTTTCACAGCACAAAATGACCATTGAAATAGCTCACATGTTCGATAAATTTCGGTTAGTGGTTTTTTGAACCAACGTGGGTCAAGCTTATTTTATCTAGAAAACGACTAACGATTTCCACTAAATTTGTATTCCATCGTTTTCAGGCTCGAGAAGAACATTGTGTTAGATTGCATGTTCGAAAAAATTCGATTAGTGGGTCATTTTGGGTCACTATGTCTCAGAGTCAAGCTAATTGCATCTAAAACAGGAAAAATGATTCAGTGGGAATAATATATCGAGATAAACACAAAGCTAATTTTGACCGAGCTTAGCTCGGTCTTTCCTGCTAGTGTGATTAAAAGGAGAAACTGTATCGGATAAAAGCATCAATAAGTCATTTTAGTTCTCTATATGCTTAAGCATTATAACATTTATTAGCATAATATTACATAGCTTTTTTCTGAAATTTACAATTGACAAAAATGTTGGTTATTTTTTATTTTGTAAAGAATTTTAAGTATTAATATCAACCTGCAATATCGATTTTTCAAATCTGAAACTGATTGAACATCTGTAAATTAGAGATCTTGTTATTTTATATTTAATCTAGACTATGTAGTAGTAAGTGTACTTAAAATTTAGATCTTTGTCGTGATAAAATCCTTCCAAAAGAAGGTCTTATTTATCTAATGGGTTTTAACAGATTTTTTTGGCATGTGTGTTTAAGTTTCAAAACATCAACTTTAAAATTTAATATACTTATTTCGCTCAGTATATTAAAAAAGAATTGTTTATTCTATTTATAATGATAATTGGTTTGATGTTAAATTTAAAAAATCTTAAAACAGTGGAATAGTTTTGCAGTAACAGTAATTGCACGCGTGTGTTTACATAAAAGAAAAAGAACGTCTGTATTTATGGATTAACAATTTCCAATTTCTAAAGAATATTGTTATTATTTTACTTCTTATTCTCTTATAATCAGTTGCCGTAAATTCTCATTTTATTTTATTGTTATGTTTGTTATTCTATTCTTGAACATTTATACGATAGATGCACATTATATAATATTTTTGAATAAACATTGATCTTGATCTTTAACGAAATATTCCTTGTTTTTAATTTACTCGGCCAACAGCTATGGCTTGTTAAATATTATGTACTTTACACACTAAAAAATAAATTTTTAATTTTTCTTTACTATCTATCAAATTAAGTTTCAATCACAATCAAAATTAAATCAAATTACGTGCGTCTGAGTAAAAAAAAAAAAAAAAAAAAAAAAGAAGAAAGAGAGGGAGAGAAGCAAGAGGAGTAAATGGCGTAAAGGGTCAATTTCGTCGTTACGTCGGGTCCAAATGAACCGAAATATCGTAGAAAATTGTAGGGTAAAAAGTGAAAACTTTACTATTTCCGCGTTATTTAAGATTTCGCAAACTCGAAAAAAAAAAAAAAAAAAAAAAAGGCAAAAAATTTTTACAGTTTCGGATTATTTCAGATCCCGCAGACTCGAGTTAAATATAGGGTAATTTGTTAGAATTTTGACGGATTTTTTAATTGGTCCAGACCTGAAAAATCCAATGGAAAGGTAGAAAAAAGGAAAAAAAAAACTATATCCCCATTTATTTAGTTTCCGTGTTATACATAAATGAGTACAAGATTTTACATTTCGATGGTACTTCTGGTTCCACAGACCCGTAAATTCCGTGAAAGAAAATTTACAATTTCTGCGTTACTTCGGCCTCTGCAGTTCCAAAAAAATATTACAGAAGCAAAGAAAATAAAAGGCAAATTTGCAATTTCGACGTTAGTTCTGGTCCAGCGTATCAAAAACAACTAAATGACAGAAAGAAAGAAAATAAACGTATAATTTTACTATAACTTCAGAAGATGTTTAAACATTAACTATTACAGGTGAGCAGCACATATAAAAAAACTTTAATAACTAAATAAAACTTTAATAACTAAAATTAAAAAAATAATAAGATAATTAATTTATTATAAGATATTTATAAGATAATTAATATTAATTAATTTATCTACATTTAAGTCCCCCTAAGAGGTTAGACTGCAACATTTTCAGGCTAACAAAATTGAGTGAATTTTAAATTAGAGGAAGAGATACTTCAAATAAAATGTTGAACTTTCATATTTTGCATGACAGATTTTGCTCTTCACTTGATGAAAACATTCCATTGTCTATAATTTAAATTAAATTACTTAGCACATAATGTTTGCTTGTTTCATAAATATTTTAAATAAATATCTTTACTGATTTGACATTTAAACTTTCCATATTTAGGAAGAAAATTTTCACTCTTTATTTGGTAAAGCCATTAAATCTTCAGTGAATTAAGATAAGTCTATCAAATTATGTTTTTTTTTAACATTACGGATAATAGCAGTACTTATGCTATTCATATATGTTACTTCATTGTCTTACGTTTACAGTTGTGATGTAAATTGCTATCGGTGTTTTGCATTGAAAATTCTTCAGGGTTTTTCACTTTGTGTCACCTCTCATGTAATTTCTTGCTGATACAGAGTAATGACACAATTGCATAAAGTAAATTTTTATACAAAATAGTGCATTTTTATACAATATGTATCTTAGTATAGTACCTGCGTGGAAAGCAGATGTGTTGCATTTACATTGCATATGATTTTGGAATTCTTGAGGAGAAAAGAAATCTAGTATTATTGTAGATTTGGAGAAACGTTATAACATTAGTTTTTTGTGATACTAAATTTTAATTTCAGTTGGTTAAACAGAAATTGCGAAAATTATGTGCTGGAATTTGCGTGATTTTTGACACAAAACGTTATTTTTCAAAAGTGTAGGGGAGAGTATATATAAGTCCATATTTCGACCGCCGCTTTAAATGGACCGCTGTAATTCTGCCGTTAATTACAGAACGACACGCCATCTACCTCTGAAATCATAGTCATCACAAAGACATAATTTATGATTAGAAGCAGCACCCGCTTTCTACGTGCTGTTGTCAGACAATTAAAAAAAAACCCCTAAAATTAGCTGTTTTGATCTAATTTTTTTTCTTACTGAACGTAAGTGAATACTTTAAAACCAAAGTAAGTTGCTATGTTTTCATATACGTATCTAAATTCACGTGTTTATTTCGCATATTTTTCACGCGGATTTGCTTGCTTTCGTTTTGGTTCTTAGTCTTGAGATTAACTGTTTTAAAAAATAGCGCAGCTGCCTTAATTGAAGCAATTGGAGTTGTTTTATTTGAACCAGATACCCGATCATAAATTGAAAAAAGTAAGTAATGAATTTCAAGGGCTGTACGCTTTGGACACTATTTTTTATTTTTTTATTTTATCATCGATTACTATTTCCCCCCAAAAGCCAAAGAATCATTGGAAATGTTATCTCCCTTACCAAAATCCGTTAAGTCAAAGTACAGACTGAGCCAAAAAAAAAACAGCTATATTAACATCTTCGCCGTATAAAGCAAACTTTAAAATAGAACCAAAAAAAAAAAAAAGAAAAAGAAAAAGGAAGCTCTCAACGTACAAAAGCAATTGGAACATCAAGTTTTGAAAAAATAGGCGCAATTTAATGGGAAATAATATGATAGAAGGGAAGAACTACGGGCATAAGATAAAGAAAACTTACGTTGAAAAAAAATGTGTTATGATTCAGAACCTAAAAATAAAATCAAGACAGTGATAACTGGAGTTTGCCTAATTTGTAAGTAAAGTAAAATAGTAGAAATCAATTCAATGTTCAGATTGCCAAATATGGTTCCATGTTGTGTGGGCTGTAATAAAAAATGAACAAGAGAAATTCAAGTTTAAGCCTTGCATCACTTCTTACATGATATTCAAGTAACTGGCAATTAGTTCCATAATTTCTATTCTTAATTACTTATAACTTTGATTTATATTTTGAATGCATTTTGATTTAAAACAGTTACTCTTACTTTCTGACATTTGATTTCATTATATTCCATTGCTGTTGTTTTGTTTTATTGTTTCATTAATCGGAAGCCTTGCTTTTAATAAAATTAGTTATATTCCCTACTCATTAAAGCAGCCCAATATTTTTTGGTCCAATTTAGGAGACTTGGGATTCAACTTTGGCGACCAGTCGCTGAATTTGAATAACTTTTGTCAAAATTTTCAAATTAAAATAAAACTTAAGATTTTAATAAAGAAATAGTTCTAAAGATTTATATAGTTAGTAGATGAATAGATTGACTACGTGTAGTGATATTTTGAAGATATTTCAAAAAGGAAGTGAGGTACACTTGAAAATAAATTCAGACCAAATCTGGTTTGAAATAAGGTCCAAATTCGGCTATTCTCCCCTATTGTTCTTTTAATATTTGGTTTAAAATTTTGGAGCAAAAGGAATCTAGTGCTTTATCAATCCTACCTGCCGCAGCGAGCGGCCCCTTTTCGTCCGTAGCCCTTTATTCTTCTACTTATTCCGACTCTCTTGCGGAAGCAAGGTTCATATTTCCCCAGCCACGTCCAGAGTATAAGAGACTCTAGCGGAAGCAACGTTGAAAAAAAATAATTCAAAAATTAATACCGGACAAATTTAAGAGTGAAATTACACAAATTCAAGACACCGAAAAGCGGGAAGGGAGGGCTCGGTATGGCCATCCAGGGAAACCCAGTAAATGCTTTAGAGTTTTAGTGCAGTCCCTGGGGGAAGACACCAGAACCGAACCGCCCCACCCTCCGATTCCGAAAATTTATTATTCATTGAACTTCATATACAATGCCAATCACAATTGGTTACCCAATTATTCTGGGCGAACCACGCTCGGGGCCCTGAAGCTACCCACCAACCGCTGCTACGTCGAGCTTTTGCACTTTGACAATATTTAGAAAAAGCTTTTTGAATTAAAATAAATGCTTTACAAGAGAAAAAGAAAATATCGAATTGTTACCCAATGAAACACTTTCCTTTTAGTGCCTTTTCGACAAATTTTAACAACCATCTATAAAAAATAATTAATTAAAAATAGTATATGATTTTTTAAAAGTTAAATGGTCAATGATTGTACACTTGAATGCATAGCTGCCAACTTTTGCGCTTTTCTGTATCAGAAAAATTTAATAGACACTTTTGTCTCATTTAATCGGCAGATTATGGTGGTTCAAAAAGGTAAAATTTATTATTAAATTTTTGTTGTACAAAAAAGCGTACAGAAAATGCTGTGCAAAATGTAAGAAGTTTAAACTTTCTTCCTCTTTTTTTTAAAGTACAGCTGACCAAAGCTACTACGTAATGATTTCTAAATTTAAATATGTCGACAGACAATTTTTGTTTCTGTAGAATAAATTGTTTCATGAACCCTGAATATGTGAAAATATGTTTTTATTTCTTCGCATTTTTTCGGAAATTTTCATTTAAGCACGTTTTTTTTCAGCATCTATTTAGATTAAAAATATTTCTCTTTCCAGTTTTAATGAGAAATTGACGTAAAAAAAAAAAAGAAAAAAAAAATCTAATAATTCCTATCGTTTTTCCCGTTCTCTGTTTACCCACTAAAATAGAGTAATTCACACTAGATTAATTTTAACGCAATTATTCTAATTGGTAAATAAACCATATCAGATGTAAATTTCCAACTCCGGATCTGGATCCGAACCAGGGATTTCTTGGCTGAAGCCGCCAATGCCCTATCATTTGAGCTATGCCGGATGAAATCTGGTGGAACTTTTCACCCAGCTAATCTTATTGATTATAGCATCTGGTCTGAAATCTCGTTCAGCTCAACAGAATAAATCGCAGTTAATGGAACTCCAGAAACAGCTGGATACGTAATACGTAAATTTTTAATTTGTATGGTGAACTTTCTAAAAATAATTAAAAACTCTTATGATAATTAAAAACTCTTATGATGCTCAGCAGCGTACACATAAATAGAAATTATGTTAAAAACACATTAAAAATTAATCTCAACGTTTCATGCTCTTTCTAATGAGCCATCATCAGAGGAGAGGGTTCTTGACCTCCACGAAGCAAAGTTACAAACAGCACAATCACTTTCACTACATCAAACTGAAAACATTTCAGTAACTGAACATTAAACAATAAAATCAATATTGCATCGGATATGGCGCCATCTGTCGGTAGGATATAACACTATTATCAGAAACTAGGAAAAACCGAAATTAACATTACAAATGTACTTCTTTTAAAATATTTAACCAAACATTAGAAATCTGAAATGATATATTATCATTGCATACTTCGTTTTTTCTCAGACTAATTTCTATGGATTCACGTATAAGGGCTTTAAGAGGGTTGGAATATCTAGGAATAAGTTTTACATCATCAAAATGAACTGCCTTGACACTGCCTTTAAATGCTAATCTAGATAAATCTGTAGACTGTCTATTGAATTTTAAATCTGTTTTATGTTCTTTAATTCTTTCAAGCAGGCAACGTTTTATCATTCCAATATATGAAGTTAATAGACCATAATTGAGTTGCATAGGAATTTCGTAAACACCAGAATGAAATAAACTTAGATTTGTTACAGAAGATCAGTGATTGAAGTGGGGGAGAAGGGACAGTAATGACAATTTGAATATTTAGTTATTGGAGTAAAATTTACAGTTATTTTTTTTAAATACTTTTCGAAATTGTAGAAAAGCATTGCGGAATACATTTTATGCTAAAGAAAATTATATAAATGATAAAATGTAGCATATAACACCAAGGGACACAAATTACGCACTTATTGGAGAATCGCCCACATGTGATATCGGGTGTTCTTTTCTGGATCATAATTTAACTTAAGAGTAATTTTAATTAATGTAATAAAACATCAGATGTTTTAAGTGCGAGTAATAAGCCAAAATTACGTCCACTACTAACATACCACGATATTAAAATATTTATTTGGTTAAAAGACGTTATAAAAACACATTAAAAGTAAATTAAAAATCTATATTTACATGTTTCAACTTTTCTTTTTTTTTTGTTAATGCTTTTTTTTAGGTAATACTGCTTTATTCCAGTGGAATAAAGCCCCACCAGTGGCCGAGAGGTTCTGCTCTCGAAGCTGGTAGACGGGAGGTGCTGGGTTCTATCCCAATCGCGCCCGTCGGCCTAATCGTTCGGAGTTTTCGTGGTTTTCTTCGAGCCGTGGATCTTCCATGCGTTAATACGGATTAGGTTCCCTTAGAAAGACTCCCACGGAGGGCACTCCCCCCGGGCCTATATCCCTCGTGTAGATAATTGGCCGTCAAAAATCAACCCAACCCAGTGGAATAAAATAGAGAACTTTAACATACTTTTTAACGAGAGTAGAATAACCTACAGATCTAATTTTTATTTGCGATTATTTATAAGAGAGTCCATTGAAATTTATTTAAGAGGTACAGAAGTTTGTAACGATACATTATCTTTTCGTGTCCCGAATTTATGGGTTGAATGGTTGGACAACTTATGGCGTCGCGACATAGAGGGAACACGCGCGATCGCGAAAATATTGGGCGCGTTATATGATTACTTGTTTATTTTCGAGGATTTTCTTCCATTTTTCATAGGCATTGTAGTTGCAATTTTTCTGTTATGCATTCTGATGACGACTCAATAAAAGAGTTGATTTTTAATTTACTTTTAATGTGTTTTATAACGTATTTTAAGCAAATAAATATTTTAATACTGTGATATGATCAGATGTCTTTATATTTATTTACAATATTTTTATCCGAAACATGAACAAGATCATAGATATTACATGTGGCACAACATAAAATAAAATAACAATAATATCTTCAACAGCAAAAAGTATAAAACTCTAAAAAAAATTATGAGATTATTTTTTAACATCACATTTTACGTTAAATTATTTTAAAAGAAAAAAAAAACATCCGTTGAATGTTAAAAGCTGTTTTTTTTTGCAGCAAAACGTTAGATTTCAAATAATTTTCCCAGCAGTTTTTTGTAGCAGTAAATACATGCGTTAATAAATCTAAAACTATTCAAAACATTTTTAGTTCGAAAGTACCTCATTATAATGATCCTTTTCGTTAAATTATTAGGTTATTTACGTGATCTTAAAAAAATCATTAATCTGACCGTTGATTTTTTAAAAAATATTTCGCTCTGAAGCTCCTTTTCTTCGTGTTCGATTATTTAAAATACTTTAGAATTATTCTTATTAAATAGAACCTTTTGCACGAATATGACATTTTGAACTTAAATTTATGATCTCATTAAAATTATAATTGCTTGTTAAACAGAGTGGTAAAGAATAGAATGGAATTTCAATGTATTCAAGATTTTATTTTAAAGTAAACTTTATTCGTAAAAGCGTCATAAATATCTTAAGTGAATGTATAAGAGAGTTGAAAAATTGTTCGAATATAAATTTATTAAGGATCTACCCATTTTCCACATACGATTCAATAAATCCTATGTGGGAACTAAAGTAACACTTTAGTTCCCATATAGCAACTACCAAAGCAATTTTATTTTTTTCTAATTGTTTTGTGTATTTTGCCTCTAGATGAGACAAATATAGACAATATTAAAGTTTTTTGTTTTTTGTTTTTATAGTATTGTGATTTGGTACTGACGAAACTGATCCTTGGAAATGCTAATACAAAATCCTTCTAAAATTATTATAAAACTATAAATCGTGAAAAATGTTAATACTCATATGTACAGTCGTGGAAAAAAAAGTAAACACCCCTTACTAACTCTGCAAAAAAGTATCGTAGAAGAAAGTTACTGGTACCACACGATTGGTAATAAAGTCTACTTATAAATGATGTATTAAGGGACCACCGACATATTAAAATGAACAATAACGTTCTTTTTTTCAATAGCAGTACATAATTCTGACAGCATAAATGGACTCTACACCCTTCAATTAGCTTAAAAACAAATCTTTATACAATTCGTACGATAAGTTTCCGAGAAATTAATTATTTTAAAGCGAGCGTATTTTAGGGGCTGTATCCAAATTTAAGTTCGATACTCCATTGCTGACCAAGAGAGCCTCTTTCTTGATCAAGGTATCGTAAGTGTCACTCAAGCTGTCATTGAGGACTGCTAGATTACAGGATAGCATAAGAAATTTCAAGATATCTGGTCGCTTCTATCATAGACCTTAAACCATCATTTTGCCGTTTTTTAAGCATAATTTGAAAACTACTTGGAAGAAAAATGTGAAATTTTGGATTTCCATAAAGCGGGACTTAATAAATCTAAATTCATCAAAAAATTTATAGGTTGCACTTCATAATTTTTTTTAATATTAATTTCATAATTCATAATTCATATCATAAATTTATAAAAATTGCAAATTCAACGTATTTATGTTTGGGTATTTTAGTATTATTGCTACACAAAAAATTAGTACATTAGGAGTATAATTTCAGGAGATATTAATGAAAATATGAAAATGTAATTTAGCATTAGAGCACCAAATTTTGAATGTTTATAATTCAAAAATTTATCATTCAAATGACTTGAAATTTGGTGTTTAGGCATAGTTTAAACAGGTTATTTGAAATATTTCGTTAAAATTGTGTATAGCTATTGAAAAAAAATGAAGTTAGGGTTCGTTTTAATATGTAGATGCCCCCTTAAGCAAATTTTATAAACGTCATTTAAAAGTAGACTTTATTTTCAATTGTTCGGTACCAGTAACTTTCTTCTACGATAATTTGTTGGAGAGTTAGTAGGTGGTGTTTACTTTTTTTTCCACGACTGTACAAGTCTTGATAAATACAAAATTTAGGCAACGTTGAAGGGTGTGAGAGTCAAAAGCGCAGCGAAAGTATGGAATGTTGTAAAAATCCTCTGGTTATAACAGCAAGGGACCAAACAGACAGTAAATGAGCCTGAAGTAGCATGTGGTAAATTGTTCAAGACTTATGGAGCAAAAAAGAGGGAACATTATGAAGTGTGCATTTGGAAGTGGAGAGTTGATTATAAAACAGTGTAAAAATATAAAATTTACGCCATCAATTCGTACCTGAACAAGGTTATGGCTATTTTTGTGATACAATGTGGTGAGAATATATTACTTTCAAAAATCGTTACATTGTAAATCCTTAAATAATTGCCCAATATTACTAACAAAAATAATTATTTAAGTTCAATCGTCAAAAAAAGAAAGTTTCAATGACAGCTATGTTAATCGAATGTTGAACGGTATGCGCATATTTTGCAACAGTAGAAGAAATAGTTCAGTAGCTGGTGTAATAATAGTTCACATAAAAGTTCTTTTTTTTATTTGCACTCATTTCACCTTCCAGATAACAGTTTCAACTTTAATCTACACTGATTTCCAAAAATTAATGAAAAAACACAGAAAGAGCGATAACTCTTTCAAAAATTAACCTATCCTTATGAAATTTGGATATGTTGTTAACTAAAAGATGCTGATTAAAATTACAAAATGCAAATTAGTGGCGCTGCAATCGGATTGCGTCATCTGTGCGGAGCATAAACATGCATGCTAGAGAGTGCGGCTGCTGGTGTCGCTGTGATTATGAGATATGAAAACTGAGATTCATTAGTATGACCTCGAGGTATCATTTGTCTGCATAACTGCAATATAGAGCTATTGGAAGATTGGATGTAGGCCAAAGTCAGACAGAGGTGGCCAGATGGCTAAATGTGAGTCTTTTTGTTGTTCATAGGCTTTTGCAACAATTTCAAACCACTGGTTCAGCCTTCAGAAAGTTCAGCAAAGGACGAGCAAGAGCTACGACAAGCACCGATGACCGATATTTGCGGTTATGTGTACGAAGGAATAGAACAGCAATCCCCTCTCATCTTAAATCCATCCTCGCTGCAGCCACACGAATGTTGGTATCAACGTCTACTGTGTGTAGAAAGCTTCATGAAGGTGGTCTTTACGCGATGCGACCAGATATTTGTGTGTCACTAACCTCATGTCTCCGGAGGGAACTTTAAGGTGGGCACGTCAACATGTCCACTGGACGGCTGATCAATGGAGGCGTGTTCTCGTCAGTAATGAGTTCCGGTTTAGCCTCCAAAGCAATAGTAGGCATTGTTTGATTTGGAGAGAACAGGGGATACGCTATCATTCATCAAACATTCGTAAAAGAGATTCATATGGAGGAGGCAGTGTCTGTGCTTGGGATGGTATCTCTTTGGGCGGACGTACATACCTCCCTGTCTTTCCACGTGTAACTGTGAAAACTCACGTCTATAGAGGTGACATTGTTGATGCTTATGTGCACCCTTATACCGGTGCAATAGGTAATGATTCCCTGTTACAGGATGATAACGCTAGACCGCACAGTGTTCACATCGTAGAAGATTATCTTCAGCGCCAAACAATTCAGAGCATGGAATGGCCAACGCGATCACTGGACTTGAATCCCATCGAGCATCTTTGGGATGCTTTAGGAAGATGTGTCTCTGCACTTAATCTCCCTCCTCAGACCGTTGCCTAGCTTATAACTGCTTTAGAAGAGCAATGGCTCGCACTTCCCAGCGAACTTATCGATCGCATATTTGACACTATCAGGGGGGTGCCATTTCCCTTTACTTCTGGTATCAAGGTTTCGGTGCGCATGACGTCACTGCGCGTGCTAAGGAGGAGTCTTGCAATAGAAAATAACCTATTTTCTTATTTAAAATAGAATTTATGCTAAAAAAAATTGTATCTTTGGTCAGAGGAGAGCATGTTTCTTCAAAATAAAACATTTTTCTTTAACGGAAGTATTTTTTTCTAGGAATAAAACGATTTAGAAGGGATTTTTTTTCTTCAAATAGCCGTGTATTTTTTCTTTTCTAAGATCAGTTTTTATTGCTTCTTATCTTCAGTCGATCTTTAAAAGAGACGGAAGCGTGAAGTAAACATTTATTGTTATTTTCTTTGACACCCAGGGCAGTTTGCCCTCACACGAAGCTTTAATTGCTTCTCTAAAACAAGGTTACTATATCCATAATAAAAAAAATTTGTGAAAACCAGGACTTTTATTCGATTGAGGCATTTTAACCAAATATATTCATCAGAAATAAAAAAGAGATACGCTGCCAGAAAATCCAAAATGTGGAGTAAGTCAAATTTGATTGCATGATAAAACAGTACGAGAAATAGCAAATAAAGGAGCACACATTAAAATACATCTTCAAAATGCACCCTGTGATGAAATCAAATGCTGGAAATGAAAGCATATTCTGAGGGTAAAAACCTAAAATATATTATTTATTAAAATAATTTTATATAATTTTATCCCCATACAACATTAAAATATAATTTTATATAACTCTTTTGGAAGGTATTTATAAACGTATAGTGCTTTGAATTTCAAATTTTAACTTTTCTATATCGCATAAATGTTTGTTTTAAATATTTGGCAACTTAAAAATTAAAATTTCTGTTATTTGTTTTCTAAATTTCCTTTATAAATACTGCTGTCCTCATTTTTATTATATAAGAAAATAAATCAATTTAATATTTAATCACATTAGCTGCATCTGTAGAAAACAATAGTACATTTAAAATTAAGTTTTAAAAAGCTGAATTGATGTAATTTTAAATTTTAAATATGGCACTTTATTTGGATGTAAAAATTAAGTTTAACCCATTACCCGCTTGTGTTGGGTTCACGCAACAGTCAAAATAAATACACTTATTTAAGTTATTTACATACCCACCGCTATTTTTCAATTAAAAAATTGGCCTTACTTAAAGACATAAAAATTTAAGACCATATAAAGCGAAAATTATCTTTCAGAGTTTGTGGTGGCAAACGCCGTTCAGGTAAAAAGTTGAAAATTTCAACCTTATAGTTTTGGCGGTTAATGGGTTAAACGTTAAATTCACTTTAACGCAATAATTTGCCTTAATTTCTTTTAATTATGTATGTAGATTTATATTTATTATTATTATTATATAGCATTAAATTATTATTTTAAATAAACTTTTTAATGTATTTATAAATTATATTAATCTGAATTTAAAAAATTATTTCCACCAAACCATATAATTATACCGTATAAATATTTCCGTTTAAAAATATTAAATATTCATATGTTTACTTATTAAAGTTTCTATTTTATTTGTCTTTTAAATCTAATTATTCAAAACTCAATCTTGTGTAATCTTGCTATGAAGTTGAAACGTAACTTATTATTTTTTAAACCTTTTTTATGGGTTTTTATCAAAGAAATATCGAAATTATAATAATATTAGAATTATCTTAGATTTCAAATTGAATACCAATCGAATATTATAAATATACTATATTAAAAATTGTTAACAAAATATTATCTGCAGTGGTGCAACGATGAAATTTCCTGCTTTTGTAGGTCTTTAAGATTTTATTTATAAAAAATATTATTTTACACTTTTTTTTTATGTAAATGAACTTTTTCATATTGAATCGTAAACGAAACTTAGAAAAAGACAGCAAATTTAACAATTAAATTTCGAAGAGCTAAAAAGAGATAATAGCTTAAAATTTAGATGTGATGTTTGTCCCATGTATAAAGAATATATTTTAATCGTTAAACTTCTTTTCACGCAAAAATTTCTACTGATATTTTTTAATAAAAAAAAATCCCTGCCGGCTCGGGCCTACAGGCGGAGGTAGATTTCGAAGTTCAGTACTAAATTCACCAACAAAACTTAAATCAAGATTAGAGATAAACCCAGTTCCTTCACTAAGAATGAGCTCTAGGGAGCTAAACATTTTGTGAGAATTCTAATATACACGAAAACAAACACGCATGTATATGGAATAGGTTTAAAAAACAGCTAAAGCAAATTCAGAGAACCTCAAAGTGTTAAAATAAGTTAATATTTCCATAGTCGGGTTTTTATCATATTTTAATACGTTTTTTCAAACTCACATGACGTTTCATATTCACCTGCTGAGGTCCATTTTATTTCCAATCTGACGTAATATATATATTTTTTTTATTCGTCAAACTATTTATTTCATCTTGACTTTTCATGCGGAAATTTTGCCCTAGAAAACTTATGACGTAATATTCAATTTGTTTTCAATTCGTCAAACTATTTATTTAATTTAATTTTTCACGTGAACTTGCGATAAAAAAGTAATTGTTGTGGTGAGAATTTTATTGCTTTTTTTAATTGTTGGCAACTGCTATATCCAAAAATATTTATTTTTTCCTGTCATTGTTGTGTATTATCATTGTAAGAGCTGGTTTTATCAGAATCATGTTAAGACGGTATTCAAAATTTTGAATCCTCCCCATTTCCATTCCCTTTGGCTGATTTTGCCCATTTTCGATCCCCGCCGAGATTTTAGCCATCTCAAAGTTGTTGGCGAGTTTGAAGACGATCCGTGCATAATTTCGACTTTTATCGTGCGGACAAAATTTAGTACATACATACATATATATATATATATATATATATATATATATATATATATATATATATATATATATATATATATAAACTTTTTAGGTGGGGGTGGTTTTGGGTTCCTGGGGTCCTATAATGAAAAGTTATGAAGGAATTTTTCAAAAGTCGCACCATGGTAACGACTGCAATAGGTAGTATTTCTTACGAAATCTACCTAATAGCGCCTTTCTAATGCAAAGTCAATTGGGAAACTCATCTTAGCACGCGCAGTGACGTCAAGCAGCGAGTCGCTCCCTATTGGCTACGGGGTGAAATGGCGCAACCTTTAGATATAGTAACCTTGGACACTATCACAGTTCGCTGTGTGTTCTGTATTGCTCCCGGGGGTGATCATACTCCATATTAAAGGTACTTTTCCTATACCAAACTGAGATATTTATTTTGTTTATTTTATAATTGTATTAATTTCTGAAACACCACAATCGTCTGGTAATTTATTTTCATGTTATTTTATACCTTACTATGTGTTGTAAATTGTGTCTCAGTTTTATTAAAATCTACTTGTAACATTTTGAGTAATCACTACTTTTGTTGTTTTTTCCTGAATTTTTGGAAACCAGTGTAGTATATACTGCTGTTTCAATCTAGTAAATGCCGGTAAGTATTCCATTTAACTGGAAAAATAGAATTGTTTTATAATTTGGTTACACCCAGGCATACAAAAATGAAGTATTTATTTACTAACATACCTATTCACAGTTATGTGTTTACATTTTTATACCACTGTTTCTGTATAACAATCTTCGCTTTATTAAATCACAGATTCGTTTGTGCAGATATAAATGTTTCGTTTATTTTGTCTTTAAATAAGGCAAATATAGACAATACTAATGTTTTGATCTTTGAATGTTTATATCTTGACTGATACAGTACCGCCCACGGTAGTGTGTATTGCGTACTGGAGCAATATTCCCTTGGCTATTTTAATACACAAGCTGTTTTAAATTATTATAAAACGATAAATGTTAATACTCACTTTTCACATGTTATGGTAAATACGAAAAAGGAAAGTGCGTAAAATGAGGCGAAGATTGCTACTCGGAGATACTGGTGTTGAAAAAGCACCATTACGCACCATGCTATTTATTTTTACACATAAACGAAATATTTCAGATTATTTTTATCATGCTTTTAACGTCTCTGTAATAGAAATCTTTGCAACCACTAAAAATAAATATAGCGTACATCTATCATTTTTTTAAAATGGAAAAATACAACGCTATTGCGTGTATGCGCATCGTTGAAGATTCATTCAAACCTTTCTAAAGTACCCCCTCTTACACACACACTTACACACACTAACACACGTTCTAAAAGTAAAAAAAAAGTTTGGTCCTAACTTTCTTGTTCACGTCTTGTTCTACAAACATTTTACACAAGATTTTTTCTAAGGTCGGATACGATATATATTTATTTTTAACCTAACTTTGAAAATCTCTACATAAAACCCAATATTTATTTATTTCATTCAATTTGTCTTATCCCATTTACCCCATATATAAATTGAAATTACTCTATTTTAACGAACACGCTAAATATGAGTTAATATGTGTTCGGGAATACTGATAAATGCATTTTTAAAATTTATTGCGGCTAAACGTATTAAAGTATAATACATCAATAAAATAGTGTACATCCATCAGTAAATCAATACATAGATTGCTCATTAGCGATATTTAGCGCTCACGAGATAGTAGAAAAGTCATTTTCAACTTGAATTTTAAAACTCAACTCATGTTATACAAATGACAGGATTTCCTGACAAGCAGTGTTGCCAATTGGGCTGGTTTTTTAAATTGAGACAGCTTGATTGACATCATTTTTTGAAATAGCAATATTTGGCTTATTTAATGCCTTATTTAACACGAGAACCGCCGGAAATTTTACTCAAGTGTTATAAAACTATTTTACACCAGAAGTTTTATTCAAAACTATTTAACTTATATATTTAACTTATCTCTCCGTGGTACATATTTAATTTATTTTAGAAAAAAAAATCTGGTGCGAATCGAAATATTTTCATTTTTTACAGGTCAAAATGACCGTTACGGCAGTTCTAGTGTTAAAGACAGAATAAATAAGAAGAAAATAACTATTTTTAAGAAGTCGTAGTAATCAAACCATTTGAATGAAAAAAAAAATCTTTCGGAACACATGGATTAAATATAGCGCGGCGCAATAAATTTACCGATTTTACATGTCTACAGATCACTTCACAATTTTGGAGTTTTAAACCGTGTAGATTCTGATAGTGACGAAAAAATATATCTATTTATGAATTTTTAATAAACCGCATTATCAGTTATTAATAATTAGCAGGGATGACCGAGTTAAGCTCGGTCAAAATTAGCCTTGTGTTGAATTCGATATTTTATTCTCACTGTATCGTTCTTGCTGTTTAGATACAATTGGCATGATCCCGAGACATAGTGACCCAAAATGACGCACTAACCGAATTTTTTCGAACATTCGACCTAATCAATGCTCTTCTTGAACCCAAAAACGATAGAATACAAAATAGAGTCGTTTTATAGATAAATTAGTTTGACCCACGGTAACCCAAAAGGCACCCAGTAATCTAAATTTATCGAACATGTGACCTATCCCAATAGTCTTCTCGTGCTGAGAAACGATGTAATAAAACTTTTTGTCAAAATCGTTTGAGCCGTTTTTTTAGATACAATTAGCTTGACCCACAGTGAACTAAAAATGACCCACTAATCGAATTTTCTCGAACATGTGACTTAGCCCAATTGTCTTCTCATGCCCAGAAACGGTATAATACAAAATTATGTCAAAATGGTTTGAGTCGTTTTTCTAGATACAATTAGCTTGACCCACAGTGACCCAAAAATGACCCACAAATCAAATGTTCTCGAACATGTGATTTAGCACAATCGTCTTCTCATGCCCAGAAAACGGTATAATACAAAATTTTGTCAAAATCGTTTGATTCGTTTTTTAGATACAATTAGCTTGACCCACAGTGACCCAAAATGACACACTAATCGATTTTTCTCGAACCTGTGACTTAGCCCAATGGTCATCTCATGCCCAGAAGCGGTAAAATACAAAATTTTGTCAAAACGTTTTGAGCGTTTTTTAGATTCAATTAGCTTGACAACTGACACATTGTGAGCCAAAATGACCAACTAATCAAATTTTCTTGAACATGTGATTTAGCCCAATGGTATTCTCGTGCCCGAAAACATAGAAAACAAAATTTCATCAAAATTTTTAGAGCGGTTTTCTAGATAGACTTAGTTTGACACACAGTGACCCAAAAATGGCCCACTAATTGAAATTTCTCAAACATGTGACTTAGCCCATTGATCTTCTTCTAATCTGAAACAGTAGATTACAAAATTTAGTCAAAATCGTTAGAGCAGTTTTTTTTACATAAAATTAGCTTGACCCGAAGTGATCCAAAAATGACCCACTAATCAAAATTTCTCGAACATGTCACCTAGCCCAATAGTTTTATCGTGCCCCAAAACGGTTGAATATAATATTTAGTCAAAATCGAATTAGCCGTTTTTTAGATATACCCGTAAGGCATGGTGACGTCACGGCGACATCGTTGTGAAGTCACACTGTGATTTTGTGACCGTCGATGTGACGTCATAGTGACTAGAATGCGAGGTCGTTATGGCCGTTTTAGAGGTCGTTTGTGACGTCACATTGTGACTACTCTGTGAAGTCACAGTGTGACAAATTTGTGAAAAGTGTGTCATTTGGGACTATTTTGGCATTAACTTTGTGACGAACCTGTGACGAAAGTGACAATGCTTTGAAGTCACATTGTGACCAATTTGTGAAATATGTGTCATTTGTGACGAATTTGTCATAAACACTGTGATGATTTCAAATGAAAATCAAATTTCAAATTAATTGCTTAAAAGGCGCAAAGGCGAACATAGTGAAAAAGATTCCATGCTGGGACTCGAACCCGGGCCATCAGTATAGCGCACTGACATTCGCACTGACATTCTACCGACTAAACCACATGGAACGATACCCGGCCTGGAAAATTTCTCACTATTACATGTTGGCAAGGCTACAAACGCAGCACAAGATGGAATATTTATCGTGAGCCACCGTCATGGGGCAAACACGAAACTTAATTAAATCCAGCATCGATTGAAACTATATTAATGCTTGGAAATTTTTCCAGAGAGAAACATTCGCCTTGCATACAGTATTTCAAATGAAAATCAAATTTCAAATTAATTGCTTAAAAAGCAATTTTAATTTGAAATTTGATTTTCATTTCTCAAAAATCTTTCCATATGTTATAAAGAATTCCTACTATTTTATAATTTTGGCAAATGTTAAATCTGAAAACATTGGTATGAAGATTTAAGATTTTAAATACTAATTTAAAATATTATTAACAATGAAAAAAAATCTTTCAAAAGTTTCACTACTACAATATGTAAAAAGATATTTTCCCAGTATAATGTTAATTTCAAAATTGAAACAGTTTCCTAATATCATTATAATCGAATATCATATTTAACTCCAAAATATTAATGACGATAAATACTGTGTAAGAATCAGTCTCTGCATCAGCTTTTTTTTTCCCTTCTAGCGATGGCAGATTAAGGTATTTTACAGCATCGTATCGGAAAAGAATTGCAGATCAGTCTCATTGCATAAACATACTACAACTTATTTAACTTTAATCTATCAAACGGGAATAAAAAATTTAAATTAAATAAGACATACCTTTTAAGTTCCATAAATAGTTTAATAATATCCGTGTTTTATCCTAAATTGTCAGACATATTTCTGACAAAATGACAAAATTGTCAGGCATACTTCCCGCGTCAAAAGTTCTGATCCTTATTTTATTCTGCGGTTTAATGGAGCGCAGACGATAGCGCACGCGCGCACGCGCAAGCAGGTGCTTATACTGTATTATTATAATTTTTGTCTGTAATGAAAATTTTCTATTTGAATGAAACACCTGCCTTTTTTCTTTCTTTTTTTTTAAAGTAAAGTTTATTTTGCACGTAATAAATACAAATTAGGCATCTTAATAAATGAAAAGAGAGTATACAGGATAAAAAAATTTTCTTTGTCAATCTGTCATTTTTTTATATTAATTTTCTGTAGAATAAAACTATTTGTAAAATAGCTTTTTTTAAAGTCGTATTTCTAAAACACGAATTTAAAATATGAATAATTATATCATGAGTTTTGTATAAAATTTGTATAAATATTTTTTCGGAAAATGCTAATTTTATTTAAAAAGTCTGAAAGAAGTAGAATTTTTTAAAAAATAGTTATTTAAAATAGTTAAACACTAACAGGAAAAAATATGACTTGAATGCAAATTGAAAAGCAAGAAATGCATATATGACTAAACTCTGAATACTCTTTCTACGTGCTCATTAAAAGCTGCAGACTTAACTGTAACAGAAAATTTTAGTTTGAAACCACAGAAGTATTTCAAATAACAGTGGTCGACAAAAAAAAAAAAAAAAAAACTTCCTGCAAACTAAATATGTAAAGTGTACAGATTTAATATTCCTAATTCTAAATATGTTATCCAAATTGCTTCATAACGTACCATTTTTCCGAGAAACATTTCTATAATAATAACATTCGGTGAAGGATTAAATTGCAATGGTATATCATATGAAATCAATGCAATGAAATCATAAAAAAAGTATACTTCACTGTCTTAGATAACAAATTGATAAAATATAGCATGAAAATCTAGTTTGTTGATACTTGTACCGTGCATTTTCCTTTTTATGCCCCCCCCCCCAACACCTCTTTTCGTGTCCGAATTTACTATTTCCTATCCGCTAATATGTTTTCATTCCTTATGTTGCTGTAACTCGGGCATGTTTAAAATATTTCTGTTAATTTTCAAAGATTTTTGATGTTCATATTTTTGTCACACTGTGACTTACAATATGGTGGTTTTTTTCGTCACATATGTGACGTGACGTACGTTACATGCAGTGACTCCAGTAACGTCACAATTTTTTTTTTTTTTTTTTTTTTATTGCCAGAAAATATAATTTTACATAAATAACATGTTTTGAATATTTTTTGTAATTTTTTAAATTTTTCTAAAAGCTCACATCTCAGTCACAATGTGACATCACTGAGTGGTGGCATTTTGGTCACATATGTGACGTGACCACAGTGAGTCATAGTGACGTCACAACGACGTCACCGTGACCATGCATGCTATGAGGGTAATTAGCTTGACCCTGACCCATTATGACCCAAAATGACCCCGGCACCACCAGTGGCCGAGAGGTTCTGCTCTCGAAGCTGGTAGACGGGAGATGCTGGGTTCGAATCCAATTGCGTCCGTCGGCCTAATCGTTCGGAGTTTTCGTGGTTTACTTCGAACCATGGATTTCCATGCGTAAATACGGGATAGGTTAGAAAGACCCCCACGAAGGGCACTCCCCCCTGGGCCTATATCCCTCGAGCAGATAATTGGCAGTCAAAAATCAACCAACCAACCTAAAAAACGTAGTCAAAATCGTTCGTGACGTTTTTAAGATAAAATTTACATACACACAAACAGAATTTTTGCTCGTATTATAACATAAGATTATTACAAAAGTTTATAGTTATATAAAACAAAGTTATATCGTTTTATTTGTGGTTTTACAAAGCCTTTTATCAAACAAAAAATAATGAAATACATAAATTATTGTTGGAGTTAAGTTTAAAAACGGACGTTTATATTTAACATTAATTGTCTAAAATTTTTAATAATTTATTTCTCCCTAACATATCATTTAAAATGGATGCTAATTTCTACTTTCCTATTATTGCCATGGGGAATTTAAATAAACAATAAAATCAAAGTGTTACTATTGAACTTTCAGAAGTTAGTTTCACTTGTATTACATGAGGGGCTCGCAACCATATTATACCAAGTACATTTTGAAAAAAAGTGATATAGTCCATTTAGAAGCTACATAAAATCTGTTTTGTTTACTCCCGGCGTAGTACCTCTTTCGCTTTAGTTCACGTAATGTTCGTGAAATGTGATGTTTAAACACTGTTTCCTCAGAATGGAAGTACGCGCAGACATAAAATTCATTTTATACAGGGTCATAAATATCGAAACAATAGGCTATCTCCTTAATTAATGCCTCTAGGCACATTTGCAAAGTTTCATAAAAAAGGTGGAAAATTTGATGAGATAAGTTGCAACTCCATGGGAGGTCTATTTGAGAAAATACGAAAAATAAATTTTCATATGGCCCCCCTAGGGTAAAATTTCCAATTAGGAATTTTTTGCTTATCCATTAATGAATTAAACACAAAAAGTTCTATCTTCATATCTGCAAAACTTATTAGTAGGAGAGCTGTTGAACATTTTTGAGTAGGTATTTGAGGCACCCTGAAAATTTGTGCAACACTTCTTTTGTAATGCCTGAATACAAAATCGAATGTCTGGCTGAAGGATCGTGGCCCAAAACCTGTGCCAGACACGTGTCAAGTGCCATTTTTTGACACTACCCAAAAAAGGTATTTGAGGCACGCTGAGATTGAAACAGAATAATATTTATACTTAGAAAAAAATATTTGGAAAATGACAGACACTTTAGTCGGCCCAAAAACTGTGCCAGACACGTGTCAAGTGCCATTTTTTGACTACCCAAAAAAGGTATTTGAGGCACGCTGAGATTGATGCACAATAATACTTATGCTAAAAAAACAATATTTTGAAAATGACAGACACTTTAGTCGGCACAAAAACTGTGCCAGACGCGTGTCAAGTGCCATTTTTTTGTCTGGCACAGGTTTTGGGCCACGATCCTTCAGCCAGACATTCGATTTTGTATTCAGGCATTACGAAAGAAGCGTTGCACAAATATTCAGGGTCCCTCAAATACCTTCCCTAAAATGTTTAACAGCTCTTGGACTATATGGAGTTATGCCTGTTTAAATAAATCGTCAGGTTTTAAGGGATTGGACGCAAATTAAAATGCGTGTTATTCAAGAAACAAAGTTACTTTAAAAGTTCCAGGATACACGTAAACAATATATTTTTTGAGTTAGAATTAGATTTTTCAGTTTTTTGTGATGATTAACCATATAATTTGCAAATAAAATCGCATCCCAAAATTTCTCAGAAGGTTTAAAATTCTTAAATTTATTATTACTTTTTTAATTGGGGTAATTTAAAATCGTTATAACTCGAAATATTATCGTCGAATTTCAAACTTTTTTTGATTTAATTAAAGAGGATATAATTTAGAAAAAAATAATTAAGAAAATATAATTTTAATTTTGTTTCAGGATTTTTTTTTAAATGTTAATATTAAAAATATTAAAATCACAAAAAAAAATGATGTAACTTATTTTAAAAAAAATCATATTTTCAAAAATAAATATATTTTCAAATTTGTCGAAACAAAATTAATGGAAAATAATCAAAAAGGTCACTTCCGAGTTTGCACCCCTTTTTTTAATAGTTTAAATTAAAATTATTTTAATTTTAATAAAGCATTTAAATTAATTATTTTTAACAATTTTAATTAATAATTTAAAACACATTTAAAGTTTTAAACAAAGATTGGCTCCTAATAAAATGTTTAAATGTTTTTTTAAAAAATTGCAGGTGAGTATGTAACACTTTCCTTTATCTTAAACTTCCGATTCAGTTTAACTCTTGCCCTTTCGGTACTATTTAAAACAAGGTTTTTTCTAACATACCGATTAAGAGTGTTTTGATAATTTTAACCATCACAACTTCAGCTTTTATATCGCCCCGGCGAGCGGTTAAAAAAAGTCTGTATTCCGGGGCCGGACCAGTCTCGACCGGGCCTAATGTATTTTCATACCGAACCGGGACTGGCTTCCTTTCTTCCTAGGTATGCACGGGGCGAAATTTTCAGTCCCGGTCTCGATTCAACCCGTATTAAAATCATTCTATTTGACTCATCTAATCCGCGCAAAAATCAGTAAAGTTTGGCTCAACCCAAAAAATTTACAAAAAATGCATATATTTTAAAATCGACATTACAATTAAAACACATATTATCATATACAATTAAACTTTAAAAATGGTTTTTAAAGGATGGTAGATAAAAAAAAAAAAATTACAGTAAAACAAGTGAAAAAGAACCTGCCTATTACGGAATCCTGTCTAAAACGGAATAATTTTTTGATCCATGCGAAATGAATATAATAATACTTGAGAAAAGAATAGAATTCCTTTGCACCTCCTAAGATAAGAAATTGTCTATAAGGCATTTTTTTCTTGTCCGTGTGATTCCGTCTTAGACGGTTTTACTGTATATCATTTTTGAAAGTCTCCAATACATGGATTATGGATTAACTATATTAAATGGTAAGTGAAACATTTACATACAGATAGAGATTCATTAAAAAAAAAAAAAAAAAAAAAAAAAAAAAAAAAAAAAAATCACAGCCTTTGATGCTTCTTTAAAAATGAAGATTATAAACATATAAAAAGAAAATTTATAAGCTATTATAAAGCTATAAAGCTATTTTGGGGCAGAAATCTTTCATACGAAACAATTTTCAACCACATCGACGCAAAAAACTATGTTTTCTAGAAGTTCAATCAGGCCGGACCCGACTCGAGCTAAGATTTAAACATTTTTCCTGGCCGGGACGAACTTTTTGTTCTATGGATCGGTTCGAGACCGGATCTGGATATTTCAACCCATGCAGACCTCTAATAAAGGCCTTCAGCATAATTTGAAAGAAGGTTTAACTTAAAATCTATACGCTGCTATTTTATGTCCAAAGGAGAGGCGCTGTCTTAAATCGACTTTTATAACGTACAATTTGTGGATGATCCCTATTTTGCATTCAAAATGAGTCAATAACTCGTCGCTCAGAGGCATGGGAAAATGGTGCAAGTCGCGAATTTTGAATTTTAATAACTCTGCGAGTTTTGCAGATACCGAGATGATTTTTTTTGTTGTTGTTGTTTAATTCAGGAAGGAATAAGATAAAATTTCCTAATTGGAAATTTTACGCGACGGGGGCCGTATAAAAAATTAGATTTTGTATTTTCTCAAATAGACCCCCCCCCCATACAGTTACAACTTATGTCATTAAATTTGGCACCCTTTTTTATGAAACTTTGCAATTGGAAGTATGTGCCTAGGGGCAATATTTAAGGAGATAGCCTAATGCTTCGATATTTATGTAACACCCTGTATAAATTTGCATAGAAAATTATGTATTATATTTATTTTTTGTTTAGTTTCATGAATAATAAATATGCTTTTAGTATTTATTTTGCGTTCCTCAAAGGAATGCAATGCTAAATATATATACATATATATATATAAATTATTAATTTTTTTACTACGTGTTTAAATACCATAATTACTCCTTGTAGCAAAATTTGTAATACTTTTCCGCGATTAAATAAGGCGAAAAATTCTATTAAAAAATTGTGGTGAAAGAGCACGTACTTTGTTAATGTTTTGTCAATTGTTAATACTGTTGTTATTTCCGTTCTTTAAGCATTTATTACTCGTGTTCTCTTCGATGATATAAATCTCAAGTGTCAAAGAAAATAAATCATCATATTCCTTAATTTTTTATATTAATATAATATGCTACATATTGTAAAAAAGAAAAAAAATTGTAAAACAACTTTAAGAGTAAATATTTTTCTTTTGAAATATTTTGAAGTGCTTCATTCCCTTAAAAATGAATAAAGAAATGAATCCTTTCTGCTATTCAGCTTTATTTATATTATTAAAGGTAATTCTTTCCATTTTCAGGTCTGCAATTTTCCACTTCGCAGATCAATGTTTGCGAGAGTAAAGAGCATAAAAAATTTAAAAGACTTATAAAGTACGTCAAAATACAAAAAAAAAATACGTTGAAGTTCAAGTGTTTTCTTTAAAGTAATTTAGCTCAGTATAGAAATAAAGAATAATTAAAAGCATCTGGCAGATTCAAGTGGAAGTAAGTATCTAAAAAAGTTAAACAAATTAAAATTTTCCACAAATTGTTTTTATATGCTTGTATGCAATTAGAAACAGCGTGCATATAATTTTTAAATAATATTAAAAAAATTACGATTTTATATGTAAGATATTTTCATTATCATATTTATTGCATATAACTGTGGTGCACAAGATAGTTATTCTAATTTCTTGGAAAGCCACAATATTACATATGATATATATAATAATAAGGATAGAAATTTATTTGTCTATCTGTGAGTTCTCGAGAGATCACCGGGTGCAGAGCTACGCTGCCGAAGGCAGTGGGACTCCTAGCTCCAGGTACGTATGGACAGATGTTTGCTTAAAAATATAAAATCATACAAATTTGTGGGTTGTGCTGCCGAAAGGAGTGGTCCAACAGCATGATTCTTTTCTTTTTCTTTCAAAAATATCATAGATTTTCTTTTAAATTTATACCGAAAAAAAAATTATAATGAGCGTGCGTAGCACACCCGGTATTCTGTGCCGAAGGCAGTGGGGCCCTGGTTTATTATTTATTTTTACATTTATGTATGTCTCACAGAATGTGTATGTCTCACAGAAATATAGTTTTATAGAAAGACTTAATATTGTACGGCAAAATTAATCATGTAAAAGCAGTTTTGGCACAACTTAAAGTCCACGTTCCACAGTGGATCAATGCTTAAGAAAATGCGAACATAGAGTCAAAAAATAATCATTAAATAACTCATTTTTGCGATGAAATAATTTAAAAGAATAGGTACTAAAGGCGAATACATGTCTAATGTTTAAATTATGCAAAATTATATCGTATTTGTATAGCTCGAAATGTACACCTTTCAGCAGAGGAATTTTTCTGCGAATTTTAGTGACTTTGTGGTGTGCTCAGAAATGGAACCTAAGTAACCTCTACTAATAGCTCATTTGAAATATCATTATTAATTTCTTTAAGCACATTTTAAACCACTACTGACTACATTTTGAGCGAATTTTATATCTCATTCTACATTATGAACAACACATATAGAATTTACGGTATCATAATATTCAAAATTACGTAACTTAAATTGTTTAAAGTTGTTTGATATTTCAAACACATGTTGGTATTCCTGAAAGCCTATACTTTAATGTGGTATGTAGGATTTTTTGCGCAAATCTGCACGCTTTCGAAATAAATTGACTTGAATTGGATATTACGTAATTTTCCGTTTCCAGAAAACATGTTAAATTGGCTACACACAAAAATATTTTTTAAAGAAGATTATGCTGTAAGAAATTTCTAGTATGAAAAGATGTAAAAACTAATTTAACATTAAACTGCGAAATTGAATTTAATATACTCGTCTCTCGGGTTATATAAACGTTTACATGAAAATGCTGAAAAACGCAAAGGCTCTCAGACGTTAAATGCACTCTAATAAACGGATGCGCTGCTATGTCAGTGATAAAGTGTTATATTTTAAAGTAAAAGTTCCAATGTTTCTAGAAATTTTGCTGTTCCTTTGAACGTCTTTTATTTTGTGTCTAATACTGTAAATAAAAGTGTCAGATGTTATTGGCAAATGGTGCAATAACTCTTCGTTACATGCACTTCGACTTATTTTCTCTTATGGGACTCCCGGTACATACCTTCGAAACTCTTTATTTTGAACTTCCCTAACTTCTTCCAATAATTGTCGAATTGGAACAGCAAAATTTGTAATCATATCCTTTCCATGAGTTATGAGGCACCTTTTTTTAGCTGTTCCCAGTGCGAAATTGCCAAATTTTTTGGCATTAATTACTTCGTCACAGGCGATCACTTGCATTATAATTGCAAAACGTTTAATAAGTTCTTCATCCAATCCAGTGATCTCAGCTGTCTTTTCAAACTCAGCAAAAAATGTCCTTGCAGTGTTTCCATCGTGTATCAAACCACTTCCCTGTTTAACAACATCTATTAGCAAACCTAATTCTTTTCTGAATCCGCGTTGAATTTTTCTCTTTGACTCTTCTTAATTTAGTTTCTCCAAAGTATCCTCTCTGAAACATTGAGTTAGTCTTCTTTCATGAGTTTCGTTTACGTCTGAAAAAAAATTTCGTGATGTTGATTTCAGCAAATTTTCACCTGCAAATGGTTTAAGCTCATTATCAACTTTAAAGGAACACCGAAATTAAGAATAGTTTTTATTATTGAAATAATCTAATTTTCGTTCAGATTTCAGCCGGCTATCTTTTGAATTTACACAAAACATACGTAAAAGCTCCTTTAAATTTTCCTCATCAATTTCTGAGGCAATTAGTCCACACTGTACATCTACAAAACTATGCAATGATTTTTCATAACTAAAACCCTTATTTAAATTCTTCAGAAACAGAAACAAATCTCTGTTTACTACCATACTTCAAAAGAATATAAGAAAAAAGACACAATGAAATAATATTGTTTCAAATAAAAAAGAAATATGCTTAAATTAATATTACTACAAGATAATTTTAAAAACTCAAAGCCAATAATAACAAATATGCATTGAAATAAGTTCTAAAATGTTGCAGTAGAATGTTGAAGTTTTGTAGAACGAATTTACAGAGTTATGTAAATATCGCATATGTTGCCAATTAAAAATTAAACAAATGTTTTAAATATTCCACAAATGTCATTTGGATATAAGTGAAAATTGCATGCTTTGTTTTTCCAGTTTATTTTAGTTATTCATCATCTCCCTAAACTTTCTCTTTGCAACAAAAAAGCGCAAAATTGTTCGTAAAAACCATTCAGATACTTTCAGTATCATTTATTTTATACATTTAAACCTAAATAAACAAAAAACATCATATATATAGGCTTATACTATCGTGACAATCTTATGCTCGACATCCCCTATACTTTGACCCACCGTGCGTTCCAACTTTTTTTAAGAACACAGACAAATTTTTTTTAGAAGATAGTTTTCACCAAGCTATGGCCACTATTTAATATTTTATGTACATGTTCGTCATAAAGCAATTTTGTCGATATCTCAATCACTTGCGGCTTCTACGTTCAACCAACATAAATTAAACGTGTTGCATAGTTATTTGAACGCATTCCCTCGACCTTGTGGTGAACAAGAACAACTGAGCGAACGGTTACGGCTGCTGGTAAATTTTTGTTATATTTTTGAATGGCATCAGTACACTGAAAATTCATAAACGGTATTGGAGCAGTGAAAATGAAGCAAGAAAAACGGCTATGCAGGTTACATGAAAGAAAAATTAAACAACTAATAGCAACAGACAGATGAATCGCGGAAACTGGAACACCATGCGCAAATCATTGTTTGTAGAAAAGCTTTAAAAATCAATATCTAAAACTTGTAATCTTAATAAAACTTTTTCTTTACATCACGTCTCTCCTGCAATTGTTTCTTTAAAATGCTGATCTTTGCATGCGTCCTACCTCAGCGTTCTTCGTGCTACATGTGATGTTTCAATTTCTTGTATGAAGTGTTCAATATGCTGACCATTTTGCGATGGGAAAAAGTAGGTGTTGCAATTCAAAAATTTCGATTTATTTTCACGATAGTCGTAATCATGACGTTTTCATTGTTCCTGTTGACCACAATCTCGAGCGCATACGTTCAAATAATTAGTGTAGCGCACATTTTATTTCAGTTATCTGAACGGAGCGACCTCCAGGGGATTGGAGATGTTTCTGTATGACTACTCTGTATAAAATACAGTTAATGCACTGAAAACTCGGTAAATTCAAATTAATCGTACAGTTCAGAAATTTTTCCATTAGAGCTGATTTTAAAATTATTCACTTTATTTCTACTTTTATTGTAACATCTGTTAAGATGAATAGCTGCCAACTCTAACACTTTCTTTTACCAAAAAAATTTTATAGAAATTTTTGGCTTATTTAATCTGCAGATTACAGAGGTTTGAAAAAGTAAAATGTACTATTAAATTTTCGTGGTAAGAAAAAAGGGTAAGATTTGGCAGCTATGAAGGGGAACTAAAAAAAGATGCAATAGTAATACAGAATAATAGGAGTCCACAAAAGATAGCTAATTCGGGAGATCACTGTCTTTTAGATTCTGAAACTCCCAGAATCTTTATATATAATAAGGAAAAATCAGTTATGGATGGAAGTAATAAAAATATGCATATATTCAGATGGAGCTTTAAAGAGAAAAATACATAAAATGTTCATTCGAAATTAAACTACTACCTGACAAACGCAGGAATAGAAAACTACATCAATGATCACTTGATCAAGTTTTTTAAAATATTAGGTCTACCGGATTGTTTTGTCCAAAAATGTTATTCACACCCACTTTTGTATAATTCAGTTTTGTACATTTTCACCACTTTTTGGAAATGGCAAAACTCCTACGGTAAACAATGGGAATTTTATCATTTCATAAATGTGGTGCCAATGAAGGAATCTGAATTTTTAAAAAAGTAGGCGTCAAATAACATTACCAAACAGAACTTTCTGGTATACCTAATACAGTAAAACCTCCCTAAAGCGACCACGTTCCGTTCCAATAAAAATTGGTCGCACCGAGAGGTGGTCTCTTAATGTAGGTCATGTTTAAATCTAGATTTTAATTGTTGAAAAAAAGTAACAATTATCGTTACTAATTTTTTTTTTCACATTAGGAAAAAATTGGAAAATTTAAGTAACAAAACAAAAGTTAATTATATAAGTTAATTACTGCAGAGTTTAAAAAATGAATACATTGATGTTTGCTAAGTCCTTTTGAAGCCCAGTAAATAAATGCAATTTTTTGGGGGGGATGGGAACAAATAATGACGATTTCATTATCTATTTCTTTGAGAGTTTCCTGACAGAATAGAGCAGGAGAGAGTTTATTGGCCGTCATTCTTAATTTGTCATCAGAGTTAAATTCATTGCCTAAAAAGGCACAAAGGATTTAAGCTTAAAAGTTACCAGAATTAAAAAAAAATTCTAAACTTAGTTTGGCAGTTTAATGAGTTTGATGAATAATGCGCTCTCCGGAATTATTTTTCTAATAAAACCTTCTTCAAGCGACCAGGAATAAACGGAATTTGTTTCATTTTTTTTTTCAAAGAAATTGTTCACTCATGGAGGGAGTTCAATTGGGATGGTCTCTGAATGGAGGTAAAATTGGTATTGAACCTATGGGAATAAATTTCGTTCCATGAAAAAATGGTCGATCAGGGAGGTGGTTGCTTAATGGAGGTGGTCGCACATGCAGGTTTCACTGTATATATTCATTGGCTCGTGGATATCTACAAGCCAATGAATAACCTTTTTTCTTTGTGTTTCCTGCTTTGTGTGACGTTTTCGTGGTGCGTGTCAAGGCTTTCTCAAATATCTCGGGGGCGTTGCTATAGGTCTACTGTATTACACTGTTAAAAATGTGAAACTTTTAGCTGCATAGTCACTCCACCACTTTTATAAAATGTATCTATTCTGACTAATGAGAATGCTCCATATTATAGACAAGTAATCATTTTCTGTAAAAGCGGTGGAGGGACTATGCAGAAAATGCTACAGATTTTTAACATTGTAGCTGATAATTTAATATTACAACATATAAGCCACGTATGTACGGTTCATACTATTTGCTTTGTAGGAGTTATCCGCTGTTTGAGACGTATAATCAACTTCTGTACCATGGATAATTAACAAACAACATTGCGGGACCAACTAACAGTCAAAGTGTTTGTTCACTTCGAACAAAACCTCGAGTTATCGACGCAACGTAGGCAAATGGGCTACAACCCGTTTTATTAGTTTAAAAAAAAAACATGGAAAATGATTATTTGAATATAATTTTAATGTAAGCAAGGCAGACGGGAGGGGCTATGGAAACCTAAGATATTCTTAGCACAACACAAGCCGAAAACACACAAGCCAAATATGGCAGTTTTTTAATTCAGCAATTTTGAGTTCACACCAGAACATTTTTGATACAAATTTTCCTTTATGTTATTCAAGAAATATATATATATATATCATTATTATAACCGAAAATATCTATTCAAACTTTCTGGGGAGAATTTATAATTTCTTAACGATAGTTTTATAAATGACGCATAAATGAGTGAGCGGTAGGTGTAGTGTTAACTTAATTGGTCCCCTACCGGTACAGTCACCCTATGTAAAATTTAAAACAGAACATAATTAAATTAACACTATTTCTACCAAGAGGTGTCAAAAGACACCTTTCGGATTTTAACTTAAAATTATCCTCTAAGTTTAATCAGTTCTCCACAATTAATTTTTTGACTTTTCGTACAATAGTTGTTAAATTAATTCAGTGATATCATTTTCCTCCAGCTCATTTTGGATGTAAAAATATGCATATTGTATACCTATTTCTACCACGAGGTGTCTTTTGACGCCTAAAGGATTTCATAATTTCAAATTTTGAGGATTTGATAATTTCTAATATTAAACTATAAATATCAGCACCATTTTACAACATCGTATCAATTATAATCAAATTAGAGAATCCCGATTTCCTTTGTAACGGAAAATACAGGGGTTGCAGCATAATTATGATATTTGCTTGTTTTCCGTCATGTTGCATTCTAGTGTAGATCATTGCAGTGAATAGTTCTAAAAAAATGAATAACGCGTTTTGTTTTCCAATTCTGGTAGTGAGTTCAAAACACATGAATTTTGTTTCCATACGTGTGGGAAACCTTAAAAGTAAAACACACTTTTGGTCATGAAACTTAAAAAACAGTGGTATTGAATAAGGAAAGAATTTTATTACACTGCTGTTTTTATTATTACCAATTTAAAATTACGTTGTTTTTTTTGTTACAAAGATTGAATTTTTGTACATGAGACTGAAAGTTTGTTGAGTTAATAATATTAAAATGTTTGATTTTCTAACAAAAATTAAAAAAATGATGAAGATAATATTTTTTAATTGCTGTTCCTGTTGACGGAAAACATGTTTGATTACATTTATGTATATTTACATTTTGTAGATTGTTGAAATAAGCTAGAATTTATAACGTGATTAAATAATCTCCAATAAATATGCATCAATGTATTAATATATATATTGCTCAAATTACCTATATTTAAATGATAATTTGAAATTTCAGCAGTTTTGTCAATTATTTGCATATTCAAAAGCAAAGGTGTCAAAAGACACCTTTTGGTAGAAATAGCTATACACAAAATCGTGGTATAAATAGTGTTAAGACATTCGTACAGTCAAAGTTCACACTGGTCTGTTGTTGAATAAAAGTATTTCTGAAGAAACATTTTCATGGTAAGTTTGTGGTACATATGCAATAAAAATAAACTTCTGTGTATGTTTCTGCAAGATTTTCCAGGTGAATTTTAAAAGAAAATTATTGTTCCATAAAACTGGTATTCAAAAAATGGACTGAGTGGCAAATTTGTGTATTTAATGTATTCGAGGCAGGGTTGCAAGTTATTTGTCCTTATTTTAAATCAGAGCTTCCTATATCATACCGGAAATTCTCAAAAAAGAATTTTTTCTCATTGTAATGACGAAATGTATATCATGAAATAAAGGAAAAATGAGTATTTTGAATTTCTGGCAAGAATTCGGAACTTTTAAATTAAAATGAAGGCCAAACTGGCAATCCTGATTCAAGGTAACTACGAAAGAAATATTTAATTAATAAGTTACATAAAACAGTACTGGAAATAATATCAATGTGATATTTGTCTCTGTAAAAGGAGAAATTGACAAGAATTAAGAAAAATCAACGGAAAACAGAGTTAAAATAACCATTAATAGTACAGACTATTTTAATAATTTCAACCTTCCTGTTGGTGGAATAATTAGTTTCAATATTCGAAGTTAATTAACCTAAAATTGCACTTGAGAAGATAAAGTTTCTGTAAATTATGGCGGTAATGATTCTGTTCAGTGGAGTACCCATTCACCAATGATTTGGGGGACTCAAGCGGTCATTGTCAAATAAATTGACAAAACTACGATTATCTATAATTATTAAAATATTCATGAGAATATTTTATCGTTCAAACTCATTACTATTGCCATTAGCCTGAAATCAACATTTGAATTAAATTATACAGAATATTTAAGAGACTCAAAATTCTAGAGAGCAACAATTATAAAATTATGAAACTACCGGTGTTATATTAAAGGCAGGGCTCCGAATCGGTCTGTTTTCTGAATACCAGATTTTTTCAAAGAAAAACCTTCCTTATAAATTTCGTAGAAACTTACCTGGAAGTGCGTTTTTCTTAAAAAGGTTGCGAAAATCTACACTGAATATTTTTCTTTAAAAAAATACTACTTAAATAAGTAAGGATTAAATATAAAAGATAAAAAAAACCCGACTGCGTAAAAAGTGAACTAATTAATTATTTCTCATCAATATTAAACTATTTTTTATATTACTTACCTATTTTTTTATTTACTTGTATTGATGACTTTTAAGTTGTGTTTAATTGTTAGTTCCTACCTATAAACACGGTTTTTATGAGGCCGATAGATGTCAATGATGTTTAGAGTTGCAGTAAAGCTAGAGATCCTACCTACACAACTTCCAGGTTGTGTAATATTTAAACGGAGCTTCTGACTGTAAAACTTTCAATGAAACATAGTCTTCATTTTGAAAGACCTATCCAATGATATGCCACTCAATATGGTGCATAAAATTTTTTTCGTGTATGCCGCCATTTTATATTTTACGGCGGCCATTTTGAATTTATAAAAACAAAACCTACCCTATAATCATCGGAGGGTTAAGACAATTCGATAGAGACCTCATTCATTAAAATCCATCCAGCCTTTGGGATGTTTCGAGGGTATAAAAAATTCTTATACCCAGATACGCGTGAAACACATAACCCTTCTTGGCAGTCGGGTAAAAAAAGGACCAGTAGAAGCCTTGTCGGGGTTATTCTAACGGGATCGAGCAATGCCGGCGGATTAGCTAGTTTTGATTAAAATGAGTTAAAAATAAAAACGCAATTTTCAGAACTGACGTTGATGCATTTGATGTACAGATTTACAGGTTAGAAATACGTCATGTGCAGAGTTGTTTTCAAAAATGAATTAATAAACAATGAATGAATTATAAAACACTTAAACATAAGCTTTTTGACAGTTCATGTGACTCAAAGAATTGCCTTCGTTTGAATGGGGATGTTTGAATCCCCTCAGATCCTCTTTTTGTTACGTCCCTGATTCTATTAACTCTTTCAGGGGCAAAGTATTTCCATTGCTAAAATGCTGAAATGAATGAATGTCACCGTAATTTACGCAAAAATTTATTTGGAAATAAGGAAAAGCTGTTCTTCACATGCATAATAAACGGGAAAAAATGCACCAAAATTCTGGTGCCGTTGTGAGATTTGGGAATTAACATTAAGTTGTTTCAAAACATACCACCGCTCTTGAAAGGGTTGAACATTGGACGGAATTTTGTACTAAATTTAGAAAACATTTTCTTTTCGTTTTATATATTGAAAAGTTTCTTACGTAATTAAATGGGATATATATGCGGATTTTTTAGTAGTTTCATTAAAAAAAGGAAGAAAATACGAATACTACATTTTCGGATATTTTTAAAATTTGTATTTGACGTTTTGAAATGCGTTTAATTATTATAATCCAAATTAAAAAATCCCAAGCTAACTGTTAACCCCTTGAAGGCTTGTGGTTTATTTTCGGACCTTTTAATTTAAAACTTAAATGTCACATTCGCACCGTAAGTTTGGAATGATTTTTTTCCTTTCCTTATGTATGTCAAGAAACGATTTTATTTATTTTCAAATACTTTTTTTGTACATTCTGTAGTCATTCAATCATTTCAGTATTTTACGAATAGAAGTTCTTTTTACCCGACTGCCAAGAAGGGATATGTGTTTCACGCGTATCTGGGTATGTGGATTTCTTTGTACCCTCGAAACATCCCAATGGCTGGATGGATTTTAATGAATGAGATCTCTATATATTCTTCTTAACTGCCCGATGGTTATAGTCTAGTTTCTGTTTTTATAAATTAAAAATGGCGGTCGTAAAATACAAAATGGCGGTAGAGACGAAAAAAAATTACGCACCATATTGAGTGTCATATAATTGGATAGGTCTTTCAACATGAAGACGATATTTCATTGACTATTTTACAGTCAGAAGCTCCATTTAAATATTGCACAACCTGGAAGCTGTGTACGTAGGATCTCTAGCTTTACTGCAACTCTAACGATTATAGACGTCTATAGGCCTCATCAAAACAGTGTTTATAGATAGGAACTAACAATATTAAACACAACTTAAAAGCCATCAATACAAATAAATAAAAAAAATAGGTAAATAATATAAAAAATAGTTTCACATTGATGCGAAATAATTAATTAGCTCGCTTTTTACGCAGTGGGTTTTTTTTATTTTTTTATTTAATTCTCTGAAAGGATTAACTCAAAACCAGGAATTTCTGAAAAACACATAAAAATATATTCTCACATAAATAATTATCTTTAAAAACAAATCTTGTAATCCCAACATTACTCTAAATATGTTTATATAGCAAGATCTGTAACATCAGAAATCTTATTCAGATTTAGATTTTATTTACAAAAAAGTAAAAAAATAAAATAAAATAAAATAAAATTAAATTAAATTAAATAAAATTAAATGAAAGGGGAAAGAAAAGGTGAGAAAACCAAAAAACTACTGAAAAAGAGAGAATCTTCCCTCTGCAGCAACTTGAGAAAAAAGGCAGAAAGAATGGCACTGATAAGTTTATTCTTACACTTCAAAATTTCATACCAAACGTAGCTAAGGGCAGTAAAAATGTGACATAAATTAGAATGAAATCCATGGTTTCTTTATATCTCCTCTTTGCCATTTGGAATTGCATTCTCATTCTGTATTTTTGGAATGTTGTATTTCGATCTACTATCGCTACTTTCTGCGATTAATATCCCGTTCGCTTGCGGCATGCAAGTTATTCATGCTTACATTTATATTAAATGAGAAAAGTTACTTTTACACTACTGAGCACGACTTTGGTCGCGAATAAAAGTTTCGTGGAAATAAAATAGGGGATTTTGAAAAATGTTCACCATTAGGCGTTCTCTTACACAATGGTAAAATTTATTATTTAAAAAAAAGGATACGCTATAGCTGAAGGCACATTAAGAAGTATGTGTTATCCTTTCGTACCATTCTACCATTGGTTTTTATTATTTGAAAATTTTTTGCATTTTTTATTTCCTTTTTATGTAGGAAAGACAGTCTAATCGAATAAGTGGATTTTAACATAAAATAAATCAGTTATATACAGGCTTTCGTCAATAGGTAGCAATGCGAGAATGACACAAGCACAAACATTGAACAATCTTTTTTCCATTAGCCGGTGGAAAAGTAAGAAGCAAAATATCCCTAAACCTAAATATGTAGGGACTTTTTTTGTTCAAAAATACTTGTTTAGATAAAGTATTAATTCTGTTTTGTAAGAATGATATGCATATAATTTTGAATCTTTAAATCAATTTTCTTTTGCAATATTCATTTCGTTAACTCATGAATTAACTTCTAAATAAATTATTTAAAATTAACTTTCAAAAATCAAAAACCCGACTGTGTGAAAAGCAAATTAATTAATTATTTCTCATCAATGTGAAACTATTTTTTATATTACTTACCTATTTTTTTATTTACTTGTTTTGATGACTTTTAAGTTGTGTTTAATTGTTAGTCACTATCTATAAACACTGTTTTGATGAGTCCTATAGATGTCTATGAAGGTTAGAGTTTCAGTAAAGCTAGAGATCTTAACTGCACAACTTCCAGGTTATGTAATATTTAAATGGAGATTATGACTTTAAAATAGTCAATAAAACATGGTCTTCATTTTGAAAGACCTATCCTATCCAATGATATGCCACTCAATATGGTGCGTAAAAATTTTTTTTCGTCTCTACCGCTATTTTGTATTTTATGGCTGCCATTTTGAATTTATAAAAACAAAACCTAGCCTATAACCATCGGACGGTTAAAACGAATCGATAGAGACCTCATTCATTAAAATGCACCCAGTCGTTGGGATGTTTCGAGGGTATAAAGTAATCCGCATACCCAGATAAACGTGAAACACATAACCCTTCTTGCCAGTCGGGTAATAAGAATAGATGCAGTTCAAAACGGTGTGGGTCAGTTAAGCTAAGGCCGAACAGAGGATCCAAAAAATCATTATAAATCAAACATTTATATTAAATAATCAATTTGTGTACTAAAAATGTGACTTGTACCTGTTAAAATTAATACAGTTTTACCACGTTAACTTTCAGTGAAAGCATAATTAGGTAATATGATTTATGGCTAAATGAATTTTTTTAGTAAATTTTTCAAAATTAGAAGGAAAATTTCATTTTAAAAGCAAGATCTTCTTAAGGGTGTATTTCAATCCGAACTGCTTATTTTCTTATTCCTTTTTAAATTCATTTTTGTTCTCAAATGCATAAAACTGAGAAATTCTCTTATCTAGAAAATACCTAATGTGCTGTGCTTCTCGATTTTTTGATAAATGCAGAAAATATTACAAAAAATGCTGTCAAAGTGGGCGTTTTGAGTCGAATTTTCCGCAGCGGGGGATATGGGAATGAAAAAAAAGGGTCATAGTGAGAAACTAATTATTTAAAACTCAAATTCTAATAAATAGAAGAAAAAATGAAATCACACAGCCTCTTAAAATCTCTTCAAAAATCACCTCAGCAAGTTTCATGTTTTTACTTTTAAAAATGAGTCTGAAAATGTCTCGGAAAATTTCGAGCTGTTGAAGGTGGAAAAATATTTTTTCGAATGCACCCTTAGTTGAAGTTATAATAGCGTTTATATAACTCTCGGATTCCCCAATTTAGGAAATATTTAAGTAATGTGTCCCGTTAGATGCATGGCAAGTCCTATTATACCTGCTGGGATCTAACAGAATAAAATTTCATTTTAAAAATTAAGGCTATTTCTCTTTCACTACGCAAGCTAGGAACAACGTCTTTTATATGTTAAAAGGAAACTGTTTAAATCAATTATCTGTCAAAAACAAATATAAGAATTTTATAAATTGCTCACTTAATATTTATTTATTTTTTCCTTCTTAAATGTGGAACTTTACACAATTATTTTTATTGATCACAATTTAACATTTTTCCCACTCATATATGAAATTCTTGTTACACTGTTAAAACTGGGTACTTAAAAACAAGTAAAATGTACTCATTTTTGAGTACCTTCCGATCTTGTAATAGCTCCGAGTACTTAACTCTTAAGTTTGAGAAACGCATGTAGGGGAGGTGGGGGATGAATGGGACATTTTCACCAAAATATTTTTTTATATTTTTTTATTCAAGTTACTATCAATATTATATATCACATTTCATACATTAGGTATTTGCCAACATATATGAACAATATTTATTCTAGATTATGATTTATTCATAAAAATATTATGAAATCAAAAAAACGTTCCTCCCTGTCCCAATCATCCCCACAGCAGGGATGAATGGGACACTAATAGGGATGGATGGGACACAAAGATTTTCCTCCATGTATTCAATTTTACCAAATTAAAATTTATAATTATAACCTTATATCAAAATTATATTTGTTATATATGATTTTACAGCACGAATCGATATGTTTTTTTTTCAATAACTTCTTTTACTGCAGTTTTAACTTTTAATGCGGACTTCGGCTATCAACCTGTTCTTTTTTTCCACTTATGGGACATTTTAGATTTGAAATGAAAGTGCAAAATGTCTTTTAAATATAGCATAGCTAATAATTTTCAATCATAACTTATTAATTAATATTAATTAAATGTATCGTAGAAACATGCAGAACGGAAAATATTGTGTCGATCGGAAAGTCATGTCGTGTTGGGAAAATCAATTCGTACCGGAAAATTCTGCCCGATAATTATTAGACATTAGATATCGGAACCAACGTCTAATAATTAAATGATTGAATTCTCCGGTACGAATTGATTTTCCCAACACGACCCGACTTTCCGATTGACCCAATATGTTAGGGATGGGGATTTATTTGTGCAACATTTCAAAATTCAATAGAATTTCCCCCATTTGATCAATACACATATACTATTTTTATCAATTTTAACTATTTTGATTAAGTTTTAGTACAATTTTTTGATAATCCATTAATAATTATTACAATACAATAAGTAACACTCAGAAATTTTAAACAATAACAACTCATATAATACTATTTAATACTATTAATTGACGTAAATTATTGATTTATCATCCTATATAATGCTATTTAATTAATAAATAAAATTTTCAACATCTCTAGGGAGGAGTGAGAATGTCCCATTCAACCCCATTTGAAATGTCCCAATCATCCCCATGATGCATAATATCCCTTCTCAGCCATTTTACCTCAAAAATTATTTTGTCACAATGGTTACTATTCATTCATTTTAATTATTGATATTGAACCTTAAAATAAATAACTACAACATAGCTTAATTTTTTATATTGTATAAGATATTTCACATCTTCAAATGTAAAAAAAAAAAAAAACTTACTTTTAAGCAGAGATTTCAGAAAATGCAACTTTGAAGGAAAATGAAAACAGCAATGTGGTCCTACTTTTAGTTCTGAAGCACACTGTGGTAGAGGTATATGGGGTTAGGAAGCAATTTAAAATAAAAGTTTATTGCCTGAAATATTGAGAATGTCCCATCCATCCCTTGTCCCATACATCCCCTAGCTCCCCTACTCATTTTTTGAGTACATACAGGGACTCGAAAATAAGTATGTATAGGAACACACATGCACTATAAGAAAAAAAAAGCGAAATTACAGAGAACCGACAAATCACCATTTTCAATTACGGTAATTTTCAATTGCAAACCCGCGATTTGAACTCGAGTCCTCTAGGTGGGAGATCAGCATTGAACTGACTGTGCTATAAGAGCAGTTACCAGCTGTTTCCAAATGACACCTTTTATGAATCAGCAACGGAAGATTGCTAACAGCAGAGATGAATTTTCCATTTTTAAATATTTTTATTTCTAATAAAACAATTTTTAAACTAAATTTTCTTCTTTAACATTTTTAATGAAATTGTAACTAAATTTGAAAAGTGTGTATTATAAATAAAAAATTATAACAAAGATAGACATATCTTTGAATAAAAGCTTGGAAACCCCTACTGTCAATTCGGTATAAGAAAAGGGTTTATCAGAAAACTCATATTTTTGAACACATAGGATTTAAACATGAATATTAAGAGTTAAAATACAAAATATATGTATTCATTTCTGCATACATTTATAAATCAAGTATAAGTATACACAACTTCAAAATATCATGTACTCGTTTCTGAATTAATTGTACTTAAAAAAATCGAGTACAAAGAAATTTTCCTTTTTAAGTAGATTAATGCTCCTTTTTGAAGCAATTGTACTTAAAAAATATGAGTACATAGAAATGCTCATTTTTAAGTAGATTATTTTTAACAATGTACTTCTTTTTGAAACAATTGTACTTAAAAAAATACGAGTACATGGGAGTTCTCATTTTTAAGTAAATTATTTTTGACAGTGTAAAGAATATGAATTTACAATAAATTATGTAGACTCTCCGAGAAATGTGTTACCTGTGAGGTAATATAAAATGTAGTTTAAAGAAAAAATACATAAAATAATTTTAGTAGTACATTATGAAAAAAATCAAAATATGAATTTTTAATTTTACTTTAGCTTACTTTCTTATAAATACTCCTAACAATAGATTTCCTAAAAATTACTTATTAATGCACCTTGTATTATAAGTTAACTTTATTACGTTTATGTGAAAGCCCGTATATCAAACATGACGGCTGTGACATAAGTGTAAGTCACAGTGGTCACGTAACATCTGCGATGAAAATGTTACCACTCACTGACGTCACTTTGTGACTAACGAGGCTAACGAGAAATACAGGCTACCGCGGTAGGTCCGATTCTTCTTTTTTTACAGACCGCTGGAGTCACGTGATGCTCTTTTCGCACACCTTCATTGGTGCATTCGAGCATCACGTGATTCCAGCGGTCTGTATAAAAAGAAGAATCGGACCCACCGCAGTAGCCTGTCTTTCTCGTTAGCTTCGGTGACTAAAATATGAACGTCTTTAAAAACTTTTAAAATGAGACAAGAACACTCCAAAACAGATAATTCATAGTAAAAAATATTGTTTGTTTAATTTTGAAATTTTTGTGTCGCCACATCACAAATGTAACCAAAACTCCACCAGGTTGTGAAGTCACATTGTGACCCTAATGTGACTTTTAAATACTTTTGCAAATGAGAAAAAGTATTTTGAAGAGGATCGTCTCAATATATTTGAGGGTCTGGGCAAGATTAATTTTTCTGGACCCCTTGAAATTAACCTATATTCATTTATTTATCAACTGACAGGAAAAGTATATAGACCAATTTTAGTTAATATTCAATTGGAAATTGTGATAAAAAATCTTTACCTGATTCAGAATATAAATGCAATCATAATAATAACAATAATTTAAATAAAATGTTCTTTATATAACATGCTTACTAAAATGTTATATAAAATGACATGAGACTTACCGTTGAATATACTACAGTACACAGGATTACGTTTAGAGCACCAGGAAATCTACTAAAAGTGCACCTAGTCCAGGGGAAATGTACCAAAAAAGGGGGGTTACCTTGCAAAAGGTCGGGTAGAAGAATTTTTTTTTCTGAATTTTTTATAATGATGTCAACATTGAAAAACCAAGTTTTCTAACACAATTTCTTAAGGCTAAATTTTCTGTGGCCAAAAAACAACAAAATTTGGGGACCTTTTTTGATTTTTTTAAATATCTCGAGATGCCGTAGCATATTATTTGTCAATTACAATATTAAAGAGTACAAAATTATCTACAACTTTCATACATACAACTTTTTTATACACTCAATAGCAAGCGCAGTACGCCATTTCAAAAATAGGACAATTTTTTCAATTATCTTGAAAACCGTAAAATCCGTAGTTCTGCCCCGATTATTCAAATGTTTCCTACGGATTTAATCGTGTATGTCAACTTCTATATATTGATAGCAGTAAATTTTGTGTTTTAGGGCCAAAACTAGTTTTTTTTGCAACTGTCGCAAACATAAATTTTAGCACCTAACCCCCCCCCCCCCTCTTGTAAAAAGAAAATTTACCAAGAGAATTTTAATAAATTTCTATTAGCCGGATTTTTAAAGTTTTAAGTGAGTAATCACTAAATATGTAATGCTGAACTACGTAATCAGTTTTTTCAAATATTGATTCAGTAAAACCTTGAAAACCGAACCGAAATATATTCCACTTTAAACAGGTTTCCATCTTAGCAGATATATTTGTTCATATTCTTTCTCTGGAAAATATATAATTTTTTCTTTAAAGACCGGATTCAGTATATACAGATTTCATTTTCAAAGATTTTACGGTTCTAGTATTGAGGCATTTAAAGTCACAGTTATATGAATTATGAGACTAAATTAGTCAAGCTAAGACATTCGCAAGGTAATATTAAACATATGGGAGCGTTCTTGACAAATATCTCCCTTGCATTTTATTACTTTTAAATAATTTTTTTTTCATCGGATACCTGAGATCAATATCTAATGTTGTGGTGCTTTTGTTCTTTTTCGGCTTCGGTTGATTTTTTTTTCTAAATATTCGGAAACTTTCATTTTTGGAAAACTGTTTGGAGTCCGTTCTGAAATTTAATGTATTCTCCTTTAAAAAAATGCAACCAAATTCGAAAAATTAAAAGCGCACAACATTAGATATCGACCTCGGGTATCATATGAAAAAAAAAAAAAAAAAATATTGAAATTTAAGCAAGAATTCTGAAAAGAATGCTACCATAGGTTTAACATTAGCGTGCAAATGTTTTCACGTGAGACCACACTAGTCACCCTAAGAAACTGAAAGAAAGTGAAGGAAAATGCTGATGAATGGGAAGTATCAGGCTTTATACCTCTAGATGATACAAATGTCTGTTTTATTCAGGATAAGGATATTCCTTTGAAACGGGATTCTAATAATCCTACAAGAGTGCCATCAAAGAGAAAAAAAAATTGTTAAATAGCCTGTAGAATTTATTATTATTAAAATACATTTTTTTTTCATTTAGCTTAGGCGGTGATATTGTGTAACTTACTTTATTGTGTTGGGAATGTGGAATTGAATGAAACAGGTGATCAATGCGAAAACAAAAATCTTTATATGGTCTACAATCATAATTAAATTGGTATTTCATTTGATAATTTTTACCACTGAGATCATTAAGCAGATATATTTTCAAAACAGTACATATTACATATTACAAAAGATTAGAATATTCCACAAAATATATTTTTCAACAAACAAAGTAAGTTTTTCTATTTGAGCTTTAAAGCAACTAATAGATAATCTTAAAGTTTTATATATTTTTGCATGTTAAAATGACATAATCTCTTGTTATATTTATTAATATAAGGGGGGGGGGATTGATAATATTTTTGAAAACTAATCTTTTAAATATGTTTATGAAACTAGTGATATCAAATATTTTATTGACGGGATTTTTAAATTTTATAAGAGATAAATGCATAACATTAGTTAGTGAAATAATGTGTTGTCATTTTTATTGTAGCTATTTTATAAGATTATCTTACATAAAATATATTTATTTTTTGAGTCCCCCCTTTTATATGGAACTACAATCTAATGTTCGCTATCTTTAAAACAGTAAAACATTAAAACATATATTATCGATAACTGGTAAATAAAATATAGCATTTTTGTGTGGAAAAAAAATATGTTTTTCGCAAATTTTAATACTTATCCCAGTGATACCTGGAAAAATATATATGCATTATAAAAATTATTAAAATTGTAAAAATTAATCAAGAATTCTTTCTTACTTGAAACTATCGTGCCAATAAGTTAATAATTATTGAAGAATTCTTTTAAACAAAGCTTTGAAGTTAACATTGTATACACTTAAAGTTACTGTCTAAATATGAAAATTGTCTCATTCATCTATACTGTGCCCTACTTTTAAAATTACATACATTTATTGCACATAAAACGTCTGTTGAAATGAAAATAAAGATGAGAGTGTGCAAGTAATAGATAATTTACTGCTACCAATTTTTAGAAGTCGACATACACAATTAAATCCGCATGGAACATTTGAAAAATCAGGGCAAAATTACGCTTTTCACGGTTTTTAAGAAAATTGAAAAAATTGTCTTCTTTTTGGACTGACGTACTGCTCTTGCTATAAAGTGTATAAAAAACTTGTAAATATGAAAGTTGTAGAGAATTTTTTCGTCTTTAATTTTGTAATTGACAAATAATATGCTACGGCAACGGGTCTCGAGTTCAAAAAAATCAAAATAGGTCCCAAAATTTTGTTGTTTTTTGGCCACAGAAATTTTAGCCTTAAGAAATTTTGTTAGAAAACTTGGTTTTTCATGTTGGCATCAAAAAAAATATTCTACTACCCGACCTTTTGCAAGGTAAAATGTACATTTCCCCTGGACTAACACTGATCTCGGTAACAGTGAAGTTAACATCGTCTGTGGGAAAAAATTATAGTATTGTGCTAAAACGGTGACATTTTAGGAATAAATTTTGTTTCACGAGCCAATTTTGGACAAAAATATGGCTAGTCAACCATATACTTCGCGAAAAAATGTTTTATAATAAATTAAGAGAGGCTGAAATTTCTTTTCGTTCCTTATGCAACATTAATAATTTGCTGAAATAACTGCAATAATTTTATTAAAATAAAATATTGCTGCTATTGAAGTTAACAGAGTGGAATCCAAGTGCGGAAGCGTGTTATAAGAGAGGAGGGGATTTTAATTAACTAATACTGCGATATAATAAATAACATTTTTATACATTTCATTTTGTTTTGAACTATTATTTTTAATTAGTTTAAATAACGTCGGAAAAATATCAATTTATTATGTATATATATTTTTTTAATCATCAACGCTGAAGAAAACAAAGTCAAACAAAAATATCAAAACCTAGGAGGGGCTATGTTTCACCAATCTCTTCATCAGGTCGCATGACTGCTACGAAAATAATTTCGTGATTGATTTTTTTTTTTGACAGGTGCAACGGTCCGGGCTTCTCGTTAATCGGCCCCTAGTGCAAGAAATTTTTAGGTCTCTAATTTATTTCGCAATATATAAAATATTACAGATGATACAAAATATCTTATAATATCATTGGGTACCCATATAAGTATAGGAGATAGCCTTAGGCCCGTCTGTAAAACATTTTCATACCTTAATTTTTCATAAAAAAAAGGAAAGATAAGAAGATTAACAGCCACACTTCTTCGTTATAAGGCCTTCCCGAGTGGAAAGAACTATATATGACTAAATACAGAATCTATTCAGAGTAATATAAAGTTCTTTTATGCATACGCTTTACAATATTATATGTAACGGGACTTTGATATGTGATTACCTAAAAATTAAACACATTTTTAAATACTGAAAAACAATGGAAATCATAAAAAGTTCAGTCATGAAAGTTTAACAAAGAAAGCAATTGCTGTATGATTATTTATTATCCAATTATTAATTACATATTACAATATAATTAATTACAATTAATTACATATTACATATTGCAATGTAATTATTTATTACAGTGATTTAAATTCTATTTATGATCGCAAGCAAATCATGAACAATAAAATTAAGAAAAGCAAACACCTGCTTTCTTGAAAATACAACAGAAGAACAAATGGAATTGTTAATTCCAGAAGTAGTGGCATATACAGACGAAGTAGATGTACACCCAGTCTTTCGTACAAAGTTGTCATGAGAAAATGCTTTGCAGAGCTTTAATGCTTTAAAATTTCATTTTAATGTAGTTTAACACAGATTCGACCTAGTGGGGACTCTATAACTCTGTTGAAATAATTCCGATATATTCCATTGCTATCGAATCACTTTTAGCTGCTGATTTAAAAAAAAACAAAAAGATAAAACCTATTTTTTTTTTTTTTTTAAGATTGATACATACAAAAATTTACGTAAATATTTTAATTTTGTAAAGCATTTACTGTTGTACAGGAGGTGTACTATACCACAATAGTTACCACAGTATTTTAGAATAGCATTTAGAACCATTTAATAACAGAAAACATTACAAATTCTGCGAATATTACGAATTCTGAATTTTAAATGTTAATTTAAATAATTAAATTTAGCATTTTAATTATTGGAAATAGCAAGGGAAGTCTCATTGAAAATTCCAAAGGGCGAACTCACCTTGTTTGGTTCATTCTCACAAAAAGATACAAAACAACAACAATAACAAATTATTTTATAAAAACATACAAAAAAAAACTTAAAAATTGGATTGATGTTTTCATTTATGCTTAATAAGTAACGTTATATTATATTATTCTATTTTATTTTTCACATTTTTTTTTACTTTTTAAAGTACTAACATGGCCATTGAGGCCAAAGGGAAATTTACCATTGAAAAATTTTATTGGAGACTTAATTGAGTAATTATTGGGCGTATGGTATGTCTTAATTTTTTATAATTAAACTATTTAGGGTCATTAACAGAAACGGCAAAAGTGGCGAAAAAATATTGTTTTAAACCAGGTGTGTCAAACTATGGCCTGCCAGATATGACTGAAATTTAATAGTTAACTTTGCATTATCCAATCACCGAATCTCTGCGATTCAAGAAGTCGTCTACTTTTGTAAAAAATTAGTGGTATCCGACGGGCCACAGTTTGACAGCCCAGTTATAAACTTTAGAATTTATAGAAAGTAATGTTCTGAAAATCAATGCGCATCAGGATTTCATTTCTCTTAAAACAAATATTTGTATTTACCATCTTTTTATACTGTACACAATGTTTGATAAATGAGAGATAAATTAGACAATATCAGTAAAAATGTATATGCCAAGTTCATGGAGGATACAAAAATTATGTTTTGTATTTTTCCCTACTTTTTTTTTTCAGGTTGCTAAAATGGTGAATTTGTTTTTATTAGCCCTTTCGGCCCAGGCGGTCATATATGTGTTCCTTACTTTAAATTGCTTTAAACTATAAATAACGCCTTGCAGATACGTAAAGACTGCATAATCACATACGTGCATTCTATATTTTGACTTTTTAGTGGACTAGTAGCGCCATCTAACCTTGAAATAGTAAAAAAAAAAAAAAAAAAAAAAAAAAGTTGACAAAAGATTTAATGTTTTTGGACTTTAAGAAAAAAGTCAGGGCCGAAAGGATGTAAACTTAAATTAGAGACTACTTTTCCGAATGAATAATTTGTGATAATACAAAATAGTAGTATGTTTTTATGTCTGTAAAATCCTGTTGTTTTATGACATCTTCCAAACGTCTTCAAAATTTCTTCCTTCGACTATTGTCATATGCAAAGAACGTGAAATGACTACATTCGTTAGGTTTCAGAAACTAACATATTCGTTAAATTTCAGTAAAACCTAACTTCTGTGATTTGGTTTTACTGAAGTTACTTTTAAGTTTATTAGCGTAAAGGGGATTTTTACCCCAAACTGAAAAAAATATTTATGGCCTAAAGGGTTAAATGCAACGTTAGAATTGTCTAAAATTTGTACTATAATTATAAATTAGCTTTTCCTTATCATATTTATGATGACCACTTAGACATATACACTGAGAAATTTGCCAAACTCCAAATAGAACTAATAAATTGGAAAAGATTCAGTAATTCCTCAACAGAATAAAGAATTATATTTAAAAACAAAAATACTTTCTTTTTCTCAAACTACCTAATGATGATTTGGCATGTACTGTTTATGGCCCCTTTTTTAAAATTTATTTTCAGTCTCCATGTAGGGAGAATATTTTGACTAGATTATAAGTTAATTTGTTCGAAAAAATAAAACCATTTTTTAAAATATTAAATTAGATCTTAACTAAAGACTTTTAATTGGTTATTACTGAACAAAAAAATATTTAAATTGTGTCGCCTAGTTGCAAAACCGGCCATCTCCAAAAAATAAAATTTTGAGAAAAAGCTGATTTTTTACCACACTTAGCCAAATAAAGTTTAGAACAAAAACTCTTCAGTTTTATAATCAATAGGGCAGTATATTTGACAACACGGAATAAGGTAGCAGGGGCACATGAAGGGAAGGGGTTATTTAGGTCTTTGTTTTGGATTTGGCCGCCTTTGCAACTTACTTTGGAGTTGGGCGGTTTTGCAACAAACCAGAAATTAATTTTTGCTAAATTTAATCTGACATTGGGTTTTTAGGGGTTGCAAATACACAAAAATGTTTTGTTCAACTTAATGTTATTTAACAAAAAGAACTTTAGGAAAGTTATTAACGTAAAACCACTTTCACACAGTTACTGATTGTTAAAACTGACTAACAGTTAAAACTAACTGACTAGCTGTTAAAACTGATTTAAATGTCACTAAACAAATGATTTAAATGACATGATATTATTTTAAATAAAATTATTAAATTATAAAACTTAAGCAAAAATCATACTATGTACATGTGCGTACAATTTCAAACTTTAGTGCTCTCATCGTTTTCGATAGTCTCACAAATTTCGTCATGATGGTCCATCCATGCGTCTTTTTCTTCATCATCTATGCTTTCTGCTTTTTAAGCAGCTGATGCCAATATATTTTTGTAAAAAAAAAAAAATAACCGCTTGCCAGCATCCCAATTTGTTCCGAAATATTTCGTCAGTAAGTTTTGGACATCCCGAAGTTTTAGAGGCTTCACCACGGTATCCGGAGCCACGTCCTCAAGCTTGCTGTTTATAATACTTCTCTTACTCTTGACAACAGACTTTCTGACTTCTACCTCAGATTTGTAGAAGACCTCCCCTTGCACCAACAGCTTATTTTTATATTCTGTTATGATTTTTTTTTCGTAGGAGCAAATTTGAAATGCCACAGTGCAGGTGGTTTGGGGAAGAAATTGCTGGTCTCCTTCCAATCATGTTCGGTCTCTTCCCGACTTGAAAACTGTTCCATATTCAGATAAAATTTCTTCATACTTTGCGGGCTGAATGAGGGACTCGATTTTCTTCAATCTCCTTTCAATTTGAGCTGAAACACGGTCTGGAGGGAAACAAGAATACTGAATCAACGTAGGCAAGTTATTAGATTAATAAAATATTATGGCATCATGATAATTAATTAATCAAAATATGCTAACTATGATGTTATTATGTTATAAATTATGTAAAGCTGTTATCCCCAGGGTGGATTACCCATATCGCAACTTAGGCTATGGCCAAAGGGCGTACGTTAGGTGGGGTTCGCAAAATTAAGAACTTTAAAGTTTTTAAATTTAATGAAATAAGAACAATTTAAAATTTTAACGAAAAGTGTTAAATAAAAAATGAATTTGTAATAATTACATTTAAAACTCTTTTTCTTCTTCTCGATACACCAACACAAAATTTTCTCAGATTTTAAGTGTAATAACAGCCCATTCATATCCAATCTACAATCCTCAAAATACTAAAATTTATAAAGCAAAATTTAAATGTATTATTAATTAATTAAATAGATTAAAAAATTCTTAAATTTGTCAAAGAAAATTCCCTTACAGTTTTATGAAGGGGGGGGGGGGGAGGCTGCGGAAAAGTATTTTGGCCTAGGGCGTCAAAAAATGATAAATCACCCCTGATTATCAAAAGGTGTACATGAATTTTGGGTTTTCTCCTTTACCACGTCGTAGATCCACTTTGCCGCTTCCTTGGTTGATTAGTAGACACTTCTTCCAAACACTTCCATAGTCGGAGAAAACACGAAGCTAAATTATTAGAAAATTGGTATGCACCAAGGGAGAGCAATCACAGGCGAGAGAAAACACGATAACGTTAATCTAATCAACAAGTGAGGAGTTATTGTGGGGTCGAGCAGAAGATTTAGCTAGCGGATATGGAGATGGCCGGTTTTGAAACTCACCGACTGAAGGATTTGGCCGCTTTTGCACCACATCGTGATTTTCAAACGCATATAACGCAGGGATTGACAGGTTTTTTCATGGTTTCTCGTTTCCACATGATAGAAACCTTTACTTAGAACTAAAAAAACTGAAAAAACACATTTTCAATTTTTGAGGAGTTGGCCGGTTTTGCAACTAGACGACACAATTGTTTAAACGTCAATGTAATGAACGCTGTGTTTTAGCTGTAGGGATGTCCACAGAGGAGGCGTTTGACATATATTGATTAAAATATTATAGTTAAATATTAAAATTATATTGCTAGAAATAAATTGAATAGTTTTCGTAAAACTTAAAAAATTCATATGAATGAAAATATTAGGAAATTTGCTTCATTTTCTAATATTTATCCCTTTGAGACCGTAAAGTAGATTTTCGTGAGAATGACCGATTTATATCTTAAATGAAATTTTGTTAGCCATTCAGTTTTATCCTCTTTATTTCATGAATTTTTAAACTTATGCTGTCTAAAGTTATGGAAATTTATTCTTATAAAATTATTTTAAATTACAGATTATGATAAAATCTATAATTTTAAATATTCCTAATATTATCCACTTTTGCTGTAAGCACAAATATATTTTTCCAGTGTATCTCTCCGCTGATTTATTAAAATTTTGAGATAAAATTCTATTTATGGTTAAAATATTGTCATAAAAATTGTAATTGTTTTTATTAATTAACTTTTAATTAATTAATTATTTTTTTATTAATTTAATGTGTACTTGATGATAAATAAAAAAGAACACGCTGTGTTTTAACTTCAGCTTAATGCTAAACATTTTTTTTTTCGTGTAATTGCTGTTTAATTAAGGGGATACTGGACTTTCAAATGAGCAAAAATTAACCAAATGTAAAATTTTTTGTTTTGTGTTATGAATATTTACATAGTTAAAAATATCACTATATTGCCATACCTAAAATATATGTTTTTATGCTTCTTAAATGTAAGTATGAGAGATAAAAATGAAGATAACTTATTTTAAAAATAGTTTTAAATAAAGAATAATGAATTTTTAAATATTAAAGCGTTTTAAACTATTTATTATATTTATGCCAGAGTATAATAACCTCCCTTAGAAATCTTTGTTTTTATTTAATGTAAAGTGTGTTAAATCCTCGAATTTTCAGGGAGTCTGGCAATACGTTTTCTAATTAGAAAAGTTCTATGTAATATTTTAGTCGCATAATTTTTAATCCCTATTTTTGGTATCGATTTTGTAATATTTTCCCGCACTTAAAATAAGGTGAGAAATTCTATTATAAAATTATGGTAAAAGTGCACGCACCCTCTTAATGTTTAAGTTCAATAGTTATTATTGCTATTTTTTTGGTATCATTATTCATTTTTTCTTCGGGGTTATAAATCTCAAGTGTCTCAGAAAAGCAATCATCAGTTTCCTTAAACTTTTAAAATAGTAGGAAATATTACAAATTGTAAAAATAAAGAAATGTAAAGCAAAGTCTAAGAAGAAAGAAATAATTTTGTTTTGAAATAATTTTGAAGTACTTCATTCCCTTAAAAATGAACAAAGAAATAAATCCGATTTACTATTCGGTATTATTTATAATATTAATGGTATTAAGATGTCCTCTTTCATGTTTGCATTTTCAAACTACGCAGTGAAGATCATACAAAAATATAAAAGGATTATAAAGGACGTGGACATAATAAAAATGCAGCGAGCTTCAAGAAAATTTTGATTAAAATAATTTAACTGAGTAAACGTATAAATAACAAATAAAAGTATATGACAATTTCAAGTGGAATTCAGTGACTTAAAAATAAGGACATTAAAAATTTTCACTGTTTTTTATATGTTTATATGCAATTATAATCAGAGTGTATTTAATTAAAAAAATAATATTAAGAAATAGTAATTTTGTACGTAATATGTTTGGCTTGCTGTATTTATTGCACATAACTGCAGCTCACAAATTATTTATTGTACAGTCGTGGAAAAAAAAAGTAAACTCCCCTACTAACACCCTACTCAACAAATTATAGTAGAAGAAAGTTGCGGATACCGAACGATTAGAAATAAAGCCTACTTTTAAATGATGTATATAAAATTTGCTTAGGGGACCCTCTACATATTAATACGAACCCAAACATCATTTCTTTCAATGGCAATAACCAATTATAACACGATATTTCAAATCTTCGGTTCAAACTATGGCTAGACACAAAATTTCAAGTCATTTGAATGATAAGTTTATGAATTATAAACATTCAAAATTTAGTGCTTCTAATGTTAAATTAAATTTTCATATTTTTATTTATATCTCCTGAAATTATACTCCTAATGTACTAATTTTTTGTGTAGCAATAATACTAAAATACTCAAACATAGATACGTTGAATTTGCGATTTTTATAATTTTATGATATGAATTATGAAGTATGGAATTAATACTCGAAAAAATTATGAATTGGAACCTACAATTTTTTTTTGGATTTAGATTTATTACGTCCTGCTTTATGGAAATCGAAAATTTCACATATTTCTTCCAAGTAGTTTTCAAGTTATGCTTAAAAAACGGCAAAATGATGGTTTAAGGGGCCGTCTATGACAGAAGTGACTAGATATTTTGAAATTTCTTATGCTATCCTGTAATCTATCATTCTTCAACGACCGCTCGATTGGTGCCTTGATCAAGAAGGCGGCTCTCTTGGTCAACAATCGAGTAGCGAATAATTAATATTTTAAAATAATTATTATCTCGGAAACTCATCGTACGAATCGTATAAAAATTTGTTTTTAGACTAATTGAAGGGTGTAGAGTTCATTTATGCTGTCAGATTTGTGAACTACTGTTGAAAAAACAAAGTTATGGTTCGTTATATTATGTAGATGACCCCCCTAAGGAAATTTTATATACTTCATTTAAAAGTAGACTTTATTTCCGATCGTTCAGTACCAGTAACTTTCTTCTACGATAATTTTTTGAGGAGTTAGTAGAGGGTGTTTACTTTTTTTTTTTCCTCGACTGTTACCTTATTGAGAAGCCGCAATGCTATATATGATGTACATGAATAAATATAAAATTAGAAACTACATAAAGAACATCTGTGCATCTAAGAAAGATCATGTATTTTATTTATATGAAGATAATTTTAGATAACTTCCAATATTTTCCTAAACACCAGAGAATTATATCTATCATCTTTTAGCACGCAATCCACTATCAACTGAAGTAGGCAACTACAGAATGTGTCTAATTATTATTATGGTTGACTAAAGTCGGGATAATTATCTATTTCGCAGTAGGGTAACTCTGGGAGAGTCGCCGCATACGGGATAGATGCCACACCCCTTGTATTTCTTGTAATTATCGATAGATGGTCGTCAAAGACACAGTATAGGTGCTCAATGAGATTATTTTAACCCGTGTATAGCGTAAATCCCATTTCGATGTTTACTTGTAGAAGTGCAATCTTTAATTCGACGTAAGTGCGTGATTTCACTGTCCTAACTTTAAACACGTTATGTTTGAATACTTTTCATACACTAATTACTAAATGGATGCATGACTTCGTAGTCAAAATTAAGTGTCGCGTTTGTATAGAGTACTGTGTGTATGGTTCATTCCCCTTAGCGATGGTAGGTAACTGATGGCCAACGTCTGCACCATGCAAAATGTGATACATGCCGCACTGCTATTCGGGTATAGATGACGCAGTTTCTTTTGTACGGGATGATAAAGTGTTATTAACTTTTCTTTTTCTTTTTGCACAGACTAACCATGTTAGGCATGTTATCAAGTTTACTAAAACCAAAGGAGAAAAAGGGGAAAATAAAAAGTAAGAAGGGCAAGAAAGATGCAAGTCAAGATTATAATAATGAAAAATTGGATTACGCAGACGTTCTTTGCAAACTACTCGAGAAAAGAGGATGTGTAATTGGCTTCGTTGCATCATGTGTTTAAATGAAGTTACATAAAGACTGTACTTTTTCGACACTTTTTCTGGAGATTGTAGACAAAAAACAGGTCTCTTAACCCATTCGGGACCATAGGTGCATATAAGCACCTTTATAAAGAGCTTACAAAAATTTGTTTCTGGTACCAGTAAAAAAGAAAAGCAACATTTTCTTCGTTTAATTAGAGCATTTTCATGAATATTTAAGTAAAGGTAACTTCTTTTAAAAAAGTGGTACCAGCCGAATAAAATTTGTGTAAAAGGTGCCGGTCCCAAAAGGATTAACAAATAAATTATGTAAACACAATTTTACTTTTTTTCTTTTCCCTTTCTGATACATTGATGTTACGTTGTTGTTGAAATAACAATTAAAATTTAATGTAAAAAAAATAAGTCGATAATTTTAATAGTGAAAGTAGGCAACAATTATTAATTTGAATCTACTAATACGTTTCATTGTACTCATTTAGTTTCATTTTGTTATTACATCGTTAATTATAGTCCAAATATGATTTTTTTTTTACTATTTTTATTTATAATTTCATTTTGTTCTTATTACAAGCGCGGCGTCTCAGCCTGAATGTACGGGTGACGCGCCGCGGTGTAATGTTTAAAAAAAAATTGTTAAAAAATATTAATAATTTGTTTTGAATTTTTTTGTTGCCGTACACGCGTTGTATATTTAACATTAAATAGCACAACATGATTTTTTTAATTTTATGTTCACCATGGGACTTTATACCCAAATTCAAAAAAATATGCGGCATAAATCCCGGAATTACCCTACACAATTTATATTTTTCATTTATAATTCAGAATAGATTTAGCTATTTCTAAACAATTTAAGTATCCTCAATGATGTTTTGTCCCAAAAATTTCAAACTTCGAACGATGTTCAGTAAAACTAGTAATACTTTTAACAGTTTTAAAAGAATTTGTAAATGTATCTTCGTTTACTTTAATATTAATTTATTGGCATTGAATTTACTTGGATTAAACTAAAACTATTACACTTAACTCAGAATAAATGTTGAAATGGTTTTGGCTGTTAAATAAATTTAAAATAATAAGAAAGAAATCCATAACAACTTCGATTTTGTACTATTTCTTAAAATGTGGTTTAATGTTAACATTAATGTGGTTTAATTAAAAAAAAAATTGAGCCAGTAAATTTAATTACTACATATTTATTTATTTTATTTCGTGTTTCTACCGAGCAATTATTTAATTTTATTACAAAAAACATTTTTTTTGGTTCGAAAAGTATTTATCCTGGTCCTGGAAATGAACGAAAGACAGAAGCAAGAAACCCATAAAGAAGTTTGTTTATAGGATACTACGGAAAAGATTTCACCCCACACAAGAAATACATCTATCTATCTAAAAAAAAAAAAAAAAAAAAAAAATGTAAAAATGTTTCAAAGATAAAAAAATATATTTTACTTTTTTTACCTGCATTTATTTTACTTCATTTATTTTTTATGTCTTTCTTGCCTTTTTTTTTTAGAAATTGTTAGGCTAAATATAATATTTTAACTCCCCATTATACCCCAGGAATGTATTTTGAATATGGAATTTTCAATTTTACAGAACCGCTTATTGAAAAATATCTATATTTTCGTGCGTCATATCTCAAATTTAATTTCTGTTTAAGATGAATATTTTCCCTTACTCAATTTCTCTACACTAATTATTTCGTCTCTAACTTGAATGTTTCGAGTTAATTCTCCAAAATATTGTTTAAAATGTTAGCCTAAACTAAACTGCAAAGTTAACTACTTTTAGGAAATGTTAGAAATTCCACTAAATTAAAATAACTGGAGATATTAAGCAAACATCGAGAATTTTCATTTATAATCTGTATAAATGTTTGCATATTTTATGCAAAGCAGGAAGAAGTTTCATATCATATTGATTGAAAAGTCAGCGTCCACCGTGAAGTTATTAATATTTGTCCAAATCTAGTAAAATTATATATTTTTTAGAAATACCTTAACAGAATGAATGCGTTTTAACCTTTAACCCCTTAACGGTCGCATTAAATTACGGTTTAAAAATTCAAATTGCTTATTGGCACCACTTTTTCGGAAAAAGAAATATTCACCTCATGTAATAACAGGAAAAATGATACCATAATAAATCTAACTACACAAGTTTATAAAACTGGTGCGAATCAAGCAAAATCTGAATAAATCTAAAAAAAGACACAGCTCGTGAATATGGCGGGAGCGAGAATTAAGAGGTTAAAAGCATAGAGATGGATACCTGCATCACTTTTTATTTAACTTTTAGCAACCACTATATTTATATAGAAATATTAATCCTTTAAAAATTACAAAAATATGCTACTAAATAAAGTTAAAAATCTATCTTAAAATTTCTAGTGTCTAATCTTTAATATATGAATACAAAACACAATTTTAAAAGACTAATTCATGCATTTAAGGGTTAAGTTTTACAAAATAAAAAATATATAAAATAAGGCATTTAGATCCATACTTATTAAGTTGCAATATTTTAGTTATGACAGTAGTTTTCACTGTCTGATGTTACAGTTGCTGATGTGCAACGTAAGAAAAGTTTGACGTATTATACGAAAAATGTATCTCTGATTTTTTTTTCATTATTTTTCCTGTGTAAAAAACTTTTCTGAGAATCATACATAATTTTTTTGAAACAAAATAAAAAATCATGCATTTAAGGTTTAAATGAAAAATCAGGAAATAGCATTATAAAAGAAAGTCATCTCCTAATATGTTTTGATTTTCTTATGTAATCCAGTGAATCACAGTGTTATAAACACATGGCTTACACATAACAGGTTTAAAAAAAATTATATGTCAAAATTAAGGGCTGACAAAGGTTTGAAATGAAGAAAATTGACTAAAGATTAATCGTGAATTAAGAAAATTGTAATTAAATACATCTAATACCTATTTTTTGCATTTATTTTTTTCTCTTTTATAGAAATGTAAAATATTTATTAAATTGTTATAAACTATGACTAAGGTTTTAGTATTGCAAGACAAAATTAATTTTATAAAACTTTTTTTTTTCAAGCTCAAGTTCTATATTTTTGAGCAGTCATTTCAGTTTTATATTGCTTGAATACGTTGTATATCCATTATGCCGGAAACAAATATATATAACTAAAATAATTACAGGTTGTCCATAATTAAATGACCCTACTTTAAAGTTGTCTACATACGAAACTATTGGTCAGAAAGATGTGAAATTTTGTGACGGACATAATGAAGAATGGTAATTTGTTTGAGTGGAAGAAAAAATTAGTTCAAAAGTTCACCACCAGGGCGTTTTTAAATAAATTACACATTTAGCCACCGGCCACTGAGTACTAGGTCTGACTTTTGAGAAAAAATGGCGACTGTCGTAGGTCGATTGTTTTCAGAGGTTGTCGGTCCGTTGAATTCGAACACCAATAATTTTTTTAAGTTTTTACTTTTTTTTTCCTTTTAAGGGGGCGGTCTGTATATTTGTCTTAGTTAATCTAAAAAAATAAAGCGTAAAAACTTCAAAAAAAAAAAGTGTAATTCATTAAAAAACATCCTCAGGTGGAAGAAACTTTGAACTGAATTTTTTTTTCGCTCAAACATTTCTTTATTATGTCCGTTACAAAATTTTACAACTTTCTGCCAATATTTTTGCCTGTAGACAACTTTAAAGTAGGGTCGTTTAATTATGGACACTATATAATAAAAAAATTTAATATTCATAAAAATTTGTCATTTTTTTGTTATTAATTTTAAAAAAGGTTTTTTTCAGGTATATTTGATTGAAAAATTAATTTACTTTATATAAGAATAGAAACATGTAAATTCGCTATCTTTTTTTAAAAGCGGTCGTGGCAAAGCCACTAAAAAGCAGTGTTTTGAAATAATTAGGTTTGCCTTCGTAAGTTTTGCCGGTCTTTGTGATTGAAATTTTACTGCTCGTACGACCACAATTTTAGGTTTTCCCCATCGTAACAACTGTAAGATATTCTTAAAATTTTAACTTAACTATTGTATGTTTTCGTCATTCGTAAAATGCCTAAGTGCAGAATTGCCAAGTCTCCGGCTTTTTGCTCACCAGTATTATCTTTGAGAAAATGTTGTTCTTTTAAATCCGCAGAAAGTTTCAATAATAAAATAGCATTCTCGGTATTAAAATACCAGTATCCAGAAAGTCGGAGACTTAGCAGCTCTTTAAGTGTAAAATAAACAACATTATTAATCGGAAAGTCAAATCTCGTCAATAAGTACTTCTACATGAAAAAGACTCCATATGAATATCCTATAAAGTTTTACTGTTTTTACTGTTTCTAAAATGAAATCTGCCGACGCAGAAATCAATTGAAAAGACTTTAAGTACAACTGTTGAAATAAACAGAATAATAAACCAAAATTTACAGCTTATAAAAGAAAAAAAAATTGACTCTTTTCGTTGATGGATATGACGCAATGCAAAACATTTCGTAGAGCCCTTTGTCATGCGAAAACAGATTATTGAGCAGGAGATAAATATAAATATATTGTTACCCTTGATAAAGTAAGGAATTATCAATATATCAAAGAAAGAAATTATTAAAAAATTTTATTCTAGGAAGAAAAATATCTTTTACCATTTTTACCTGCATTTATTTTAATGTATTTGTTTTTTGGTGCTTACCTTGCTTTTGTTTACAAATTGTCATACTAAATATAAAATCTTAACTCTATTATCACCCCGAAACGTGTTTTGGATGTGGGAATTTCAATTTCAAAGAACTATTTATTGAAAAATTATCTTCACTTTCGTGCGTCATATCACAAATTTAATTTCGGTTTAAGATGAACATTTTCTTCCTAAATGACTGGGCCGAATAAGAACTATTTACTGTTCAAAAGGAAGTAAATAAGATGCCCAAACTGGCTTCCGAAAATGCAAAGAAAAATTCAGTAAATGCTTTATGATTGTCACAGTTTAGTCTTACAATGGTAAATTAGAAATAAGAAGAGTGGATAAAAATGCTAAAATCGATTCATCATTATATTATCAGCAGAATATGTTACGTCCAACATTTTCAGAAGAAATTTCATTTATTTATCCGAAGGACTTTCAAAGTTTGAAACTAAACCAAAGACAAAGCCACCCGTCATACTTAAAAATCTGCTATTCAAATCCTTGAAAAAAGCTCACGCAGGTATTAGATAGAGTAACTTGGGGTGAGATGCCGTGTTGTACGAGGTGCCGTGTCACGTCGTTTTCATATGAGCAGGCGTTGTAGGGAAACGCCGCTTAGTTGTATGGAAGGGGGTTTTCTACTGATACTTTAATTTCCGTTTTCGTTCTTTGGTTTTATTATTTTAAGTGGTGCTTTTTCTTGCTATTTCGTCTTAACACTTCTGGTAAGTGTCGAAAATCTTTTACGTGACTTTTTTATTGGCCTTTATAAGTCACAGTTTAAACAACAGAGAAATAAATCTGACGTTTTTAGAGAGTACTAGTATGCAGTATCGGGCCTTTCTACAAAGCATAAATGGTGACCGGTTCCCTTTCTTCACGTCTTCGAGGGGGACCAGCCGCTTGTCCAATACTTTGAGATAAGTCAGCTAAAATTTTTTTGGTGTTAGATACCGGTTATTTTCCGTTGGGGTAAGATGCCGGTTATTTTTGTTGCGGTTAAATGTCTGGTTGTTGCTTTATATATTTTAATTACTCTTGGATACTATTAAATAACAAGCCAACGATTTAATCAGCTTATTTAAATCAGTGATTAAATCGGGATTTTAATCAACTGACTTACAAAAAATCAGTCTTTAAAATCACAAATTTTCTATATGTTTAAAATGACATAAAGAAATATTGAAATCTAAGATGAACGTAATTTGGAAGGTTTCTACATGCATTGCTCCTTATAAATAAATCTTATTAGCCTTATAAATAATTGTTGAATAATGATCAGATTTAATCATTGGTAGAAATTTTATGTTAAATGCAGTTTTAAATAATTTAATAAATGTAAATATCGGTAGTATATAATATAGTTTCATATAACCAGGGGTCTCAGCCCTCTACGAGCTACGTTCACTTAAAAAGATTACTGAAGATTAAATCGTAATTAAACGACTAGTGGCGATCACATGTAATCGGGTTTCCATTCATTTCCCTACGGCTGAGGGATTTTAAGGCCGATTGGGGATTGTGAATTGGAGATTAAGGTCGATTGGCCGATGAGGGATTTTGAGTTTTGTTGTCGATAATGGTTGCTTCCGCTATTGATTAAATAAGATCAGCCAAACAATTCAAAATTTTACTAGATGCAAATTTCCAACTGGGCGAAAAATGTCCGGACCAGGATTCGAACCCGGGACCTCCTGGCTGAAGCCGCCAGTGCTCTGCCATCTGAGCTTTCCCGGACGATTCTGGTCGAACTCTTTCACCCAGCTAACCTTGATGATTACAGCATCTGGTCTGAAACCCGGTTCAGCTCAACAGAACAAATCTCAGATAATGGAACTCCAGAAATCGCTGGATACGAAACTACACTAGATTAATATTAACACAATTAATTGTGTTAATATTAATTCAAAATTTCCTTGAATAAAATGGCCAAGTAAAACAATTTTATAAAGACGCTATAAGAAATTTATTTTAAATAAGATATTTTAAATGTACCGTTTTAAATATGACGTAATTCTCACCAAAGATTTGTTTCTCATTTTAATATTTGCATATAAATAATTTTTAAGGCCTATAAAAGCAAACTCAATGAGTGTTCAGAGTGGCTAGAAGATTGTATTAAAACCTCGAAAAATGTGACTGGGTCAATTGTATTCAGTGAAAATGTTGGTTACATAAAAGTTGCTCAAAGTTCCTGATCAAATGTGCAGTTTGTGGCAGATCTGAGATATTGCTGAAAAGAAGAAATGGACATATGAAAAACATCAACAAACACGCTCAACTCTAAACCATTTTATCACAGTGGCTTTGCCGTATTTATACTTGTTATAATGTTTTTTTTTTTTTTTTTTAATAGGCAAACTTAAGAGCCATAATTCTTTTAAATGTTAAGTAGAACATAACCCCTTTTTTAATATTGGTTTGTATTTTATTAAATTTCCAACATTTGTTACATTCATATTTTTGTAATTTCCTAATATAAAGTAAGTTAACAACTTTAGCATGTCTAAAATATTAAAGTTACTTTTATTCGTCCCAGTTTGTTTTATACTGCTTCACAAAAATTATTGTTTACATTGGAAGTCCAGAAGGCATCTTTCCCCTACATTTTGCAAGCCGTTTACAAAAAAAAAAAAAAATGGATGCTGTCTATAATATCTGTGAAATGAAGTAAGTTTTTAAATCATACATAAATGTACAAACTTTAAAAAGATACCAAAGAATAACAAATAAAAACAACAGGCGATTTTTAAAACGATTAAGACAAAAACTACGGCATCTTCACCTAATCTACTCTTTTAGGTAGATTTCATATGAAATACTACCTATTGAGATCTCTCCTATGCTGGAATTTCGGAAAAGTTTTTGCAGATGTACACCGATCATGAGCCCTAGAATTCAAAACCACTCCTAGTAAAAACTTGTATCCATCTATTTATCTATCTATCTATATATATATATGTTACATTATTAGATCTAATTCCGCTATTTCCTTATCTTATTCTAAATTACTATTTTATATTCACTAAATCCTTATTCTCAAATAATCTCTATCGTTAACTCTGTTAAATTCCCTTTAATTTAATGCCTCAATTATCTAAATTGCTTAAATATTACGCTTTTAGTATTCTTAAATTAAATGTTCCATTTTCGCGCTTTTTTCTTTCTAGAATGTTCTTTTAACAACTATTTTATTTTCTCTTCCGAATTTTACTTTCCCGCGCATTCCGAGGTGATCCCTTTTCCCTTCAAATTCATCCGCTCGCTCTGTCCGCATTCTTTCCATGGCGTGGTTTTCTTAATTATTCATTGGTTGAGAGCGCGATCTACGTCAGATTTGTATTCCTACACTTGACGAACAAAAAGCTGATGCTCGCTGTGTTTCAGCAGATTTGAGTCATATTTACATTTTTCATACCACCCCCTGGTCACCGTCCATTTATTCGATTATCTATAACTTTGTTTAGCCATAATTATGGAGAGATGGGTAATATTCTTGGTGGAAACTGCGTCACCGAAAGATGTTTTAATAAATTGCTGAGCTGATATTATGTTTTGTCTCAATTATTTCTGGGGAAACTTTCACGGAAAAATGTAATCCATGGTTTTCACTCGTCGACTGCTTCAGCTTCCAATCATCATCCAATATTCGTTATACTAATACAACAGCATGGAATTACCTATTCTGACAACTTATATTACGCTATTACTGCTGGATGGGATACACTACTGCTATCGAGACAGCCAGGAACTGCATTTTCAATTATAGAAATAATCAAATGTTGCTATAATGCAACATTTAGTCGACAGGATAAAGAATGAGTGCTGTAATATAACATATATATATATATCACTTTTTTTATGGACACGATAACTTCCATAATTCTGCACAAATCTTTGCCAAACTGATACATACAATCAAGGGGCATAAAATCTCGGTCAAGTTCGTAAGTGGGCAAAATCGGATCAAGGGGCTGGAAATAGGGAGGAGTTTTGTCAAAACCGAAAAAACTCCATAACTTCTTAATTATAATACGTATCGACTCAGTTTAAAGTTATTATTACTTCCAAAAAATGGGCGAAAAGTTTATGTATGACATATTTTTGATAAAACTAAAAATGGGCGAAAAAAATAGGGTTTTGGGGAGAAAAAAATTCATAACTTCGTCAATTCTCAAGATATCAAATCCAATTAAATTTATTATAAATTGTCTTAATATTAGCTACAACTTTTATATTGACAAGTTTTTGATAGGATCGATTCTTACAGCAAAAACAAATTAAAAATACATAGAGGTTGAAGGAAAAAAATACCGTATTAAGAATGTACTCAAATCCAAACTGCTTATTTTCTGACTCATTTTTAAATTCATTTTTGCTTTCAAATGCATCCCTTTGGTAGGTTCTCTTACTCAAAAATTTTTAATGTGCCGTAATCGTCCATTTTTTGATAGAGGCACAATATATTTTTAAAAATGATGTCATAGTGGGAATTTTGAACCGAATTTTTCGAAGCGATTAAGTTGAAAACGAAAACTATTGTCCTACTTGAGAAAATAACTGTTAATAAATCAAGTTCTAATTAATTGAACGAAAAATAAAAACAAAGGTATCTTACAATTCTCTTAAAAAATCACGGCAACAAGTTTCATGTTTTTCCTTTTAAAACTGAATCTAAAAGTGTGTCAGAAAATTTTGAGTTGTTGAGCATGAAAATATATTTTTCGAATACTGCATTAAGACGATTTTGATAAAAACAGCTCTTATATAAAAATGAAATTAAAAACTCGTCAAAAGCGGCCAGATAAAAATTTTAACTTAGGTTTATATGTAATCATGATTTAGTTTTTGTTGCGAAATAAGTACTTAACTTTGAAATCTACCTGCGCCTGTCGGCCGAGCTGGCAGAGATTTTTTTCTACATATTCATGCGACGTTACAAACGTTTCAGCAAGATTATTGTGCCTGCGGCCTGCTGGAAAGATCTCTTTTAAATCGCAAACCCTCCATGATGGATGGATATATAGTAAATATAGTGGAATATAGTAAAAGAGAAAAGGAAAGCTGTAGCCCTAAAATTTTTACGAAATGCCTTTATATCATGCAATTTAAGATGCAGACTTTTAATCCAGAAGCAAGGTTATCAGTTAAAACATTTAAAATATTAGTCTTTTTATTTCAAATGAAATTCAAATTTCAAAGTAATTTCTTAAAAGGCGCAAAGGCCAACATAGTGAAAAAGATTCCAAGCCGGGACTCGAACCCGGGCCACAATAGCGCACTGACGTTCTACCGACTAAATCACTTAGAACCATACCCAGCAAGGAAAATTTCTCACTGTTATATGTTGGCAAGGCTACAAACGCAGCACAAGATGGAATATTTATCGTGAGCCACCGACCTGGGGCAAACACGGAACATAATTAAATCCAGCATCGATAGAAACTATAATAATACATGGAAATTATTCCAGAGTGTTCCATCGTTCCAAGTGGTTTAGTTGGTAGAACGTCAGTGCGCTATACTGATGACCCGGGTTCGAGTCCCGGCTTAGAATCTTTTTCACTATGTTGGCCTTTGCGCCTTTTAAGCAATTACTTTGAAATTTGAATTTCATTTGAAATATTGTATGCAAGGCGAATGTTTCCCTCTGGAATAATTTCCATGTATTATTATATTAGTCTTTTTATTTTAACTTTCTCGCTGCGTAAGTTTTAAAAAATCAAAATAAGTTCAAAAATTGCTCATTTATTTTATGACATATTTCAAATTTACTTATATTTTAGAATTAAAATATTTAAAAAAATTGTAAAAGGGTTGTTTTTAAAATATAGATCATAAAAAAAAAAGATCGTGGAAATCGTGGGTTGCGTAAATTTTGCTACTTTTACGTTGTCCGTGGAAATCGCGGGATGCGCAGCTAGAGGGTTAAATTTTAAAATATCGGCTCCGAAATCATTCTAAAAATATGTATACGCTATCTGTATTAGTTGATTGTTTAGAAAATGCAACCGACAAATACAGCTGAGTTGCCAAAACTCCGGATTTTTAAACACTTTAAATAGTTTTAATAATTTTAAATACTTTTTGAATACATCATTGAATAGAATTTTTGTCTTATTTTAATAGCAGAATTCTTGCATTAAATGAAGTGAAAATTCGTATTCTAAAATACAGGTATTAAAAATTTCAGTTAGTCGGCATCTCTGATACTGATAATAGTAAAATAAAGATTTAAAAAACTGTAAAACTACTGTGCGTATCTACCTGCTGTACTATTATTGACTTTTTTATTCATGTAAAAATTGAAAGTAATATTTTTAACATTTTTTGAATTTTTCAATTAATTTTGGAATTCAATTAAAAAGTTTTGCTAACAATTAATAAAATCTAAAGCGCTAGCATGCTTGCAAATTCTGAAGATGAGACACACCATTAAAATGAATTCTAAATACTTGTCATATGTAACAATACGAATAAGTTTACATGAATTGCATCAATCTATAACTACAAGCCGGATTTGCGAATGCATTTGGCTTTAGTACAATAGAAATAAGGAATTGAGCTTTTGGATTTGCACATGAAATGTATTATATATTAAATGAAATGTAAATATATCCTCTAGTCATTTATTTGGTTTCAAAATCATGTTCAATCGTTATAGAGCATTTATTATCACTGCTTTCCTAAACTGCAAACAGAATAGCTGATTTAAAAAAATAACGATAATACCTTTGTCAAAGCATCGAAAAATCATTTGTTAATTTTCATGGCATATCATTCAAAATATTTTGATTTCTGATCAAGTTAATATTTTAATAGATGTAAAGGTATAATTCAATGTCGAATGAATATTTGGGATTTTTGTCGACACAACTAATTGATTTGAAATCTTGGGTCTATTTCCGAAATTAAATTAAATTTTCGTTATAATACAAGGAAATTTAATTTAACCAATTACGCTAAAAAAATTACCACGGGCATCGGGATGTTTTTGTAAATTAGTTGCAAACTGCCTTTTCTCACTCCACTGCATTTATAGTAATATCCGTCTTATTTGATGACAGAAATTCTGTGATTAAATAAAACAAACGTCACTATATAAATGTGGCAAGACATGACAGCTATTCTGATAATTTAAAAAACATCTGGACGTGCGTGACACTTATTTCCAGCGCAAGTGTTTAACACTAGAACTACCGATGTTAAATATATACCTAGTTTTACCGCACCCGTCAAATTGATGGATTTTTGATCATGGCTTTCATTGTAACTTTTGACTTAGTTGACGTAAATAAAAGAATATAATTTAACAAAAACAACATTTAATATAATAATTCATTAATTATTAATAAAAAACAAAAACAAAAACACTTTCTATTTGCATTTATAGTATAGCACATTTGATATGTATGAAATAATTATGAGGCACATATTTTACAAGTACGTGTTATCTTAGATGAACACTTGCCACTTAGTTAATGTAAATAAAAGAATATAATTTAACAAAAGCAATATTTAATATAATAATTCATCAATTATTAATAAAAAAAAGTTTCTATTTGCATTTATAGTATAGCACATTTCATATGTATGAAATAACTATGAGGCACATATTTTACAATACATGATATCTTAGATGAACACTTGCTACTTAGTAAATGTAAATAAAAGAATATAATTAAAAAAAAACAACATTTAATATAATAATTCATTAATTATTAATAAAAAAACAAACAAAAACAGTTTCTGTTTGCATTTATAGTATAGCACATTTGATATGTATGAAATAACTATGAGGCACATATTTTACAAGTACATGTTATCTTGGATGAACTCTTCCCACAAACATATTTGTTGCATACATTGCAGGTATAAATCGCTCTGTTTTTGTTATACAATCGAATTTAGCTTGATTTGCGTTCATAGGGACTGTTTTTTTTAGTTTTCTGGAGTATAATCCATTGCTTTCCGTTCTTATTTTTGGGAGGAGGCTTCTTTTCTGCAGCACCTATATTCACTGAAGAGTTCTCCGGATAATTGAAATAAAAATTGTTTTCTAGTTATATTTTCAACACAAGTCTCTATATAAAATCTACGCATTGATTGCTGCCAAGTCCAAAATATTATAAAATATCTGCAAAGGCCATCTACGTGACCCTGCTTTTACGCTATATTTGCGGGCCATTTGGTCCACTACATCTACTCCAAACTTAGTCTCATTGTAAAACGACACAATTGCAGGAATTTGTTTTCGATTAGAAGCAATTTTCACGAATTTATGTTTTGAGCTAAACAATAGTACTTTTTTACGAGGTTTGCTTTTGTAAATTGTTAGAACAACATTTTTGATTTGTACACTTTTGTGAAGAAAAGATCCAAGTTATATTTTCTAACTTTAGCTATTTTCGGTAATTCTCTTTTACTTGCTCGCATAGTTCTAACTTGACTTGTTTTTTTTTTTGGTCAGTAGCTTCTTTGCGAGTTGTATACTTGTAAAAATATTATCCGCTGTTATATTTCTCCCCCAATTTACATATTTTTTTTTACAGGATTCAAAACTGCAAATTCATACAAAGGTACTCCTGATGGTCTAAGTTCATCTTTTCCTAAATAGGGAAAGCCATTTATAAGATATTCACTTCGGACGTCTACAGCTAACCAAAACTTAATTCCGAATTTTTCCGGTTTATTGGGCATTTATTGCAGAAATCTGCATCTTGCCTTTGTGGGAAACAGTTGTTCATTTACGCTTATATTCTGATCTGGTTTGTAACAAGCTTGTCTGTTATCAATAAAGGACTTCATATTTCGGAAGCTAATCCAAATTTGTCAGTTCGTAAGCGAACACTCCTCTTGCTTTTTTTTTTTTTTTTTTTTTTTTTTTTTGAAACGAATGAATCTCATAATTTCTGAAAATCTGTTTCTACTCATAGTTTCGTAAAAGAAAGAAGGCCTGAATTTTTCTGACTACAAATAGGATAATTTCAAATTTCTCGCTTTGTTAGGCTCCTCGAGCATACAAAATAGCTACAAACGCATATAATTATTCAATGGTAATTTTCCAATCGTCCCTCTATAAAACATTTCTGGCCTCGAGTAAACCGAATCGTAATCGGAGCAAAATAGATCCCGTTATAACGGCTTCCGAACACTTTGGGTCATTCAACTTTGAAATTGCCAAAGCCGTCATTTTGACGGGTCTTGGTATAAATAGGTATAGGTCATACTGATTATGGAAATTAAAGTGGGTGAGTGGAAATTGATTAGGAATATTTAACTATTCTTATATTTCATTAAAAGTCGTAACATAAAATTCTAGAACAATATATAGATTATATCAAATTTTTAAGCATGAAATTTGAAAACCGTCAAAATGACGGTCTTGGTAGTTCTAGTGTTAATGCATGATTTCAAAGATATCTTTACTAACAGTTTAAGCTACTACGTTAACAGTATACTTATGACTTAAATCTGATTTAGTATCAAACGTTTTTGTGATAAACGAAAGATTTTGTCTGACATGGAAGGTCTCCATACGCGCATACTCATAAAAATCTGAAAAAATACAGAATGTTCTTCTCATGTGGCTATATATGTTTATAAAATAATCCGGCGGAACTTCGATAGAGCGGCAGTAAAAAAATAATAAAATTTCGTTTATGTGCGATTTATCACCGGCTGTCGATGGAATAAAATAAAAAAAAATACGCTTTTATGTCAAATACTTTTTAAGGAAAAATGTCTTCATGCTAAACTTGTTTAAGTAAGTTTAGCTTAAACAAATATATTTTTTAACTACAGTTTGTGATATACATTGATATGTATATTTAATTAAATTTAACGATCGTGTTATACTGTTTAGAACAAAATTTAAATGGAATAAAATTGTTTGAAACTCAAAATTAAGACCCGATTCTGAGCACTGTCTATTTGACTTTGATATTATTAGTGTCAGAGACAGCAAGTGAATAGTATTGTTGCCATGGAAACAACTATTTATTCAATATCGAATTCTATAAGGTGAGCTTTCTTAAACGGATAGTTGCTTTTTAAATACATTTAAAACTAATCCATCCAGTGAAACCGTGTAAAATTAAATCACTTCAGAAACACGGAACTAGTGTGTATTATATAAGCTTATAGAAAATTTAATAAACTGTTTCATCGTTTAAGTTTAAATTCCTTAAGTACTACGCATTTAAACACTCATTTAATTTGTAATTTCAAAATGCATTCAAATTGCTTGAATTTGAAGGGGAAGAATGTTGTCCAAAAATGAAATCCAAATCGCTAAACGCGTTCGTCTTTTTGAGCTAAACATTCGAAAGTATTTTGTTTTTTTACAGTCTTTCTACTAGAAATCCGCTGATAAATTCGACTGATCCTTTATTACATACATAAGTAGTTTCATTAGCATTTTTTTTCCAAAACATTCTGAGTATGCGCTGTAAGGAGACTTTCCTTCTGAGAATTACTTTTTGAATATTTATCAATATTTTTTTTTTTCATCTTAATCGACTTTTAGAGAGTTTCAGTTTCATGCATTAACCCTTTAATTTTAGCAATGATTAAGCTACAATTTTTAAGAAAATTTTTAGAACGTCATGAAATAAGAGTTTTTGGAGTTTTGTTCGATAATAATAAAGAAAGCCACATCATAAATACACCAAAATGTAGAGACTAATGTGATAAAATAAATTTCAATCAATTTTTTTTCCATCAAGCGCAAAAGGAAGTTCTGCCATTAAGAAAGTTGGCGGAAGTATTTCATCTGTTCTCGCTTCGGTAAAAGGAACCACGGGTTGTACGAACACAGCAACTGTAGCTCTATCCATAATAAGAACAGAAGACACATCATAAATATACCAAAATGTAGAGGCTAATGTTATTTAAAAAAAACAACAAAAAAAAATCCATCAAGCGTAAAAGAAAATTTTGCCACTACGAAAGTAGAAGGAAGTATTCCATCTGTTCTCGCATTGGTAAAATTAACCACGAGTAGTACGAACACAGCTACTGTAGCTCTATCCATAATTAGAAAGAATGACACATCATAAATGTACCAAAATGCGGAGGCTAATGTGATTTAAAAAAAAAATTCCATCAAGCGTAAAAGAAAGGTTTGCCACTAAGAAAGTAGAAGGAAGTATTTCATTTGTTCTTGCATCGGTAAAAGGAACCACGCGTAGTACGAACACAGCAACTGTAGCTCTCTATATCCATAATAAGAAGGAAAGACACATCATAAATATACCAAAATGTAGAGGCTAATGCGATTTAAAAAAAAAAAAAAAAAAAAAAAAAACTTTTTCCATCAAGCGTAAAAGAAAGTTTTACCATTACGAATGTAGAAGGAAGTATTTCATCTGATCTCGCATCGGTTAAAGGAACCACGCGTAGTACGAACACAGCAACTGTAGCGCTCTCTATATATAATAAGAAGGAAAGACACATCACAAATATACCGAAATGTAGAGGCTAATGTGATTTAAAAAAAATAAAACTTTTCCATAAAGCGTAAAAGAAAGTTTTACCATTACGAATGTAGAAGGAATTATTTCATCTGTTCTCGCATCGGTTAAAGGAACCACGCGTAGTACGAAACACAGCAACTGTAGCTCTCTTTATCTATAATAAGAAGGAAAGACACATCATAAATATACCAAAATATAGAGGCTAATGTGATTTAAAAAAACAAAACTTTTTCCATCAAGCGTAAAAGAAAGTTTTGCCATTACGAATGTAGAAGGAAGCATTTCATCTGTTCTCGCATCGGTTAAAGGAACCACGGGTAGTACGAACACAACAACTGTAGCTCAATGTAGTGAGAAGCTACCTATCTACTCCAGAAAAATGACGTTTGCATGCTCCAAGAGCTGTATCATTTCCCAGCGAAATGGAATTGTGAGTAGAAAGCAGGGATATACATACGTAAAAAAAAAAAACAATAAGAATCGTTAACCCTTTAGAGAGCAATGATGGGAAACATAACATATTGTGGGAAAACTGTTATCACATAGAAATATAACGGGTTAAGGAATATTTAGAATTTCTTTAAAAATAATGGAATTTGAACTCGATTTTTTTTCATTTCTGAGTTAAACATATTTCTCATACTGCTTAGTTGTTTTAACGTAAGAAATATTTTTTAATCAATTTCGAAACTGAATTTAAAAAATTTTAATTAGCACAAAATACAGTGGTACATTTTTACATAGTACGTGCATCGTATAGTAAATTTCATTCAATTTCCAGTTACGTAAGTCAAAAAAAGAAAGCAAAAAGTTTAGGCTTACAACCTAAAACTTTAAAGAAAAGTTTAACAGAGCGAAAGTTTAAAAAAGGCGCGTTTAAAATGGAATTGCAGAATAAGAATTTCAACTTATTTTTGCAATTAAATCATCTTTATATTTCTTACCTTAATGAAATTGGGTTAGGAAAAACTATAAGCACAAAAAACAAACACATCAATTACGATAATTAAATTATGATATTTCTGTTTATGAACTTTTCTTGCAAAAGAGAAATTCATAGTATGAAAATTCATATCCTTGTCGTTTTCGCATATTCGATAAGATTTTAATCTGATGGAAAAGTAAAACAGTTTGGTATTGATCGGAAAAATTAATTACTTCTGTGAATAAAGTTTAATCATCAGATTGAAAGTGGGATCTGTTTAACACTTAACCGGAAACGTGCCGTCTGTGAGACGGTTGCGTCTACATATCTACCCTTTACGCAAAAATGAACGCGTCCCCAATCTTATCACACAATCTAATCCTTACGCTACTGGTCCTATGCCTCCCCCACCCATTTGCAACCCTGTGCCTTTTTAGTTATTGAAAGAAAAATTATTTTATTTTCAACGCAGTCTGTGGGACGGCATGTTTCCGTTTATGTAATTTTTTGCTCTGGGGTATTGATATGGAGGAGCCGTCAAAGCGGGTACGCTACAATGATATAAAAGACTGAAGAAACTGCTTTAAGATTGTTTGATGAAGTAGTAAGTGACATAAGCGATATTGAGAATATTTCAGATGATGAATATATAAATTCTGAACACGAAAGTAACTCAACATTGTCAAAAATGCATAAAAAAATGCAGATATTTAGAACATGTTGCAATATTTACTACTAAATGTTTTGTTAATTTTACTGCCTAATATTTTTTTCTAATTCATATCATACCGAAATATATAAAAATATTAGCATTTATTTAATTATTATGACGAAAATTTTATATTTTGATCAATAATGTGTAATTTCAAAATATTTTCTGCCTCCGACATTCAAAACTTATTTTTATGCTCTCATATTAAAAAATTGGTCCTGTTAATACATTACTATTAAATATCAAGTGTTTAAGTTCACTATTTGGTAAATTATTAAGGGTTATTTTCCTTTTAAAATTTTATAGCAATTTTTTTTTATTTAGCAGTCTCACAAACGGCACGTTTCCGTTTGTGCACGGGATTTTAATGTTTCCGGTTAAGGGTTAAATTAATGTTTTAAAGCCTAGACTAAATACATATGATCCATTTAAGCATTTTGAAAAATAACGGATTACAAAAGAGTATATGTTAAATTATAATGTGACTTTATATAGAAAATATAGAAGTACATGTTTTACATGTTATTAATAACAAAAAAAGAATAATGTTAATACATAATTGGTCAACTTTTCGTATTAGAAATTAGTAGCTATGTTACAGGTAAGTACATTAGAAATAAGTAAAATCAACTAAATTTGCCAAAATATCTCTTCAAAAACCAGTGTTTCGTTTAAAAATTTCAATGATCAAAATCTATATGTACAGAGAATCTACAAATTAGTTGGACAAAAAGAATGATTTATTGAATGGAATTGACAGGAAATAAATTAAAGTACATATTGTTGTAAGATAGAAAAATAGTTTAAGTTTACCATTATCAGAATTATTTCTTCGTACTTGCACAGCAAAATGAGTTTCATGAAACCAAAGACAGCATTTCGCTTTTTCAGCACCGTTGTACGTCTCCATTATTGTAATGCCGAACAAGGATGATTACCGATCGCTAAGCGATAGCGTCGTTACGACATCTAACGCCATCTATGAATAAACTTCGGCAATATTACTACTAGTCTGATTTTATAGTTAATTTCGTTTAATATATTGGAAGTTCTTAACTTACGAAATTGCCAAACTAATTTGTAAACACCCGGTATTTTAACTAGTCTGCGTCCTCTTAATGCAGATAAATTTTATGTTAGATTTCTCCGCTTTAAAATTTCATTTGAAATTAATAACTTAAAACATATCACTAAAATTATATTATTTCTCCTATGGTTATCAAATTTCATGCGTTTTAACCCTTAACGGACTAGTGCAACCATATAAGCGGCATTGGCACCCTTTACCATATTTATTTACTTGACACCAACTTTTTTTTTACACGAACGAAAAGAAGGGCTATGTGTTTCACGCGTATCTGTGTATGTGGATTTCTTTACACCCTCGACACATCTCAACGGCTGGATGGATTTTAATGAATGAGGTCTCTATCGATTCGTCTTAACGGCCCTATTGTTATAGGCTAGGTTTTGTTTATATAAATTCAAAATGGTGGCCCTAAAATACAAAATGGCGGTAGAGACAAAAAAAATGAGTGGCATATCATTGGATAGGTCTTTCAAAATGAAGACGATGTTTCATTGACTATTTTACAGTAAGAAGATCCGTTAAAATATTATGCAACCTGGAAGTCGTGTAGGTAGGATCTCTAGCCTTACTGCAACTCTAACCATCATAGACATATACAGGCCTCATCAAAACAGTCTTTATAAATAGGAACTAACAATTAAACACAACTTAAAAGTCATCCATACAATAAAATAAAAAAAAATAGATAAGTAATATAATAAAATAATTTCACATTGTTGAGAAATAATTAGTTCAGTCGGGCTTTTTGATTTTTAAAATTTAATTGTTATTTTTAAGAAACACTTTTACTTGTACTTTGACAATTTGTAATTTGAAATTCATTTAAAAAAATACTTAAAAAAAAAGTTGTGTGAAAAAAATATAAAAATAGAATCATGTATTTAAAGCTACCGTCCGTTAAGGGTTAAATGCTTGTCCTGCTTGATTATGCCAAATAATATAGTATTAATTTTAAATGAAACAGTATTTACCAGATTTCAGAATTATCAAATGTATAATATGGAAAATATTGATTATGTAATATGCAGTTTAATTCATTAATTTTCAGTTGCATCAGATATGTTTACTTTAAACTTTATGCAATGATGAAAAGAATCAAAATGGTCGGTAGTGGGTTGGAAATTTATATTTTCACTAAATTAAGCTAAACTAGTTGGATGCGCCAATCCCAAAACTTTCGTCTAACTCATACATCTTAATATTTCAAAAGTCCTTCCGGCCAGTGCCGGGAGGAAGAGGTAGCTTTCATATTCCTTATTTTTTAAAAGCCAGCTTATGTTATTCAAAAACACGGAGCTCAAATTAGTGGAACCCGATTATAGAAGATTAAATAGTAATTTTTGTCAATATTTAATATGAATGAGAATTTCGCGAAATTAGTCACCGTTATCAAAGCTGGTTTTATTAAAGTGATTTATATTTTGTTGCCAAATTCGGTGATATCCCGAATTATATTAATAATTATATTAACCCGAATTATCGGTGATAGCCCGCCATTTTAAAACAACATAATGGGTGCAACAAAGCTCACCAAAGAACTTGGTCGAGACCTTAGTAATTCCTGTGCACATGCTCACTCATATCTAAATCGGTTTATATATACGAGTGTTGTTGCAGGCAAAAAATCAGATTTTTCAAAATGTCACACACGTTCGAAATTCAAACTGCTATATATCGGGCTTTTTTTTAGATAAAGGCAAAACAAAAAATGATCCGGAATCTTTGTAACAAGCTGAAACACACAAGAAATTTTTTTTTTCAATTTCTAATTTTCTTGTACCTCATTTTAAATTTTTTTTTTTAAATTTTTAAATGGCCGCCATTTTGAAACATGATGGCGGATGAACTTAGCAAACGAACTCGGCCGAGAGATTGCTATGTACTGTGCACATTCCTTGTCACATCCTAATCGGTTCATAAATACGCGTCTTATCGCGTGACAAAATTCAGATCATTTCAAAATGTCAGCCATGCTAGAAATTCAAAGTGCTATAAGTCAGCCATTTTTTAAGATATAGACGAAACGAAAAATGATCTGAAATCTTTGTATCAAGGTCAAACCCATAAAAAAAATATTTTCGATTTATAATTTTTTTGTACTTCATTTTAAATTAAAATTTAAAAAAAAAAATAATGGCCGCCATTTTGAAACAAGATGGCGGATGATGTTGGTCAACGTACTCGGTCGAGACATTGTTATGTACTATGTACACACCAAGTTATATCCAAATCCATTCGTAAATACGTGTGTTATCGTGAGACAAAAATCAGATCGTTTCAAAATGTCAGCCACACTAGAATTTCAAAGTGCTATAACTCAACCTTTTTTTAAGATATAGACGAAATAAAAAATGCTCCGGAATCTTCGTATCAAGCTCAAACACATAAGAAAAAAATATTTTTCGATTTATAATTTTTTTGTACTTCATTTTAAATTAAATTTTTTTTAAATTTAAATGGCCGACATTTTGAAACAAGATGGCGCATGAAGCTGGCCAACGAACTCGGTCGAGACATTGCTATGTACTATGCACATGCCTTGTCACATCCAAATCGGTTCATAAAAACGCATATTATCGCGTGACAAATATAAGATCGTTTCAAAATATCAGCCATGCTAGAAATTCAAAGTGCTATAACTCAGCCATTTTTTAAGACATAGACAAAACAAAAAATGCTCCGGAATCTTTGTATCAAGTTCAAACACATAAGGAAAAAATCTTTTTCAATTTCTAATTATTTTGTACGTCACTTTTAAATTTTATTTTTTTAAAATTTTTAAATGGCCGTAATTTTGAAACAAGATGGCGGATGAGGCTGGCCAACGAACTCGGTCGAGACATTGCTATGTACTATGCACATCCCTTGTCACATCCAAATCGGTTCATAAACACGTGTATTATCGCGTGACTAAAATCAGATCGTTTCAAAATGTCAGCCATGCTAGAAATTCAAAGTGCTATAACTCAGCCATTTTTTAAGATATAGACGAAACTAAAAATGCTCTAGAATCTTTGTATCAAGCCCAAACACATAAGGAAAAATATTTTTCAATGTGTAATTTTTTTTGTGCCTCATTTTAAATTTAATTTTTTTTTAATTTTTTTAAATGGCCGCCATTTTGAAACAAGATGGCGGATGAAGCTGGCCAACGAACTCGGTCAAGACATTGGTATGTACTATGCACACACGAAATTTTATCCAAATCGGTTCATAAATTCGAATTCGAGAGTTACAATATGACAAAGATCAGATATATATATATATATATATATATATATATATATATATAAATTTTGAACGGAGGGTGGTTTCGGAGTTTAGAAGTCATGATCGGTGAAAATATGCCAAAATTTTTCGGAATCTTTTTCCTCCGAACGGCTGCAATAGGTAGCTTTTTGTAATGAAAGCTACCTAAAAAAGTAGTTACAGATGTTAATAATTCAATATTATTAGTTCATAACTATACCAATTTTGACTTTTCATCTTAAATTTCTGCTTCAGTCAGTTAATCGGAGTAAAAAAGAGTTATCGATCATGATATTTATTAAAATCAATAGTTTTTTGTTATTCTGTTCTACACCAGCTGTTTGCGAATAGACGGCTTAGCAGTATGCGGAGTAGCCGTCCGTGCACTAGCCTCCGATGTTCAATAGAACTACGAAAAATCCAGAAAATTATACAAAAATTGCTATTACAGCCCCCCCCCCCTTTCGTCGCAATATTTCTAATTTGAATTCTAATATTTCTAAATTGAAGAATTACAGAATTGTTGGCCATAGCCAAAAGTATACATAAAAATTTTGTTTCAATTCTATGCATAACTTCGTACACTTTTCGGCGGAACAATAATGAAAAATGGCATAAAAATCGCTATGACATCTCCCCTCCGGCCGAATATTTCGAAACTGAAAGAGAACCTGTTGGCCATAGCAAAAAATACACACAAAAAATTTGGTTCGATTCTATGCATAACTTCATACACTTATCGGTGGTTAAAGGATGAAAATGGCAATAAAAGCGACATTACAGCGCATAACTTTATATACTTTTCGATAATACAATGGTGACACACGGACAGACAGACGTTTTACATAAACAAATAATTTTTGTATATTAAAAACGTTTTATATAAAGTTTATTTGGGATCCCTGACCCCTAAAACGTGTAAATCTGAAGAAGAAAAAAATTTCTTCTATTTCTATATATTATATTTCTATATCTTCTATTTCTAAATTTCTTCTATTGAAGATAGAGGAAAGTAAAAAATAGACGAAGCTAATGTTCGTAAGAAAAAAACAGAATATTAGATGTTGGTTTGGCAATTCGAAATTTTTACTTCACTAAATAAAATTCCATCCACAAAAATAATATAATAAAGCTCTAAAAATCCTTACGTTCCTTACGAGGCGTCCAACTGTGGCTCGACGGATACCACTAAAATTTTATAGTTATCATTTCCTTGTCTAATCATCAAATATCTGCGATTCAAAAAGTCGACAATTTCTTTAAAAAATTAATGGTATCAGGTAAGCAACAGTTTTACACCCCTAATCTACAGAAACTAAAAGATTTCCGAGATTTAAAAAAGCATTTCTAAAATAAACATTTAAATTTAAAAAATCAAAAACCCGACTGCGTAAAAAGCGAACTAATTAATTATTTCTCATCAATGTGAAACATTTTTTTCTTTCAATTCCTACTATTAGCTCACACTCTCGCTATATATATCTTGTTAAAATTTTTAATCGTTAATAAAATACTTATTATTCATCCAATCAAGCTCAAATAAATTTTTTAAACTTGTAGGGGATGACACTTGATATTAATCGAGTTTTTTTGAAATATTAATTCATTAATTAAATTAAATTAATTAATTTTCATTAATCGAGAGAGCCCCCTTCTTGATCAAGGTATTTTAAGACCGAGAGAGCCCTCTTCTTGATCAAGGCATGTAAGCGCCACTCAAAAGAAAAGAAGAATAGAAGAAAAAAATTCTCGTATTGACGTAAGTAGGAATTGACTTAAAATATATTTTTTATATTACTTGTTTATATTACTTACCTATTTTTTTTTATTTACTTGTATTGATGACTTTCAAGTTGTGTTTAACTGTTAGTTCTTAATTATAAACACTGTTTTGATAAGATCTATAGATGTCTATGATGGTTAGAATTGCAGCAAAGCTAGAGATCCACAATACATACACAACTTCCAGGTTGTGTAATATTTTAACGGAGCTTCTGACAGTAAAATAGTCAATGAAACATCGTCTTCATTGTGAAAGACCTATCCAGTGACATGGCACTCAATAGGGTGCGTAATTTATTTTTTCGTCTGTTCCGCCATTTTGCATTTTACGGCCGCCATTTTGAATTTATAAAAATAAAACTTAGCCTATAACCATTGGGCCGTTAAGACGAATCGATAGAGACCTCATTCATTAAAATCCATCCAGTCGTTGGGATGTTCCGAGGGTATAAAGAAATCCGCATACACAGATACGCGTGAAAAACATAACCCTTCTTTTCAGTCGGGTAATAAAGGTTTTTTTTTTCTTTTTGCTGTCTGTAATTCTCGGAAACATTTCTGAGTAGTTATTAAAGTTTATTAATCGGTTCTCTCAAACTTCTATCAAAGACGAAATATCGGTTTATTGAGTGCCAAATATTCTGAAGCAAAAATGTTCAATTGTAATAGAATTTATACATTCAAGATTAACATTTGAAGGTAACAATGCAATGTGGAATTTATGCTGTTAGCTTAGCATGTTTGTCTGCTGAACAGGTTTTTTGAACATTATTGCTTCCGAAAAACTGATATTTTATGTTGATAACTGTTTCTGAAAATTTATTAATCTACTGTTTATAACCCAGACTATATAAGTCAAAATCAAAATAAAATTTCAAAACTTAATTTTTTCACCATGTATGATGACATTTTATTTTTATCTGAAATCTCAAAAAGGTCATTCCAGAGAATTTGACCAATTTTTATTATTTTTTATTTTTTTGATTGCCGCAACGTTTTTTGTTTTTGTCCATACTTTTTATGTGGAAACCTATCTAGAAAAGGGAAAATCCATTTAAAAACATTTTATATCTTAAAACTTTTTTTAAGTAGAGGTGTTTGAACCCCCCTAATACCAAACATTTTTATCCCATCTTCTCTATGAGATACGCAGTATTGAATCTGAAGAAACGACCAGCCAGATACAAATAAAAGTCCTTCCGGCCAGTGCCGGGAGGAAGAGGTAGCTTTCATATTCCTTATTTTTAAAAAGCCAACTTATATTATTCAAACACACGAAGCTCAATTAAGTGGAAACCGAATGTAGGAGATTCAATACTAATTTTTATCAATACTAAATCATTATGAATGACAATTTCGCGAAATTAGTCATCTTTATCCAAACTGCTTTTATTTAAAGTCACTTATATTTGGCTGCCAAATTCGGCAATTTCTTAAAGTGCCTGCCATTTCAAGACAACATGGTAGATGAGGCTAACCAGTGAACTTTGTCGAGACCTTAGTAATTGCTGTGCACATGCTCACTCATATCGGAATCGGTTGATATATACGAGTGCTGTCGCAGGCAAAAAATCAGATTTTTCAAAATGTCACCCACTTTAGAAATTGAAACTGCTATATCTCAGCCATTTTTTAAGATAAAGACAAACAAAAAATGCTCCTGAATCCTTATATCAAGGTCAAATACTTAAGAAAGAAACCTTTTTCAATTTCTAATTTTTTTGCACCTCACTTTAAATATATATATTTTTTTATTTAATGGCCGCCATTTTGAAGCAAGATGGCTGATGAAGCTGGCCAGCGAACTTGGTCGAGATATTGATGTATACTATCCACATGCCTTCTTCCATCGAAATAGGCGAATAAGTGTGGTATCGCGTGACAAATACAAGATCGTTTCAAAGTGTTAGCCATGATAGAAATTCAAAGTGCTATAATTCAACCACTTTTTAAGATATAAACAAAAGAACAAATTTTCAGAAACAAAAACTGCTCCAGAATCTTTGTATCAAGGCCAAACACATAAAAAAAATCTTTTTCATTTTCCAATTTTTTAATACCTCGTTTTAAATTTTAAATTACATTTTTTTTAAAAAAATGACAACCCTTTTGAAACAAGATGGCGAATGAAGCTGGCCAACGAACTCGGTCGAGACATTGGTATGTACTATGTACAGACCAAGTTACATTCAAATCGGTTCATAAATACGCCTGTTATCGGATCGCGTGACAAAATCAGGTCGTTTTAAAATGTCAGCCACAATAGAAATTCAAAATGTTATAACTCAGCCATTTTTTTAGATGTAGACGAAACAAAACCTGTTCCGGAATCTTTGTATTAAGGTCAAACACATACAAAAAAAATCTTTTTCATTTTCCAAATTTTTGGTATCTCATTTTAAATTCATTTTTTTTTAATTTTTTTAAATGGCCACCATGTTGAAACAAGATGGCGAATGAAGCTGGTCAACGAACTCGGTTGAGTTATTTGTATGTACTATGCACACACCAAGGTACGTCCAAATCGGTTCATAAATACGTCTGTTATCACGTGGCAAAAATCAGGACGTTTCAAAATGTCAGCCACGCTAGAAATTCAAAATGCTATAACTCAGCCATTTTTTAAGATATAGAGGAAACAAAAACTGCTCCCGAATCTTTTTATCAAGGTCAAACACATAAGAAAAAAATATTTTTTCAATTTTCAATTTTTTGCTACCACATTTCAAAATTAAATTTTTCTTAAAATTTTAAATGGCCGCCATTTTTAAACAAGATGGCGGATGACGCTGGCCAACGAACTCGTACGAGACATTGGTCTGTACTATGTATAAACGAAGTTACATCCAAATCGGTTCATAAATTCGAATTCATTAACTCAGCCATTTTTTAAGATATAGACGAAACAAAAACTGCTACGGAGTCTTTGTATAAAGGTCAAATACATAAGAAAAAAATATTTTTCCATTTTCAATTTTTTTCTACCACATTTCAAATTTTAAATTTTTTAAAAAAATTTTAAATGGCCGCCATTTTGAAAAAAATGGCGGATGAAGCTGGCCAACGAACTCGGTCGAGACATTGGTATATACTATGTACACACCGAATTACATCCAAATCGGTTCATAAATACGAGAGTTACAGTGTGACATAGGTCAGATATATATATATATATATATATATATATATATCAATTTTGAACGGAGGTTGGTTTCGGGGTCTGGGGGTCATGATCGATGAAAATATACCAAAATTTTTTGAAATCGCTTTCCTCCGAACGGCTGCAATAGGTAGCTTTTTGTAAAGAAAGCTACCTAAAAATCTACATTTAGAAACATTTAGAAACAGGAAACATGTTTTTGAAATAATTTTCTTTATTTATATAGAAAAATAATTCTAGAATACACTGTGATATTGTGTTATAATTAAATTTTAAAATATCATAAGAATTTCTTGTCAAGTGTTTTGATATTTAGTATATTAGTATGTGGAATACACGAGGTTAGAACAGTTATGTCTTCATGTTCGTTCCATGAGAGAAATGTCAATGACCTCATTTTCCAACACTTTTATTAACAAAAAAATGTCTATAGAATATACATAAGACAATATTTGATTTCACACACTCTTATTATATAATCATTTAAATCTAATAGTAGTAACAACGTGTATTTTAGTATTAGAATAAAAATTCTCGGTAAGAAATTCTTAAGACTCTTGAACATTTTTCATTGTAACATAAAAGTACAGTGGATTACGGACATATTTCTGTAAATAAACCCAGACAAATTCAGGTTTCAAAATGATCTTTTTATTTGAGTCTGACTGTCATTTCTCCAATTTCAAAACTCCCTCTCTTATATACCAGTTGGAATAACAAACAAGTGGGTAAGTGTGATCGAAGATAGCACAGATGGTTTCGTTTAATAATCCTTTCAAAACACTATAATTAGCCGTTAAACAATATAATAGCCGTTAATTAATAAATTTAAATAGTTAATTTATAATCCTTAATCTCTTTCAGTAAGAACATAGATGGCAGCACCATTAAATTTAATTTTAAATTTTCTAAAATTGGAAGTTATATTTTAAATAAAAGGAATATATTCAAGAATTGCTTTTCAGATAATTGTAGCAGCATATGTTAGTATATCTGAAAACCATATTTAATGACATGATTTAATTTTAGCTAAGGAAAAAAAACCTCTTAAAATGGCAAAAAATACGAAAGTTCTTTTAATTAAATTTATCGCAGAATGAAATGTAGTCAATTTAAAATTTCGAAATTTCTCAAAAAAATAATTTTTGAAATAAAAACATAATTTATAAAATATTTTACAACAACTTTTAAGCTGTAAAATTTTTTATAACAGAAAATGAAATCTATTCTGAGGAAACAATTTCACATTCCGTCGCCGAGCTACGAACTGGGACATTTCGATTAGCAGGCAGATGCTCTAGCACGGAATTATCTAGGTTCCAAGAAAAAGAATGAAATTAAGGTTCTGTATTAAAATCTAAATCGAAAAATGGTCGGATGCCATGAAATAAATTAATTTTAACAATTATTAAATGTCTTTTTAACAAGATCAAAAATTGTTAATGCTCTAAACACTTTCTATGTGGGTAAACTCTTAAAATAGTTGTACTACATTTCCTCCGGTGAATAATCTAAAATAGCTATTATTTTCTGGTCAGAAAAGTATCTGGCAGTTCAGAAAACATTTGCAATAGCGTTGGACAAAGTTCATTATTTTACTGTTCGAATGAATCATTCTGGCATGCGTAAAAGCACATGCTAGTCTTTGTTTTTTAAAATTCAATTTCTACGAGAAATTTTGTATAAAAGAAAAGTTTTGTTATTTTAATTAAAACTAATTTAAGAACCCCATAAAATTTTAAAGATCATTTTTATCTTCAAGAATTTTAAAGATAATTGATTAACAAGTAAAAATTAAAATTAAAAAATCAAAAATCACGACTGCGTAAAAATGAACTAATTAATTATTTCTCATCAATGTGAAACTATTTTTTTATATTACTTAACTATTTTTTTTTATTTACTTGTATTGATGACTATATGTTGTGTTTAATTGTTAGTTCCTATCTATAAACACGGTTTTGATAAAGCCTATAGATGTCTATGAAGGTTAGAGTTGCAGTAAAGCTAGAGATCCTACCTACACAAATTCCAGGTTGTGTAATATTTAAACGGATCTTCTGACTGTAAAATAGACAAAGAAACATCGTCTTCATTTTGAAAGGCCTATCCAATGACATGTCACTCAATAGGGTGCGTGAAAAATTATTTTCGTCTCTACCGCCATTTTGAATTTATAAAAACAAAACCTAGCCTATAACCATCGGACGGTTAAGACGAATCGATAGAGACCTCATTCATTAAAATCCTGCCAGCCGTTGGGTAGTTTCGAGGGTATAAGGAAATCCACATACCCAGATACGCATGAAACACATAACCCTTCTTGGCAGTCGGGTAAAAAGTTTACTAAGACTGGAAACTATGCTTCTGCTTCTTTTCCTTTTGCAAAATTTTTGGTGGTAACTGATTAAAAATATATTCAAATATTGGAAACTATGTTTTTGCGCATCCCCAAATGATTCATTCGAATAGTAAAATCATTCATTCTACTCTTCACTAGTTTAAAACCTAGATAACATTCTCTTAAAAGTAAGCCATTAAAGCAGGGATCTTACTGGGACCCGGTTTTTCAACACCACGTTTTTCAAAGGAAAATCTTCTTTTTAGAAAACCTACAGAAATTAATTTCTGTTGTAAATATCGTTAAAACCTGCCATGATTTTTTTCTGTAGAAATACTGATAATCTAAAAACGGACTAGTGTCATCCATATATGATGTCACACTTTTTTTCACTATTTTTGACCCCCTCCCCCCCCCTTTGTCACAAAGTGTCACACAACCATACCCGCCCCCCCCCCTCTTGTCACATGTCACGCTATATTACATAAACATATACTTGCAGTTAAAAAAAAGTACTATGTTATAGATCATATTTCAAATTTAATTTGGAAATTTTAACTATGTGTTTTAATGACATTTGTGAGCATAATAATAAAAATGATTCGTGTACTTGTTTTGTATGAAATAAGATTAAGATTTACAACATAAAACATAATTAATATACAATAGTTATAAAATATTAATATGAAAGAACTATTAAAACAGTATTTTGGAATTTTAAATGGAATTTAAAAGATTTGACTTTAAATGTTATCTTTAATGTATGAACACAAAATACTTTAATTTCAAAATAACTTTAAAATTTAATCTGCTGATTTTTAATGCTTTATTTTAACCAAACAGTGTCATGTCACAATTCTTCTTACCCTCTCCCACCCCCTTGTCACAAACTGTCATAAGTTCATGAACCCCCTCCCCCCCCTCCAAGCGTGACATCATTTGTGGATGGCCCCCTAGGGAAGCCCTTACAATGAGAGTGATAAAATATACAGGGAAATCACACTGGACAAAGTACTTTATAATGAAACTTAATAAATCCATATTTTTTAGAAATTAGAAACGCTTTTCATTCAGCTTTGTAATTACTTTCATAAAAAAAAATCATTGTCTTTCTCATTCAACCAATTCCATAAATATACAGTGTGTCCACGTATAACCTGACCGACCTTTATTTTCGTAACCATTGGTCCTAGATGCATACTTCCAATTTCAAAAATGGTCAAAATGAGGTGCAGGATTAAGATAAAAAATGTTTGAAGCGAAAAAAATATTTAGTGAAGAATTACGGAATCTAAATTTTATACGGTCCCCCGTATACGGTCCTATAATTTATATTTAGCAAAATTTCCTTGTTACACTGGCAAGTAAGGCAAAAAAGTCCCGTTAATCTAAGATTAAAATTGACCGAGTAATAGCTGTTTAAAGTTAAAACATATTTTTTGCTGCATATTAGGGGTCATTCACAAATTTAGTAGAAATATAATTCCGCCATCTATACTAAAGAAATGGTTGAGAGTAAAATTAGCATTGCGATATAAATTTGAAATCTTTATTCATTCTGACATATTGCAAAATGTACAATTTGTACTGAACATTATAGGAGGATAAAAATAACAGATTTTTTGTTAAATAAAAGGATGAAAAACAACAGCCTCAATTTTTTACAAAATGATACATATTTTAAAATGCTGTTAGACACTGTCTTTAAAATTTGGGGCTGTGGCATGTTTTTTAGCTTTTGAAAATCGATTCTTATGTATTTTTTAGCACTGTATCCGAAAATGACCTTCATTTTAAACAATCACGTCAGGAATTTTCTCAAATTGCAAATTTCAAAGTTAAAAAGCTAAAAGTTAAAATTGATCCCCCTTCCCCTCCCAACCTCATCCGACCCCCGAACTGTTTAGCTGTAAGAAACCCAGTATAAGCCAAAAAATCTAATAAATTATTGAATTAAATAAAATTAAACTGAATAAAAATGTCTTACATCTATTTTATAGTACAGATTTTTCGCTACTTTTTTAGCCTTGAACTTTGCGATTTACGAAACATATTGACATGATGGTTAAAAGTGAAGGTAATTTTTTGATTCAGCGTTAAACAATACATAAAATGTAATTATAAAAGTTAAAAAACACAACCATCGCAGGTTTATGTTATCTAATCTAAAACTCTTTCTTAAACTTCTTGAAGGTAATCTATCCGAATAATTTTGTGTTATCCTCTAATATAAGTATGTATAAGATGGTATGAGTCGAAAATCATAATAATATTGCACTGTCATTGGATTTAAGTCAGTATGTAAAATCAAACTTCGATCGGACATTTGAAAGTAAGTTAAAGTTCGAGTACAAATTTTAAACTAGAAAGACGATCATTGCAAGTTAAATAAAACCTTATGAAAATAACATAATTTTAGTTAAAAGAAATCATAGCCTCAAATCCTTACAAAATAAAACATATGTTAAAATACAATTATTTTAAATAGTCTGAAACTTAACTAATAAAAGTTAATCGTAATATTTGTACGATTTCTTTCAAAGCGCAGATACCTTGAAATAACTTTAAGTACTTTATACACGACCCCTGAAATCATGGTCGAAATCATCTGTTTTGATATGCAAAAAAGTGGTATAAGTCATGCATTTCAAAGTTTCATAACTCGGTCAATTTTAATGTTAGATGAATGGAACTTTTTTGTCTTATTTGTTAGTGTCACAGTAAATTTTTAGTAAATATCACTTAGAGGATCGGAGGACCGTATAAAAATTTAATTTCGAAATTTTTTAATAAATGTTTTTCTTGACCCAAATCGCTTTAAAAATAATTCAATTAATTAAGGTCTTTACCTTATTTAAACCATTTTTGTAATTGGAAGTATGCACCAAGGACCAACGGTTGCGAAAATAAAGGTCGGTCAGGTTATGCGTGGACACACTGTATATTCGGTAATTTATGAATCATTTATAAATAATATCTAAAATTCGGAAACGGATGTGACCTGTGAAAGAGTTATATAAAATAGATTTTCTTAGAAGAATGTCATAACGATTTTCAGAGCTATATTTTGTTATCTCATATATAACCTAATTTAAAAAGTTTATTTTAGTTCCAATAATCTGCAATATTCAGGGATGAGAATTCTCTGTCTCAAATGTCTACTTGCTACCACTAAATTTTAATGCTATTTCTCGCCTTATGTAATGACAGAATTTTTTAGATTTAATAAAGCAAGGAATATTATTAAGATTGAGAGGTGAAAATCAACCATTTGGGACGGAGAATTCGCATCCCTGAATATTCTCCTTTTAACCTAGAAACGTAAAAAAAAAAAACAGCAACATTTACCAATGAGGAAACCCGATTTCAAAATTGTCTGCATCAGGATACAATTTACTTGATAATATCTTCAAAATTGAAAATGCATTGAAACATTTTTGTTTTTACAAAAATTCATTTTTTTTTTTTTTTTTTTTTTTTTTTTTTTTTACATTACTTCCAAATTTTATACATAAAGGTAATTCACATGACCTTAATAACACGTGATTTCAGCTTGATTACTTTAACTTTAACAATTACTAGGACTAACTAGCATATTAACTAAGGAATTTAACTAGGACTTTAACAATTGTTTTAAAAAATTTAACCAAATTATGAAGTATGGTGTAATGAGGGAAGAATGGAGTTATTCCAAATAACAGCGTGTTGTTAATTGTGAAAAGAGCCCACTGTAGTCAAATTGATAGGCCGAATCGTGGTTGAATGTCGAGCTCCTACCCTGTTCTGTACTTGGTCACTTAAATCCTTCCCAAAGCATTCCATATAGAGGAAACCTGGGAAGAACCGGGTACCAAGTTGAAAATATGTTTTAAAAATACAAAAGGGTTAATTAAGAGAGTTGCAAAATTTTCTATGAACACACGGCAATTTAATAATCACAAAAATTTAATAATATTGTAAGAAAACAAAAGAACAATATTTTTTTTCAGAAACAGAACAATATATCCTTTGCCCTGTTCTGCCACGGGTATTGGGCAGAACGGGGTTGTAAAGACAAGGAATTATAAAACATGTAAAACTAGTAGAAATGCAAAAAAAAAAAAAAAAAAAAAAAAAAAAATCCTCAATATTTATTGAGGTTTAAGTACCTATAAAGGTTTAGTTACAAGTTTTCATTCATTGTGTCCTATTCTTAAGTCTATTGATAAAATTCACATACTTAGACAGTCTCATCATCTTTGCTATGTATTGCCGCACGGAATTGTGTGTCCATTTTTTGCACATGGAACAAGCGACCCAACCTTCAACTGACTTTGAGTAAAAATCACTGCAATATAAACATCACAGTCAGAACACGTAAGTTAAAACCCTTTCGAGGCAGAATGGGGTACATACCCGTTCCTCCCCAGGAACACGGTTTAGGTTAGGGAGGTAAGGTCACTCGAGAAATATACGCAAACAAACGTTTAACTACACGAAACTAAAAACAATTAAACGTACTTCAAGCATGAACTAACTGTAGTAGTTATGTAAACAAGCATGTATGCCTTACCACGGTTCCAAAATCACCAGAAATTACAATACGGGAGCAAAAAATACCGCAACAAAAAATTAACCCACCAACGCTCGAGAAAACTAGACTAACATGCCTGCCGAAGTTGAACGGCTACAGGTTTTCTTACTTCTGCTAATTGCCTGTATATTCCGGAAGCACCTCCTTGACAACGAAAAACATCAAACTTCATTCCGCCCATGTGCCCGGTTGTGCCCCATGTTCCCCAATGTAGACGAATTTTCCTTGGCATGGAAAGTTCACTCCAGGGGTATTTAGAGATGTGAAAGAAATCTAGTGTTACCTTCGTCCGTCAAGCATCAAATTTAAGTGAGACTTTGGGGATAGTGATATATATAAAAACATGGGATGTTCGCTTCTGAATCGAGTAAACATTTCACATGGTAAACTTAGGTATCCATTGCCAATGTCGACTTTCGAAAATATATTGTTCATCAGATAAAGGAGCTTATATAATTTTTATTCAAGAAGATAACATTGTGGCATATGCGTTATCGGCAAGCATTCACACTGAACAGATAGGTAAGTAGTTATATTTGCTTGTAATATTTGAAATAGGGTTAATGAAGAAATCTATGAAGAAACTACTGCAGCCAACATGTCTTTCGTTTTCTTATTAAATCTTTAAAATTTCATTCTACGGCTGAACCATACCTTCGCTTTCCTTTTAATTCAATGCGACTGGTAAATGCGGATAAGAGACGCAGAGTAGAAGTTCGGGTTTTTTATACCAGCTGCAGAGTGAGTGTGAGTAGTTGTGAAATGTTATCAGTGTTTTTCGAACAATTTTTCGTAAGAACTTTCTTTCAAAAGTCCTTTTTGAATGAACTTGGTAATAGAATATAACTGAAACTGGACAGTTCCTAATTACATCACTCTCGAAGCTGGTAGACGGGAGGTGCTAAGTTCGAACCCAATCGCGCCCGTCGGCCTAAGCGTTCGGAGTTTTCGTGGTTTTCTTCGAACCGTGGATTTCCATGCGTTAATACGGATTAGGTTCCCTTAGAAAGACCTCCACGGAAGGCACTCCCCCTAGGGCCTATATCCCTCGTGTAGATAATTGGCCGTCAACAATCAACCCAACCCAAACCTAATTACATCACATCCCATCGTTTTCAAAAACTCAAATTTTCCAGTAGATATATATGAAATTAAAGATGTGACTTAAAAAACCAAGTACTTTGTTGAAGATCGACTTTTAATTTATCAACAAGGAATAACAAGTAATAAATGGATTTAATATGCAAATGTTAATAAATGAAATACAAATTTTGAAACGCGTTGAAGAATTCTCTCATTTCATCCAATATATATATAATTTAAGTACATATCTTTCCATAAACTTATTCTTTTTTATAGTAGTAAATTTTGTTATTTTTCAAACCAATTCTCTCTTTCAAAGTGATATTAAAGAAAAAAAAATAAATTGCAAGCAAAAATAATTTTTTTTTTTACTGTGAGAAATTTATTGTTTTTTTTTTTTTTTGTTTTTTTTTGGCTCTTGAAGAATTTACAAAAATAATTAATGACTTCTTTAGAAGTCATCTATGAATACAGATTTTTAGCATATGTTTTAAGTATTAAATTTACTTTCATTCATTATTATATAAATTCAGAAATAACAGATTATGTCACTAAATAAGATATTAATATCTTTACAAAATATTTGATTAAGATATGTACTCATTTTGATTCATAATTTTTCATTAATTGTGTTAAAATACTTTATATTAAGTAGTAACGCATAAAAAATTAACTATCTAAAATAAATAATCCTATGTAAGAACTATATTAGTGCTTCATTTTTCAAACAAAGCTTCACAAGTATTCGATATTCTACAAAATTTTTACGAATAAATAACGGTTATTTCGGAAAAATGTCACGAATTAATATCATTGGCTTAAAGGGAAATGATTATTCAAAATCAAAATATTCCATCAAAGGCTTTATTAAAGTTAACGCTTTGAAAGGTCAGTTAATCCGTTACATCCTAGATGAAATTTAAATCGTAATGTAAATACTATATTTGTGGAATCTAAAACAGTTTTACTGTAGGAGTTTAAAACTCAGATTATAGTTTAACGTCTCTATATGTATGAATACACTGTAAAAATGTTGTAAAAAAATATCCAGTCATTCAACAGTTTTTAGAAAATTGCAGTTACTTGAACATAATATGAAGTGTTATCATTTGTCAGAATAGATAAAATTACTGTTAAATAAAATACGTCTATAAATATGGCTGAATGACGGGACGGTTAGTATCAAATTTTTACATTGTGGAAAAAATTAGATCGAACAAGCCAGTCAATGAAAGCATGTATAATTCTGATCTTTTATGTATTTTTTAATTTAAATATGCCCAAAGTATCAACAACCACCAGGGAATTATTTTTCATGCATATCTCAAAAGATTTAAAAAAACAATAAGAAATCAATCTCATCGTACTAGAAAAAAAATATTTCAAACATGTTTTAGTAGTTAATTTTTTTTATTGTTCTCAAGTTGATTTGATACTAAATTGCACACTGAACTAAAGACGTCCAGCAAAACTCATTTCAGTATTATATGAATATTACAACAGCAATTTCTATGAAATTTTCAGAAACTGGAAGTGTCACGTATTGGCGTCATTTTCTTGAAGTTGACGTTGAGAATCTGCAAATATATATATATATATATATTTGGACGAGCGTCAACATTTCCAAATGATTTCGAATCACAATGAACTACGTAATTCGATCGGATTCGGGTCATATAATATACACATGAAGTTTATCATTTAAAAGAGTTAAGTATATTCATAAATCACAGGAAATAGAACTACAGTAAACGTTGGATACGTAATTACACTCCATTATTTAAATCACACGAGTTATAATTTTTCTAAACTTCCTAAAAAAGGGTCAAGGCCAGGATTCGAAACGGGGACGTTTAGACTGAAACTGCCAATGGTCTGTCAACTGATATATTCCGGAAAAACCTGGCTGACACACAATTCATTCAGAAACCTTATTGATTATGACATGTGGTCTGATATCTCAAACAGCTACACAGAATAAATCACAGGTAATAAAACCTGAAAGAAACGTTGTCTACGTAATTATACTCAGAGCTCGCAGATAATGCAACTCCAGTAAACGCTGGATACGTAATTACACTCCATTATTAAATCACACGAGTTGTAATTTCCCCAAACTGGTTGAAATGGTGTCCAGGCCAGTTTGGAAAAAATGCAAATTGTGTGATTTAATCAATAAAATTTAATTACGTATCCAGCGTTTTTCTGGAATTCTATTATCTACGATTTATGAGTGTAATTACATATTCAACGTTTTTTGGAGATGCCATTACCTGTGTTTTATTACGTGCAGCTGGTTCAGTTGTCAAACCAGATGTCATACTCATAAGGTTTCTTGGTGAATTGTGTGTCCGCCAGATTTCTTTGGGACAGCTCAGTTGGCAGAGCTTTGGAAGCTTCAGCCAAAAGTTCCCTATTTCGAATAATCACCTGGATACTTATTCCCCCAGTTTGGGAAAATTGAGATTTAATTAATCAAGTTGAGCATATTGTTTCTGTCAAAAGTTTGTAAATACTGAAATAAGGATTAAATCTAATCCCATTGAAAATGCTTATTCCTTTACTGTTGTTAAAAAAGAATAAGGAAGAAAATATAATAATTCTATATGAAAATATTAATAATATTGGACTTATACTTGGGATATGATAAAAAGTCACTTGCCTTGACAGAGGTCGTTATGCTACTATTGAAGAAAGTAACTATTATGACAGAAGGTGAAAAATATTAAGCTTTATTTCGTGGAAAGAAAAGGTTCTACTAATTTCTGGTTATAAGATAAATAAACAAACGGATTTGGTACTTTAGCTATGTTAAAAAGGCACCTGACATAGACAGATACTGCTGCGCTACTGGGAAAGAAATTAGCCTATATCACATAGGTTGTACAGAACATGGTTTATTTATAGAAAAAATACGTTTCACTAGTCTCTAGTTTTCAACCCCTGCCCAACCCCCCCCCCCCCCAAAAAAAAAAAAAAAAAAAACGAAAAAAAAACCGGATTCGGCTAAAGTTTTTTGACTTACACGAGAACTTTCGGCTGCTGAATAGTAAATGAGTGTGCAGTCGATTTCTTTTACAGTGAATTTGGATGTACTGAGAACCCGGTTGTATTGACGAAAAAGAAAACAAATTATTTGTCTGATACAAAGATACATTGAAGGAAACTTGGTTGTAAGTAAAAAAAACTCAGTTATAACGTAAAAATGTTTTGAAAACTCAAAATTTTCCGATTTTCTTACTTTATTAATTAACTTGTGTTAAAAGATGTCTTTACTGCACTTTTATGAAATATGGTCAAACATTTCAAAGAGGTTATAATTTATACAGTAAATCCCGTAAAATGACTTAGTTTATTCAACAAAGCTAACAAATTGTAGAATATTTCCTTCTTATTAATTAGTTAAAAATTAGAGTTTGTGTGAATGTGCCACACTCAAAGAAAACGCTTAAATCTAAATAAAAATAATATATTCTTAAAAAACAGAAAATTGCCCAGTTAAACTGATGGCATTGAGCTCACAGGCTATTCACACTAATTATATATTATACACTTACTTCAAAGAATAATGTCCCTCAAAAAATAAATGAAAGGGGATTAGCTCCCGTTTCTTCCCTTTATACTTAACCAATTAACCTCCAAATCTAGACAGGGAAGCTCCTTAACATAAGAAACCGGCATACCAAATTTGAAGCAAATCAGATAATTCTGCATGAAAAAAAACACACCACTAAATTAAGGGAGGGTCTAACCCCCCTTTATACTTAACTAATGAACCTCCAAATCTAATCAAGAAAGCTCCTTATCAGAATGAATTAAAAAAAAAAGTACATTGGATAATTCTGCATGAAAATCCCTTTATCTAAATTAGGGGAGGAGACTTACCCCCCCCCCCCCTTTCCCCCCTTTTATACTTAACCAATGAACTTCGAAATCTAATGAAGAAAGCGCCATATCGGAATAAACCGGTATACCAAGTTTAAAGCAAATCGAATAAATCTGCAGGAAAAACCCATTTATCTAAATTAAGGAGGGGGTCTAGCCCTCCTTTCCCCCCTTTATACTTAACTAATGAACCTTTAAATTAATCAAGGAAGCTCCTTAACATAATAAACGGGTGTACCAAATTTGGAGCAAATCGAATAATTCTCCATGAAAAACCCATTTATCTAAATTAATGGGGGACTAACCCCCCTTACCATTCTTTATACCTAACCAATGAACCCCTAAAACTAATCAGGGAAGCGCCTTATTAGAATGAATCTAGAAAAGAAATTGAAGCAAATCGGATGTTTCTATCAAGAGTTATCGCGTTACGTACATACATACATCTACGTACGTATACAATACGTACGTACATACATACAGAACCGGCGGGCACATTAGCTCTCAGGCTTTGATAGCCTGTGAGCTAAAAACTATTTAAAAGCATAAATGAATGGCAAGTGGTATGGCTTCAATTACTTCAGAGAAATTTAATAAATTTAGTATTACAAAATTATTAAAACAAAAGTCATTTGAGCATTAGTAATTTAGTTTTACACTGCTAATCTAGAAATATAAAGCAACGTTAACTTGGTTAAAATGAAAACTATTTTAGAACAAGAAATTCTTTTTGTCCTTTTGTCCTTGTTATAATCGAGTTTGACAGTATTTTTCAATGGATTAAAAATAGTGGAAATTTTACCAACTTTCATGAGTTTTTTGGAAGACTGAAATAAATAATTTTTCTTGTCTCTTTGTCATCGTTTAACCGGGTTAGACAGTATTTTCAAAGTATTAAATGTAGTGGAAATTTTACCAACTTTCATGAGTTTTTCGGAAGACTGTAAAACATTGAAGTCAAACATTTTTGAAAAATGTCGTGAATGTTGGCAACTATCATACAACAAAGTTCGCCAGATACATGTACCTTGAAAATAAATATTTTATGCAGTTTTAGAACATTTAAATTTCAAAACAATATATATTTTAAAAAGTTGTAGTTATTTTTCTTCTCTTACAACTCTTTTGAAGAAGTCTATATTTTGGAATATTTTTATTCCATTATAATATAATTATATATTACATCTTTTAGAAGTATGTAGTAGAAGATAATTCATTACCAATAAATACCTGTAAACATACGAATAAGGATGATTATAATAAAAATATTTAATTTATGTTCTCCCTAATATACAAAATCAAAGATTAAAGTTTTTGTTGCCAATTTATGTGCTTGCACTGAATATGCTTGCCCTATTGTACCATTTTATATGCTTGCACTAAAGATTTCGTTTATACTTGTCCAAAATTTCCATAGAAATGGATGCCAAATGCATTAGAAACAGATCTGAAAAAGATAATTAACTTGATGATAATGTAACTCTTTGATAATAAACAAATAATGTTATTTCTAAACATCTTACACTGATTATAAAATTACAAAATGACTCTGGTGAAACATTCACAAGCACTAAAACATTATTATTAACACTAAACAGGCCGCAAACAGTGTTGCCAAAATCTGGCGTTTTTGTTATTTAGAAATTTCGAGCTCATACCAGAGATTTTTTAATACTAATTTTCTTTTATCTTATTCACGAAATATCTATCGTTATAATAACCAAAAATAACAATGCAAACTTTCTAAAAAGAATTTAGACTTTCTTAACAATCCGTTTGTAAACGACGCAAAAGTGCGTCAAGCGGCCCGTGTATTGTTAAATGTCATAAAACGCGATTGTTTAAAATTTGCACTTTTATTAAAAAGTTAAAAAAGGGGCATGTTTTTGTTTAGGCGCAGGGACATATATTCTTTGAAAATATATTACATCATCCAGAACAGAAAGAAATTTAGAAGTCGAATTTTCCAACTGAATATTCAAAAATGAAATAACTGCGATATCTAAAGATCTATGTCACAAGAATTATTGCTGAAAGTTTATAAGAGGTTTATATATGTGATGAAGAAATTTAAACACAATAGGCACATTTCACTGTCAGTTATTTTTCGAAAAAACCCTATATGAAGTTTCTGTGCACATTATAATGATACACTGAAATAATCACAAATCATTACGCAAGTTTTATGCATAAATTTCCCTAGTCCTTCTTCCAAAAACAGTACATAACGGTAAATCATATGGTATGTTTACAAATATTTTGCGTATCTGTTATACGGCATATCATTGACTAAATTTATTGTAAAAAGCCTTTTTGGCAGATTAAATGTTTTTAACTAGATGTCATTAGTAAATATAAGATGGTATTCTGTTTTCAATTTAACACAAAGTGTTTGTTTTTGAAAACAAGTGATTAATTTTGATGAGAAAAAGCAATACACCCAAATATCAATATCAACAAGTAAAAATTAAATTTTAACAATTAAAAAACCCGACTGCCTAAAAAGCGAACTAATTAAGTATATCTTATCAATGTGAACTTATTTTTTATATTACTGACCTATTTTTTTATTTACTTGAATTGATGACTTTTAAGAGATTGATGACTGTTTTGACTTGAATTGTTGACTGTTTAATTGTTAGTTCCTATCTATAAACACTGTTTTGATGAGGCCTGTATAGCCTATGAAGGCCCTATAAGGCCTATAAAGCCTATGAAAGTTAGAGTTGTAGTAAAGCTAGAGATTCTACCTACACAACTTCCAGGTTGTGTAATATTTAAACGGAGCTCCTGACTGTAAAATAGTCAATGAACCATTGTCTTCATTTTGAAAGACCTATCCAATGATATGCCATTCAATAGGGTGCATAAAAAAATTTTTCGTCTCTACCACCATTTTGTATTTTACGGCCGCCATTTTAAATTAAAAAAAAAGCCTATAATCTAGCCTATAACCATCGGACGGTTAAGACGAATCGATAGAGATCTCATTCATTAAAATCCATTTAGCCGTTTGGATGTTTCGAGGGTATAAAAGAAGTCCATATACCCAGATACGCGTGAAACACATAAACCTTCTTGGCAGCCGGGTAAAAAGCATTTTTAAAGGGTAAAATACAAGCTTTAAAAAATAATTAAGAATAGTTATATTTTACAAAAAAAAAAAAAAAAAAAAAAAAAAAAAAAAAAAAAAAAATCCGTTTTTGTTAAAAATTATTTTGATTTAATGATTCATACACAAAATGATCACAACGTCATCATTGAAATGATTTATTGATTTATATACTGTTATCATAGACATTATTTCTGTTGTTAACATCCCTTTTTATTAACTAACATGTAACGTAGAACGATGAATGATGTATCATTGGATAGGATTTTTTGCCCAAAACTGTCATCGAATTCTGAATTTAACTGATATGTAATTCCGAACGACGAATGAGGAAAAATTGGATAGTATTTTTTGTTCACATCTGGCATTGATACTAAATTTTCGTTAAAAGACATTGTTTAAAATTTCACTTAAATTAAAAATTAGGCATATGTGGAAGGGAATAACGAAAGGGGATTACAGGGGGGTGGGGGTCTAAGTACGAATTCTTTGCAGGTTTCCACTAGTTTTTACTAAATATTTCAATGTGTTTTACAGTCAGTCGAGTTTCTTTGTTGTTTTAGGTAGATTTCGTATGAAATACTACCTATTGGCGTCGTTCCTATGTTGGAATTTCTGAAAATATTTTGCAGATCTGCACCGATCATGACCCCTAGAACCCAAAACCACCATCAGTCAAAAACTTTATCTATCTATCTATCTATCTACCTATCTATCTATCTATATAAATATATATATCACTTTCTTCTGGACACGATAACTTCCACAATTCTGCACAAATCTCTTCCAAACTGATACATAAAATTAAGGGGCATAAAATCTCGGTCAAGTTCGTGAATGGGCAAAATCGGACCAAGGGGATGGAAATAGGGAGGGGTTTTGTAAAAACAGAAAAAAACCCATAACTTCTTAATTTTTGTACATATCAAATCAGTTTAAAGTTTTTATTACTTCTAAAAAAAGGACCAAAGATTTATGCATCACTGATTTTGGATAAAATTAAACATGGGCTCAAGGGGCGCAAAAAATAGGGGTATTGGGAGAAAAAAATTCATAACTTCGTCAGTTCTCAAGCTATCAAATCCACTTAATTTTATTATACATCTCCTTAATTTTACCTACAACTTTTGTATTCACAAGTTTTTGATAGGACCAATTCGTGCCGCAAAAAAAAAAAAAATTAAAAACGAAAACAAAAAAGGGGGTGAAGAAGAAAAAATTCTATAACTCCGTCAATTCACAAGATATAAAATCCCCATGAATTTATTATATATGTTCTTAATATTGTCTTCAACATTTATATAGACAAGTTTTTTATCGGACCAATTCTTACGCCAAAAACAAATTAAAAATACATAGCGGTTGAAGAAAAAAATCATCTTATTAAGAATGTATTCAAATCCAAACTGCTTATTTTCTTACTCATTTTTAAATTCATTTTTGCTGTCAAACGCGTCCAATTGATAGATTCTCTTCTACAGATACTATATAATGTACCGTAATGATGGATTTTTTGATAGAGGCAGAATATATTTCAAAAAATGATGTAAAATTGGGCATTGAACAGAATTTCCCGAAGCGATTGTGTTAGAAACGAAAAATATGGCCTTACTGAGAAAATAATTGTTTATTAATCAAGTTTCAATTAATTGAAAGAAAAATAAAAACACATGTCGCTTATAAATCTTTTCAAAAATCACGTCAGCAAGTTTCGTATTTTTTCTAATAAAGATTAATCTGAAAATGTGCCAGAAAATTTCGAGTTGCTGAGCATGGAAAAAGAATTTTTTTGAATACCGCCTTAACATGATTCTGATAAAACCAGCTACTATATAAAAATGAAATAAAAATTCGTCAAAAGCGGCCAGATAAAACTGTTAAAATGGATTTATATGTAATCATCATTTAGTTTTTGTTGGTGCAATTAATATACTTAACTTCGAAATCTACCTCCGCCTGTATGCCGGTCGGCAGGGATTTTTAACATACTGTGAAGCGTTATTTTAAAATGCGTAAACATTTTACTTACAAAATTATAAGTAAAGCATTGAAGCTTACACTAAAAATATTCTTTATATAATTTTAAAAAGAAAGTTTAAATATTCTTTTAATATCAAGAAATGTATAATGTATGCAATTTCATCATGTATGTAATTTTGCCGAGTTGCATTTTCTTTATTTGAAATTTTTTAAATTGATATTTTAAAAAGTGAGAATTGCACATTTTGTTTTAATGTAAATTTACAAATATTTTAGCACTTTTCTAGCTTATGAAATACCATATTTTGTTACGTCTTATGCAACCTTTATAGCATTAACATTATTGAAGTATCAGTTTAAAAATAACATGTTTTAAATTAACCTTAAATTTTTAAAACTAACTTTAATGCTAATTTTTAATGTTTATATTAAAATAAAATTTACATTTATACATTTATAAACTCTACACGCTATGAAAATCTAACTCAATTTTGATTTCATATATCAAAATATATGACCAAGGAAATATATTTAAATTGAAATACACACTTATGAATTAATAAAAAGTGAAATACGAAACGCAATGCAAATTAAAGCTGCAAAATCCTAAGCACAAGGCCATTTAAAAAATGTCATTAATTCAGTTGAATTCTAATTGGGTAATTCTGGGATTTATGCCGCACAGTTTTTGAATTTGTGTATAAAGTCCCATGGTAGACATAAAATAAAAAATATCATGCTGTGCTATTTAATGTCAAATATACAACGTGTGTAGTGCGACAAAAAAATTCAAAACAAATTATTAATATTTTTTAACAATTTTTTTCTAAAACATTACACTGCGGCGCGTCACCCGTGCATTCATGCTGAGACGCCGCTCTTGTGCGGTAGCTGTGCCACGCTTGTAATAAGAACAGAATGAAATAAAAAATAAAAATATTTAAAAAAATATTCATATCTGGACTATAATTAACGATGTAATAACAAAATGAAACTAAATGAGTACAATGAAACGTATTAGTATATTCAAATTAATAATTGTTGCCTACTTTCACTATTAAATTATCGACTTATTTTCTTTACATTAAATTTTAATTGTTTTTTCAGTAACAACGTAACATCAATGTATTAGAAAGGGAAAAGAAAAAAAGTAAAATTGTGTTTACATAATTTATTTGTTAACCTTTTCGGGACTGGTGGCTTTTACACAAATTTTATTCAGTTGGTGCCACTTTTTTAAAAGAAGTTACCTTTACTTAAATAATAATGAAAATGCTCTAATTAAACAAAGCAAATGTTACTTTTCTCTTTTATTGGTGCCAGAAACAAATTGTGTAAGCTCTTTATGAAGGTGCTTATATGCACCTATGGTCCCGAATGGGTTAAGAGACCTGTTGTTTCGACTACAATCTACAGATAAAGTGTCGAAAAAGTACAGTCTTTATGTAACTACATTTAAACACATGATGCAACGAAGCCAATTACACTTCCTATTTTTTTGGAGTAGTTTGCAAAGAACGTCTGCGTTACGCGTAATCCAATTTTTTATTATTATCATCTTGACATGCATCTTTATTGCCCTTCTTACTTTTAATTTCCCCCTTTTACTCCTTTGGTTTTAGAAAACTTGATAACATACCTAACATGGTTTGTCTGTGCAAAAAGAAAAGGAAAAGTTAATAACACTTAATCATCCCATACAAAAGAAACTGCGGCATGTATACCGGAATAGCAGTGTGGCATGCACCCCATTCTGCATGGTGCAGACGTGGGCCATCACAGTTACCTGCCATCGCTAAGAGAAATGGCGTAACCATACACACAGTACTCTATACAAACGCTACACTTAGTTTTGACTTCGAAATCATGCATGCATTTAGTAATAAGTGTATGAAAAGTATTTAAACATAACGTGTTTAAAAGTTTGGACAGTGAAATCATGCACTTGCGTCAAAATAAGGATTGTACTTCTACAAGTAAACATCGAAATGGGATTCACGCTATACACTGCTTAAAATAATCTCATTGTGCACCTATACTGTGCTCTTGACGACCATCTATCGATAATTACAAGAAATACAGGGTTGCGACATCTATCCCGAATGCGGCGACTCTCCCGGAGTTACCCTACTTAAAAAGTGCCAAATTACGTAATTTAAACCGATAATTTTCAAACAAAATATTTTATAACATCATTTAATTCTGCTTGTATTTTTGCATTAGTTTTTTATTATTACATTAATTTTGATTCTTAAGTTTTACAGTAAAATATTTAAGTTTCTACCAGTTCCAGCTAAAAATATGGAATTTACAGACACACATTAGCAACATATTAACGAAATATTGATCATAATATTACCTTCTAATGGAGGATATCCTATCTACGTTATGATCACGTGGTCAAGGTAAAAACTTCTAGCGTAAAGAATTGAAGGCTCTGTAGACGTAATGAAAAACCCTCGTCATCCAGTGAGACATTTCATGCGGAAAGCAGTAGTATTAGCAGCAGTAGCCTTCTTTCTTATCAGTTAGAAGTTCTTTGAGTAAATTGCCGGTATCACGTGAATTTTCAGCCCTCGAACCCAGATTTGGAATAAAGTCCATTCCTTACCAAAATACTTACTAATACAGTGCATCTCAAAAGTATATGGACAGGCGTTTTTGCTTTAAATAACAGTTCAAAATATGCAGCAATAATCACCAAAAATATAATGAGCATCTTGAATCATAACATAAGTTTGTTGCAACAAAGGAATACAGTATACGTATTATTGAAATTTTGTACAAAAATCAAAATCGAAATACACCGTTAAAAATTTCTGTAAAAAAACTGAGACTCTCTGTAAATTTACATTAGTTCTCAGTTAAATGCATTCGATTGAGTTTCTCGGTCAAGACTCTCTGTAAATTTACTCTAGTTCTCGGTTAAATGCAGTCGATCGAGTTTCTCGGTCATCGTTTTACAGACATTTTCCTTATCTTGTATCTAATTCCCTGTAGGGATTTCCTTGTCTTTCAATCAAATTTAGATACAGTAGAGAAATAGTCGAAGCTAAATATTTTCAAACAGTAGTAATTTTCTTAATCATTTTCATAGTTATATATATATATATATATATTTAATTTACCTTAAACGTTTTCAACTGCGAAAGCCTTTCCATTTACAGAGAGGATCATAATACATTTAAATATATTGCTTTTGTTAGAATTGTGATATAACCATACAAGTATTTTTGGTTAAGTAATCTGATTTTTTTTTAAATATTTTACAAAAAGTTATAACTACCGATATATTTAACCAGTTTTAATGAAAAAATATAACTAAATTTCCCATTATTATTATTTAAAAACTCCAGTATATCTTGAGATATTAAAGAAGATTATTATTGAGAAGAAGCAATTTCTTGAGAAATAATTCCATAAATAAAGGATTAAAATATTAAATTTGATTAAAAAAATAATAGGTATTATGTATCGGTCCAAACTGAATTAAAATAAACTGTTTAAGATATTGTCTAACGAATATATTTGAAGCGAAATATTTGAAAAGCACAAATACAAAAGATTTTTCCCCGGTTTCATTATAAAAGGCAACAGCAGCAGCTGCTATGGCGCACTCAGTAAGGTGTGTGTCCCCTACCCTGAGGTCTCGGGTTCAAACCCCAGGCCGGCTAGAAACAAATTGTGTAAAAAAATAAATGGTACAGTAGTTGAAATTTACTTCGAAGTTCTAAAATTCACTAATTTCAAGAACTGTGTCAAATTATTTTCATTAAAAATAAATTGATTTACAGAGTCTTGTGTATTTTTAACGATGTTGATTTACGGAGTCTTGTGTATTTTTAACCGTGTTAATTTACTGTAAACTTACCGAATAACTTCTCTGTTATTTAACAGAATCTTTGTTTTTCTAATCTCTGTAATTTTACATAAGACTTAAGATAATTTATTACCAGTAGATTCTCTGTAATTTCACAGAAAATTTTTTAACTGTGTATGCTGTCCCAAAAATATATGAACTTTTCGAGTATTTTGTACTTTATTTCAAGTTTTAGATCCATCCCTTTGAATTATCTTGAAAATCCTATTTGGCATGCTTCGAACTAGTGATTTGAGAATGTGGAACTGTAAGGAGAACCAACTCTGCTCTACTTGTTCCTTTAATTCCTGAATAATCTAAAATTCACGACCATGCGCTTACACCTTTCGTGTAAATACTCCCCAAATATTTTCAATTGGAGTAATGTCTGGACTGATGGTTGGCCAGTCTATAAAAAATCGTTTGATTTTGCATAAACCACGCTGTTTTTGAGTGGAAGGTGCGAATCGATGCATTATCCTGTTGCAATTTCCTGTTTTTCCTTCCTAAGATTTTCTAATTAGAAGTAGATTGCATTTGAGGACATTTTGATAATCCTCTGAGTACCTCGATTATTAAGAAAAGCAATATTCATTGTTCGGTTGAAACAGAACGCATCACACACCATGATGAAACCCCCTCCTTGTGGTCGACTAATGTACTCGCGAGATTCTCGTCGTAGACCATACTAATAGTATGTCCAGCCATCAGAACCATCCAAATTGAATTTTTTTTCGTCACAGAAGAAAGCCTTTAGCTAGTCATCCGTCCAATTTATGTGGTTCTTAGCTCAACGGAAGCGTGCCTTTTTAAGGTGCAATTTCAGCATGGTTGTCCGACACATTCTGCAATATTTATAAAATTTCCAGTATGCGATGGTGATCAGTAGATCTCGATATAGGAAACTCTAAAGTCCTCGGAATTTCAAGAAAAAACTTCTTTTGGTTTGAAACGGTTGAAAAATCTCTCTATATTTTCACTGAGATGGTTTTCTTGGTTGATCTGAACGCTTTTTGCAATCGTATTGTCACCTTTCGATAAAATTTCACACATTACAGATCTTCTGCACTCAATCTGTTTACCAATATTGGAAACTTTTAACATTTTGAGCATTTAAACGCCAAATTTAGGCTATAGGATAGACCGGGGCACAATTGCAAAAACTTTTTTCAATGAATTTTCTAATTTTTATGTTTCAACTTAGGAAATTTCAGACATTGTGGTTTTGTAAAGCAGTTAATAAAGTTAAAATTTGTGTATTCAGTTGTTGCCCTATTTGTGTTTTTAACCGTATTTTTTTTAGGTCCAAGTGCTGTGGGGCACGTTTACGCATATTATAAGCGATACCAAGGAATAAATGAAATAAATATTTAATTAAAATGAAATGTTTTATTTATAACTTAAAACACTATTTAAAAATATTAAAGGGAATTAATTTAAGAACATTTTATAGGCTAAACTGAAAACATAGGGCTTATTGCTAATTAAAATCTGAAACTATTTAGTCATCTTCATTTGTTACAGTTTTTACAAACAAAAAATAAAGAATTTCCTTTTCCACACTTGTCATGGGACCACCTTGTGCATCTAAGACTTCGAACTCAGTCTTGACATTTTTTGGATTGGTTGTATGATTTCAAACAATAAATACATACACAGTTTTTATCTAGGTCATGAGATTCATTCACTATTTTCTTTATTCCAGAGTGTACAAACTTTTTCCATTTGCAGTTTTTGGTTTCATACTTTTTTCTTTGCTGTCTTCTTGGTCTGTGTCCATAGAAACTAGTAAATTCTTACGTAATTTCTTCTTCTTGAACGTGCGTAAAAGTGCCCCGATGTCAATGCGTAAACGTGCCCCGCCGCCATGTTTGGATTTATTTTTAACGTGCAACGAAAATAAATATCATTTCTGTTCATACATATACAGTTCTCAAAAAAGGATAAAATTCTGCTAATGTTCATATATTCGTTTATCCTTAACTAACTATTATTATTTCATAATAGGTTTCAATAAGTTCAACACAAAATTTACCCACCTTGACAGAAATACATTATCCTTTCCTCATGCTAGACCGAAGCTCGACTGACACTCAAAAACGTGTGAGAATACCTACTAGAGAGCAGCATCAATCTGTCATGATTGGCAGCGCGCCAATTATAACTCGTTTGGAAAAAGTAAACTTGCTCCGGTCTACCCTATCAGGTGCAGAGAATTGAACATTGCGAGGCATTTTTCAAATATTCGAGAATTGAAAAACGAGCAGGTATTTTATGTTTCAAAGTAGTTACATCATATGTACAGAATGCAAATTATGCAAATTGTTTTGATACTGTGGTAAAAATAGCGATTCGTTTCAATGTCCATATATTTCTGAGACAGGTTATTTTGAATTTTATTTTTTTACAAAATACTTGTGCAATAAGCCTGATATTTCTCTATTGTAATAAATTTATAGCGTGATTCCATATGTTAATTATTCTTTTCTTGATTATTGCTTCATTTTTTTAACTGTTATTTCAACAAGTAAAAATTAAATTTAAAAAATCAAAAAACCCGACTGTGTAAAAAGCGAACTAATTAATTATTTCTCATCAATGTTAAACTGTTTTTATATTACTTACCATTTTTTTTATTTAATTGTATTGATGACTTTTAAGTTGTGTTTAATTGTTAGTTCCTACATATAAACACACTTTTGATGGGGCCTATAGATGTCTATGATAGTTAGAGTTGCAGTAAAGCTGGAGATATTACATACACAACTTCCAGGTTGTGTAATATTTAAACGGAGATTCTGACTGTAAAATAGTCCATGAAAGATCACCTTCATTTTGAAAGACCTATCCAGTGATATACCACTTAATAGGGTACGTAATTTTTTTCGTGTCTACGTCCATTTTGTATTTTACGGACGCCATTTTGAATTTATAAAAACAAAATCTAGCCTATAACCATCGAACGGTTAAGACAAATCGATAGAGACCTCATTCATTAAAATCCATCCAGCCGGTAGGATGTTTTGAGGGTATAAAGAATCCACATATCCAGATAAGCATGAAACACGTATCCCTTCTTGGTAGTCGGGTTAAATATCGTCTCTCCATATACTTTTGAGACGCACTGTAAATGACGGTATAAACGTTTTGATTGCAAAAAATGCTATGAAACAGCTTTGAGTAAAGTAACCAAAATTTAATTAAACTAAACCAAGGAAAAATCTCATTATTTTATTAAACAATGTTCTGCGTGAAATCCTATGTTATGTTGAAAATAGAATAACAAAAATCAAGTAAAATCGTATTTTACATATAAGCATCAAACAAAATAAAAAATATATTATTGGATGTCAGCAGTTAAACGATATATGGAGACAAGCAATATTTTCGATTGAAAAACTTTAAGCGACATTTTATTTTAAAATTTGCAAAGTGTAAACCCGAGAGGAATATATGAAAAGGACGTTTACGCTTTTCAAAATGAGTTTTTTCACGGTAGATTTAAAGAAACTTTTATGTAGATGAGTTTAATGTACAGTAAGTTATCACTCTATCTCGAAATTTGTTTAATTTCTGTGCTCTTTTTCTTTAAACTAGACACGTAAAAAGTTGTTATTCGAAATATTTATAATTTTTGTTAAATAAATTAGTACTTTAGAGATACACAGTGTTTTTGAGGAACTTTTAAAAGAAATTTAAAAATAAGTAAAATGGAAATCAATCAGTGATTAAGTGAATTAATAAATATTTCATGAATTAAACTGCGTGATGAAGCAAGTGTATTCAGTTTAAGATGCATACTTATACATTTATGAAAGGCGAAATAAAATTTTGAATAGAAATAAAAATTAAATCATAATTTTATTTAAAAATTAACCATAAATTCAGTCTTTAATTCACTAATTATTTATAAATTGCACAAGTATCTCATTCAAGCTAAAACTCTAAAAGAATATTCTTTGAAAGCGTCAAGTAATCCTATTTTAAACTTTACATCAAAGTTTGAATTTCGATTCTCGAGTTTACAGAAGAATGTTTCTGCTTCCGACAGATCTAGTTTTAAGTTATGCTCTTTAAGATCATATTAACCATAATCTTCTGAAATATTATAGTATTAAATAGTTCTTGTCGAAATTAACTTTTCAAATGTAAATAATGCTAGGAAATATCTAAAACTATTTGAGTAAAAAAAATTATTTTTAATGAAATTAAAGCAGAAAAAAATATTTATGCATTTGAATTTATTAACTATTCTTCCACATTATAAACATGAACAAAAAATCATACGTACAGCATAGATTATGGAACACTTTCCAATACATTCAGAATACTATAACAAAACTTCGCAGCTTACTAAGGTTAAATATGATGTCTAAATGAACAATTTGGAAAACTTATAACGCATTTGAAAACCCGATTTTGGCTGTTACAATGAATAGTCGTCAATATATACCGGGTGTCCCAAAAATGATTGATGAAATTTAAAATTCAATAACTTGCAAACTGTGACAGATATTAAAAAAATTCTTGTTGGAGCGTTATGTAAGATTTCAGGAGTTTTTATGCTGATATTCTCATTTTTAGTTCCAAATATCATTGATAGATGGCGCTGCAAGCAATAATCGCTAAATCCAGGCTCGATTTTTTGGCCTCTCTCTTCTTCCATGCGAAAAAAGGAGATTAAAATGTATTGAATGGATCCCGAAGTTCCAAAAATCGGGTCTGGACTGAGCGCCTATTGCTCTCAGCGCCATGTATTGTTTGAAATTCGAACTAAAATCAAGAATCACAGTAAAAAATCGCCTGACATCATACATAACCTTCCTGCAAGAATTTTTTTAATATCTATCAACGTTTTCATGTTATTGAATTTTAAAATCCATCAGTCATTTTTGAGACACCCGGATATTTTTTTGCAGCCCGGTATATAATCTACCGATATATATGCATACTACATAGTATGCTAAAAGTTAGTTCATTTAAACGCATAGCACAGTTGAAAATTTCCCTCAGTAATTTACGCCAATAAACGGATGTTGGTGAGAACTTTTGTGCGACCGTGTATATGATCTATTCTGTAGAATTTATACACGCCAAGTAATATGTAAAAAATAATTAAATTTAAAAACGCATGCCACAACTAAAAATGGACTTTCAGCAATTACTGTTCGTAGGCTTCAATAGTTCAATTATTGCTCATTTTCTTCTGTATAGTAAACGAACGATAAAGTCTATGCTCATCACTCTCTGTAGTAAAAACCTTGTAGTACACTTCAGTGATAAATATCCCTTTCAATATGTTCATAATAGAATATATCATACGAATTGAATATCTCCAACTGAGCGAAAAAATGCCCAATTCGGGAATCGAACCCAGATCCTTGGCTTACATTGCCAATGCACTACCGTTTAAGCTACCTGGGCTGACAACAGGCGAGCATATTTTGCTCAGATAACCTGATAGGTAATAACCTGAGTGGAATATCATTAAAATACACCGAAAACGATTTTTTCCCATAGACCCTAAAGTAAGGGAATTCTTTTGAGTGGCCCTGTAACTAAACCGAAAATGCTACACACTTCATTTGCAATACCGAACATTCCATAGTGATACTTAATAGCATATGGGCAATTCCACAGAAAATCATCATTTTTGGGGGGGTGGGGAATCAAATTTATAATATGTTTAATTTAAGGGTATGATTGGAAAACTTGATATCTTTATATTCTATAGAAAAATCCTAATAAAAAAGCATTATAAATTTTTGTTTACAAACTAAGTTAAGTACCATTATTGTCCTTGTAAAGTCATAATGGTACATCAGTTACACAATAAAAGTTACGTCAGTTACACGTGTAAATGCCATTTTTTTTCTTTTTTATTATTCAAAAATTAATTAAACAAGTTACTGTTATAAATTGGCATTACTTAGTGTTGTTGAGAACATTAAATCACTTTTTTTAACGGGATAGTTTTGATAATTTTTACACTTCAATGAAGGCAGAAAAAACGTTTGTATATTTTATGTTACGTGAGTTACAAAATTTTGAATTGTCATTTTTGAGACTCAAAGAGAGATTGAAATAATCTGCAAGTATTTGGGTATTAAGACACTGGTAAGAAATATTGTAAAAATTTGTTCTAGCTTTATTAGTAAATTTTCTACATAGATATGAAAATAAAATTCGATGATAAAATGTTACGTCAGTTACGATGGAATTGCCCATATATATCCATTTCATGGCAATCTGACTATATTTACGCGAGTTAGAACACAGACAGACAAACCGAATTCATAAACACTTTTCAACTATGCCGGAAAGTGTTAAAAAGACAGGTATTTCTTATTTTGCAAAAGTATAATATAAGCATTTGGACTTTTTCCGAGTTACGATTGATTCCGTACAGCGCTCTTTATCGATAAAAACATAAAAAAACAATGTATTTTCGAAATTTAAAGGAGCTTTTCATGAAAACAAAGAATCTTTTGCTGCCATTGATTTTTGGAAACGCTTCCATATAGATTTTATAGCGTACTAATAAGTTTCCATAAACAGGGTTATCAGTTTTTAGAATATATCAATTCTTAACTAAAATTTTCAGTTGCGTCAATGAATTTTTACATGCAAGAGTAACAAAATAATACTAATTTGAATGTTAATATTAACGCCGTTAGTTTATAACGTTTGTCTGTGAAACATGTTTCTTGAGTATTAAAATCTTCAACAAACAGGAATATTTTATATTTTTCTTCGTAGTTAAATTATATATGCCTAGATTAAAAAGCATTTAAAATCCTTTGTCAGAAATAAATATCGTATACAGCTCAGAGCATCAATGATAAAATAAAGCTCTTGTCTTATATAAAAGTATTGAAAATATATGCTTATTAGTAAAAATATAATATCGTGGACTACCAGTAATTAAAAGATATAAGGAGATATCAACATTAATTTTGAAAATGAAACATTAATGCAATCGCAGCGATGTTTGTTCTAAATTTTTCAAAAGGGAAAAAATAAATGAGTCTTTGAAGAACGCTTTTTCAAAATGAGTTTTATTTTTATGGTAGATTTAAAGAATCTTTTATGTAGATAGGTTTTGTGTATAGTAATTTATAACATATTTCTTATACATATATATAATTTATTTCTCTGATGTCTTACTTTAAAAATTCCACCGTGTGAAAAGTTGTTCTCTTAAATATTTTGACTTTTGTTATTTAATATAAATACGCACAACGTTTTTAATAGTTAAAACGGGATTTTTGAAAAAACTTTGTGTTTTCTAGACTAAAATTAATTAAATATTAAGAGTATAATCACCATTTTCCTCATACATATTTAAACTATATGTCATTAGTCGAAAAATGAAATACGAAATATATGCATGATGATAGAAAAAACTAGAACAAAAAGCATCTATTTTTCTACAAAATAATTAACATTATTATTATTATTTTGCTGATGCATATTTTATTACTGCAATGTAATATGCATCATCAAATGTTGAAAATATTTTTCGTAAAAATACATAAATAAATTTACTTTGGATATCACGAGTCTCGATATATTTTCAGTTAATTATGAGACTGATGTATAATAAGAAATCTGTTATTTTAAACATATAATTTGGCTATACATATTCATTCACTCCTACACAAAGTTGTCTAAGAATACAGACACACACGTAGATACATACACGGAGAGAAAGAATGAGAAAAAAGAGAAAATGTCAAAAGTATTTTATTTCACAAAGAATTTTACACAATCTGTGGCCAAAGAAAAAGAATTTTCAGGTTTACCATAGTTGGAAACATTCGAAAATATGCTCTCTAATATACAGGATACTGTATGTTTATACAATGTACAGTAGTGGGGAAAAAAGTAAACACCCCCTACTAACTCTGTATCTAATTATAATAGAATACACTGTAAAAAAGCAAAAAAAAACGGACTAAAATACGGAAATACTACTGGCAATCTAGACGCCAGTACCATTTCCGTATTTTAATGGAACTTTTTCCCGGTAAATCACAGAAAATTTCCCGTTTTTTTTTTGGAATTTAACGGAAAATTTTCTGTAATTTACCGGGAAAAAGTTCTGTTAAAATACGGAAATAGTACTGGCGTTTAGATTGCCAGTAGTATTTCCGTCTTTTAGTCCTTTTTTTTTTTTTTACAGTGAAAGTTACTGGTACCAACCGATTGGAAATAAAATCTACTTTAAAATGATGTGTACAAAATTTGCTTAGGGGGCTATATTCAAACAAAGAAAAAACACTTGTTATTTTTTAATAGCAACACCCCCAATTTTGACAGTATATTTTAAATATTTGGTGCAAACTACCGGGTGTCCCAAAAAGGACTGACTGATTTTAAAATTCAATAACTTCCAAACGGCGACAGATATTTAAAAAATTCTTGCAGGAGGGTTATGCATAAAGTCAAAAGTTTTATTACAGTGATTTTCGATTTTAGTTCGAATTACAAACAATAGATGGCGCTGTAAGCAATAGTCGCTAAATACAGGCTCGATTTTTGGTCCTTTCTGTTGTTCCATGCAGAAAAAGGAGATGGAAATGTATTATCCGGGCCACGAAGAACCAAAAATCGAGCCTGAATTTAGCCTATATTAATCGCAGTGCCATCTATTGTTTGTAATTCGAACTAAAATCGAAAATCACTGTAATAAAACTTTTGACTTTATGCATAACCCCCATGCAAGAATTTTTTTAATATCTGTCACCGTTTGGAAGTTATTGAATTTTAAAATCAGTCAGTCCTTTTTGGCACACACGGTATGTCTAGAAAGGAAATTTCAAGTCATTTGGATAATAAGTTTTTGAATTATAAACATTCAAAATTTAGAGCTTCTAACGTTAAATTACATTTAGATATTTTTATTAATATCTCCTGAAATTGTAATCCTAATGTGACAATTTTTTGTGTGGTTATAACACTAAAATAGTCAAACATAAATACATTTAATTTGTAATTTAATAATAATAATAATATGAATTATGAAATTAATATTCCAAAAAAATATTAATTGCAACCTACAATTTTTTTGATCGATTTATATTTATTAGGTCATGCATTATGCGAATTCTCAACTTCAATTTTTTTTCTAAGAAGTTTTCAAATTATGTTTAAGAAACGTCAAAAATGAAGGTTTAAGGGGCCATATATGATGTGCAGAAAAGCATGATTTGAAAAAAAAAATATTTTTTAATTATTTTATTGAAACATTTGGACTGACAATTGTCGAAACATATTTAGCGAGTGAAATTGTCATATTGGCAAGAAATAATACATTAATAGAAGTGACATAGTCATTCTGCACCATTTCAACAATCGAGTACGGAACTCAATTTTGTTACAGCCAATAAATATGCTCAAGTTAAAAATAATTAATTTATCTGAAAGTAAACGTACGAATTTTATGAAAAATTGTTGCTAGGCTAACTGAAGGGTGTAAAATTTATTTAACCCTTAAATGTCTGATTTTTCAAAAATCATTGTAATAATGTTTTTCGGCTTTCATTTTTAAAATAAATCATGGGAAAAATACTTTAAAAAATCATATTTTGTTTTAAGTATGGTTTACGGCTAAAAAACAGTTTGTTACTAATCGGCAATACAGGTCTTTAATTGAAAAAATAATTTTCCTTGATAAAATTCTATAACATAAAACACACAAGAATTTTTGGAAAGAAATAAATTTTACTTGCTCACTGCAGAACAAAATAAGGTAATTCACAAGCTTCCAAACAAAACAAAAAAATCTGTAGCAACAATTGAAAGAAGAAATCTATCTTTATTATTAAACAGCACAAGTGTTGCCATCTATATGTTGAAAATCGATTTAATAATATTTTCAGAATGTATTTTATTAGCAACATTAGACATTATAGCTTCAAATTTATTCTAATAGTATTTTAGAAGCCTAAATTGGGTATGTTGCCGAACCCGGCATTTAAGGGTTAATTTATCTGAAACTAAACGCACGAATTTTATGAAAATTTGTTTCTAGGCTCACTGAAGGGTATAAAATTTATTTAAGGTGTCGAACTTGGGTAGTGCTATTTGAAAAAAAAAAACAAATTTGTGTTCATTTTGATATGTAGATGGCCTCCTAAGCAAATTTTATATACATAAATTAAAAGTAGGCTTTATTCCCCTTCGTTTGGTACCTGTAACTTACTTCTACAATAATTTGTTGCAGAGTTAGTAAGGGTGTTTATTTTTTTTCTTCCAGGACTGTACAGTACATCATATACACGTATACAAATAAATTGTGTTGCAAGGAAATTTGCTCGTACAAAAATGCTTATAGGATGCAAATATACTCGCATAACAACACTATTATTATAATTTTTATAACTGTTTTAAGGTTTGAACCCTATTTAGCAAAATTGTAAGCATTAAGATTGCATTGATATACTAATGAGACAAAATATCCTACTTCGCAGATGTGAGTGGTGCACGTAACTTTTATATTTCAAGAATACTAATTTTGATCATTCAAAAATTGAGCAACTATACACATTTAAGAGTCACACAGTGAATCAAAAATACATGAAGAAGAAATAAAAATAAAAATATTTTAAAGGTAATTTAAAATACACTTTTGGCAGTCAAGTCTGCATATATGCCGAAAAGTTACAATTGCTGTTAAAAAATTAAAATTTCAATAAAAAAATGCAAAATGTATTTTCAACAATTTGCAAAGTGTAATAAAGAGAAAAGAAAATCTTTCTTTTTCTTCGCGTGATTTTTCTTAAATGTTAATCAAAATCATTAAGAAATAGTTTTCAGCACGTTCCATGCTCGAAAACCCATTAACTTGGAATTCAATTACATTAAAATAAAATGAAATTATTTGAACATGTTTCACATAACGAAGAAGGAAAACAACTTTCTCAATTGAATTTCAAATAATTTGATTTTGCATGCATAATTAAGTTTATTATAAATTACAGGTGTTTTTTATTAAGCAAAAATATATTTTTTAAAGGAAATCGAATTTTTGTATCTCTTCTTTATTTGGGATTACTTTTGTTTTTTAAAATTTATAGATTGTACACGATTTCACGGCTCACAGAATTTGAAATTTCGTGGCGCATCATTATTTAAAAAAAAAAAAAAAAAAAAAAAAAAAAAAAGTCAAATGTTTTCTAATCTACGAAAAGTAATCACAAAAGAAAATATACACTATCTTCCGAGTAGTGTTGCCCATTGTCCCGCGTAAATCAGAGTTCTAAATGAGGGGCTGGCTCACAACCATAGTAGACCAAGTCCATTTTGTAAACAAATTAGATGGTCCATTTAACCCTCTCGTGCATAAATTATTTTCATTATTTTTCATTATTCACAAAAAATCATTTTTTGTGATAAATGAGAAAATATTATAAAATAATTTTATTATTGTACTGCATAAATGAATCCATATCTTATCATAATCCTTCATCTCCATAAATGAATGCTCAATTATTTATTTTATTATTTTTTTTTTTTTGCTTAATAATGCAATAATTATAAGACCTCATGTGAGGTCCGTTTGCATGAGAGGGCTAGAATGTGCATAAGATCTGTTTTATCGACTCCCGTAGTAAACCAAGTCTGTAAACAGATGGCATATATAAGAAAGTATGTGAAAACAGACTTGGTGCACTGTAGGAGTGGATAAAACAGATTTTATGCAACTTCTAAATGGACTTTCGCATTATTTTTTTCAAAATGCAGATGGTCTACTATCGTTGTGAAACCCTCAAATGTTTGGGCATCTCTAATTACTTATAGCTTATTTCGACATCTTTAATAATATATAATACTGCCATTAGATAATGCGAATAAAATTACTTCTATATATCGCTGTCCAGAGCATTTGGAGTTCCGAATTATGCGAGACACCTAGCAACACTATTTCCGAGTTACCGTTGGCTCCAACAAGAGTTCTTTATCTTTAGAAATGACAGGAACTAATATATTTCCGTGATTTAAGGAAGCATTTATAAAAACAAAGTTTCTTTTGCTGCTACTGATTTTCTGAAACGCTTCCGAGTAAGTATTATTGTGTATTAATCAGTTTCTTCAAACCGAAATATCGGTTTTTAGGATGCTATAAATTCTTAACTAAACATTTTCAGTTGCGTAAATGAATTAATGTGAGAGTAAGAAAATAATGTTAATTTCAATGTTAATGCTGTTACTTTATAATGTCTGTCTGTAAAACTTATATCTTAAACATGAGAATGGTCAACAAACATATATATTTTATATTTTCGTTCGTGGTTGCATTATATTTTCCTAGATTAAGAAACATTTGAATTTTTTTCCAGTGTATGTAAATTTCTGTCAGAAATAAATATAATATACTGCGCAGAGCATCAATAATCAAATAAATCTCGTCCTTTATAACGATATTAAAAATATACGCTACTTACTGAAAATGAAATATCGTTGTATGCCAGTAATTAAAAGATATATGGAGATATCAACATTAATTTTAAAAACGAAAAATTAATGCAGCTGCAGCTATGTTTATTTACATATTTTTCAAAGGGGAAAAATAAACGAGTCTTTGAAGCTGGCGTGAATGCTTTTTTGAAATGAGTTTTTGTCACGGTAGATTTAAAGAAGCTTTTATGTAGATGGATTTATTGTATCATAATTTATAATATTTTTCTTATATATTTTACAGTTTATATATCTGGTGTCTCACTTAAAAAAACAAAATTCGTGTGAAAAGTACTAGTTCTCCGAAATATTTTGCCTTTTGTTACATAATATAATTACGCACGACATTTTTAATTGTTTAAAGAGGATTTTTCCAAAAAGGATAAATTTTCTCTTCCGTTTTCACCCGGGTTCCAACTATATATGTTGGAGACTTGAAATTTTAGATTCTTATAGCCTAACACCTCATATCAAACGACAAATCATAATATTTTGAAAAAGTCTTATATTTACTCCTCTGGGCTCTAAATTGTGCATTTTAAGATTTTTTTTTTCTAACTGAGCCCCTAATTAAGTTGAAGACTTGAAATTTTGGATTCTTACACTTGAACACCTCACATCAAACGACATATCATAAAATTTTGAAAATGGTCATATTTATCCCTCTGGGCTCCAACTTGTGTATGTAAAGCTTTTTTTTTTCTAACTGAACCCCTAATTAAGTTGAAGACTTGAAATTTTGGATACTTATAGCTGAACACCTCACATCAAACGACAAATCATAAAATTTTGAAAAAGTCTTATGTTTACCCTTCTGGGCTCTAACTTGTGTATTTTAAGCACATTTTCTAACTCAGCCCCTAATTAAGTTGGAGTTGCGACATTTTGCATATTTATAGCAGAACACTTGCGATCACACGAAAAATCATAAAATTTTAAAAAATCTTATATTATTTACCCCTCCGGGCTCTAACTTCTGTATTTTTAGCAATTTTTCTAACCTCCACTCTTTTCACCCGGGGTGCACTTTTCTAACTTTTGCCGAGACACCTTTGACTACTCTTTCATATTATGCACCATAGCCATTTTTTAGCGCTAGGGTGCTCCTACCTATCTCGGTTGCTTTGGGCCCGATCCCCTCGACTAATATATCTACGGATAGTTTGTAAAAAAGAGTTTCGTTTGGATAGAGGTTTGTTTAGAATAGAGATCGCCCGCAGGTTGCGAAATGTGGAACTAACATATTTTGCAAAAGAATAAAGTGTTTTGAAAGGAATATTAAACGAAACCCTCTATGCGATCTGGGATCACACTTAACCACTAGTTTATTTTGCTGATGTATATTTCATTGCTGTAAAGTCATATTTATTATCAAATAATGAAAATATTAAAAAATATATATATATAAATAAATATTTTCTTTACATGGTGAACGTTGACATATTTTCAACTTGTAAAGTGACTGTATAATAAGAACGCCATTAGTTTCAATGTATATTGTGGTGATATATACATAGTCGGACACTCACTCATACACAATATCGTCTAAGAAGGTAGACACACAAGTAGATACGTACACCCAGAGAGAGAATGGGGAATATGAGGAAATGTCGAAAGTATTTAATTTTATTAGGACTTTGATAAAATCTGTAGAAAAAAAAAAGAAAAAAAAACATTTTTAGGTTTTCTAAACTTAGAAACTTTCGTAAATATGCACCAAAATTTAACCAGCATCTCTGATATACGTGATACTGTACATTTATGCAATGCACATCTAATACACACTTATAAATAACTGTTTTGTAAGGAAATTCGCTCATATGAAAACGTTTAGAAAATGGAAATATACTCGATTAATAACACTATTGTAGTAATTTAATAACACTATTTAGAAAAATCTTAAGCATTAACATGAGTTTCATATACTGATAGAAAAAACTTCTACTTTTTAGAATTGGGCTGCTAATCGTAGGTTTTTCGCCAAGAATAGTAATTTTCCTCATTTTTATTTTAAAATTGAGCCACAATATACATTTAAGAAAATATCTGGTCACTGAACAAATAAGAAAAATATACAAACATGAAGAACAAATAAAAAGAAAAGCAATGAAAAATATTTTAACTCTCGCTGTACTAAGATAAGAATACTACTTAAATGCCTAAGATTTAAAAAAAGGGTGACCCTATAGGTAATTTAGGCCGCCATAGGTAATTATAATGTTCATATGACGCGACGACTCATTTCGTTGATTAGCGAAATTCACACACAACTGAACACAAGAACAAAGCAATAATGAAATGAGGGAGGCGCCTACGCTCGCTTGTATGTTAATGCTGCACTCAAAGCGCCCTCTACAGAACTACATTAACTAAATTTTCTTTCTTTCTCTTAAAACTTGATAAATCATTCAAAGTTTTCATTTATTCCACATTATCCCTCATTGGGGGGGGGGGAGGGGGGGTCAATGCGACACCATTCGCAATTTCTAGAAATAAACAAGAAAATTTAACTGTGCGAAGCTTACCAAGTAGATAAAATCACGAAAGAGATCTTTATAGGATAATTCCTAGAAAATAATTTTAGCATATATATTCTAAACGAAAACAAAAACTGCAAAATGTCCAGTACTGCAAGGGTTAAAGGTAATTTAAAGTAATTTAAAATATATCTGTGTTAATCAAACGTACAAATATGTCGGAAAATTGCTTTTATTTTCAAATATTATTAAAGGTTAATACAATTAAAATTCCAAAAAAAGAATACATAATGCATATTCATTAGCAGCAAAGTGTAATAAAGAGGGAAAAAATCTCTATTTCTCTTGTGTAATTTCTCTAAGCTGTTAGTAAACCCATTAAGAAATAACTTTCAAGCACGTTCCCTGCTCGAAAAAAAAGTTAACTTAGACTTCAATTACACTAGAAGAAAATAAAATTATTTGAGCATGTTACACATAACATAGAAGGAAAATAACTTTCTGAATTGAATTTCAAATAATTTGGTTAGTATATGTAATTAAATGTATTATAAATTACAGATATTTTCTAATAAGTAAAAATATTTTTTAAAAATGAAGATCTAATTTTTGTATCTCTACTGTATTTGAATTTTTTTTTTTTTTTTTTTTTTTTTTTTTTTTTTAATGCTAGATTAAAAACAATTACACACAGGTTACAGCATGTGAATACTTGTTACATTATACTTTAAACAAGGCAAATATTTCTTAAACTAAGAAAATCTAAATCAATCACGAACGAAAATATAACAACTTCTTCTGACGATTTCGAAAAGCTTTCTTTAGCTTTTGAAACCTCCGAAAAAAATATATTTCTGATATTTAAAGATACATTTGTAAAAAAAGTTTCTTCTGCTGACATTGATTTTCGGTAGAGTTTTACAGTGTAATTTTCAGTTGTAATAGTGCAGTTATAAGTTTTATCAGACTGGAATATCGGTTTATAGGATACTATTTAATCAGGGGGCTGAGGATATAGGACAAAGTTTATTGTTCTGACCAGTACCTTTTTTCAATAATCTTCATGATATATTCCTATTGCTAATATTATTATTATAAAAATGCCTCTTGCAGATTATTAATAAAATATACTGGTAAGAACAATAAAATTTGTCCATATGCAGCGACCTCTGTATTAATTCTCAAGTTAACATTTTCAGCTGCGTACCTGAATTTGTACAGTCGTGGAAAAAAAATAAACACCCTCTACTAACTATAAACTACTGCCAACTAATTATAACAGAAGGAAGTTACTAAGTACCAAGCGATTGGAAATAAAGTCTACTTTTAAATGCTGTACATAAAATTAACTTAGGGGGCATATAAAAATCAAAACCAGACCAAACTTTGTGTTTTTAAAAGGCAACACCCAATATTGAAATATAATTTAAATTTTCGGTTCAAACTATGCATAGAGACGAAATTCCGTTATTATTCCATATTACGCGAGTTAAAGCACGGACAGACAGACCGAATTGATAAACATTTTTTAAATATGTTGGAAAGTGCTAAAAACGTCAAAATGATGGTTTGAGATGTCCAAAAGGATGTGCAAAGGAGCATAATTTAAAAAGATTTATTTTAATCATCTTATTGAAACATTTGGACTGACAATTGCCGAAACTATTAAGCGAGTTAAATGGTAATATTGGCAAAAAAATTCATTAATAGAAGTGACGTAGTGATTCTGTAGCATTTTAATAATAGGAAACTAAAGTTAATTTTCGATACAGCCTCTAAAATAGGCTCATTTTGAAATAATTAATTTCTCTGAAACTAATCGTATGAATTTCTTGAAAATTTGAAATTAGGCTAATAAGTTAGTAGGCTAAAAGTGTGATTTTATTTATGGTGTCAAACTTGGGTATCGCTATTGAAAGAAAAAGTTTTGGTCGTTTTGATTTGTAGATGGATCTGTAAAGAAATTTTATATACATCCTTTAAAAGTAGGCTTTTTTTCAGTCTTTTGGTTCCAGTAATTTTCTTCTGCAGTAATTTATTGCGTAGTAGTTAGTAGCATAGCTGCCAACATCTTACGCTTTTTTGTTCCATAAAAATTTAATAGAAATTTTAGTTTTATTTAATCGGCAGATTACGATTTAAGAAGGTAAAATATACTATTAAATTTTTGCGGTACAAAAAAGTGGAAGAGTTGGCAGCTATGTAGTAGGGTTGTGTACTTTTTTCTTCCACGACTGCACATGGAAGATTAATAAAGAATATGTTAATACTATACAGACCGCTGACGCATTTCGCGTCATTTATGAAACTATCGTTAAGATATTCTAAATTCTCCGCAAAGAGTTTGAATACTTATTTTTGGTTATTATAATGATGGATATTTCCCGAATAAAATAAGGCAAAATTTGTAATAAAAATTTTCTGGTATGAACTTGAAATTTCTAAATAAAAAACCCGCCAGATTTGACAACTCTATTTACGGTCTGTATAGTGTTAATGTTAACGCTTCCAGTTATTATGTTTGTCTGTAAAACATGTTTGTTGATCATGAAAATCGGTATTTAGCATCTGAAAAACATATATTTCGAGTTGAGAAAACTGATTAGTGAAATTTAAATACTACTAAAGAAAATTTTTCTAAATCCGTGACAGGAAAAGAAAACTTGTTTTTAGAAATACTTCTTTAAATCTCGAAAATTTAGTAGTTATTATGTTTTAAGAATATCAAAAACGCTTTTTGGAATCGTGGGTAACTCGGAAGAGGTTATTTAATATTTTCGTCCGTGGTTATATGCTATTTTCTTATATTAAGGAATATATATGTGATTTTTACAGTGCTGCAAAATTTTGCATTGAAATAATGTGTGATTATAAATATTTATCATAAGTTTAGTTTGGTGGAAAGTGTTTACTACTTGTTTAACGGCACCTAACATACATTAACCAGAGTCAAATAGAAGCCGAAACACCGCGAAAACTGAGCAAATTTATCATAATCTGGACCTAATGGACAACTTCTTAACCAGTTATTCGAAGCATGTGATTACACTAAAGTACTTCATAAAAAATTAAATAAAATAGAATTGCTTTATATCATATTGCACCAATTTTACTTTTCGAATCAACTTTTTTCTTAATTAATGCTATTGCTCACGAAATTGGTATAAATAAAACTAGTCGGATGCACCAATCCAAAAACTTTTTTCTATCTCATACAGGTAATACAAAATTCGCTATCACAGTGACGAAATTAAATGGCAATATATGCTCATAACGAGGATTCTAAAAAGATGAAATTCCGTACATTAGTTCTTGAGATATGACTGTCGCTGAAATCGTGTAAATCCGGCAAAATATAGCATAGCAGCCGAAACTATCGGGTGATTTACACCAGAACCTATTCATCATCAACTTATGTCAACGTCTAACTGAATATGAAGTTTGGTAGAAAATCCTTGCATTCGCTTTGAGATAGAGCTATTGAGAAAATCGTTGAAAACCAGTATAGCAGCACAACCTATTGCGCGATTGACACCAAAGCCTAATCAGCATCAACTTGTGTCAACGTCTAACTGAATCTGAAGTTAGATGAAAATTCGTGCATTAGTTCTTGAGATACACTGGTGTCCCAAATTAAAGACCAGTCACAAAATGCTAATTTTTAAGTAAGCGAATACTCAAAAGGAAATAATATACTTCAAATAATTACTACACTACAGCACAGCTAGTACATATAGCATCTCATTTATGTCACAGATGGTCACAAGTGTCACAGTCACTACGGTGAAACAAAAAATAGTAAATTCCACACGTCTCATTATGAGCCTCAAATGTTCACTATGTGTGACTCCACTGAGACGTCAATGTGACTGATGCTTTGTGACGAGTCACCAGGTGACTTTACAATGTAGTTACATTGTGACTCTCATGTGATTCATTTTTAGACTCAATTTCAAAGTCATCACGAACGTTGCATTATGATAACTCACCAAATAATATCACATTATAGTCACATGGTGACTTTTCACAAAAGAGCACAATGCTGACTTCACAGTAGTCTCTCTGTCACCTGAAAGTCATAATGTGACTTTAATGTGACATTATTTGGTAATTTATCACAATGCAGCGTTCACGATGACTTTGAAATTGGGTCTGCAGATGAAAGACACATGAGAGTCACAATGTAACTACATTGTAAAGTCACATCGTGACTCGTCACAAAGCAGCAGTCACAGTGACGTCTCAGAGAGGTCACATATAGTGATCATTTGACATTCATAATGAGATGTATGGAATATCCTTTTTTTGCTTCGCCGTGGTGACCGTGACACTTGTGACCATGTGTGACATGAATGAGATGTTATATGGACTACCTGTACTGTAGAGATAGTAATTATTCGAATTATATTATTTCCTTTTTATTCGCGTACTTGAAAATTAGCATTTTGTAATTGGTCTTTAATTTTGGACACCAGTGTATATTAGCTATTGCGGAAGTCATGACAAATGCATCATAGCAGTGTCATAGCGAATTACATCAAAACATAATCAGTAGCAATATTAATCAAGGTATGCTTGAATCTGAAGTTGAGGAAAATTCGAGCATTAGTTCTTGAGATAGAGCAATTGAGAAAATCGTGCAAAATGTAGAACAGCAGGGCGGCAACAACAGCAGCAACCTATAGGGCGATTTACACCAACAGATAATCATCATCATTTCATATCAAGGACTAATGGAAAGTGAAATTTGATGTGCATTACTTCTTGAGATAGAGCTATTGCGGAAATCGTGTAAATCTTGCAAAATGCACTATAGCAGCTCCATCTGTTGGGTGATTTACAACAAAACATAAACAGCACCAACTCATATTAAGGACCAACTGAATCTGAAGTTTCATAAAAATCCGTGCATTAATTCTTGAGATACAGCTATTGTGTAAATCGTGAAAAATGCAGCATATCAGCGCTACCTGTTGGGTGATTTACACCAAAAACTAATCAGAGCCAACTTATATCGGGGACTACATGAATATAACGTTTTATTAAATTCCGTGCATTAGTTATTGAGATAGCGTACCCACAAAATTTGTCTCACATACATGCATACATACAGACAGACAACATCACAGACTCACAGGCACACAAACAGACATTTTGTAAAAACATGTTTTTGGGATCTCTGACCCCAAAAACTTGTACATTCTTCGAAATACGGAAGTCGAAAATTTTCACGAATCCAATACTGTCTTCTTGTAAAGATAGAAGAAAAGAGAAAATCACTTTTAGAATTTGCATAATTGAAATTCTATATATTTACAATTTTCGTATTGAATATTTACAATTTTTCTTAAATAGGCAAGTATATTGTAAATATATAATGCCTTTTAGACTATTTTAAAAGAAAATAATAAAATAAAATGACAATCAGTCAGTGATTAAGTGAAGTACTAAATATTCCAGAAATTCAAGTGCATGATCAAGCAAATACATTGAATTTAAAATCCATACTTATGTATTTATGAAAGACGAAATAAAATTTTGAACAGAAATAAAATTTAAATCATAATTTTATTTAAAAATTAGCCGTTAGATCAATTTTCAATTCACTAATTATTTATAAATTGCGCATGTATCTAATACAAGGCTGAAATACTACAAGAAGATTCTTTAAAAGCGTGAAGTAATCCTATTTTAAACTCAACATCAATGTTTTAATTTCGCTTCTCTAGCTTACAGAAGAATGTCTCTGCTTCCAATAGATCTTGTTTAAAGTATGCACTTTAACATCATATTAACAGCGGTGGAAAATTGGCGCAGAGGAGGAGCCTATTGACACCACTAAATTTTAGTAGAATTTTTCGTCTTATCTAATGACAGTTTTTATTAAGATGAAGAATTCCATAAAATATTAGTGGTGTCAATAGGCTCCTCCTCTGCGCCAATTTTCCACCACTGTATTAACCATAATCTTGTAATATATTATAGTATTTAAATAGCTCTTGTCGAAATTAACTTTTCAAATGTAGTGATGCTAGTAGTAATGCTAGGAAATATCTAAAACAATTTGAATAGAATAATCTATTTTTAACGAAATTAAACTATAAAAAACATTTATGCATTAGAATTATTTTTAATACTCTTCCACACTATAAAAAAGACAAATCTTTCTTAATCTATGAAAATATCATATAAGCACGGAACTTCTTCCTAATTACGAACAATGACTGAAAAGTAATATTCATCATGAAATGTTGAAACTAATTTTCTTAAAAATACGAGGGAAAGTCAGTAAGTAGGTCACAAACCGATATGAGAGGTTGGAAATATGACAATAATACAATACCTACAACCTGAATATGCCAATAGGTGGCAGCAGTGTTTAACTGTAAGATGTCAATTTCGAATTTATGAGATAACAGTTTTACAAGATGAACAGGAGCGTTCAAAAATTGTTGACGAAGAACGAAGGGGTCGTCCTGTTGAGATTGCGACAGAAGAAACAATGTGGAAGAATGACGAAGTGGTTACAGCTGACAGGCGAACAACAATAGACAGCATTAGCAACTGCAACAGAGTGTTCACATGGTTTAACCTAGAGCCAACTGATGCAGACGTTGAATGTGAGGTACACAAATGGCTGAGAGTGCAGTCCAAAGACATTTATGCAGCAGGTATTAGAAAATTCATAAAGAGATGGGACAAGTGTATCAAAGTAAATGACGATTATATAGAGAAATAAACATGCCTTTTAAGTATGTATCTTGGATTCCCTTTTTTTATTGGCTTTTGTGACCTTCTTACTGACTTGCCCTTGCAGATTAAAAAAAAAAAAAAAAAAAAAAAAAAAAAAATTGATACACACAATATGCTTCATATATTTTCAGCTGTATAATCAGAAAAATCTTAGTTTGATCATATATTTTGGCGATACACATTCATGTACCCCTACAAAGTATTGTCTAAAAAGGCAGACGCACACGTAAATACACAGGGACAAAGAATTAGAAAAACGAGAGAATGTCAAAAGTATTGGTATTAAATTTTATAAAGAATCTTATAAAATTTGTAGCAAGATAAAAAGCATTTTCAGGTTTACCATACCTTTAAACATTCGTAAATATACATCTAAACCCTCACAACATCTTTAATATACATGATGATACTGTATACTTATACAACGTACAGTCGTGGAAAAAAAAAGTAAACACCCCCTCCTAACTCTTCAACAAATTATCGTAGAAGAAAGTTACTGGTACCAAACGATTGGATATAAAGTCTACTTTTAAATGATGTATATAAAATTTGCTTAGGGGGCCATCTAAATATTAAAACGAACCATAACTTTGTTTTTTTCAATAGCAGTACACAAGCCTGACAGCATAAATGAACTCTACACCCTTCAATTAGTCAAAAAACAAATTTTTATCCAATTCGTACCATAAGTTTCCGAGAAATTAATTATTTTAAAACGAGCGTATTTTAAGGGCTGTATCCAAATTGAAGTTCGGTACACGATTGTTGACCAAGAGAGCTCCCTTCTTGATCAAGGCACCTTAAGCAGTCAATTAAGCCTGTTAGATTACAGGACAGCATAAGAAATTTCAAAATATTTAGTCACTTCTATCATAGACGGTCCCTTAAACCATCATTTTGCCGTTTTTTAAGCATAATTTGAAAACTATTTGGAATTAAAATGTGAAATTTTGGATTTCCATAAAGCAGGACTTAATAAATCTGAATCCATCAAAAAAATTGTAGGTAGCAATTAAAAATTTTTTTTAATATTAATTTCATAATTCATATCAGAAAATTATATAAATTGCAAATTCAACGTATTTATGTTTGGGTATATTAGTATTATTGCTACACAAAAAATTAAAACATTAGGATCATAATTTTAGAAGTTATAAATAAAAATATGAAAATGTAATTTAACATTAGAAGCACTAAATTTTGAATGTTTATAATTCAAAAACTTATCATTCAAATGACTTGAAATTTGGTGTATAGGCATAGTTTGAACCAACGATTTGAAATATCTCGTTAAAATTGGGTATTGCTATTGAAAAAAAATGAAGTTTGGATTCGTTTTAGTATGTAAATGGCCCCCTAAGCAAATTTTATATACGTCAATTCAAAGTAGACTTTATTGCCAATCATTCGGTACCAGTAACTTTCGTCTACGATAATTTGTTGAGGAGTTAGTAGGGGGTGTTTACTTTTTTTTTTCCACGACTGTACATCATATACACACACACAAATAAATGTGTGTTGCAATGATGTTTGCTCCTATAAAAATGTTTATATAATGCAATTATACTCGCATAATAACACTAATATTGAAATGTAATAACACTATTTAAGAAAATTTCAAGCATTTAGATTGGTTTAATATACTGATGAGTCAAAATCTCCTACTTTGAAAAATTGGGTGAGACACGTAGGTTTTTCGCCAAGAATATAAATTGTGCTCATTCTGTTTTAAAATTTGGAAATAATATGCATTTAAGAGTAACTCAACTAATGAAAAAATAAACAAGCTTGAAGAAGAAATAAAATAAAATCTCACAAAAATATTATAAAGGTGATTTAAAATACTCTTTTGATAGTCAAACCTGCATAAATGTCGAAAAGATACATTTACTTTTAAATAATATAAGCAATTAAAAAATTGAAATTTCAATAAAGGAAAGCAAAGTGTATTTTGAATGAGCAGTAAAGTATACTAAATAGGAAAAAAAATCTTTCTTTTTCTTCGCGTGATTTTTCTTAGATGTTAAGCAAAACCATTAACCCCTTAACAGTGACATTTGTTTTCTTACAAAAAAATTAAAAATGGGGCTGAACACCAATTTTTCCATACTAAAATATGTACCTTACTTAATCGAAAAATATCTGACAATCAATAAAGATAAATTTACAGTTACAAATTAGTGGTATCAAAATGCTTTTAATAACGAAGCAAGCAAAGTGTTCTTGCCCGAATCCAGTTCGGGCCACACTGTTAAGGGATTAAGAAGTAGATTTCAGCCCGTTCCGTGCTCAAAAAAAACATCATGTTCGAAATCAATTACATTAGAAAGAAAAAAAAAATTGTTTGCAAATGTTTCACATAACAAAGAAGGAAAACAGCTTTCTCAATTAAATTTCAAATAATTTTATTTTCCAAGCTTAATTAAGTTTGTTATAAATTACAGGTGTTTTCTATTAAGTAAAAATATAATTAAAAACTGAAAATCTAATTTTTGTACCTTTTGTTTATTTTGGATTACTTTCGTTTTAAAAATTTCCAGAATATACACGATTTCAGAGTTCACAGAAATTGAAAATTCGTGGCGCATCATTGTGGGAAAAAAAAAGAAAAAGAAAAGAAAAATGTTTCCTAATCTACGAAAGAATAATCACAAAAGAAAATATACAACAATCTCTTTCAAGTAGTGCTGCCAGATGTCCGCGTAAATCAGAGTTTCAAATGGTCTCAACACCTTTAATTTCTCACAATTTTTTTTCCATCTTTAATCGCATATAATTCTGTTATTAGACTAGGCGAAGAAAATTATTTTAAAATAATGGCGTCCAGAGCATTTTGAGCCCGATTTACAAGGGACACCTGGCAACACTACTTTTGATTACCATTGGCTCCAAAATGCGTTCTTTATCTTTACAAATGTCAGGATCCAATATGTTTCCGAGATTTTGAAGAAGCAGCTATAAAAACAAAGTTTCTTTTGTTGCTAATGATTTTCTAAAACGTTTCGGAGTAGATATAGTGTATTATTCAGTTTCTTCAAACCAGAATATCGGTTTTTAGAATTCTATCAATTCTTAACTAATTATTTTCAGTTGCACAAATAAATTTATGCAAGATTAACAAAATAATGTTAATGCTGTTAATTTATAATGTTTGTCTATAAAACATATTTGTTAAACATGAGAATGTTCAACAAACATGTATATTTTATATTTCCGTTCGTGGTTACATTATATTTTTCTAGATTATGAAATATTTGCAATTTTTTATACAGTGTATGTAAAATCCTATGTCAGAATTAAATCTCAAATAGTACGGAGAGCACCAATAATCAAGTAAATTTTTTGTCTCTTATAAAGGTATTAAAATATACGCTAATTATTAAAAATAAAATATTGCTGTTTGCCAGTAATTAAAAGATATATGGAGATATCAACATTCATTTTGAAAACTAAACTTTAATGCAGTTAGAGCCATGTTTATGAAACAATTTTCAAAAGGTAAAATTACATGGGCCTCTGAAGATGACGTGAATGCTTTTTTGAAATGAGTTTTTCACGGTAGAATTAAAAAAGCTTTTATGCAGATAGATTTATTGTATCGTAATTTATAAGATTTTTCTTATACAGGGTGATTTTTTTTAAGTTGTGAAAGTAAAAGCGTATAACAAAAGAACGACTGGTACAAATGACCTGAAATTTCACCAATATGCTCCTAAAGCAATGCGAGTTTTTAGGCGCGGTTAAAAAAAAACTTAAAATCGCACCGACAGATGGCGCTGTATATGCAGTAAAGTCGGCAGACGAGCTTGCGCACAACACACGCACAGTGACGATAAAACCGTGAAGTATCCAGACCTCGTGTTCATTATTTTGTGGATATCCCAGCGATTTCTGACTCTGGGGGTACCTGAAGAATACTGTGTATTGTGGTGGTGTTACGAACTTACCTGACATGAAGGCACGCACTGTGCACCAGAACCACAGCATCCAGTTCGATACTCGTCGCACGGTTGTGGAACCTGCAGTTTCACGTTTCCACCTCGTAGCTGAAAACGGTGGACAGCACACTGAAAATGTCATGCATTAGTTGAGAAGTTCTGTACGAATGCTTTACTCCATATTTTTATTTCGTTCTGTTTCTGTGAAGGTGTTCGCAGTTCCTTTTCAAGATTACTGCATTCTGTATGTTTTTGATAGGCGCAATAAAGTTTTGTTTTTCTCAAAGTACCGTCCATTGTTTTCCTCCCACTGACGATATTCTTTGTTTCTTTGAACTTACAGTGTCATCTGTCGGTGCAATTTTAAGTTTTTTTTTTAAACTATGTATAAAAAATTCCCATTGCTTTCAGAGCATACTGGTGAAATTTTAGGTCATTTGGATCAGTGGTTCTTTCGTTATAGGGTTTTTCTTTCACAACTTAAAAGAAAAATCACCCTCTATATATTTTACAGTCTATATCTCTGGTGTCTTACTTAAAAAAATATTCGTGTGAATAGTAGTTTTCCGAAATATTTTGACTTTTGTTACATAATATAATTATGCACAACGTTTTTATTTTTTAAAAGAGGATTTTGCAAAAAAAAAAAAGGATCAATTTTTTGTTCCGTTTTCTAAACTAGAAATAATTAAATATTATGAATACGAACATCATTTAGCTCATATCTACACTGCTCAAAACAATTAAAGGATATTTGAAGTTTTATATAAAATAAAGATATAAACGAAATTTTTTTTGCCGAAAATAGAAGAAGAGAATCACAAATGCAAATTTTTCTGGTTTTCAAACTGTGGAGTATGCAAATTTTGAGTTCGACGTCAAAAACGTCGCTTCAGCGGCAGCGAATGAAATTTGACTTTCAACTGGATAAAAGAGAATGAAGACAAGGATGATCGGCATTCAGTGATTGCTTTGTTTCGATGAGTACGATGTCTCAGCGAAGTCATTTGACAGATTCACAAGCTTTGAGAATTGTTGGTAGGTTAGAAGGGGGTCAAACTCGAGCCGAAGTAGCGCAAGCCATTGGAGTGTCACAAAGTGTCATTTCCAGGATCTGGAACCGTTTTTTGGATAGTGGATGTGCAGGCCGAAGACCAGGGCAAGGTCGTAGATGGGCAACAACGCCCAATGAAGATCGGTATTTAGCGTTAACAGCTCGGCGACACCGAACCATGAACGCTACTCTTCTCCAACAACACCTTCGCTCGGCTACAGGCACCATGATTTCAACTCAGACTGTCCGAAACCGGCTCCATGCTGTAGGTCTGTATGCTCGCCGACCGATGGTATGTGTTAGATTAACATCAAGGCATCGCCGCGAACGCAGGGAGTGGGCAACCGAGCATGTCAACTGGAGGAGAAATGAATGGAGCAATATTCTGTTTTCTGACGAGTCCCGTTTTTCTGTGCATCCGGATAATAGGCGTATTTTCATCTGGAGGGACCGTGGCAGTAGGAATAATCCTGCGTTGGTGCACGAAAGTGTCAGATTTGGCGGTGGAGGAGCGTTGGTGTATGGTGGCATCTCCATTGACGGGCGCACTGACCTCTACATCATTCGAGATGGAGCTCTGACTGGTCGCCGATATAGGGATGAGATTCTCAGACCTATTGTAGTCCCTTACGCTGCAGCAATCGGAGATAACTTCATTTTAATGGACGATAACTGCAGGCCACATCGTGCAAACCTGGTGGAGGATTTCCTTTTCGAGGAAGGAATCGTTCGAATGGAATGGCCAGCGTGTTCTCCAGACATGAATCCAATCGAGCACGTTTGGGACGCTCTAGGAAGACGAGTTTCTGGCCGCCAACAACACCCACAAACTCTCCAAGAACTGGAAAGTGCTCTTCTGGAAGAGTGGGGCAGAATACCCCAACTCGTCATTAATAGCCTCATTGAGTCCATGCCTCAAAGGTGTTCAACGTTGCTGGCCGCCCGTGGAAACCATACCCCCTACTGAAAATGATTTTCTTTGAAGAAAACACCTTTTCTTATTCTTTTTTTCTCATATGCACAAATTGTGTTTTTTTCCTTTAGTACACAAATGCGCAATAAAATGCATTTTTTTCTGCCAAACATGTGTAATTTATTCTCATATAACCTACTATGTCTGTCGACCATGTATCAATCAGCTAAACAGTTTACCAGATACAAAATCCACCTAAAACTGCAATATCCTTTAATTGTTTTGAGCAGTGTATTTAAACTGCATGTCATTCATAAGCAAAGCAAATTTGAATTATACGCATGATCGTGGAAAAACTACTAAATGAAAGCATCTATTTTTATCAAACTAACTCACATTTTTTATTTTGCTGATGTATATATTATTGCTTAAAGTAATGTTCATTATCAAATGCTGAAGATATATATTTAAATAAATATTTTTTTACATCATGAATGTTGACATATATTCAGCTTAAAAAGTGACTGTATACAAAGGACGATTTTATTTTCAACGTATACTGTAGTGATATATAGTCCTACATTCATATACAATATCGTCAAAGAAGGGAGGCACAGAAGTATATACGTACATTTGGAGAGAGAATGGGAAATATGAGGGAATTTTGAAAATATTTTATTTTATAAGGAGTTTGATACAATCTGAATAATTTGATAAAATGACAAGCATTAACATGGGTTTCATACAATGATAAATAGAATCTTCTACTTTTCAGAAATGGGTTTCATATCGTAGATTTTTCACCAAGAATATTAATTTCGCTGATTTTGTTCGTTCGTAATTATATAAATACGTAGCACTTATAGTCACAGTCTGGTCTGCCCCTCTGCTTGTCTGCCCTTTTCGTACATAACAGCGAAAAAAATGCCCAAACAAATGATTTGAAATTTAATCTATACTTCATCATCTATACTCCTATTATAAAGAGGAAAAAATTGTTTATTTGTCGGAGGTAAGCTCTGGAACTACCGAACCGATTCCAAAAGTAATGGTATCAAAATGATGGTGTTAGTCCAACTTAGAACATAGGCTATATCTTATATCGGTGCCACTACCCCAAAGGGGGTGTAGGAGCAAAAAACGTTCTAAAAATGCGATTTTAGCGTTACTGAAGGGCCTAGAAATATGAAATTTTGAATATTAGTTACTTATAAGATATAAATTATGTCTAAGAACAGTTCTTAAACAATTCGAAATTTAAAAGGGGTGAAAATGCACAAAAAGCGTTCTAAAAACGTTCTAAATGGTAGTTTCTACACAATCTCAGGAAATACCAAACCGATTTAAAAAATATTGGTGTCAAAATGATGGTGACAACGCTTGCTCCAAGATAGGGTACGTTTTATGTCGGTGCCACTACCCCAAAGGGGGTGTAGGAGCAAAAAACGTTCTAAAAATGCGATTTTAGCGTTACTGAAGGGCCTAGAAATATGAAATTTTGAATATTAGTTACTTATAAGATATAAATTATGTCTAAGAACAGTTCTTAAACAATTCGAAATTTAAAAGGGGTGAAAATGCACAAAAAGCGTTCTAAAAACGTTCTAAATGGTATTTTCTACACAATCTCAGGAAACACCAATCCGATTTAAAAAATATTGGTGTTAAAATGCGATGGTGACAACGCTTGTTCCAAGATAGGCTATGTTTTATGTCGGTGCCACTAATCCAAAGGGGTTGTAGGAGCAAAAAACGTTCTAAAAATGCGATTTTAGCGTTACTGAAGGTCCTAGAAATATGAAATTTTGAATATTAGTTACTTATAAGATATAAATTATGTCTAAGAACAGTTCTTAAACAATTCGAAATTTAAAAGGGGTGAAAATGCGTGAAAAGCGTTCTAAAAAACGTTCTAAATGGTGGTTTCTGCACAATCTCAGGAAATTTCAAACCGATTTAAAAAATATTGGTGTCAAAATGATGGTGACAACGCTTGCTCCAAGATAGGGTATGTTTTATGTCGGTGCCACTACCCCAAAGCGGGTGTAGGAGCAAAAAACGCTCTAAAAATGCGATTTTAGCGTTACTGAAGGGCCTAGAAATATGAAATTTTTAATAGTAGTTATAAGATATAAATGATGTCTAAGAACAGTTCTTAAACAATTCGAAATTTAAAAGGGGTAAAAATGCACAAAAAGCGTTCTAAGAAACGTTCTAAATGGTAGTTTCTACACAATCTCAGGAAATACCAAACCTATTTAAAAAATATTGGTGTCAAAATGATGGTGGCAACGCTTGCTCGAAGATAGGCTATGTTTTATGTCGGTGTCACTACCCCAAAGGGGGTGCAGGAGCAAAAAACGTTCTAAAAATGCGATTTATGTGTTACTGAAGGGCCTAGAAATATGAAATTTGAAATATTAGCTACTTATTAGATATAAAGGGTTTCTAAGAACAGTTCTTAAACAATTCGAAATTTAAAATGGGTGAAAATGCGCGAAAAGCGTTCTAAAAAACGTTCTAATGTTGGTTTCTACACAATCTCAGGAAATACCAAACCGATCTAAAAAATAATGGAGTCAAAATAATGGTGACAACCCTTGCTCTATCATAGGCGATGTTTTATGTCGGTGCCACTACCCAAAAGGGGGTGCAGGAGCAAAAAACTTTCTAAAAATCCGATTTATGTGTTACCGAAGGGCCTAGAAATATGAAATTTGAAATATTAGCTACTTATTAGATATAAAGGATTTCTAAGAACAGTTCTTAAACAATTCGAAATTTAAAATGGGTGAAAATGTGCGAAAAGCGTTCTAAAAAACGTTCTAAAGGTTGTTTCTACACAATCTCAGGAAATGCCAAACCGATCTAAAAAATAATGGCGTCAAAATGATGCTGACGACGCTTGCTCCAAGACGGGCTATATTTTATGTCTGTGCAACTACCCCAAAGTGGGTGCAAAAGCAAAAAAGGTTCTAAAAATGAGATTTTTGCGTTACGGAACGGGCTAGAATCGTGAAATTTAGAATAGTAGTTAGTTATAAGATATCAATTATCTCTAAGGACATTTCCTAAAAAAATCGAAATTTAAAAGGGGGTTTCAAAATGCGCAAAAAGCGTTGTAAAAAACTTTCTAAATTGCGATTTCTGTGCAATCTCAGGAAGTACTGAACCGATTTCAAATATAATGGTGTAAAAATGATGGTGACAGATCTTGCTCCAAGATAGGCTTTTACATCTGTTTCCACTACCCCTGAGGAGATGCAGGAGCTAAATGCGCGAAAAGATTTCTAAAAACGTTCTAAATGCCGATTTGTCGGCAATATCTCAGGAAGAATGAATCTGATTTCAAACGTAATGGTAGGAAATTGATGCTGACAGCCCCTGCTCTAACATAGACGCTATTTTATGTCGGTATCACTATCACCAAGACGTTGCAGGAGCAAAAAATTGTTTTAAATTTCGATTTTTGTGATCGGTAGGGGCTAGCAACTTAAAATTAGGCAATTTACATATTTATTAGATATAAATGATCTTTAAGAACAGTTTCGAAAAAATTGGAAATTTAAAAAGGGGTTAAAATGCGCGAAAAGCGTCCTAAAAACGTTATAAATTGCGATTTCTACTCAATCTAAGGAAATACCAAAGCTATTTCAAAAGTAATGGTTGCAAATCAATGGTGACAGTCCCTGCTATAACATAGGTTATATTTTATGTTGCTGTCACTACCATCTGAGGGTTGCAAAAGCAAAACATGTTCTAATTTGCGTTTTTTGCACAACTGAGGGGTCTAACACTTTGAAGTACGGCATGGTATGTACTTACAAGATGCAACTGCTTTCTAAGAACTGTCGACAGAAAATTCCAAATTTAAAAAAATGAAGTGAGTGAAAAGCGTTCTAAATTACAATTCTTAAGAAACTTCTAAATTACCAAACCGATTAAAAAAATAATGATGAAAAATTTTGGTGATAGAACCTGCTCAAACATAAGCTATATTTTATGTCTGTTCCACTACCATCAGAGGGTTGCAGGAGCTAAAAACTTTCTAAATTGCGATTTCTGTGATACTGAAAAGACTAGAAACTTTAAATATGACATGGTAGTTACTTATAAAATATAAATGCCCTCGAAGGACTGTCGAAAATAAATTCGAATTAAAAAGTGGTGAAGCGAAGGGCAGGTGCGAAAAGCATTCTAAAAAACTCTAAATTACAATTCTATGCAATTTCAGGGAATATAAATCGATTATAAAAGCAATAGTTGCGAATCAATGGTAACAGTCTCTGATCCTACACAGGCTATATTTTATGCAGGTGATTCTACCACCTGGGGTTCACAGGAACATCAAAAAAGGGCTTTAAAAGCTTTTTAAGTTACGTTTCTGTGGAATATTAGGAAATAACAAACCGATTTCAAAATTAATGTTGGCAAGTTAATGGTGACAGTTTCTGTTTCAACATAGCCCTTTATGTTGAGAGAGGTGGTAGGACTTGGAATTTGACATGATGGTTAATTTTAAGATGTAAGAAGATGGTTTCTAAAAAATTCAAAACTTCAAATGAATACTGAAATGAGCGTATTAATTGAGCATAAAAGTTTCAAAATATTTTCTAAATTATCATTTATTTAGTTTTATTTCATTTTATTAATTTAAGTCTCAATTCTGCCTAATGCAGTGTAATAATGATGTTTAATCAAACTGTGTTTTAAATAGTAATTTTTGAATTATTCCTAAAAGGAATAAGTTCCTTTTAATAAAAAAAAAACATTTTAATAAAATTAAATATTACCTTTTAATAAAATAAAAATTTAGTTAGTACCTTTTAATAAAAATTAGATATATAAATATCACTTGACATATTTCAAATATTACGCGAGCAAAGCCGCGGGGTTTGCTAGTCATCATATTATAAAGAGGTAAAAATTGTTTATTTGTAGGAGGTAAGCTCTGGAACTACCGACCCGATTCCAAAAGTAATGGTATCAAAATTATGGTGTTAGTCCAACTTAGAACATAGGCTATATCTTATGTTCGTGCCACAGTCCAAAAGGGGGTGCGGGAGAAAAAAACTTTCTAAAAGTGCGATTTTTGTGTTCCTGAAGGCCCTAGAAATATGAAATTTAGAATATTAGTTATTTATTAGATATAAATGATGTCTAAGAGCAGTTCTTAAACAATTCGAAATTTAAAAGGGGTGAAAATGCACAAAAAGCGTTCTAAAAAACGTTCTAAATGGTAGTTTTTATATAATCTCAGGAAATACCAAACCGCAATTTCAGGAATTACCAAACCAATTTAAAAAGTATTGGTGTCAAAATGATGGTGACAACACTTGCTCCAAGATAGGCTATATTTTAGGTCGGTGGCACTACCTCAAAAGGGGTGCAGGAACAAAAAACGTTCTAAAAATGCGATTTATGTGTTACTGAAGGGCGTAGAAATATGAAATTTGAAATTTTAGATAGTTATTATTTATCAAGAATTTCTAAGATCTGTTCTTAAACAATTCGAAATTTAAAAGGGGTGAAAATGCTCCAAAAAGTTCTAAAAAACATTCTAAATGGTGATTTCTACACAATCTCAGTAAATACCAAACCGATTAAAAAAATTATGGTGTCAAAATGACGGTGACTACCCTTGCTCCAACATAGGCTATGTTGTATGTCGGTGCCACTACCCCAAAGGGGGTGCAGGAGCAAAAAACGTTCTAAAAATGCGATTTTTGTGTTACTGAAGGGCCTAGAAATATGAAATTTGAAATATTAGCTACTTATTATATATAAAGGATTTCTAAGAACAGTTCTTAAACAATTCAAAATTTAAAAGGGGTGAAAATGCGCGAAAAGCGTTCTAAAAAACATTCTACATGGCGGTTTCCACACGATCTCATGAAATACCAAACCGATTTAAAAAATAATGACGTCAAAATGATGGTGACAACCCTTACTCCAACAAAGGCTATGTTTTATGTCGGTGCCACTACCCCAAAAGGGGTGCAGGAGAAAAACGTTCTAAATTGCGGTTTTTGCGTTACGGAAGGGCCTAGAATCGTGAAATTTGGAATGGTAGTTAGTTATAAGATATCAATGATTTTTAAGGACATTTCCTAAAAAAATCGAAATTTAAAAGGGGGTCAAAATGCGCAAAAAGCGTTGTTAAAAAACGTTCTAAATTGCGATTTCTATGCAATCTCAGGAAGTACTGAACCGATTTGAAATATAATGGTGTAAAAATGATGGTGAAAGATCTTGCTCCAAGATAGGCTATATTTTATATCTGTTTCCACTACCCCAGAGGAGATGCAGGAGCAAAATGCGCGCAAAACGTTCGAAAAACTTTCTAAATGCCGATTTGTCAGCAATACCTCAGGAAGAATTAAACTGATTTCAAAAGTAATGATAGGAAATTGATGCTGACAGCCTCTGCTCTAACATAGACGCTATTTTATGTCGCTATCACTATCAGCTAGACGGTGCAGGAGCATAAAAAGCGTTCTACATTTCGATTTTTGTGATCGGTAGGGGCTAGCAACTTAAAAATTGGCAAGGTACATATTTATTAGATATAAATGATCTTTAAGAACAGTCTTGAAAAAATTGGAAATTTAAAAAGGGGTGAAAATGCGCGAAAAGCGTTCTAAAAGCGTTCTAAATTGCGATTTCTACTCAATCTCAGGAAATACCAAAGCTATTTCAAGTAATGGTTACAAATCAATGGTGACAGTCCCTGCTATATCATAGGTTATATTTTATGTTGCCGTCACTACCATCTGAGTGTTGCAAAAGCAAAACATGTTCTCATTTGCGTTTTTTGAACTACTGAGGGGTCTAACACTTTGAAGTGTGGCATGGTATTTACATCCAAGATGCAACTGCTTTCTATGAACAGTCGAAAGAAAATTACAAATTTAAAAAGATGAAGTGAGCGAAAAGCGTTATAAATTACAATTTTTATGCAGTCTTATCAAATACCAAGCCGATTAAAAAATTATGATGATAAATTGTTGGTGATAGAACCTGCTCAAACATAAGCTATATTTTATGTCTGTGCCACTATCACCAGAGTGTTCCAGGAGCTAAAAACTTTCTAAATTGCAGTTTCTGTGATACTGAAAAGGCTAGAAACTTTAAATATGGCATGGTAGTTGCTTATAAAATATAAATGCCCTCGAAGGACTGTTGAAAAAAAAATTCGAATTAAAAAGGGGTGAAGCGAAGGGGATGTGCGAAAAGAATTCTAAAAAAGTCCTAAATTACGATTTCTATGCAATTTCAGGGAATATAAAAGTAATAGTTGCGAATCAATGTTAACAGTCTCTGATCCTACACAGGCTATATTTTATGCCGATGTTTCTACTACCTGGGATTCACAGGAACAACAAACGTTCTAAAAAAGGCCTTTAAAAGCTTTCTAAATTACGTTTCTGTGGAATATTAGGAAATAATAAACCAATTTCAAAATTAATGTTGGCAAATTAATGGTGACTGTTCCTATTTCAACTTAGCCTTTTTGTTGAGAGAGATGGTAGGACTTGGAATTTGACATGATAGTTAATTTTAAGATGTAAGAAGATGGTTTCTAAAAAATTCAAAACTTCAAATGAATACTGAAATGAGCGTATTAATTGAGCATAAAAGTTTCAAAATATTTTCTAAATTATCATTTATTTAGTTTTAATTAGTTTTATTAATTTAAGTCTCAAATCTGCCTAATGCAGTGTAATAATGATGTTTAATCAAACCGTGTTTTAAATTGTAATTTTTGAAGTATTCCTAAAAGTAATAAGTACCTTTTAATAAAAAAACCCTTTTAATAAAATAAAATATTACCTTTTAATAAAATAAAAATTTAGTTAGTGCCTTTTAATAAAAATTAGACATATAAATATCACTTGGCATATTTCAAATATTACGCGAGCAAAGCCGCGGGGTTTGCTAGTATAATATATATAATCGTTCCAGTTTTTTGTCGCGTCATATCAAATTTTATGAAAATCGAATCAAAACTTAAAAAGATATTGATGAAAATTTTCTTCATTCTATTAAATCCTATCATACGTAATTAATTCAATGATATAACATGATAGGGCATGATTCTAGGTTGCCATGGTGATTACCACATATTTAAGATGGAGTCCTATTATTTCCGTATTACTCAATTTAATATGTATAATCGTAATAAATTTTGTAGTCATGCTTTTTTGCATGAGAGTGCAACAGCTAATGCACCAAGATCTGAATATTTATAAAACTTGTTATAGTACGAACGGACCTCATTTGCCACGTTTGACATACAATTTCCCACTTGTTAATTTAAAATTGATGTACATTTAAGAGAATATCTTGTCTCTCAACAAATAAGAAAAATTTCCAAATTTAAAGAAGAAATAAAAAGAAAAACTTTGAAAATATTTTAAAGGTAATTTAAACTATATCGTTGGTACCATGTCAAACCGTACGATATGAAAGCAGTTTTTCCAGCGGGCTACTTTTTTTAAAATTCAGATTTCTTGATTGGCACCACTTTTTTGAAATAGTAAAATTCTCCTTATTTAGTTACATATTAATTAAGGCGAAAACAATCGGAATTTTACCATTTCAGAAAAGTGGAGGCAATGAAGAAATCTGAATTTAAAAATATAGCCCACTACCAACACTGTATACCTATATATATACACCTATATATACAACTATATATACGTCGTAAAATTACTTTTATTTTCAATTGTGTAACAATACAATTGGGTAATAATACCAACAAATAGGTTAATACAATTAAAATTTCAATAAAGGAATACAAAATGCATATTCATTAGGAACAAAGTCTAATAAAGAGCGGAAAAAATCTCTGTTTCTCGTGCGTGATTTGTCTTAGCTGTTAGTAAATCCATTAAGAAATAGTTTTCACACACGCTCCTTGCTCGAAAAAACATTAACTTAGAATTCAATTACATTAGAAGAAAATAACATTATTTAAACATGTTGCACATAACATAGAAGGAAAAGAACTTTCTGAATTGAATTTGGAACAATTTGGTTTTGTATACGTATTTAAGTTTATTATAAATGACAGATATTTTCTAATAAATGAAAAAAAAAAATGAAAATCTTATTTTTGTATATCTTTTGTATATGGGATTAATTTCATTTTTTTTAATGCTAGATTATATACGATTTCACAGTTTACAGTATTCGAATAATTGTTACATTTGCATTACACTTTAAAAAAGACAAATGCGTTCTAATCTACGAAAATCTAAACTAATTATGAAGGAAAACATACAATAACCTTTAGCAAGTTATCCACGATTTCGAAAAGCGTTCTTTATCTTTTGAAACCTCAGAAAACTATACATTTCTGAAATTGAAATATACATTTAAAAAAAAGGTTTCATTTGCTGCCAGTGATTTTCGGAAAAAACTTTTACACTACTTTATATAGTGTAATTATCAGTTTTATCAAACTGAAATGTCGGTTTTTAGGATACTAATAATTCTCAAGTTTGCATTATAAATTGCGTAGCTGCATTTGTAAATACAAGAGTAACAAAAGAATATTAGTGTTGACGTTATACAGGCCGCTGACGCATTTACGCGTGATTTATAAAGCTACGATTAAGAAATTGTAAATTCTCTTCAGAAAAATTGAATATTTATTTTTGGTTAATATAAGGATAGATATTTCGTGAATAAAATAAAGGAAATTAGTATTAAGAATTTTATGTTATGAGCCCGAATTTTCTGAATAAAAATTCCGCCAGATTTGACAACTGTTTTGGGAGTGTATAGTATTAATCTTAATGTTAATGCTGTCAGTTTCCATGTTTGTCTGTAAAACATGTTGCGTAGCTGAATTTGTACCTAGAAGAGTAACAAAAGATTATTACTGTTGACATTATACAGGCCTCTGACGTATTTACGCGTCATTTATAAAACTATGATTAAGAAATTGTAAATTCTCTTCAGAAAGATTGAATAGTTACTTTTGCTTAATATAATGATAGCTATTTCGTGAACAAAATAAAGGAAATTAGTATTAAGAATTTTCTGATGTGAACTCCAATTTTCTGAATAAATAACCCGGCAGATTTGACAACACTGTTTTGGGCCAGTATAGTGTTAATGTTAATGTTAATGCTGTCCGTTATCATGTTTGTCTGTAAAACATGTTTGTTGATCATGAAAACCTCTATTTGGAGAATTGATAGCATCTGAAAAACCTATATTCCGAGTTGAGAAAACTGATTAGTGAACTTTAAAATTTACTGAGAAAAGTTTCCAAAAATCTGTGGCAGAAAAAAGTAATTTGTTGGTAGAAATTCTTTAATTCTCGGAAATATAGTAGTTTCTGTGTTTTCAAAATATAAAGAAGGCTTTTTGCAATCGTGGGTAACTCGGAAGTGGTTATTTTATATTTTCGTCCGTGGTTATATTGTATTTTTTATTATGGAATATATGTGTTCTTTCTCACAGTGCTGCAAAGATTTGCATTGGAATACTGTGTGATTATAAAAATTTATCATAAATTTAGTTTGGTAGAACTATACTTTAGTTTGCTTACTTCTTGTTTATCGGAGCTTAACTTACAGTAACCAAAGTCAATTAAATGCGAAAACATAGTGAAAAATCAGCAAATTTAACACAATCTGGGCCTGTTGGGCAACATACGAGATATTCTAAGCATAGAATTCGACGAAAATGTTTCATAAAAATGTTGTATAAAGTAGAAATGTGTTAAATCATGTTGCACCAATTTTATATTTGGAATCTACTTTTTCTAATTAACGCCCTCACTCACAAAATTCGTATAAATAAAAAAATCACTCGAATTTGCATAATTAAAATGCAATTCTAGATTGTGTTATATATATATACAGGGTGATTCATAAAAGATGGGCAGAACTTTAAGGGGTTATAGTAGACTTAAAGACAAATAATATTAAATAGGAGACTAAGGGTCCCAGACGTATTCCCAAGGAGATAGGGGGCATTAAAGTTTAGGGTCCGAAATTTCAAATGATTATAAAACATGGAAAAATTGGTCGATTCGTTTGCGGTTTTTGCAAAAAATTTTCTTTATGCCAGTATTTTCTTGAAATAAAATTTTAAAGTTCAATTTCAAAAAATGCCGATAAGGGGCGCTTTAGACTTTGGAGTAACAAACAACTATTTTTTAACGTTATTTTTTGTATTTCTTTAAATGATTTCGAAAGCTTAGACTTAAACTTAAATTTTGATCTAAAAATCTGAGTCCTAACGAGTAGTTAAGTAGCATAAACTGAAATTTGAAATTTGAAACCCTTCTCCCCCCAGAACAAAAATCAGTTATTCCCGATCTTTGTGTCGTAGATTAGGCTCTAACTACTGCCGCGTTTTGCTAAAATTATTCTTTATGCCAGTATTTTCTTGAAAATAAATTTTAAAGAAAATTTTCAAAAAATTCCGATAGAGGGCGCTTTAGACTTTGGAGTAACGAACAACTATTTTATACCGTTATTTTTTGTGTCTCATTAAATGCTTTCTAAAGCTTAGACTTAAACTTAAATTTTCAGCTCAAAATCTGAATCGCTGAGCGTGGTTCAGTAGCGAGGGGAGGGGGTTCAAATTTCAACTTCTGAACATAGTTCAGTTTGCACTACTTAACCATGCCCAACGATTCTGTGCTGTGATACGAGGCAAAAATACAACTTTCGTCAAGGACTGCATAGTCGGAATTCACTCATAAAGGCACTGGCACAGTTGGAAACGTCGCTCATGCAAACGTTAAAGCTCCATTCCTGACGCTAGTCACCGGGTGAAGAAGGAAACAGAAAGTATGCAAATGTCAAATGGGGAAGAAGAAGAACACGTATGCAAAATTTCGACACGATTCAGGCATAAAAACCACTGAACGGTGAGTCAAGTGTAAGTCGCTGTAGTAATGAATCGGAAGATGGTGCCCTTCACGAATAAGGAAAAGGCTGAGATGCATTTAATTTACGGAGCGGCAGATGGAAATGGTGCAGAGGCACAACGAATGTACGGAGAGCGATTTCCCAACAGGCGGTTGCCTAACCGCAAAACTTTCGAGCGCTTGCACAGACAGTTGTGTGAGACGGGATCATTTCTCGCTTCCCGGTCGAATGCAGGTCGTGCAAAAAAGGACGAATCAGTAGTTGTTGCAGAAGCCATTCTGGATGTAGTAGCGGCGCAGCCAAGTACAAGTACACGAACAGTGGCTAGGCAGGTGGATACCTCACAGTCCATGACTTGGAGGGTACTGAAGGATGAACATTTGCTCCCGTTTCATGTGCAACGAGTCCAGAAACTGTCTCCAGGGGATTATCAAAATCGTATTGAATTCGCCCGCTGGTTTCTGCAGCAGAACGCGCTAAATCCACATTTTGGACGAACTGTGCTTTTCACCGATGAATGTACCTTCACACGTGAAGGTACATTTAACACACATAATGCACATGTATGGGCGGATGTCAATCCACATGCTACGTATCCACATGCTCATCAGAGACGCTTTTCCATCAATGTTTGGGCAGGAATCCTCGGAGACCGCCTAATCGGACCGTACCTTCTTCCTGAACGCCTCAACGGTAAAACATACCTCACATTTCTGCATCATGTGCTGCCAGACCTGTTAAACGTTGTTCCTCCACGCATCCGGCGGGTCATGTGGTTCCAGCACGATGGAGCGCTAGCCCATTACGTACGAGACGTCCGCAACTATCTGGACATCACATTTCCGAACACATGGATTGGTCGAGGTGGTCCTGTTGCTTGGCCTGCTCACTCGCCAGATCTTTCACCCCTCGATTTCTTTTTTGGGGACGATTGAAGGCTCTTATGTATGAGACACCCATTGAATCCCCCGAGGAACTGGTCGCCAGACTTTCCGCCGCTGTAGGGGAAGTGCTCGAAAAGCCTGATGTTTTCGCGAATGTTCGCCGTTCCATTCTTCGCCGTTGTTCTGCGTGCATAACCTCTGGTGGTCACAATTTTGAACATTTATTGTAATTACATGTTAATAAATATGCTTTGGTAACATAATCCTAATTTGTGTCTTTTTACCTCGTATCACAGCACACAATGTGTGGACATGGTAAACTGAACTGTGCTCAGGAGTAGAAATTTCAAACCCCATCTCCCCAGAAACTTAACCACGTCTAACGATTCAGATTTTGGGCTGAAAATTTAAGTCTAAGCTTTAGAAAGCATTTAATGAGACACAAAAAATAACGGTATAAAATAGTTGTTCGTTACTCCAAAGTCTAAAGCGCCCTCTATCGGAATTTTTTGAAAATTTTCTTTAAAATTTATTTTCAAGAAAATACTGACATAAAGAATAATTTTAGCAAAACGCGGCAGTAGTTAGAGCCTAATCTACGACACAAAGATCGGGAATAACTGATTTTTGTTCTGGGGGGAGAAGGGTTTCAAATTTCAAATTTCAGTTTACGCTACTTAACTACTCGTTAGGACTCAGATTTTTAGATCAAAATTTAAGTTTAAGTCTAAGCTTTCGAAATCATTTAAAGAAATACAAAAAATAACGTTAAAAAATAGTTGTTTGTTACTCCAAAGTCTAAAGCGCCCCCTATCGGCATTTTTTGAAATTGAACTTTAAAATTTTATTTCAAGAAAATACTGGCATAAAGAAAATTTTTTTCAAAAACCGCAAACGAATCGACCAATTTTTCCATGTTTTATAATCATTTGAAATTTCGGACCCTTAATTTTAATGCCCCCTATCTCCTCGGGAATACGTCTGGGACCCTTAGTCTCCTATTTAATATTATTTGTCTTTAAGTGTACTATAAACCCTTAAAGTTCTGCCCATCTTTTATGAATCACCCTGTATATATATATATATATATATATATATGCCACATATAAGGCAAAGATGTTTATGTATAACACAAAAATATATTTCGTTGAAAAAGGGTTTCAAAGCATCGTTTTTTATCATTTTTGTTAGGAGCTTTGTATGAGATTCGTGTAAGAGAGAAGGTACAAAAAAAGTAATAATAATTGGTCCGAAAATATAGCGGGGAGGGGAAAAGGTATTATATCGACATATATTCTTCATCATACTTTCGTGAAAACCAGTGCATGCGAAAATCTGTATTCTACCCATTTGTACCTATACTATTATAGCATAACGGTGATAAAAAATTCCTGGTTAATTATAGAGTGACAAAAATAACCTTGAAAAATTTCAATTTGAAATATTAAAAAACTTCTAAACTCTAGCATAAATAAAAAAGAGTGTTGTAATTTCGTGTATCAAGAGATATTGGAAACTGACAAATTAAATCTCATTCCGTTTAAGTACACAAAAAATGAAATTTTCAGGAATGGTGCAAGTCAGATTTGTCAGACTTCTCAGGAGCCCAAAACGGCCCTATACTCTTTAGATCTCAACCATATGCGTTTTTCTGAATGATCATATTACAGAACGGTGTGTTCCAAATCCGACAGGTATTTTAGTCCTTGAAAATTTTCCTTCAGGAGGATTGGTGAAAATATTATTGGATGTTGTGCGACGTTTAACTGAAACGTTTTCCAATGCATTTTATTTTTTATAAAAGCAAAAAGAGGCTTCAGATAATTGTACATTTTAGATAAGAGACGGGTCTATATTTTTCTATTAGCAAGCTGATCTTTATTTGGTTATTATAAAAGATTGTAAGCTAAAACTTTTGTCCGAGTTATTGTTTTTCATCCACTACATGAACTAATTTATCATTTTGAAATTTTAATGTATGAAATGTCATTTAACTTGCTTTAAAGCAGAGCTGCCAAGTCTCCGGCTTTTGGATACCAGTAATTTCATACAGAAAATGTCCTTTCATTTAATTGGAACATTTGGGCGATTTAAAAGAACAACATTATAATAGTGATGTGCAAAAGCCAGAGACTCGGCAAGTCTGTTTAAAGGCAAAGAACCAACAGAGTGAAAAAGTGATCAAGCCTAGAAACCAACCAAAGTTATTGGCATTACGGGCTTATCTGGCCGAATCCAACTTAACACATCTCACTATTATCTGTTGGCAAGGCTGCAATTGAAGCACACGATGGGATATTTTTCATGAGCCACCACCTCTGTGCCAAACAAATGAAAGAAAATACTGCTTCGATGAAATTCAACATACACATATATATATATATAATTGGAAATTTTTTACAGAAAATTTCGCACGCCTATTTTTAATAATTTGAAATTTTATTCAATTTTGTTTAAATGCGTTCACCACAGCTAAAAAAGTCCAAGCCTAGATTCAAACCAAGGTCATAGGCATTACGCGATAATGCTATACCTAAAGTTCTACCTTGAGCTTATTTATTATTGTTTGCTTTTTCATAAAGCCGATCTATTCCAGTTCGTCCAATTACACATTTGTTATTGAAAATATTAATTGCCTTTAAAAGTGTTTTAACACACTTTCCTATTAATTTATTTTTTTTGTAATATAAAAAAAAATTACGGTGAGTGGGGATGGGAATAAATGTGCTTTGGCTCCGTGTTTTTTGAAATTTTAATTGTTATTTAGTAAGACGGAAATACGGTAAAATTTACTTAAAATTTGAGTGATAAAGATTTTTTATTAAGCTAAAATTGCTTAGTTTTTCTTTTTTATATAGTTGGATTTTGGAGTTCAATCACGCAATATAAATATTATTTTTTATAAGTTGGGTTATAAATTAAGACGATTGTGTTTTATAAACTTCCTAGATACGATGCACAAAATTGTAAATAATTTCATTTTCAATTACTACTTTTATTATTAAATATCCGATTTTAACTGCTCTAATTCTCTAAAGTAATGTTTTTTAACACAGGAAAGGAATGGCCAAGTGCAGCTAATGTCTTCATCTTAAAACAAAATATAAAGTAAATACCTGTTAAACCAAAAAAGTACGGAAAGATTTGAGTTTTTAAACTTCTTCCAAATGAATCTGAAGTTTCATTATTTACATTCTAGCAAAGATTTCAACTTTTATAGTTCTCATTTTGTAAATATTTATTTATTTAATTAATTAATAGTTCCTTAAAAAGTACAAAGGAAACAAAAGAGATATATGCCTTAGTCTTAGTTTAGCCCATTTATGCCTAGCGTCCCATTTTTGGAACGCATCGAATTTTAACAAATTTGTATAATTTTCATTTTCTTTATAACATGAAAATTGTATGAAATAATTATTCATAAAAGTCTTTATCTGTTACCGAAAGGTAACAGCATGACATGGATATTTATTTGCTTAAATGAATGCTTGTTTCGGAGATTATACATTTTTCATTTTTGAAATTTGCGAAATGTAAAAAGTAAGTTTATTTGTCTTTTTTTCTACCGGGGATCCAAATAAATAAGTCATAATCTTAGCTTGTACACTTCTTTGAAATATGCATTTTTTAAAATTTTGAAATTATATGCTCAAGCCTATTTTTTATACATTTTTGTAACATACAAAATGCAGAGCGCTAGGCACGAATGGGTATATATTTTTATTAGCCTTTTAGGGGACAGTTATTTAGGTAAAGTTCTTTTCAAGATGATTATAAAACAAATTGTTTTTAAGCCTCAGATACGATCATTCTTAGTTTATCATTATTAATACTTATAATGTCATTCGTTTCTGTAAAGAAATGAATATATTTTTCAGTAGTTCATAAAAATACTAATTATAGTATGTTATATACAATTTAAAAGCTTATTTTATATAAATTTAGACAAAACATTTAATTATGCATATTATACTATTTCAAAAATTATGCATATTCCCATGTTTGGTACGTTTACATTTTATCAAATAAATACAAAGATATTTTAGCGTATTTTTTTTTTGTATTTTTCGAGTACATTTTGCAACATTTTAAGCTGATTTTACCAACAAATCTGAGAAAAAAAAATTAAGGCACAAGTGTGTTAAAAACATGTTTCATATATGCATGCATGATTTACAATAGCTGATTTTACTTCATAAACTTTGAAAATAAAAATTTTAATATTAACGCTACTATGAAAATCACAAAATTACTGAATCGTGTATACAAAAAATTAAAAACTAAATAAACATAAAAAATTAAAATAATCAACGTTTTAGTCATCATCTATGACCATCGTCAGGAAAGAGTTTTATATTGCTTTTAACACGTTAACGACGGCGCCGATATTCATGTTTTACGCTATGAGACAGCGCTCGAATTCGTGTTTCGCTTCATCTGGCGGCGCGGTACTGTCGCTTATTCAGACACTGTATGTAATGATCCGCCCCTCTCATATTTATTGAATTGAACTTGAATATAACAAGAAGAGTTGATTGTGAATACCTGAAAGCTCGTAAAGAGTAAGCAAATTACTTAGCGACATGATTTTATTGAATACATTTAAGACAGCACAACCTCCACATATTATACACATTTAGACTAACGTTGATAATGAAAAGAACTATCTACTGCAAGAAACAGCGCAATTATCAGAAATTAGATTATATTCGCAAGGCTGCGACAAACGACTATTGCTCTATTCTATTCACTCCACTATTAAAAAAAATTATAGTATATATTTATCTTGCAAATGTTGTCAAACTGCATATCAAAGATTTTTGTTTTGAGAAAGTAGTGCGAGGCAGAATTAAAAAATAATCACCTGTATTGGTTTAAAAGGGACATGTATGCGACTGCTCGCATAAAAAATGCTATGAAACGTGATCGATTTTTATTGATACATATTTTTTACACTTTTCCGTCAATACCACTGCTAGACCTAAAGATTTGTTGAACAAAATTCGAAATGTTGTTGAAGCAAATGTTGATACTTTTGAAGATCTTGTTAAATCTGGAAAAAAAACATTGTAATAGACGAAAGCATGGTTCCATGGAGAGGCCGCCTCGGTTTTCGCCAATAAATTCGAGGCAAACGGCATAAGTATGGCATAAAATTAAATAAACTGTGTCTTTCTGAAGGTTACGCCTGTAACAGTCGCCCGGTGGCGTGGTCAGTAAGCGGAGGCTGCTGTCACGCCGAGGGCCCGGGTTCGAGTCCCTGGGTAAGACATGGATGTAATTGTGATTGTGTTTTCAAAAGTAATATATATATATGTAATGTAGAGAAATAAAATTGTTATGTCTGGTTTGTGTTACAATTTCTGTGTATAAATATGGATCATTCGAGGCGACAGCCATTGTTGTTATAGGCCTCAAAGCAATCTCCACTACGATGGATTGCAAATCAAAACGTCTGTAACATTGATATTCATGCGGAAAAAATGCAACAGAAATTCGAAAAACACATTTACATGACGTCGTAAGGACATTGATAAGAGAATTACTATTTGAGGGCCAAATACTATTTACATTTAGCTATTATAGCAGTGTCCGTTTGGCTGAAAAAGAAAATTATTTATGATGTTATAAAACTGAACAAAAAATTTCGACCTCCAAAGGGTGTGGCATTATGAGTTATGAAAATTGTAGCGGAGTTAATGTTTTTAACTAGTACGTATGGTACAGTCGTGGAAAAAAAGTAAACACAACCTACTATCTCCTCAATAAATTATCGTAGAAGAAAGTTACTCGTACCAAACGATTGGAATTAAAGTCAACTTTTAAATGATGTATATAAAATTGGCTTAAGGGGCATCTACATATTAAAACGAACCCAGACTTCATTTTTTTCAAAGGCAATACCCAATTTTAACAAGATATTTCAAATCTTCGGTTCAAAGTATGCCTAGACGCCAAATTTCAAATCATTTGAATGATAAGTTTTTGAATTATAAACATTCAAGATTTAGGGCTTCTAATGTTAAATTACATTTTCATATTTTTTATTAATATGTCCTGAATTTATACTCCTAATGTGCTAATTTTTTGTGTAGCAATAATACTAAAATACCCAAACATAAATACTTTGAATTTGCAATTTTTTATAATTTTATGATATGAACTATGAATTATGAAAATAATATTCGAAAAAATAATGAATTGCAACCTACACTTTTTTTTATTTATTTAGATTTATTAAGTCATGCTTTATAGAAATAAAAAAAATTACATTTTTCTTCCAACTTGTTTTCAAATTAAGCTTAAAAAACGGCAAAATGGTGGTTTAAGGGGCCGTCTATGATAAAAATGACTAGATATTTTGAAATTTCTTATGCTATCCTGTAATCTAGCAGACTTCAATGACTGCTTGAGTGGCGCTTAAGTAGCCTTGATCAAGGAGGGGGCCTCTCGGTCAACAATCGAATACCGAACTTCAAATTGGAATCAGCCCCTAAAATCCGTTCGTTCTAAAATAATTAAATTTTCAGAAACTTAACGTACGAATTGCATAAAAAATTGTTTTAATTGAAGGGTGTAGAGTTCATTTATACTGTCAGAAATATGTAGTGGTATTGAAAAAAAAAGTTATGGTTCGTTCTAATATGTTGATGGCCCCCTAAGCAAATTTTATATACATCATTTAAAATTTGACTTTATTACCAATCGTGTGGTACCAGTAAATTTCTTATACGATATTATTTTGCTGAGTTAGTAAGGGGTGTTTATTTTTTTTACACGACTGTACCTACTCCGTATGTATGGTAACTAGTTCCAGGAATCACACGTGTCTCATTATTTAAGGAAAAAATAATAAATCAAAGTTCGAGATACCTTTTTTAGGGTTTCGTGCATCTGACGAAACCCTATTCGTCTCGCTCCTCTGTCTGCCTGTCTGCCTGTCCGTCTGTCCGTCATAGAGCCCGTTCTCAGAAACTATATATGTTGGAGACTTGCGATTTTGCATACTTATAGCTGATCACCTCACATCAAACGAAAAATCTTAAACATTTGAAAAAGTCTTATATTTAACCCTCTGGTCTCCAACTTGTGTATTTTAATCTTTTTGTTCTAACTGAGCCAGTAATTAAGTTGAAGACTTGAAATATTGCATACTTATAGCTGAACACATCATATCAAACGACAAATCATAAAAATTTGAAAAGTCTTATATTTAACCCTCTGGGCTCTAACTTGTGTATTTTAAGCTTTTTGTTTTCCTAAGTGAGCCCCTATTTAAGTTGAAGACTTGAAATTTTGCACACGTATAGCAGAACACTTGCGATCACACGAAAAATCATAAAATTTTCAAAAAGTCTTATATTATTTACCCACCGGGCTCTAACTTGTGTATCTTAAGCAATTTTTCCAACATCTCTCCATTGCACCCGGTGGGTACTTTTCTAACTTTAGCCGACACCACTTTGACCACTCTTTCATATTATGCACATAGCCTTACATATTTCAGTTCCACCTTTTACCGTCAGGGGGCGCCTACCTATCTCGGGTGCTATAGACCCGATCCCCTCGACTAATATACCTGCGGATAGATTGTAAAACGGAGTTTCGTTCGAATAGAGGTTTCTGTAGAATAGAGTGCGTCTTCTGGTAGTTCTACAATCTGCAGTTCTACAAATCTGCTAGCTCCACATTTCGCAAAAGGATAAAGTGTTTTGAAAGGAATATTAAACGAAACCCTCTGCGCGATCTGTGATCACACTTACCCACTTGTTTAATAATGATGTAAAAAAGGTGCTTATTTCGCCATCATAATCTCATCATATTACAGTTGTTTACCGAAAACTGTTAAATGGTACAGAAAAATTATCATATGATTAATATGCGAGACTTACCTCATCAATGTAGGGTACATACATAAAAATTTGGGGCTAATAAACATAGTAATATTTTTTTTAAATTCAGAGATTAAAGTACTGATCAACTTTTGATCAATAATCATCACACTGAAAATGGCAATTTGAGAGCAAATACCGAGACAAAAATATTCCCATTTTTTTTTCATTCGTACAAGAAAACAAGGGTCTGCAAGAAAATAAGACAAAGATGCAAAAAAAAATACAAATGTTTATCTAAAAGAAAAGTCAGGCACTATACCGCGAAGAGAACATCAAAGGTAACCGCGTATTGTAACCGTTGTTAGGACCAGCCAGCACTCTGTTTAGAATGATTTAAAAATCTGCATCAAAGTAAATAAACAATTATATTAATACATTGCCGAAGAGCAATTTTTATGAAATTTGAATTTTAAAAGAATAAAAGTTCCTCCCTGTTCTGAAAGACTTTTGTAAATTAGTGTTCTAGATAGGTTTCCCAAGTTTATGCATCGATAAATATCTTTCAGTGCACGAATTTAACATAAAATGTCTTACAATCTAAAGAAATATGGTCAGCATGATAAAAAAGCATTTTCTGCAAGGAAGATACCACGCCCTTAGTCAATGATATTTTTTGAATGAAAACGAGAATTCTCGTTTCCCGTCGTGAATGTGTTAAGTTTATTATATTGAATTGTTTTTACTATTGAATTTTCGGTGCACGCCGTCTATGGAACAGTCGAATGTGACCCACATATAGTGCACGCTTTCTATATAACAATCGAATGTGACCCATCGGTGACTAACGTCACCTGATGCGACAGTCAAGCGTGCCACACCGATGATGCACGCCGCCTGATGGGACAGTCGAGCGTGGCCCACTGATAATGCACGCCAGCATGAACGTGTGAACGAACAAAACTTTTTCTTGCTCCGTGTTCCATTACATGGAACATCCCACTTGATTCGCTTCTGACACGGTTAAATAAATTTTTACAATTGGTTAAATAGATTTATTGTTTACTTTTACATTTCTACTTAAATAATAGATGGCAGCAACACTCACTCCAATCAATAATTTTTAGCTGTGATGAGTTATTTAAAGCCTTATATTTCCAAGGAATTTTGTCTTTTTTTTTTTTAGATACAAAGATAATTGCTTTCAAAAAAATTTCTATGTTATTTTCTTGGATGTACTTTAAACTACTTATTCTATATTATATTAAATTTATTATATTGAAACATACGTAGAATCGTTGGATTAAATATGGTGTTCCATGATAAGAACATTGCGCCTTCAACGCTTCTCATATTAGGCAGCTGAAAGACATGATAACGAAAACATCTGTGTTTACGTTTTCTGTTTTCCGCTGCAGGGATGGGGTGTGGGCCAGTGTTGAATTCAGGGGATCACCCTGGGGGGGGAGGGGGGGACATTCACCCGGAATATTGAAGTCCCCCCCCTAAATTTTAATATTTTATGCGTTATAGCAACGTCGAACACATGCCGGTCAAAGGTACGCGCAGAAGATGGGCATTTTGTAGAAAAAAAGCAAAGCCGCGCAAAAGAAGTGTTATGTGCAAAACTTTCAATGCTGGTTTGTGTTTTTACCAAAATGGCGTGACCTGCTTTCAAAAATGCCATGAAGTTAAAAAATAAATCAATTTGTAAATATTTTTGTATATAGGACTTGTATATATATATATATAGAAATCGAAATATTTATCAATGGAATATCATAACAGTGTTTTTTCAATCAGAGGCAAAAACTCAATTTTGAGCTACACTGCAATGCTCGATTAGCCCCGCTTTTTAGTTTAGTGATGCAGGGTTCCCACTTATGAAACACCCACAGAATTAAAACGGTAAGTGCAATCTCTACAAAATTTTACATGTGTACTCCTATAGATCTACCTACAACGTGTTTTTGTCCAAATTTCACCTTTAAGGGGTAGTGCACCGCAAAGGGTTAAAAGCAATATAAAATGTAGCTTTACAAAAACTAGTTTTGTAGATTTATATCTTTTTTTGTACAGTGTACAGATAAAATTTTAGTAAGCTTACAGTTTAGCAACAGGTTTTTGTAGCTTTTACAGAAACTAGTTTTGTAGATTTGCAACTTTTTTACGGTGTATGACAAAATTTACTACAGTGGGCTAAATCATTGTAACAGGAAATCTTTCACAAATGCCAAAAATCGACACGAAACACGAATAAACTGTAAAAATTCCTTTTGAAAATCGCGGTAGGCAAAATTTAGTATAATAAACTAAGTAGTTGAAACAGGATTCCTTTTAAGAATAAAAAATTCACGCGCAGCGCGAAAAAAATCTAAAAGTCGCTTTGAAAATCTAATCAAAAGGCACAAAAAATTCAAAATTCGACGAGAATAAAATTTACTATTATTAGACTAAATGTTTCAATCCGAATTCTTTTTACGAATATTAAAAATTCGCAACGGAACGCTAAAAAGCACATTAAAAATCGATAAAAATTTTTAAATTCCGAGGACAAATGTTACTACGAGTATATTAGGCTAAAAATTGGAAACTTAATTTCTTTTTACTATTGTTGAAATAGCGCCGTGAAACTGAAAAAGACCCGCGTAATTCGCGTAAAAATAAAAAATCACTACGAATTACGAATATACTTTATTAAAAAGAAGACAAAATTTACTATATACTAATTTTAAACTACCTAAATTTACTACGAACTATAAGAGGAATTCTTTCACAAACGTCAAAAAATCGCCGCAAAACGCTAAATATCACATTAAAATGAGCTAAAAATTCAAGAATTTCAGAGTACAAAATTTACAATCGAATCTTTGTGATCGGAATTTTTTTTTATGAATGTCTAAAACTTGCCGCAGAACGTTCTAAAAATATTTTTTAAAAAATCACTAAAAATTCAAAAATTGGTGAGGACAAAATTTCCTGTATTTGGCGCAAAGTTTAAAATCGAATTTCTTTTACTTTTGTGGAAAAATCGTCTCGATACACAAAAAGCTCTAAAAATCGGATAAAAAAAATTCGTGCAAAATTCAAAAATCTCTGTGCGTGTTCCAAATAAACATTATTGAAAAGAGGACAGAATTTAGTATATTGGGTTATATAATTAAACCGCATTTCTTTTATTAATGTGAAAAAATCGCTGCGAAAGATAAAAAAACGCATAAAAAATTAAATTTAAAAAATCGAATACAAAATTTAAAATCGGGCTTCGGGGTACATAACTGCAAATATACTGGTAATTTTGTAACTCTGTGTGTAGAGGTATCTTTAGAACACAGCTGACAAACACACATATAATTTTCTTTTATTATTATTATAGATGGTTATGCATAGTATTGCAATAAAATATAATTAAAATTTGTTCTATAACATTTATAATTAATGGAAGTAACAAGTAATTTCTTTTAATATAATAAACGATGTAAAATTATTAATAGTATATTTTTATTCTTCGAAAGTCAAAAGAGGCGTTTGAATGAGAAATTGCTATTTAAACTAAGTGGTTATTTTTTTTACAAAAGATGTTAAAAAAAAATCAAGGAGAATAAAATTATTCATATATTTTATTACAATTTTTCACATGATTGATTAATTCAGTTCTAGAATTTATACTTTGTACTTTCTCCTCATTTCTGCTTTTTAGAATAAGTGATTAATTTTGTCATAATTAATAAAAATGCGAAGATTGAGTAAAATTTAAAATAAAAAAATAGAGAGGGGGGAAGAAGAGGAGGAGAGAAGGGCGCTTTAGATGCATGTGATTTTAAAATTTTTAATTCGTATTTAGGATTACGAAACTATGCCAAAAGTTATTTATAATGTGAGTGGTAAAAACTGTTTAATGAGCTAAAATTGCTTAGTTTTCATGTTTCATATAAATTGATTTATAAGTTGAATCGTGTAATGTAAAAGATTAATTTTCATAAGCATGTGGATAAATCTAATGTTTGAGTAATAATAGAATTTCTTTTCTTTTTGATAAAATTCCTACAGATAATGTACAAGATTGTAAATAAGTTTATTTCAATAACTATTTTTATTCTAAATATTCCGATTTTAAGTTCTCAGATTATCTAAAAAACATGACACAGAAGAGAAGCGAGTAAGTGCAGCTAATGTCTTCCTGTTGCTGGAAATGGAAAACATAACATAAATATCGGTTTATTTAAAGAAAGAAGGGAAATATATGATTTTTTAAAGCACTTCCAAATGAATCAAGTTTCGTTGTTTACAGCATAACAAAAATTCCAACTTATATAGTTCACATTTTGAAAATATTTATTTGTTTAATTAATTAATAAGTCCTTTAAATGCGTGAAACATTCTCAGAACAAAGACTAAATTTATTTACTAAAACTTTTGCACTAATTTCAAAATATGTTCCATATAGATATGCATAATGTACTGTTTCTTATTTTAGCCATTAAACTTAGCAAGTAAAATTGATATATTCCATTAAATTTCACACTTGTTTTTCTCTTAAAAGCCAAAGGTAGGGTGGTAAACGAGTAATTTTCAGGCAAAAACAAAACTTTTGCAATTACTTAGGAATTAATGGCTATTTCTTTTAACTTTCTCGTGATAAAATTATCGCATACCTAGTGATTATTTTGAAGCATTTTCAGATAATTAGAATTAATAACAAAAAATAAAATTTATAAAATCCTGTCTGAAAATTACCCCGTGGTTTGGGGCAATTTCCAGACAGCTATGTGTGGGGCTATTTAAGGGTCAGATTTGAACACCAACTACCGTAATTAAAAGACACCATTGTAAAATGTTATGACATAAAATGGAGTATTTATCAGACCATTCAGAATACAGAAAAAAGGCATGAAAACGCAATTGTAACCGTGCACCAGAAATCCATTTATATTTTTTCTAATAAAAGTGATTTATATGGTACTTTTTCACACCTAGCTACTGTAGCTATATCTGTTTTATATAAATTTATATAAATCAGTAAAGAATTTCACTCTTTTTAAACAGCTCTGATGGTTGAATAAAAATCAACATTAAATAAGAACATAAAACCGTCACAAATTTCGTCAAAAAAATAAACTAGTTGGATGTGCCAATACCAAAATTTTCTTATATCTCATGTCAATATTTCATTTTAATTAGCTTTTTAGTATTTTTATTAGAATTATGCATAACTTCGTACACTTTTCGATGGTAAAATATTGAAAATTGCACAAAAATTGCTATTACAGCGCACCCTTCTGGCGGAATTTTTCCAAATTCAGGGAGGACCTTCCTGCCAGGGCCAAAAACATACACACAGAATTTGGTTCAATTCTATGCATAATTTCATACACTTTTCGATGGCACAATATTCAAAATGCACAAAAAATGCTATTATAGCGCACCTACCGGCGAAATTTTTCCAAATTCAGGGAGGACCTGCTTGCCATAGCCAAAAACTTTAAAAAAATTTGTTTCAATTCCATGCATAACTTCATACAATTTTTGATGGTATAATGGCGACACACGGACATACGGACACACGGACACACAGAGAGAAAGATATTTTGTATAAACGTGTTTTTTGTGATCTCTGACCCCTAAAACATGTAAATCCGTCGAAAACCGGAAGTCGAAAAAAATTTCGATAACAATACTTTCTTCTATTGAAGATAGAAGTAAGTAAAAATAATAAATAAAAATAAATATTTTAGTAGACTTATCTGATTTTGCACACTACAATAAAATTTTTGCACAGCACTAATTTCGGCAGGACTAACCATTTTAGTTTTCTCTCACAGCAAAGATATCAATATAAAATTTTTTAACATTATTTTACAATTCTTTTACATCTTCAATAGTTTTAACGTGGAAAGGATCAACAGACTTAGTCTTAATAGGTCCAAAAAAAAACAAGAAGGACTTCAGAATAATTTCAACTTGATCCTTTTTTGGCCACCAATATCGATCATCCCCAAGCCAGTTTAAAAATTTCATTTCAATTTCCAACAGATTTTTGTCATAGTCATCTTTGTAGAACAACTTTTGTACCTATCCCAGATGAACATTTGGGTATAATATAATCAACCAACGTTCGGTTATAATATACAGCATATATTATATATTTGATTCTGAAATGGCATCTCTCACTTTCTTCATAAATCTCTATCTTTCATCATAAATCTACCATTGTAGTTTAAACTCCACCCAGTATTTTCATTTTAACTTACAGATGGCCTTTTGAAATTATATTTTAATGTACAACCCTTTTTAAGTCACTCGCAAACGAATAATTTACCATGTAGGATCACTCAAAACACATTTTGTAACACATATTAATGTCTGGAAATTACCCTGAAGGCTGTCTGATAATTACCCCGGTTTTTCTTAAAAGCTACACTTTTTTAAATTCAATTTTATACTAGATGAACATCGAAATAATGTTACTTCGTTGTTTCCAAAAAGATAGCATATCCTAGAATCCAAAAAAGAAGTAGCATTTGTGTTAGAGTATAATCCGTCGTCGATGTAAAGACGTGATAGACACAAGGAAGTAGACAACATTAGAATATTACATCCGGAAATCCCACAATGAGTATGAAACAGATATCTACTTAGTGTTATTTCGAATTAATTTATATCAATACTATGTGTTATTCGTCTTCGTTTTGTCAAAGCCGGTAGAAAAAAAAAAAAAAAAAAAAAAAACTTTTGTCTGGCGAGTTATGTTTTGGGGATGAAGAATTTTCATTCATTTAATATAATTAGCCGGATATATGAAGGGATTTCCTTATAAAAAGGTGCAAGTCTTTCTCCCTCTCTGTGGTAGTTTTTGAAATTTCAAATCCAGGAATTTTCCTTACCGACTGTGAAGGGTTCCAAGTAAGTGTGATCGTTTTGTTGTTTATAAATGTTATTTTTTGGCGACATAAAATATTCCATGAAATGCAATTTAGTTTGGAATCAGTTTGCGAAAAAACTACTATTTCTAGAAATATACATTCTAGATATACATGTATTTATGGGCTGTTAATTTTACTGTAAAAATACCAGTAAATATATATATATATATATATATATATATATATATATATACATATACACTATATGGCCAAAGGTGACCGATCACTTGGGATTTTAGACGTTTTGATAAACATCTAGAAATATACATGTGGAATTAATCTGAAACAGCAAGTGTGTAAACAGTATAGTATAGGTCATATATTTCCGCAAAGATTTTTTCCCGAAACCCCATAGGGGGCCATCACCAAATTGAAAAAAACGAATATCTTTTGGATAACCCTGTAAAAACTAATGTAGCAAAAGCGTTCAAACTCCAGATTATTAATAAGTGGCTTATTGTAATATACTGTGTTCATTGTTATGAGGATAGCATGTATACTAGTAGAGAAATGAAGGTTTTTATAAAAACAGTCCCAAATTTCGCCAAATTTATAGCTTATAATTTTCAGAGTTTTTAATATAAAAAAAAGTTCTTTCCAGAGAATATGACAAACAACATTGTACACAATACTCTGCAATCAAAATTTAAAAAAATAATGAAATTTGAATGAAAAATGAGCAGGTTTACAAACAAATGTTTCACTGCGCATGCACGAATGAAATCAAAATATAATTTTCATATTGTATTAGCTAAGTATATCGAGAAACGTTTGTGAAAGTCTCAAAATCATAGCTCAAAAATTCCGAAAATTACCGTCGATAGAATGAGCTCGAAATCCGATGTTCCCTAAGAGAAGCAGAAACAGGGTCGTACTGGCATGACAAAAAGGGCGGTGGCAACTTGAATAAAAAGGCGCCAACTTCTAATCAAAAGGGCGCCGACTACTATTTCAAAGTATTTTAAACAATTTTTTTGAAAAGTTAAGATAACAGCTACAAGTTTATTTTATATATCTTGAATGAGATAATTCCTTTTCTTCAAATGGAGTGTCCTTTATTTGGAGGCTAAATGAAATGTATTAGAAATCTAACTTAAACGGATTCGGATTTAAAAATGGCAGTTTCGTCCTGAAACCCCTTTTACATCCCCCCCCTCTCATGTGTAATTTGCTCCCAAGAAGGTTGGCCTGTTGACCATAAACTTGTCTTACTATAAACTTGTGATATGCTCGAAAATAACTTTTTAACAAAAGAAAATAAACAGTTTTGAAAATTTTTTTCTTACCTTCGGGTTTTATGGCAATCCTATATTGTTATCCTCATTAGAGTCCTGCGTGGTTCGCGTTATACTAACCCAAACTCGAAAATTCTATTTGAAGCCAACCACTTCAACCCCATATTTTAATGCATTTGTCTATATTTTAAATAAATTACAATAGATTACTCTGCAATTATATTTTTAATATCTCACACGCACACACACACACATACACACACATATATACTCATTTATATGGGGATAAAAAGTTTAATATTGGTGGCATTCGTTTGAAAAAATAAATAAATAAATAAACGGCTTACCAAAATCCATCCGCAAGAGTCAAAACCCAATTGGGTTGACAATTAGAGTCAACCCAACGCGCAACGAAAAAAATATTGCCTATCCGAACCCATCCGATCTAATCGGATAAACTGACCTAACGCACGACTGTAATCCGCATTAATTGTAAATCTTTACACCAGTTTAGTATCAATATCGCTTATTATGATTTGAAGTAGACAATGACACAAATAAACTTTCTGAGGTGTACCTGTAAAAATATATATATACATATATAATCAAACTTTTTGTAATTGTATATATATATATATATATATATATATACACACGAAACGACGAGTATTTTATAAAAATAAAATGGTACTGTGTGCTTTAATTTTGTTTTTAATTCCAAACTGAATATTTTTTGTATTATTCATTTTTGTTTTCAAACGCATGAAATTAACAGGTGGTCTTATTTAGAACCGTGTAAGTAAGCATTTTTTTCGTTTCTTGATAAAAGTAGGAAATTTTTCAGAAAATGTGTCAAAGTGGGGAACCGAATTTCCGGATGCGACAGCGCGGGAAAAGGAAAAAATCTGCCGCCACGAGAGAACAATCGCTTATAACTCAGGATCACATTTATATATCGGAAAAATGAAATAAAAAAATCGATTACAAATCATTTTAATAATCATGGCTCTGGGAATGTGTCAAAAAGATTCGCATTGTTGAACGAGGAAAAATATTTTTTTGAGAATTGCCTTAACAGCATATTAATATTTCGTGAAAATTGGTCAATTTTTATATGAATTAAAGCCTAGACTGTAAAAAAAAAGAAAAGAAAAAGAGAGAGAGACGTGAAAACAAACAACCTAATGATATTGAAAGATGTTCATTTATAGAGACAGAACGCCTCTCCCAGAAAAAAAGTCTAAAAATCAAACCATCTGTTCAAGAGTTTCGTGTGGACAGTGTACTTGTTTTCGGTGTCCATTTTATAACATATGGGTATATACAATGTTATAGCCGCTGGAAAAAAAACAATTTCGCAAAAGTCACTTGTATCAATTTAAAAAGCTATTTCAAACAATTACTTTATGCTGAGACGGAGAATAATAATACAATTAGATTATTTTATGTGTCCCTATAAATAAACGATAAAAATTATTCAATTCGTATTCCATGTAGTGTATCAAATTAATAAATTTCAATTTAACTATGTTTGAAGTACTGTAACATAATTAAAATACACTGCTAACAATTTTTTTCCCCATAGGACATAATGCAACGGAATATTTTTGTGCGCTTCTGTAAACGAAATATAAGTGCTACACACTCCATTTTCATTAAGGAACCTCCTATAGTAAATCTTACACATAAGTGGCGTGGCAATGCGAGTTTATTTATGTTTACGGACAGACTAACCGAAGCCATACACACTTCTCAACTATTTTGGAAAGTGTTAAAACGTTGAATTTTAAATTTGTAATTTTTTTTTTTTTTATGTTGGAGCAAATTTTATAAAAATTAAACACATATTTAAACAATATTGCCGTTATTCAGTAAAATAAGTATCTTAACTAGAGGGGAAAGAAAAATACCCCGAAAAGCTCGTGTAAATTTGATTTCATCCCATGGGCACCCACGGAACAAAATCCAAGGAGAAGATTTTGGAACAGATATGTGCTTGTACTACGCTGCCAAAACTTACCGTGTTTTATGGAAGAAACGCCGCGGCGTTTACGAGTTTAAAAGTTAATTTTTTTCCAAGTGCGGCGTTTAAGCAATGTGTGGCGTTTACGATTTTTTTTTAAATACCAACTGAGTTTCTTTAATTTAAAAATTAATAAAAATATTTAAAATCGGATTTAAGTATTTTAAATAAAACTTCAGACATCTTAAGATATTAAAAACGAGGCATCCTACATTGCTCAGAAAACTTTGATTAAAGTTAAGTCAGTGTGACGCTGTCGACAAAAGTAGCGTTCCGATGGATGCGGCGTTTACAACGGGTGCGGTGATTACGATATTTTTAAGCTTATTCGGGCCAATTTGAGGAGTGCGGCGTGACGGGTGCGGCTTTTCTTCCATAAAATTCGGGACCTTTTTTTCTTTGGCAAGAACCCTACTTAAGACAATTTCGAAACATACCACCATTAAAAAAATACAGAAATGTAACAAGATGTATATCAAAAATGAAACTTCTACCGGCTTCTTTATAAATGAAAAATTGAAATAGCTTATTATTCTTTTTTTCCCCCAATTTGTTTATTTTTTTTTGAACCGCAATTTAAAATAATTTTTAATGCATAAACGTAGAAGAAAAACTGAACTAAAATTGGTCTTTTATGGTTGCTTCAAGGGCACAGACTATTAACCTCTGACGATTAATCCTTGGTTAATTTTTTTTCTTAACGTTCATTCATTATAAATCATTTGAGAGGAACAATCTATTACTTTTTCAAAATCATGAGAGAAAAGATTTAGTTAAATTCGAAAATTCAGAGAGGGGCAATTGCCCTCTTCTTATTCCCTTCCCCTCGCCCATTGCTGGCGCCTATGTTTCATCCTTTTCTACAAAAGGCATGGGCGTACCCAAGGGGGTGGGGGGCTGCAGCCCCCCCCCCCCCCGAAATTTTCGAAAGTGATATGAAAAAGTGCTGTTTTTGCGTCTTTCTTTTGTGGATTTTTTTTTTTTAATTTCAATCATACAGCGGACTAGCCATTCTCATTAGTGCCATATTAGCCCACATTGGCAACAAAGAAGAAAAAGGAGGCTGACGGGGTTACAGACCTCCCTCCTCCCGAAATAGTCGAAAAATTAAATGAAAACGTGTTTTTTCCTTACTTTTTTAAGATAAATCTGTAATTTTTCCTTCTTTCATATAGCAAAGTAGGCATTCTTGTTAACACCATATTATTCCACATTGACATCACATACCCAAAGATGGGGACGGGGCTGATGGAATATCAGCCCCCTCCTCTTGAAAATGAAATGAAAATAATAGTGATGAATTTTTTCTGTCTGTTTAAGATAAATTTGCATTTCCCCCCTATCGTTCAACAGACTATGCGCTTCCCTCGCTTTAGTTCCATGTTAGACCATATTGACACCAAAGAAGAGAAAGGGGATTGATGGGATTACAGCCCCCCCCCCCCCCTCTCAAACCAGAAATAGTCAAAAAATTAAATGGAAAACGTCTTTTTTCCTTACTTTTTTAAGATAAATCTGTATTTTTTTTTCTTCTGTCATACAGCAAAATAGTCATTCTCGTTAACACCATATTAGCCCACATTGACATCACAATCACAGCCTACCCAAAGATGGGGAGGGGGCTGGTGGAATTACAGCCCCTCCTCTCGAAATAGTCGAAAATGAAATGAAAAAATAGTGCTGATTTTTTTGTCTGTGTGAGATAAATATGCATTTTCTCCCTTATCATTCAACAGACTAGCCGCTCCCTTCGCTATAGTTCCATATTAGTGTACAGTGACATTACATTATACCCAAAAAAGTAGAAGTGAGCTAATGAGGTTACAGCCCTCTCCTAAAAAAGTCTAACATGAAATGAAAAAGTGCTGATATTTTCCTTTTTGTCTGAGATAAATTTGTATTTTCCCCCTATCATTCAACAGACTAGCCGATCTCTTCTCTTTAATTCCATACTAGTGCACAGTGACACCACATTATACCCAAATAGGTGAAAGGGGCTAATGGGCTACCCCCTTCCTAAATAGTCAAAAATGAAATGAAAAAAAGCCTGATTTTTTTCTTCTTGTTTGAGATAAATTTGTAATTTTTCTTCTACCATACAGCGAAATAGCCATTCCCGTTAACTCCATATTTGCCCACGATGACATCATAGCATATCAAAAGAAGGGGAAAGAAGGGGAGACGGTTGATGGGCTTACAGAATCCCTCCTTCCGAAATAGTCGAAAATGAAATAAAAAAAATATTGCTTTTTTTTTCTTTCTGTTTGAAATAAATTTGTATTTTTTTTCTCCTATCATTCAACAGACTAGCCGCTCTCTTCTCTTTAGTTCCATTTTAATGCACAGTGATACCACATTATATCCGAAGAAGTAGAAAGGGGGTGATGGTCCAAAATAGTCGAAAATGAAATGAAAAAAGTGCCGATTTTTTTTCTTTTTGTTTGAGATAAATTTGTAATGCAATTGTTTTCTGCAATACAACGAACTAGGCGTTCTGGCTAGTTTCATATCAGCGCACAGTTACATTACAGTATACAAAATAAGGGGAAGGGGGCTAATTCTTTTACAGGCCCCCTTTCGAAATAATCAAAAATGAAATGAAAACAAAAACCTCCTGGTATTTTTTTCCTTTCTTTTGAGATAAATCTTTATTTTTTTTTCTGCGACGCAGCTATTCTGGTTAGAGCACAGTGATGCCCCAGCATACATCCAAAGAAGTCGATGGGGACGAGGGTTATGAGGTTACAGCTCCATTCCACCTTCGAATGTTTTTTGCGGTTTTCCAGCAGTTTTTTGATGATATTTGCGTTTTTCCGCGGTCCTTTGAAGAAATTCGCGTTTTTCTGCGGTTTTTTGCCGAAATTTGCGTTTTTTCCGAGGATCTGTGACAAAACTCGCGTTTTTTTTTTCCGTGATCCTTTGAAATTTGTGTTTAATCTGCGGCTTTTTGACGAAATTTGCGTTTTTCCGCGGGTTTTTGATAAAATTCGAGTCTTTTTCGCGGATTTTTGCAAAATTCACGTTTTTTTACGACATCCTTCGTCGAAATTTGTGTTTTTTCCGCGGCTTTTTGACAAAATTCGCGTTTTTTCTCGTCTTTTTGATGAAATACGCGTTTTTTCAGAGCTGTTTGACGAAAGTCTCGTTTTTTTTTTTTTACGAAAGTAGCATTTTTTCACGAAAGTAGCATAATTCCCGTTTTGCTGTGGCCCTGCTTTGTGACCCTGCTTTTTCTTTTTTCTTGCGATCCTTTAACGAAATTCGCGTCTTTTTCGTTTCCCTTTGAAGGAATGCGTGTTTTTTTTTGCGATCCTTGGTCGACATTTGCGTTTTTCTGCGGCCCTTTGACGAAATTCACGTTTTTTCTGAGGTCATTTGCCGAAATTCGCGCTTTTTTTACGCAATCCTTCATCGAAATTTGCGTTTTTTTTCATGGCTGTTTGACGAAATTCGCTTTTTTCCGTAGTCTTATGACGAAATTCACGTTTTTATGTGGCCCTTCTTTGTGATCCTGCTTTTTTCTTTTTTCTTGCGATCCTTTAAAGAAATTTGCATTTTTTGGCTTCCCTTTGACGGAATGCGTGTTTTTCTGCGGCCCTTTGATGAAATTCGCATTTCCTCTGAGATCATTTTCCGAATTTTGCGTTTTTTTAACACAATCCTTCGTCGAAATTTGCATTTTTTCCTCGAATTTTTGACGAAATTCGCGTTTTTTTCTCGTTTTTTTGATGAAATTTGCGTTTTTCTGCGGCCTTTTGACGAAATTCCCGTTTTTGCGTGTCCCTTTGACAAAATTCGCGTTTTTTTGCGATCCTTTACGAAATTAGCTTTTTTCGCGGCCATTTGACGGAATGCATGTTTTTGCGAACTTTTTTTGAAATTCGCGTTTTTCCGCGACCTTTTGATGAAATTTGCATTGTCTATGCGGCCCTTTGACGAAATTCACGCTTTTTTCGAGATCCTTTGTCGAAATTTGCTTTCTTCCGCGGGTTTTGATGAAATTAGCGTTTTGTTCGCGGGTTTTTGACGAAATTAGCTTTTTCCTGCAGCCTTTTGACGCAATTCACGTTTATCTATGGCCCTTCTTTGTGACCCTGCTTTTTCTTTTTTTGCGATCCTTTAACGAAATTCGCGTTTTTCCGCGGCTTTTTGACGAAATTTGCGGGGTTTTTTCTCGTCTTTTTGATGAAATTTGCGTTTTTCTGCGGCCTTTTTGACAAAATTCACATTTTTTTCTGTGTCCCTTTGACGACATTCTTGTTTTCTGAGGTCATTTTCCGAAATTCGCGTTTTTTTACGCAATCTTTCGTCGAAATTTGCGTTACTTTTTTCCGCGGATTTTTCATGAAATTCGCATTTTTTCCTCGTCGTTTTGATGAAACTTGCGTTTTTCTTCGGCCTTTTGACGAAATTCTCGTTTTTTTCTCGATTACTCGGGGATGATTTGACGAAATTCGCATTTACTCCTCGATCATTCTCACTCCTCGATTCGCGTTTCCTCCGCGAGCACTTGACGTAATTCGTGTTTTCTCCGCGATTATTTGACAAAATTTGACTTCTTTTTCGCGATTCTTTGACAAACTGCGCATTTTATCCGCGGCTCTATGACAAAATTCCGGTTTTTTCCTTGATTCTTTAAGGAAAGTGGAGATTTTTTTTCTGCGAACGATTGACGAAATTGATTTTTTCGGCGACCATTTGTAAAAAATCGCGATTTTTTTTTAAGTCCGAATTTTCGGACTGATGACCGAATTTTTCAAACTTTCGGAAAATTCGGCACAAAGTCCCCCCCCCCCCATCCCTCTCCCCTTCTCTGGCTACGGCCTTATTGGCAAAATTGATTTCTGTGTAAAACACAATTCAACGTGTTTCGTAAGATTTAGAACATTATGGAAATTTAAGTCCCCCCCCCACCCCCCGAAATAAAATCCTGGGTACGCCACTGACAAAAGGCACAGTTTTATATCCGAAGCATATTGATATTTGGAAATATCAAACACTCATTATCAAAAATTCATGACATAACATACCATATAATTAATTAACAGCATATTATCAGTCAAAACTTAATAATTTAAAATTACTTACAAGTCTCTTGAATCGGACGTTTGATCTCCAAACCTTGGGCTGTATATGTTTTAATATTGTTATTCTTTTTTTAGTCTTCAAAAAATAAAAAATCAGAATTCAAAAAAGAGATATTCCAATATATTTGTTCGAATTCAGTCTAAAACACTTGTGGGTTTTTTTCTTTCTGTCCTCTGAACTAATCCGGAAATAATTGTCCATGTGAATGATAAACGATATTCTTAGGTAGTGGAAGCTGTGATAATAGGAAGATTCTTGCACGGCAAGCAGTTGTCGATTTACGACCGACAACTGTTTGGATTGATGGTCCAAGCAGTTGTCGGACCATCAATATTCGATTGATATTGATGATCCCTCTCGTTTACCCTAAATGTGTTTAAAAACGGATCCTTTTAAATCACTAATGACAAACTGCTGTTGTCATTTGAGAAAAAAAAAATCCATGTGGTATACAAAGATCTTTGGGAGGTCGGTCTTTCAGCTGGTCGTGGGAAGGGTAATAACAATTTTCGATAAGAGCATTCTAAGTAAAACTAATGCATGCATCTGAAGAAACTAATGGTACAGGTGTATCTCATTAGTGGGAATTAAGATGAAACAGCAAGTAAACATCACTTTTTCTGCAGTTCTTTTCAGTTTGCTTTTAAATGCATTTAAAGCCTAAAATACTTTAAAAATCAATGCCTTACTTCATAAAATTGAATTTATTAATGTGCTTGTTCTTTTATACATTTAATAAACTAGAAAGGTCGGCGTCCCTTCGCGTCCTTCTTGTAAATAAAAAGCAAGAGAGGGAATTTCACGACCTCTTTCGTTGGAAGTCGGTAAAAAAATATAGACATTACATTTTAAAAATTGACAGCAGTACGAAAATTATTCAATTTTAGTAAAGAATTTGTAAAACTAATATTTTTTTAAGATGTACATAACACTCAATAAATGACAGAAACGTCAAATAAGATTTAGGTGTACGAATAAATAATATATATATATTTTTAATCAAAATTTATAAATTTTGACTACTTACAAACAAGCCATAAAGAAATTTCGAATCTAAAAACATTGCACTTAACCCCTTGAGGGGCGGTGGGATATATTTTATCCTACCTACGTTTAATTAAAATTTGCTCCAGAAAATTTTAATTAAGTTTTACGTTTATAGCTTTGGTGAGAAAATGTTGAAAAAATGCTTTTTCTTATTTTGAAATAATTTTTTTCTAAATTCCCGGTGGGAATTCAGCATTACACAAACGCAATTGCTTGCCCCTTAAGGGGTTAAGGCTGTTCTCAAATCCAAAAGGGCAACTTTACGACATAAGTTTTAATTCATTTTTGTTCGGAAATGCATAAAACTAGCAGGTATTGTTGTCCAGAAGCAATGTAACAGAACTGTTTTTCCTTTTTTTGCAAACGCAATAGATGTTTCAGAAAATATTGTCAAAGTGGGCGTTTTGAACCAAATTTCCGCGCGAAAGAAACATAACCACACAAGGAAGGGTGAAAAACGTCTTTCTCACGTGATCAAAATCGCTTATAACTCAATAGGTAATTTATTTATCAAAAAATGGAAAACACACTTCGATTAAAAATCGCTTCCATAGTCAGGCCTTCCAATTTTATATCTTTCCGTTAAAAAATGAATTCGTAAATATGTCAAAACGTTTTGCGCTTGTTGAGCAGAGCAGTTGAAAACATCCTTAAAAGAAATCTGATGCTAGACCACCATTGATATTTTTTAATTAAAAAAATTACCACTATTTTCGTCTTATCTAATGACAAATTAAATAAAGCGGAATATTATTATTTGGAAATAAAGGTGGATTTTTTAATTTAAAAAAAATTGCCAAATTCGCAAAATAAATAAATATGGCTAAATAATAATCAAATGCTAGCCACAATCTAGCATCGCCCATTAACTGTTCTATTTTTTTTTCTATTAATTTCATAGATAAAAGATGTGAAGAGATACCAATTACAAAAAAGGTCTTTGGAGTAGGTCCACATACCCTTCTGTCAGTCTTACTCTAGGCTAAAGACTATATCTCAGGTCAAGAAGGCTTACGCATATATACGTATATTCTGCCAAGATGTTAGACGAAAAATCAAAGCCAAGGGACAGATATGCCTTCGGAGGAGATTGCAGGGCGGGGGAGGCTGGGAAGCTTCCCTTCACGCTAAAAACTAAGGGGTGAAAAATATACAAAAGTATTAATATTAATACTTTCACCAGAAACCACCACTAGTGGATTCAATGAAAAAGTCTTTCTTAGGGTGCCGTGTACCAAAGCCAGCACTGTACTTAAGAATAATTAAAATGAAAATCCGTTTTTTTCTTTTTTAATTAACACTCCATCTCCTTCTTACTTTGCACTTGCACAAAAATTATAAATATCAAAATATTGTGTAACCACCGAGGCGCCAAATTCTCAAAAATATTTGTTTCAAGTCATCATTTGTATTAGATGCTGTAAAAAATATGCCTATGGGCACCTTGATTACGAAAGTCACCTCTGCCAATGTGACCATTTAAAATTAAAATATTCTTTTCTTAAACTGACTTTCAATCTTTTTTTACCGTTTGTACTTACACAAAATGCAGAAATACCAAAATATCTGGAAGTTACACAGGGCGCAAAATACGTAAAATGGGATTGATACTTGAGGCTCCTGCCCCTGCACACGAATACATTCGCGAGCTAATGCTAAACATATAGGGGAGGAGGGTATTTTCTAATATCTCTTTTGCATTTTGTTATTTTTAAATAATTTTTTTTTAATTGGATAGCCGAGGTCGATCTCTACATCGCTCCTTTCTCACTTTTTCGATTTTGGTTGCAGATATTTTTTAGAATGACACTTTCATTTTCGGAACCGGTTTTGAAAGTGAAAGTAACTTAAAAAAAATATCTGCAAACAAAATCGAAAAAGTAAAAAATTAGCGATGTAGAGATGTACTTCGGCTATCCATTGCAAAAAAATTTCTTTAAAAATCTCGAAATGCAAACGAGATATTAGAAAATAACCTTCCAAAAGGTTTAACATTAGATGGGAAGTGTCTTCGCCTGCAAGAAAAGGAGTCTTAAGATTAGTTTCTTCGGAAATCGTCATTCGTAGCGGCGCTGAAAAAATTTGGCACGAGGCGCCACGACTGTCAAAGCCACCTCTGTCAATAGGTCAAATTAAAATGATTTTTAAGGCGTTCAATCGTGTTTCATCGTTTGCATTAGCTCAATAGGTAGAAATTCCAAAATACTGGGCATTCATACGAGGCGCCAAATCCTTAAAGGCAGAAAATTAGCTAAATGCGTGATTAATTCTTAATATGAGTTTCCTTACAAGATATCATTCGTAGAGGCGCTGAAAAAAAATGGCACGGGGCGCCATGACTACCAAAACCACCTCTGTCAATAAGTTGAATTAAAAGGATTTTTAAGGCATTCAACCCTGTTTCATCGTTTTTATTAGCTCAATAGGTACAAATTCCAAAATACCGGGCAGTCATACGAGGCGCCAAATACTTAAAGGCAGAAAATTAGCTAAATGCGTAATTAATTCTTAATATCAGTTTCCTTACAAGACATCATTCTTAGAGACGCTGAAAAAAAATCGGTCCCAGGGCGCTATGACCTATGACTACCAAAAGACGCCTCGTGTCAAAATGGGTTCAATAAAAATGAATTTTTTTTTTTCTTGAGATCACATTCTACCTCTTTCGTCGTTGACTTACCCAATGTGTAGATATACCTTAATAGAGGGCAACAGTTTCAGATGCAAATTCTTAAAGGAAGCACATAATGTAAATATAACATATAAAACGTGATTAATACTTATTAGTTTCCTTAGAAAGTATCATTCGTAGATACGTTTTTAAAACGTCAAATAAAATTTTTTTGCCGCTCAGAAACTTTAAGCGTGGTTCTAAACGAAAAAAAAAAAAAAAAAAAAAATCCGACGAGGGGCGATCAACCGGGCATTTGCCTCGTTGAGCGGTGGGCCAGTACGACCCTGAGCAGAAAGATGATGGGTTGTATCAAATATCTGTTGATAAGTGCCAAGAAAGCGTACACAATATTGCACGTACTATTATATTTGGAAACAATCTTTCATCTTTTTGCTTCTTTTTGAGAACAACGGATTTCGAGCTTATTCTATCGACGATAATTTTCAGAATTTTCAAGCTATGATTTTGAGACATCTATAAATGTTGCTCTATATACTTAGCTAATATATTATGCACATTATATTTTGATTGCATTCGCGAATGCGCAGTCAAACATTTTTTAGTAAACCTGCTCATTTTTCATCCATTTTTTATTATTTTTTAATTCTGATTGCAGAGTATCGTGTACGATGTTGTTTGTCATATTTCCTGAAAAGAACTTTTTTTTATAGTAAGAACTCTGCAAATTATAAGCAAAAAAACTTGGCGAAATTTGGGACTGTTTTTATAAAAACCTTAATTTCTCTACGAATATACATGCTATCCTCATAAAAATGAACACAATATATTACAATAAGCCACTTATTAAAAATCTCGAGTTTGAACGCTTTTGCTAGATTAGTTTTTACAGGGTAATCCAAAAGATATTCGTTTTTTTTCAATTTGTTGACGGTCTCCTATGGGGTTTCGGGAAAAAATCTACACGGAAATTTATGACTTATACGATACTGTTTACACACCTGTAGTTTCAGGTTAATTCCTCATGTATTTTTCTAGATATTTAACAAAACATCTAAAATCGCAAGTGACCGGTCACCTTTGGCCATATAGTGTATATTTGATTTGAAATCATTTCTAATATTGATTTTTGATTCTTTTTAGTAAAAAAGCAATTTGAAATAAAACAAGTTGGAAATTGCTCGTCAAACGTGGCAAATGAGGTGCGTTCGTACTATAACTAGTTTTATAATTATTTTTTGCACCCCATATTGTACTGAATGTATAATTTTTTGCACTTCATAAAGCGCATAGTCTGATACATCATTAAAATGCACTTCCAATATTTTTTTTCCCATTCCCCGTAATGTAACGGGACACTTTTGACTGTCCCTGTAATTAAACTATACATCCGATTTTCTTAAAATTTGAAATAGCTCAACAAAATTTTGCATCAATTATATCTTTAAAATTTCAGACCATTCGGAAGGCTGTAATATCATTAAAATGCACTTGCAATAATTTTCCCCATTGGCCGTAATGTAAAGAAAAACTTTTGACTGTCCCTGTAATTAAACTATGCATCCGATTTTCCTAAAATTTGAAAGGGCTTGACAAAATTTTGCAACAGTTATATCTTTAAAATTTCAGATGATTCGGAAGGCTCTAATATCATTAAAATCCACTTGCAATAATTTTTCCCATTGGCCGCAATGTAAAGAAAAACTTTTGACTGTCCCTGTAATTAAACTATACATCCGATTTTCCTAAAATTTGAAAGGGCTCGACAAAATTTTGCAACAGTTATATCTTTAAAATTTCAGATCATTCGGAAGGCTCTAATATCATTAAAATGCACTTGCAATAATTTTTCCCATTGGCCGTAATGTAAGGAAAACATTTTGACTGTCCCTGTAATTAAACTATACATCCGATTTTCACAAAATTTGAAATGGCTCGACAAAATTTTGCAATAATCATATATTTGAAATTTCAGACCATTCGGTTGGGTAGTTTTTGCTCTGTTACATGCGGACAGACGGACGGACGGACTGAACGACGACTATAGGTGCTACTTATTTATATAATTACGAACGCACCTAAAAATGGATATTATTTAATATCTAAAATGTTATATATTTACTTACATAACTAGATTTTGCACTTAAAATTGCGGTTTTTATAATTTTATATGCTTTTCATAAAAATTACATAAACAGGCATACTGTTGCAGAATTTATTCTGCTCTTCAATACCATCCGAACTATGCTATATATTTGCTTCTCCGACTGTTAGTTTCCAAACGGATAAATTATAAGTGATTCTCAACTAATGATCTTTAAATTCAATAACTACTTGATAAGGATGTTTTAGTCTTAAAATCTCGCCAAAAGTTAGCCAAATGGAAATGCATAACGGTTGTATTAGTTTTAAAATTTTGCCAAAAGTTAGCCAAATGGAAATTCATAACGCAACTGAATCTTTTATCACGCGATCGTACATTTCGGCGAATGAGGTTCCAGAATCTGATTTGCTATGTTGAATTCAATTATAAGCCGATAGAATCCATATAAATTGAAAGACCAGATGCATTTGCTTTGCAAAGAATCGTTAAATTTTGAGAATAAAAAGAAATCTGATTTCTTTCTAGATTAATCAAAAATTTATAATATTACATTTTAAAAATGCTTTATAAGACGTAAAAAATTTATTTTACAATGTAGGTTAACTGCAAATTTATGAAATTTACAATTTTCAAATTACGTAATTTTGCTATTTTAAAACATTGCCAGTTTTATAATAAAAGTACACAACATGATTTCAATGATGCCACTCTCAAAAGCGATGTTATTTTCAAAAGCATTTCCTACTTTAAAGATAATGTCGTAACTGGTTTAACCTCTAACTTTGTAACTGGTGAATGAAAATAATCTAATTTTGACAAACCTATATCGAAATGTTTTAATTTTTTAAATAAATAACACATAAGTTTTTAAATGTTGCCATACTAAAAATAACACTTTTATTTCTTCTGAGAACAACATCTATTCATCTTGAAAAATAATGTTTCAATATCATAATTAGCTGCGTTGAATTTCTCAAAAAAAAAAAAAAAAAAAAAAAATATATATATATATATATATATATATAATATATATGTATGTATATATGAATCTTAAAGAATTGTGTACAATTAAAAATATCCTATGCTTACTAAAATATTATTCTATAACAGACTAGTTGACCCGCCGGCGCCGGCGTTGCTTAGTTATAAGAAACTTAACCTTAAATTTGTATGATTATAGCTATATCTTGATTTTGTCTGAGTTTTAAAAGGGCTCTTGAAAAAAATTTTTACTTATCCATCATATGTAGTACAGGGTAAGCCTTGTAATCGTTTTAAAAATAAAAAAAAAAATAACGAATTTACACGTTTCAGACACTGGGGTTTCCGAAAAACATATTTTTAGAAAAAAAAAATTGCCGTCCGTCTGTGTGTCTGTAGACGCTCTATCTCCCGAACAAATTGATATAGAGACTTAAAATTTGGTGTGTACTTAGTATGTAATATTGGAAAGAAGCCTATTGAATATCAGTAACCTAGATTAACCGGAACTATTTTTTTCGGACTTTCGAATTACTTGTTCTGATAAAAGGTATATAAAAATTTTCGAATTTGTTTATTTTAAGAAGTGAAGACAATTAAGAAAAATAAAAAAAATTGCATAAAAGAACAAGGCGATCGGTTAATTAGTTGCCGAGATATTTGCAATAATATTTTCCACACTCTTCGATTTTTCATGACCCTGTATTTCATTCAATTTTCAATTCAAAGACATATTTTAATTGTAAATGAAACGCTTAATCTAACGCAGTAAACTGTTGGTTAATATGACTATCATTTTTGGAGTTACAAGGATGTTTCCTTTACGCAATTCGGCACTACTTGATTATCCCGTCGACAAAAAAACTATCGCCAAACTATAAGATTAAATGCCAATAATGGCTTATAGTAAATGTCACATTCACTTGATATTAAACATGTTACACATGTTTGTTACGTCATCAAGTGATTTTTAATTCGACGTTTAATTTGTATTTTTATTAATATTTTACTAATTTATTTGTTCTTTTATTATTTAAAATAAAAATTATGCCAATTTGTGTAATTTTGAGAATACTTTGGCGATTTATATAACTTGGCAAAATGGGTCGACGACATAATCAAGTAGTACCCGCAATATAGTAATCGAGCATTACTATGCATTAAAAATATTAAATTTTATTTAGAATTGCAAAGCATTTTATAAATAGTTTACATATGCTTTATTTTCATATTTTACATTATGTATATCCATGATGGGTAAGTATTACGGTGGTCCCCAACGACTAGTTCATTTGCGTAACAGGGTTTCTCCTTTCGTTACAAAATGTTATTTTTCACAAAAATATAATAACTTTCACAACCTGTAATTGTCCAAATGTTTAGAAATGTGGCAATGCCAAAGACATTCTTTTCATTTATTCGATCGTTTCCATCGGTAGGCGATTATTGAGACCGCGACGAAACACTGGAGTTTTTACTGTTTTCGTCGAAATTTTCACACATTTTATTTTGTAAAAAATAGTTCTACCAGTACGAACGTTTCGATATTTTTGTAGATTATGTAAATCTGACGTATTGACATGCTCTAGAGAGATTGTGTTAAAATTAGGATATTTAATTACTTTTAGCGCAGAAAAAATATCGCCTCTGTGAGGCGCGATGTGATCAGCGTTCACCTGTGTATTTGAGAGGGTTAAAATTCGTATTTTTTAAAACCAATTGCACCATCAGTTAGAAGAGGGTTTCCACTTTAAAGACATATTTTGTCGTTGTTGGCACCTATAAAATTGCGCCCTGGAGGGACGTTCACATAAAGAGGAAGAACGTTTTTCAGAAAAACGTCCATTTTGGAAATTTTTTTTATGTTAACTACGATATGGTTTGGAATTGATTGCCGTTTTTGAGACATAAGAGTACGTTCTTTCGAAATATTTCTACTAACTTTAACTGTACCGAGTGGTTTGGTCGATTAAGGTTAAATCACAACTATTAAAAAACACAAAGAAAATCAAACGGTCGGATATCTATACCATATTCCCTTACTCCCTATGCTTAATAGGCCTTCTGGGCATGCGCGAGAGCTTTACCGAGATCGCAATAAAAAAAGTGAATTTTTGATCATAGCTCATTGTCGTTTTTAATTAATATCTCGATTAATTAATAAAGTATTAAAATTGTGACCCTCTGGTTCACAAAGAGAGGCCTTAGAGTTTTATCACAAAAATTGTCCAATTTGTACGTGCGGTAGATTTCGCTAGCCATCGAAGACTGACACACACACAGACAGCGAAACTTTCTTTTATTTGTACAGATGGTATGATCCTTACTTCAAATGAAAACTAAATTAAAAAGAAAAAATTAGCTACGAAAACGACTACAATGGGAAATAAAAATAGAAATAGACATTGATCAGATTCTTTTAAGACTGTCGTGTATGCAAAAATATACAAAATTTCATATTTTGACTTTTTTTGTATTACGGTATTCCCTGGTGTGTTTGGAATATAATGAAGCAAACCGCATGAAGCCATATTTTGATCAAAGCATATAATATTTTTACGATGTGTACTATTTGTGGTAGCAGTAATTTCTAAAATGATTTGCCATACTGAAATTGATGTATTTAAAATTCTATATAAGATAAAGCAGCAAAATTTTCTAGAGATGGTCATAAAAAGAAATCCTCTCCCAGCCTCAATTTTGTCCTTGAATAGATACAGATTAAATATAAAGTATCCATTTGGTTGGTATTTATGTATTATTTTATAGTATATTAAAGGACTAAGCTTTATAATGAAATTATACAAACTTTGAAATGAACACCTTATTAGGTTATATAACGTTTGTTCAGTTTAAAAATAGACTTCAGTTATACCAAAAATATATTTTAATTAAGGAAGCGAGAATGAAATGTGTGGCTAGTTTCAGCGGAGGCATAGGTTACATAAGGATCTATTTCCGCACTCGATTGTCGCAAACGAATACTTGATATTCCAGTGTTTTTTTAAGGTACGTAAGATATGGAAGTCTAAATTTCATGAAATATCGAGACTATACGAAGGATGTGTGAGGATATCACCACAGAAATGTTTTCAGTAGTTTAGGGGTTTTCTTGTCATATATGTCCTGAAGTTTTCCTGGAGTTTAACTATGTTTTTTGAGAAAAACTGTTCCGGAATCTTTGTATTAAGGTCAAACACATACAAAAAAAAAATCTTTTTCACTTTCCAATTTTTTGGTATCTCATTTAAATTTTTTTATTTTTTAATTTTTTTTTTTAAATGGCCGCCATTTTGAAACAAGATGGCGGATGAAGCCGGCCAACGAACTCGGTCGAGATATTTGTATGTACTATGTACACACCAAGGTACATCCAAGTCGGTTCATAAATACGCCTGTTATTACGTGAGAAAAATCAGGACGTTTCAAAATGTCAGCCACGCTAGAAATTCAAAATGCTATAACTCAACCATTTCTTAAGATATAGACGAAACAAAAACTGCTCCCGAATCTTTTTATCAAGGTCAAACACATAAGAAGAAAATATTTTTTCAATTTTTAATTTTTTGGTACCACATTTCAAATTTAAAGTTTTTTTAAAAATTTAAATGGCCACCATTTTTAAACAAGATGGCGGATGAAGCTGACCAACGAACCCGGTCGAGACATTGGTATGTACTATGTATAAACGAAGTTACATCCAAATCGGTTCATAAATACGCCTTTTATCGCGTGACAAAATTCAGGACGTTTCAAAATGTCAGCCACGCTAGAAATTCAAAATGCTATAACTCAGCCATTTTTTAAGATATAGACGAAACAAAAACTGCTCCGGAATCTTTGTATAAAGGTCAAATACATAAGAAAAAAATATTTTTCCATTTTTAATTTTTTGGTACCACATTTCAAGTTTTAATTTTTTTTAAAAATTTAAATGGCCGCCATTTTGAAACAAAACGGCGGATGCAGCTGGCCAACGAACTCGGTCGAGAGATTGGTATGTACTATGTACACACTGAATTACATCCAAATCGGTTCATAAATACGCCTTTTATCGCGTGACAAAATTCAGGACGTTTCAAAATGTCAGTCACGCTAGCAATTCAAAATGCTATAACTCAGCCATTTTGTAAGATATAGACGAAACAAAAACTGCTCCGGAATCTTTGTATAAAGGTCAAATACATAAGAAAAAAATATTTTTCCATTTTTAATTTTTTGGTACCACATTTCAAGTTTAAAAATTTTTTAAAAAATTTAAATGGCCGCCATTTTGAAACAAAATGGCGGATGAAGCTGGCCAACGAACTCGGTCGAGACATTGGTATGTACTATGTACACACCGAATTACATCCAAATCGGTTCATAAATACGAGAGTTACAGTGTGACATAGGTGAGATATATATATAGATATATATATCAATTTTGAACGGAGGGTGGTTTCGGGGTCTGGGGGTCATGATCGATGAAAATATACCAAATTTTTTTGAAATCGCTTTCCTCCGAACGGCTGCAATAGGTAGCTTTTTTGTAAAGAAAGCTACCTAAAAATGGAAGGGCATTTGATTTATAAATACATTGCCAATATATATTTTATAATGGATGTTGATTCGATACTGTTATATGCATATTTGTGTAGTTATATTTATGTATTTATTAATTCATATTAAAATTATTTATACTCATTAATATTTAATAATGTTAACGATTAACTTGCATTTAAATTTTAGCCCTTTGAGCACAATATCACATTAATTTCTAATACAAAGTAACTATCTTAAATGAGAATAAAGTGCATGTTTTAATTATTATTTTTATTATTTTTCCTACCATCTCCCCTTAAATTAGGTGTATTTAATTTTTAAGAAAGATTGTAGACACATTAAATGCAATTAATTAATTTCAAAATTTAATTATTTTTAATATTAATTCCTTAGCATCATAATTTTAATCATTTTTTATTCATATTTAATTATAAATTAATTTAAGTGAATAAGCAATGATGTCACAGAAATTTAAATGGTGATATATTATAGCTAAGTACATATATTTATGTGAAATATTAATTAATGAATCAATTGCACCAGTCTACATATTGTTTTCATTTAATATATAATTGTATAAATGTATTAACACATTTTAAATTATTAATTAATTATCATTTATTTGTCTGTAGACAGTATTTATTTTAAAACTAATCCATTAATAGTTATAATTTGTTTTTATTATATAATAGTTTTTATTATAGGCTAATTCCATGAAAACTTGTCATGTCTGTCGCAGAGCTGAAAATCGCTATGCTTGTTGGCCACAGTTATTTTCGAAAAGTTTGCTTTGCGTTATTGAATTGATGAGATATCTCCGATAAAATGAGGCACGTTTTCCGTTCTAAAATACTGATAGCCAAAAATCGTAGTACGTGACACATATGACAAATGTTCATGGAATTAGCCTATATAATAGTTTTTAGTTAGTTAGAGTCAGCACCTCACTGATTCATTGGAATACATGGTGGAGTTCAATTCTAAATTGTTTATAGAAGACGCTGGTTATATATATATTGAGGAATTTGCTTAACTATATTGTACATTATTACTCCTTGGTCCATGGTCCTTCATCATTTAAAAAACCTTTTTTTAGCTACATGTGCTAATAATCTCCAATAGATGTTTTTATGCTGCCTCATGTTTAGACGGGATGGCTTTCAATTTGGTTATTTGTCGTTTGTTTTCTCTATCCTTTTTAATGTTGTTTTTTATTAAACTTATATGTCTTTCAATAATTTTTTTCTCTATTTTATGGGTGTGGTTATCACAAATTCATATTCTTTAGCTAATTTATGGCTAATATGAAGATGAACCACACACTTTATTTGTGGAAATCCAGGCATTTCGGAACATACGATTCTGTCTAGGTTCTACAAATTTCCATTATTCCTTTTTTACTATGATTTTAAACATGTATGTTGAATATGTTAAGGGGTACTGTATTATTGTCAATGAATTAATTTCCTTTTATTTATAAATTGACAATTTTTGAAGGTAATTGGTAAGGTTTTTTAATGGTTATATATAAGCATTCAAATTATTATGCAGCATATGCGCATGTAATTACGAATGTAAGTCACTTTTGATATTTTGATATTACATATCTTTTAATTTTGAATGTCAACAATTAATTTTGATCTATTAATTCGTATTATTCTTATTAATAACGGTATCTTATATATATATTTTAAATATATAACCATGGTAGCTAAATGTGTTTAGCAATCTTTTAAATATTATAAGCCTAGATCTCTGCTGCAATTGCTCATAATCTTACTGTATTATCAATCTGATTTCTACTATGTAGTTATCTGATACCTCTTCATAGGATTTTCCATTAAAAGTTATATTATTATCATGGCAAAGATTCAATCAATAAAATTAACAAATGTCTTTATATATGCTAATATATTAACAATTTTATGTGTTAAATTTATTTTCTTGTTTCTGTTTTATGATATTGCCCTATAATTTATATATATTCAATAGTTTTAATTAACTACTCGGATATTGCTTTCATAAATTTTTATGTAAAGTTATTTTTTATTTAGATATCGATATTGGGAAGCAAAAAGTAGTTTATAATATAATAAATTAAATGTTCATAATGCTTTAGTAATATGTTATAATTTATATTAACATTGTACTGAGAAGTCCGTTGGGTTAATTCTATGGGAGTCTTTGCAAGTTTATTGTCATTCTTGGTTCTGGATTATTGATATGGTTATTTATGACATTTTTGTACTAAAAAGTCTATTGGCTTCTTGCTATGGCAGTTTTTGCACTGCGGGTTTTCATTATTATGGTTTTGGTTTTATTAATGGAGGTTTTTGAGCACTGCTTATCTGATTTGTACATATTGTATATAATTTCATTTATATTTCATATTCAAGACGTTTTAATATTATTCATTTTATTATTTTAATCGAGACTTTCAAATATCTTATATTATTGATATTTATTTTTATTTATTTTAGTTTAATTAATTTTAGCAATTATTGCATTTTCTATGTATCAAAAAATTTATAAATAATGGCAGTTCTTAGCAAAAATATCGATCCTCGCAAGATGCACTATGCACCGGTGCAGTGTAGTGCTCGGTACAGGAACAATAAAAGGGTTGTTTCTGGATCGTCATCAAGGGACTATTTATACTCTCCTCCTCCTCCATTATTTTTTCGGAAATGTTTAGATGCTAGATGCAAGACTTGTCCATTTGCTTCTCAGTCACAAATTGTCTCAGATCCAAATTTTTAAATTTTTTGTAAAGCCTTTAATGTAATTTATTGTATAAAGTGTAACTTTTGCAATTTGAAATATATAGGTCAAACATCTAGTTCAATTTGAATCAATAAATATTGTTCAGACTCTAACAATAACAAAGCAAAAAATACACAGTCTACAGCTGAAAGTCAGCCATTTCATAAACATAAAATTAAAAATACCACAATTGAAATCATACAAATTCTAAAAAATGAATCGGAAATTCTTTATATCGAGTCATCATATATGAAATATTACACCATTTATCCATATGGACTAAATATTGAAATATTTAAAAGATCTGTTAGAGTCTTTTCATCAATATAATAATACATAAATAATACTATTGGTTATTTTACAATTTATCCTACTCTAAATCATAATTTAAATCGTAAAACAACACGAAATAATCCAGAAAAGTGTTCTTTTGTAGTTGTATTTTGCAAAAAATATATTATTAAACATATAAATAATCTTCAAAGAACTATATAAAGAATTAGAACTGGTAATTAATTTGAAAATACACATTTGCAATTAAAAAGAAACAGGTTCTACAATATTTAAATGTATTTCTTAGTAAATCTAACTCTAAACATTTCTCTCATATTTTTTTTTTATCTATTTATGACAAGAGCAAATATTTTCACCATTAATTTACAAAAAAAAAAAAAAAAAAAAAAAAAAAAAACCTATAAAATTCAAAACACAAATACTCAAATGATAATAACTTTTGCAAATAAAATATTTAATCAAATTAATATTAAATCTATAATTAGTGAAAAAAAACTGTTTTTTGCCTATTAATAATCTTCAAATAACAAAAAAAAAAATAAAAAATAAAAAATAAAAATAAATAAATAAATAAATAAATATCCGAATACAATCGGAAGAAATATTTCTAACTATAATACATTTTCAAAAAATACATTTGAAGCAAATACTTTTCCGTGTAAATACAATGACCCCGCTCTAAAAAAATACATTAATAATGATCATGGGCATATAATCACTGGAAGTCTTAATATTGTGAATGATTTTACACTGAAAAAACTAATGGGTTATGGTACTAAATATAGACTTCCATCTAAATTTAATGTAAACTCTATTATACAACAGTTTACATATGATATAGATATTTTTATTTATAAAATTTCAATCTCATACAATAAACCTATTGAATATTTTAGTCAATGGAAAATACTAGTTATTGAAAAATTAACTAAAGCTTTAAAATATAATATTTCGGATTTGGTTACTTTTAACAGAAAGCACTTTTTCCAGCAAATTACTAATGATAGCAAATTATAGTAGTACGTGCAATATTGTGTACGCCATCTTAGCTCTAATCAACAGATATTTGATACAGCCCCTCATATTTTTGCTTCTTTTTGGGAACACGGATTTCAAGTTTATTCTATCGACGATAATTTTCAAAATTTTCAAGCTATGATTTTGAGACTTTCACAAAAGTTGCTGTATATACTTACCTAATACATTATGCATATTATATTTTGAGTACATTCGCGCATGCGCAGTGAAACATTTTTTCGTAAACCTGCTCATTTTTCATCCATTTTTTATGATTCATTAATTCTGATTGCAGAGTACTAGGTAGAGTGTTGTTTGTCATATTTTCTGAAAAGAACTTTTTTTATATTAAGAACTCTGTAAATTATAAGCAAAAAAATTGGCTAAATTTGGGACTGTTTTTATAAAAACTTTAATTCCTCTACGAGTATACACTTAATAATCTCGAGTTTGAACGCTTTTGCTGCATTAGTTTTTACAGGGTTATCCAAAAAATATTCTTTTTTTTTTCAATTTGTTGACAGTCCCCTATGAGGTTTCGGGAAAAATCTTCGCGGAAATATATGAACTATAATATACTCCTTACACACCTGCAGTTTCAGGTTAATTCCTCGTATATGTTTCAAGATATTTAACAAAACGTCTAAAATCGCAAGTGACCGGTCACCTTTGGCCATATAGTGTATTTCTTAATTTCCAGTAGATTATCCTCCTAATTTAGAATTAAAGAAAAACATCCTATCTAACAATACGATTCACATTTTAGATCTTAAAATTACACTAAAAGAAAACAAAACGATAACTGTTCTGTATCACAAACGTAAATAATTTAAATTCAAAGTTAATACATAATTTTGTATATCGTACTGTATACTCCTTAATCATTTATACAGAATATAGTGTTTATGTTCTTCTCATCTGATTAACAACAATATTAAAAAACTAATTTATGATGCATTAAATCATGGTTTTTCAAAAAAATGCATATATTCTTTAATATACAATTAGTACTTACATGATATTAAAAACTAAAATAACACATGCGTAAAGAAAATTATATAAAAAGTAATAAAATAGTAATAAAAAATTAAAAATGTATATCACAAACGCAAATAATTTAAATTCAAAGTTAATACATAATTCTGTATATCGTACTGTATACTCCTTAATCATTTATACAGAATATAGTGTTTATGTTCTCCTCATCTGATTAACAACAATATTAAAAAGTCCTTCCGGCCAGTGCCGGGAGGAAGAGGTAGCTTTCATAATCCTTATTTTAAAAAAGCCATCTTATATCATGCAAACACACGAAGCTCAATTTAGTGGAAACCGGATATAGGAGATTCAATACTAATTTTTATCAATATAATGAATGAGAATTTCGCGAAATTAGTCAGCTTTATCCAAGCATCTTTTCTTTAAAGTAACTTATATTTGGCTGCCAAATTTGGCAATTTCTTAAAGTACCTGTCATTTTAAAACAACATGGTGGATGAGGCTAACCAGTGAACTTGGTCGAGACCTTAGTAATTGCTGTGCACATGCTCACTCACATCGGAATCGGTTAATATATAGGAGTGCTGTCGCATGCAAAAAATAAGATTTTTCAAAATGTCACCCACAATAGAAATTGAAACTGCTATATCTGAGCCATTTTTTAAGGTAAAGACAAACAAAAAATGCTCCTGAATCCTTATATCAAGATCAAATACTTAAGAAAGAAACCTTTTTCAATTTCTAATTTTTTTTGCACCTCACTTTAAATATATATATATTTTTTAATTTAATGGCCGCCATTTTGAAGCAAGATGGCTGATAAATCTGGCCAGCGAACTTGGTCGAGGTGTTGATGTATACTATCCACATGCCTTCTTACATCGAAATAGGCGAATACGTGTGTTATCGCGCGACAAATACAAGATCGTTTCAAAATGTTAGCCATGCTAGAAATTCAAAGTGCTATAAATCAACCATTTTTTAAGATATAAACAAAAGAACAAATTTTCAGAAATAAAAACTGCTCCGGAATCTTTGTATCAAGGCCAAACACATAAAAAAAATCTTTTTCATTTTCCAATTTTTAATACCTCATTTTGAATTTTAAATTTAATTTTTTTTAAATGGCAACCCTTTTGAAACAAGATGGCGAATGAAGCTGGCCAACGAACTCGGTCGAGACATTGGTATGTACTATGTACAGACCAAGTTACATCCAAATAGGTTCATAAATACGCCTGTTATCGCGTGACAAATATCAGGTCGTTTTAAAATGTCAGCCACAAGAGAAATTCAAAACGCTATTACTCAGCCATTTTTTTTAGATATAGACGAAAGAAAAACTGTTCCAGAATCTTTGTATTAAGGTCAAACACATACAAAAAAAATCTTTTTCATTTTCCAATTTTTTGGTATCTCATTTAAATTTTTTTATTTTTTAATTTTTTTAAATGGCCGCCATTTTGAAACAAGATGGCGGATGAAGCTGGCCAACGAACTCGGTCGAGATATTAGTATGTACTATGTACACACCAAGGTACATCCAAGTCGGTCCATAAATACGCCTGTTATTACGTGAGAAAACTCAGGACGTTTCAAAATGTCAGCCACGCTAGAAATTCAAAATGCTATAACTCAGCCATTTCTTAAGATATAGAAGAAACAAAAACTGCTCCCGAATCTTTTTATCAAGGTCAAACACATAAGAAGAAAATATTTTTTCAATTTTCAATTTTTTGTACCACATTTCAAATTTAAATTTTTCTTAAAAATTTAAATGGCCGCCATTTTTAAACAAGATGGCGGGTGAAGCTGGCCAACGAACCCGGTCGAGACATTGGTATGTACTATGTATAAACGAAGTTACATCCAAATCGGTTCATAAATACGCCTTTTATCGCGTGACAAAATTCAGGACGCTTCAAAATTTCAGCCACGCTAGAAATTCAAAATGCTATAACTCTGCCATTTTTTTAAGATACAGACGAAACAAAAACTGCTCCGAAATCTTTGTATAAAGGTCAAATACATAAGAAAAAAATATTTTTCCATTTTCAATTTTTTGATACCACATTTCAAATTTAAAATTTTTAAAAACATTTTAAATGGCCGCCATTTTGAAACAAAATGGCGGATGAAGCTGGCCAACGAACTCGGTCGAGAGATTGGAATGTACTAGGTACACACCGAATTACATCCAAATCGGTTCATAAATACGCCTTTTATCGCGTGACAAAATTCAGGACGTTTCAAAATGTCAGCCACGCTAGAAATTCAAAATGCTATAACTCAGCCATTTTTTAAGATATAGACGAAACAAAAACTGCTCCGGAATCTTTGTATAAAGGTCAAATACATAAGGAAAAAAATATTTTTCCATTTTTAATTTTTTGGTACCATATTTCAAGTTTTAAATTTTTTTAAAAATTTTAAATGGCCGCCATTTTGAAACAAAACGGCGGATGAAGCTGGCCAACGAACTCGGTCGAGACATTGGTATGTACTATGTACACACCGAATTACATCGAAATCGGTTCATAATTACGGGAGTTACAGTGTGACATATGTCATATATATATATATATATCAATTTTGAACGGAGGGTAGTTTCGGGGTCTGGGGGTCATGATCAATGAAAATATACCAAAATTTTTTTAAATCGCTTTCCTCCGAACGGCTGCAATAGGTAGCTTTTTTTTGTAAAGAAAGCTACCTAAAAACTAATTTATGATGCATTAAATCATGGTTTTTCAAAAAAAATTTCATATATTCTTTAATATACAATTAGTACTTACATGATATTAAAAACTAAATTAAAACATGCGTAAAGAAAATTATATAAAAAATAATAAAATAGTAATAAAAAATAAAAAATGTAAAATAATAATAAAATTTATAATAGGACGGATAGGTGGGTAGATGTTAGAGTACGGCAGATGGTGGCGTTGTCTGGATAATACCCAATGGTTAATTAAAAAAAAAAAATGGAAGGGGGCATTTGATTTATTAACACGTTGCTAATATATATTTTATAATGGATGTTGATTCGATACTTTTACATCTATGTACAGTTATACTTATATATTTATTAATTCATATTAAATATTTTTATATTCATTGATATTTAATAATGTTAACGATTAACCCTCTCGCTGCGGAAAATGAGATTTCCTTGGAATGAATTTTTTCGTCTAATTATCCCTCCTTGATAATTCCCACCAGTTATTTTTTTATTGTAAATTTTGCCTTATTTAATCGGAGCATTTTCCCGATTAAATTAGACAAACATTTTTGTTTTGAATAACCGGTGACGAAAGAATAAAAATTCTTAAATAAACAATTTTTGAAGCTATTTTGATAAAACAATTAAGCAGCGAGAGGGTTAACTTGTATTTAAATTTTAGCCCACTGGGCACAATATCATATTAATTTCTAGTACAAAGCATACTATCTTAAATGAGAATAAAGTGCATGTTTTAATTATTAATTTTATTATTTATTCTACATTCTCCCCTTAAATTAGTTGTATTTAATTTTTAAGAGAGTTTGTAGACACATTAAATGTAATTAATTAATTTCAAAATTTAATTATTATTAATATCAATTCCTTAGCATCTTACTTTTAATCATTTTTTAAATTTATATTTAAATACAAATTAATTTAAGTGATGAAGCAATGATGTCACAGAAATTTAAATGCTGATATGTTATTGCTAGGTACATATATTTATGTGAAACATTAATTAATGAATCATCAATTGCACCATTTTACATATAAATTTTATTTAGTACATCAATTATTCATTTTTCTAATATAATTTTATAAATATTTTAACATATTTTTAATTATTATTTAATTATCATTTATATGTCTCTAAACCAGTGGTTCCCAACGTGGGGCGTACGCCCCACAGGGGGGCAATTTGAGAATTCTGCGAAATTTGGACATTCGCTCTTACGATCATGAAATAATATGCTATTTCTTTAATTTTTTATATTTTTCATTTTAAATGAGTGAATGCAAAAGTAATAAATAAATTTAAAATAATTTAACTATATGAATTTCCTGGTTTGAAATATTTTTAATTTTAATTCTTTCAAATTGACTCATTACAATAAAAAGTCAAGGCGCTATCGACAGACACATCACATTTGATCAACCAGTTAAAACGCATCTTATTAGAGATGTTTATGTTAGGATTCCAGAGTGAATATCTTAATTTGAGCTGATAGTCAGTGATAGAATATTTTTAGCAGTTCTGGAAAAGAATTATTGTCACAATTCAGAAGGAACGCCCCGTCATTCCCGGCGTGTCCGTTTTCTGACTGCATGTATATGTTCCCTGACTTATTCGGCAGTTTTCTGTGAAGTAATTTAGATTGATTTGCGTTTCGATTTATATACCAACTATAGAAACTTTATTTGAATATTTTTCTTTTTTTTTTTTTGAATTTATTTATAAAATCCGAGTTTTTGGATAACAATTTATCTGAAATGGCATACCAGTTTACAGTTGTCGATAAATGCCCTGTTTTTTTATACATTAATATATTGCTTATAATAAAAATAATTACCTAAAAAGTTTATTTCTTTTAATAAGTTATTCTCGCATTTATTTCTTTCAGTCATAAATCCTATGGTTAAAATGAGTGGTTGAACCAAGAAAAAAGTTCGTCAGTATTCAGATGAATATTTCAAATTTGGTTTTATACCGGCTAAACATGATGAAAGATCTCCATTCTGTCTTTTATGCAATCAATGCTTAACAAACGAATCTATGAAACGAGGTCGTCTTGAAGGGCATAAGAAGGCAAAACATAGTGAGTATGTAAACATAGATTTAAGTTATTTTAAAACTTTAAAGGACAAGTTTGAAAAAAGATCAACGTAGCAGTTTGGGCTCTATTCTATTCCCAAACTGCTACTGCCAAATGTACTGTTAAGGCTAGCTATAAAATAGCTTTACTGATTGCTAAATCTGGAAAAAATCACACTATCGGAGAGGATTCGATTAAACCATCAATATTAATATTCCTTAAAACAGTTCTCGGAAAAGATGACAAAGATGTGAAAGCCATGTCACTCAGTAACAACACTGTTAGTAGAAGAATTGATGAAATGAGTGACGACATTGAAAAACAACTTGTTGAAAAGTTGAAGTCAAGACATTTCTCAATTCAAATGGATGAATCCACACTGAGAGATGGTGAAGAAGTATTGTTAACATATGTCAGATAAATTGATACAGATGAATTTTCTGAAGAAATGCTTTTCTGTAAATCATTAGAGACATACACTACTGCCTCCGACATTTTTAATATATTGAAAAGTTACTTAGATAGAAATAGTATACCAATGGCAAATATAACATCATGTGCATCAGATGGTGCTCCAGTTATGATGGGGAAAAAAAGCTGGATGTTTAACATTAATGAAAGATGAGAATCCAGAAATGCTAATTGTGGATTGCGTAATTCATAGAAAGAGTTTGGTGTCCAAAAATATTTCATTTGTTCTAAATAATGTGTTAAAATCAGTTACAAAATGTATTAACTCCATAAAATTCAACGCAAAATGTGATCGTCTTTTCAAGCAGTTTTGTGAAGACCAAAGTTCAGACCACGGTCGGCTTTTACTTCACACTGATGTGAGATGGCTGTCAAAGGGGAATTGCTTAAAAAGATACATGGAGTTGTTTGATGTTCTTGGTGAATTTTTAAGTGACAAACCTGACATGAAGCACCTACAAACCGTTGATGGTAAAACATTTGTTAGTTATTTAGCAGATATCTTTGAAAAATGGAATACCTTGAATAAACAACAGCAAGGAAAAAACAAAACACTTGTTGATGCAAAGGCAAAAGTATTTGGTTTTATTGCGTCCATTGAAGTACGGCAAAAACATATTTCTGAGAGAAAGTTTGACTTATTTTACTGGTTAAAAAAATGCGAAGAAACAGATTCTGCTGTTACTGTCATTGTCAATCATCTGAAAATGTTGGCGTCTGATATGAATGATAGATTTTCTGATTTAAAGCAAACGGATTTTCCATCGTGGGTCATGCAGCCAATGTTAGTTGACTTATCGTCTGATAAGTAAGTTCAATAAGTTATCAAGAAGAAATCGCTGAAATTCAAAACGATGAGTCAGTTAAAACCTTATTCAGTATAAAAGGAACTATGGCATGGCTTTGTGATGAGAGAGAAACTAAGTGTCCGAATTTAACAAAATTAGCAAGAAAAATATTGTTGACATTCCAATCTTCGTACTTAGCTGAATGTGGTTTTAGTGCAGTAAGTGATTTGTTACCGAAGAAAAGAAATCGACTGGACATCACTAAACGAGGGGACTTGAGATTAAAATTGACAAATCTAGTACCTGATATACAATCTCTCTGCAGCCAACATGAAGCACGAGGATGTCGTTATTATTATTATTAATGATTTCTTCCTGAATACTTTTCTTTCTTTATGCTCTTTTTTATGACCTTTTTTCTATCTGTTTAAGTTTTTTATTGCATTTTTTAAACGTCTTATTGGATTTTAAGGGAATAACACTTCACTTTTTATGTAATAAGAATTATTTGTCACAGAGAGGGGAGGGGGGGGGGCATGAGGGTTTTAGAGATGATTTGGTGGGGCATGTCCCAAAAAAGGTTGGGAAACACTGGTCTAAACAGTATTTGCTTTAAAACTTAATCCATTAATAGTTATAATTAGTTTTTAATATATAATAGTTTTAATTTACTAATAATTCAATAGATGGCAGTACCTCACTGATTCATTGGAATACATGGTGGAATTCAATTCTAAATTATCTATTGAGGGAGCTACTTATATATGTTGAGGAATTTGCTTGACTATACTGTACATTATTACTTCTTGGTCCATAGTCCGTCATCATTTAAAATTTTGTTTGGCAACATGTGCTAATAATCTCCAATACTTTTTTTATGCTGCCTCATGCTTAGACAGAATGGCTTTCAATTTGGTAATTTGTTGTTTTTTTCTTTTGTCATTTTAATCTTGTTTTATATTAAACTTATATCTTCAATAATGTATTTCTCTATTTTATGGGTGTGGTTATCACAAATTCATATTCTTTAGCTATTTTAAGGCAAATATGAAGATGAAACCACACACTTTATTTGTTGAACTGTACGCTAGGGTGGGTCGAAAAAACCGAAATTTTTATAATTGAAATGTAATAGCGCGGAAAAGTTGCCTTTTGTAATACAGAATAAATTTCTAAAATATTACATCGATCGGTTAATATCTTTTACCGCCGCAAGGGGGCCAAAGTTTCAAAAAATCGCAAAAACGTGTTTTTTTTATCATTTTCTTAAAATTATCCAAACATACCAATACAATTTTTAATAGAACGCAATAGCTACATGAAGATATGAGAAATGTCCCGGTAAATGTTCATTATGATGAAATCATATCTTTATTTGCCGCAAAAGACCACATTTTTTGTAAAAATTTCAAAAATTTCAATTTTTCATTTTTTTTTTCTAAATTTTTATAATTTCTATAATATGTCTAGAAATAAATAATTTTACTTTATATCTATTAATATATCATAATTTTTTATAACTATTTGTAATAGACTTGAAAATAAAGTTAATCATTCATTTTTCTTGACGATCACTTCATCTACTGATGTTTTACTTCATAACAGCCAATTCATGCCACAAAAATTATATAAAATGAGCAAAATGTTTTAGTATTTTATTAATTAAAATATTGAGATGTTTAACCGAAACGGGTTAAATAAACTTAAAATGAAGAAGAATTTAATGTAAATGAATTTTATAATATAACTTGCTTTCAGATGAAGCCATTATTTCTCGAAAGGCCCAAACTGATCAGATGTGATCCTCCCTCTGTTCTAGTAAACAAACTTTATCAGTGCTTCAATGAATAATTTCACGCATCTTTCTAGTGATTGAGTGGGACAAGGAAAGTTATAATAGCTGGTATCTTTAATAGAACATTTTAAACTCACCAGCGTTTTTAGTCGATAAAGAAACCATAACAGGTGGTTCCGTTAGTTTTCAGTTTTGTCAGTAGACTAAAGCCATACAATTTTAAGCTTCAGTGTTGAAGTGTGCTCTGATGAAGTGACGGATGGCACTATTCTAGTCCACAGAACTTCGTGCTTTTGCAATTTTCTTCATGGCTGGGGCCCTGATGTTCTCCTCTTCATATGCTATCATTCCAAAGAGGCTATTTGTATGATTTGCGAAATAGTCATTTCGTGAAAATACAGGAACTATAATCTTTCATAGATTATCTGTCAAGTAACGTAAGTTACTAACTATAGTGGACAGATTCTGGAAAACATGAGTGATTCATTTTAATTGTGAACCAGCTGATGCAGTACATTTTCAGGATGTACTCAAAGAGTATGACAAGTTAAGAAGAGGGTTTCTTTGTTCCAACGTAGAGTCTCAAAATTCGAATAGCAGTAATGATCCACCTTGCGTGAAATATTTGTCCAGGGACTCAGCAAAAAAGATCAATTGTATACACGCGTGTTGAAAGAGCTTGCAATATTTCAGACATATACTTCTGGTCAGTTGACAAATCATCTTTATCAACAGCTAGGTGATCAGATTAAATTGGCTTAAATTTTGCAATTGGTAATAATTCGCAAATCGCAAGAGATCAACCAATTGGGCCACGATATTATAGAGAACCTGTTTTTTGTCATCAAGATGTTTGAAAAGATGTCTCAGTGGAAGCTCATTGAAGTGAGGTCAAGAAAGCCAATAAAGTGGTTTTTTAAAAGTTCGTTCTCAACTAATCCTACTATAACACCTCCTTTGCATCCTGTTTTGAAGACAGTTCCGCAAAATTCAACTGCAATTATTATTCCACTCGGGATTTCATTTTTCTTCAAAAAATCTATAATGTCATTGCAGAAGTCGCCTTGCCAGACGATGGGGTCAAATGACGAAAATAATTCAGACCTGGTTCTAGTACAAAGAGATATGTTCCTCCTTGACTTCTCAAAGATGAAACATTGCCACCTCTTTAACCTGGCAGATATTTCTATCTTTAGGGCCATCAAAGTATAGAGTAAAAGGAGTACATTACAAAAAAAAAAAAAAAAAAAAAAAAACGATCAAAGTGAAACGTGGCCCTCTAGCAGCGAGAAATTAATTTTACGTGCAGGCAGCTGCAGGTGTTTCTATCATTGAGCAATTTTTTTTTATAGAATTACAGTGATCATGGTTAACAATGTGCATGAAATTAACAACATAAAATGCCTTTCCCAGCCTATTAGAAATGTAAAAAATCTGAAAACATTACAAAAGTTAAGAAAATTGAAAAAATGAAAAACTTTAATTTTTAACATTTTTTAGAAATTTTGGCCCTGTTGTGGCGGTAAAAGCAACGATGTCGCAAAAATGAAATGTTAATGTTACATTACTAATGTCGTGGCGTGGCTATTGCGTTCTATTAGAAATTGAATAAGTATGTTTGGATAATTTAAAAAAAAATTGCTAAAAGTATGTTTTTTGCGATTTTTTTGAAATTTGGACCCCTTGCGGCGGTAAAAGATATTAACCAATCGGTGTAATATTTTACGTATTTTATCTTTTTTACAAAAGGCAACTTTTCTGCGCTATTACGTTTCGATTATAAATATTTCGGTTTTTTCGACCCACCCTACTGTACGCGTTTGGAACATGACGATTCTGTTTAAGGTTTTACAAATTTCCATTATGCATTTTCTGCTCTTTTTTACTATGATTTTAAAATCTGTGTTAAGGAGTTAATCTATTATTGTCAATGAATTAATTTCATTGTATTTATAAATTCACATTTTTTGCAGGTAATTGGTAATTTTTTTTAATGGTTATATATACATGTGTTTGCGTATGCATATACAGGGTGATTCATAAAGATAGAAACAATAGACTATTTCCTTAAATATTGTACATACTTTCAATTGCAAAATTTCATAAAAAAGGTGCAAAATTTGGCGAGATAAGGGGTATGTACTTGAGAGAATACGAAAACTAAATTTTTATACGGCCCACGAAGGGTAAAATTTCTAATTAGGAAAATCTTCCTTATCCATTCCTAAATTAAATACAAGAAATTCTATCTTCATATCTGCAAAACTCACAGGGATATTCCCGTTTAAATAATTTGTCAGGTTTTAAGGGATTAGACACAAATTAAAATGCGTGTAATTCAAGAAACAATGTTACATGAAACAAATTAGGGGAAAACAAATAAATGGAAACAACAAACAGAAAGTAATTATTTTTTCAAATTTGCCGAAGCAAAATTAATCTAAAATAATTAGAAAAAAAACATGTTCTAAGTTTGCATCTTTTTAAAAACAATTCTTGACTAAAAACAATTCTTGAAGATGAGAAACAGTGAAAAATAATACAATCACCCAGAAAAACGCATTTAAAGTTTTAGCAAAGATTGCCTCTTAATAGAATATTTAAATATTTTTTTTTTTAAATTACAGGTGTGTAAGTAACTCCTTCCTGTAGCTTAAATTTCCGATTCAGTTTAACTTTTGCCCTTTCCACCTTCTTTATGTACTATTTAAATATCCGTCAGTTGATTTAAATTAAGGCTTTTTCTAACATGCTGATTAAGATTATTTTCATAATTTTAGCCCTCACAATTTCAGGTTTTATATCGTCCCGGCGAGGCCGTTAAAAAAGTCTGTATTCTGGTCCCTCACCTTACTTTATGGGGAAGGTTTGACCGAGCTGTGTTGGGCCAAACGTATTTTTTCATACCGAACCAATGTACGGGACTGGCTTCCTTCTTTCTAGGTCTGCACCGGACGAAATTTTTATTCCCGTCCTCAACACAACTCTCTCAGCCCAAAATCTTTTACAAAAAATGCATATATTTTTAAATCGCCATTATTTTACAATTAAACTTTGAAATTTATTTTTTAAAGGATACTAGATTTAAAGGGAAAAAAATAAAATGCACTAAAAGCAGTGAAAAAGAACCTGCCTATGAACGAATCCTGTCTTAAACGGAAAAATGTCCTGATCCATGCAAAATGAATATAATAATACCCGAGAAAAGAATAGACTACATTTACACATCGTAAGAAAAGAACATGCTGATAACGCATTTTTTCTTTCCTATGCGATTCCGTCTTAGAAGACTATACTGTATAGTATTTTTCAAAGTCTCCAATACATGGAATATGGATTAACGATATTAAATGATAAGTGAAATATTTACATACAATAGAGATTCATTTGAAAATTATATCACAGTGTTTTGCGCTTCTTTAAAAATGAAGATTATAAACATGAAAAAAGAAAAGCTATATATGATAAATATTTCTGGTCAAAACTCTTCCATACGAAACAATTTTTAACCATATCGACGTAAAAAACTGTGTTCTGTAGAAATTCATTCAGTCCGGGCGGGCTCCGGCTGAGATTTTAAGTTTTTTTACCGGCCGGGCCGAACTTTTTTTCTATGTCTGGGGTCGGGAACGGGCCTGAATATTTCGACCCGTGCAGACCTCTAGCATATTTTGAAAGCAGGTTTAACTTAAAATATATACGCTGCTATTTTATGTCCAAAGGAGAGGCACTGTTTTTAATCGACTTTTAATAACGCACAATTTGTGGATGATCGCTATCTTGCAGTCAAAATGAGTCAATAACTCGCCACTCAGAGAATGGTGTAAGTCACGAATTTTGGATTTTAATATCTATTCGAGTTTTGCAGATATCGAGATGATTTTTTGTGTTTAATTCAGGAATGGATAAGGAAAATTTTCCTAATTGGAAATTTTACACTACGAGGTCCATATAAAAGTTTAGTTTTTGTAATTTCTCAAATATATCCCCCCCCCCCAATTGAGTTGTAACTTATGTCATTAAATTTTACACTTTTTTATGAAACCTTACAATTGGAGGGGGCAATTGTTGTGTATTTCTCATTTTTATTGTATTTCGGAAATATGTAGAACAAAATCAATCAAAAATAAATTTGTTTTTAAAATATATAATTAGGATTCTGAGAGATAGTCCAGTTTGCACTATTTTACATAACAGCTCTTACATTTGACTAGCACATTCAACACATTCAACCAGCGACATTTTTCTACTCTTTTTTTATTTCCAATAGGGTTGGCACTTCAAGGGTTCTCCTGTTTGTTAAGCTTGACATTTAAGACGTTTTTTCGCAAAAGAAAATTTTTTTCGATTTTTTGGTACTTTCAGCGTTTTCCTTTTTAGTCCTCATTTTTTTTCTTCAGATTTTCAGACATTTATACCAAAATGAATAAAAAACTATTCTATATAGTTTATATAATGAAAGGACATTTCGGGAAAGAACATTGCATTTTAATATTTTTAAGAAGCGTCTGCATCTATATCAGTTCTTCATATTCAGATTGTCAAGAGAGTATTTCTATTACATTTTTCTGAAATTGGAGCCGGTGATCATTACCATTCGAATAAATGGAATAAATCTAGCACAAAACTTAGTGAATACCTAAGTGAACCCAATAAAATCAAAACAAAGTATCAAATGAACTTCTGGCAATCCTTTGTAACAAATGATATGATGTTTTCGTTGCATATTTAATTTTCCTCATTTGTAAGTTATATTTTGAGTAATATATAGCGAAGATTTTTTCAAATCAATCCACAACATTTATTTAGACTTATTTGTTTGATTGTGTAAGTGAATACAGAAATGCACTGTTCAAAACAATTAAAGGAATGTTAATTGTTACATTCTTGTTACATTGTTCCATGGCTGCGGATGAAGAGGGGCCGCCGCGGTGAGCGGCCCATCTTCGTCCGCAGCCCTTTATTCTTCTACTCTAGTCCGACTCTTTTGCGGAAGCAAGGTTCATAGGTTCTCAGCCACGTCCCGAGTAAAAGACATTCTAACGAAAGCAAGGTTGAAAGGAAGGTTGAATTGGTGTCAGGGGGCAAAATTTAAGGAATTAAATTAATAGCCTATTGTTTCGATCTTCATGAATCACCATGTATATACACCCTAACGAAAGCAAGGTTGAAAAAAAAATTAACCGGACAAATTTAAAAGGGAAATAACACACATTTAAGACACTGAAAACAGGGAAGGGACGGCTCGGGGCGATGAAGCCACCGAACGACTCCTGCTGCTTCTAGCTCATTATTAGTCTCGGTCGGCGGTTGGTGGTGGGCGGCCTCTCTTCCTCCGCAGTCCTTTATTCTTTCACTTATCCCGACTCTTTTGCGGAAGCAAGGTTCATAGGTCCCCAGCCACGTCCCGAGTAAAAGACACTCTAGCGAAAGCAACGTTGAAAAAAAATCAAAAATAAATGCCGGACAAATTTAAGAGTGAAATTTTACAAATTAAAGACACCGAAAAGCGGGAAGGGAGGGCTTCGGGCGATGAAGCTACCGAAAGACTTCTGCTGCTTCTAGCTTATTATTAGTCTTATATAAAACAATAGTATAAGAATTTTTTTTTGCAGAAAATGGAAGACGAGAGTGAAAATACTTAATTATCTCACTTTCAAACTTCGGAGAATGCCAAGTTTGAGTTTGAGACAAAATTGACGCTTTAGCGGCACCAAAAAAAATTTGGCTTTCAACTTACTGAAGGACAAAGCGGAAAAAAATGATCGACATTCAGCAAGTGCTTTGATTTGACGAGTGAAATGTCTCAACGAAGTAATCAAACCGAATCAAAAGCTTATAGAGTTGTAGGTCGATTAACGGGGCGAAGCACATGCCGAAGTAGCAGAAGCTACTGGAGTTTCACAAAGTGTGATTTACAGGATCTGGAATCGATTTCGAAGACTGAAAATGTAAGCCGAAGACCAGGGTAAGGTCTTAGACATGCAACAACGTCCAATGAAGATCGATATTTAACGCTAACGGCTCGGAGCCAGCGAAATATGAAGCCCACTCTTCTTCAACAATACCTTCGCTCGGCTACTGGCCCCACAGATTCGACTCAAACTGGTCGAAACCGGCTCCACGCTGTAGGTCCGTATGATCGCAGACCAATGGTATGTGTTACGTTAATAGCAGGGCACCGTGGCGCCCGCAGGGAGGGGCAGCAGAGCATGTGAACTGGAGGGGAAACGAATGGCGTAATATAATTTTTTCTGACGAGTCCCGTTTTTCTGTTCATCATGATAATAGGCGTTCCCTTCTGAGATTTTAAACAGAAGGGAACGTAGCCCCAGAAACTATCCTGCGTTCGTACAAGGAAGCGTCAGATTTAGCGGTGGGGGAGTGATGGTCTATGCTGGCACCTCCATTGATGGGCGTACCCACTTTCACATAATTGGAAATGGCGATCAGACCGGTCAGCGATATAGGAATGTGATCCTCAGACATATTGTTGTCCCTTACGCTGCAGCAATTGGAGATGACTACCTGTTAATTGGCAACAAGTGCAGGTCAGATCGTGCTCAGTTGGTGGATAATTTCCTTTTCGAGGAAGGAATCATAGTATTGGAAAGAGCAGCGTGTTCTCCGGACACGATCCCAATAGAGCATGTTTGGGACATTCTAGGCAGACGAGTTGCTGGCCATCTACCAATCCCACAAACTCTCCAAGAACTTGAAAGAGCTCTTCTGCGGGAGTGAGCAGAATACCCCAGCTCCTCATGAATGGCCTCATTGACTCCATGTCTTAAAGGCGTTCAAGGTTGCTGGCCGTCCGGGGAAATCATGCCCCTCTACTAAAAACGATTTTCTTTGAAAGGATCACCTTTGATTATTCTTTTTTTTCTCATATGTACAAATTTTGTTTTTTTCCTTTTGTAACCAAATGCTCAATAAAATGCCTTTTTTCTGCCAAACATGCGAAATGTTTTTCTCATAACGCCTAATCCGTCTGTCGATCATGTATCATTCCTCTAAACAATTCCCCAACGGCAAGATCCATCCACAACCTCAATATCCTTTAATTGTTTTGAGCAGTGTACAAAATTAAAATTACTTTTAAAATAAAAATTTTATATTTGAAAGATTATTTAGTTTGTACAAGGCGTGTTTTTACGTCCCATTTTGATGGCAAAAAGCGCAAAGCCATTTTTAACAATTTTATTCTTATATGAAAACCTAGACCTTAATCTACTTTCAGTATAACTTCCGTCTATATTAACACTTAACGGTCGAAGTATTCCTACCAGGCACAGTCATCTCTTATACGAATTTATTCGGTTGGCACCAATTTTTTTTTTTTTAAGAAACATTTTTACTTGCCTTCTGACAACATGTGCAAAAGAAATTTACTAAAAAATGTACTTTTAAAATATAGTGGTGCGAATAGCATATAAAAATAGAATCATATACATAAAGCTTGGGCTGATATTTGCCGACACTAGACCTCAAAGGGTTTATGCACTTATCGTATCGTACGACCAGCTTTTGTATCCCATTCTCTTAGAAATCTGCCGCCTGCTATTCTGAACAACGCACCACCGCCGTTTTGACGTCGTAAATCGTCGTTATAGCACAAAACGAAAAGGTGCTTATTATAGTACAAGAATAAAAATTAGTCATTTGGCGCTAGGTCAGGGTTATACGGAGGGCGATGAAGTTATTCCCAACCATATGACACGATAAGATCTTGCGTTTTATGAGCCGTGAATGGACGAATATTGTCATGAAGCAAAACTATCCCTCTACAGAGCATGCCATGCGTTTGTGTTTTGTATTGCTTAATGCAGTTTACAATTATGACGACGCTATAAACGTTGGTGATCCTGTGGTTAGCACAGCAGGCGGCATATGTCTACAAGGACTGGATACAAAAGCTGGTCGTACTACAGGATAAATTGCTTAATATAGGCGGGAATTATGTTGAAACGTCGATTAAGGTCCAGGTTTTCATTTAAAAATAAAATTGTTAAAAAAGGCCTTGTGTGTTATTATTTTATCAAAACGGTACTTAATTTTAAAAAAAAACGCCTCGCATTATTATAAAACTCCAGTTACATTTCTTATCATATTCTATTCAGGCATTCAGTTAGACATGAATTAATAAAATATCTGTTCTGTATATTTTCCAGATGGAAAGACTTTTCAGGAAAACAAAGTACAGTTTAATAAAGCATGCATAATATTATTTTGCAAATAAGACGGAATTAAATAAATACGACTGAACAATTTTAAAAGTAACGAAAAATTACGTGCACTTATCAGAAAAAAAAAAAAAACAATCAAATGAACTCTCGTCTAACTCACAGAAGAAAGATTTATTTTATTATAGCAAATGATATGTTGTTCCCATTTTTGGTTTATTTTTCCCATCTTTGCGTTATCTTTATACTAATATATAGCGAAGCTTTATCTAAATAAATTCATTCTATTTACTACGTCTTTCTTATTTTTATTGAGTAGGTGAATATTGAAGTAAACTAATCCAAATTAGATTTACATTAAAACAATAACTGGGTTTCTGAGAGAGTATCAAGTTTGTTATATTTTATATAACTGCTTTTACATTTATTTTTAGACTCTTTTCAGATATCTATATCAGTGAGGAAAAATCTAGATATTATATTTTCTGGAGGAACGAAATTTCCCGGAAAACAAAATACAGTTTAATGTTATTAAAAAGCATATTTATCTACACTTGTATTCCGTACTCAGATTATAAGAAAAGCATTTGTAGGATTTTTTTCGCAAATTGAAAATGATCATACCTGTAGAATAAATATGATAGAAACATTAAAATATTAACAGAATCCCTACATGACCCTACCTAGGAAAAAATGTATGAAATGAATTTTATTCTGACTTATTTTTTACAAATTCTTCTTTTATTATATCAATCGAGATATTTTTGTTGCTGTATATTTATATTTCGTCATCTTTTAAATAATACATAGCAATGATTTATATAAGTCAATTTACATCATTTAATGCGCATACCTTACTCTAATCGTGTTCACGAAGTTTATAGAAGAACACACTGAAACAAAAAACAAATTTTCGTTCATCTAAGAAATTTTTACATACTTTCATACTTTTTTACCTAGGAAAAAATGTATGAAATCAATTTTATTCAGACTTATTTTTTACAAATTCTTCTTTTATTATATCAATCGAGATATTTTTTTGCTGTATATTTATATTTCGTCATCTTTTAAATAATACATAGCAATGATTTATATAACTCAATTTACATCATTTAGTGCGCATACCTTACTCTAATCGTGTTTACGAAGTTTATAGAAGTACACACTGAAACAAAAAACAAATTTTCGTTTATCTAAGAAATTTTTACATACTTTCATACTTTTTTACCTAGGAAAAAATGTATGAAAAGAATTTTATTCTGACTTTTTTTCTCTATATTTTTCTTCTATATTTAATATCTAAGAAATTTTTACATAACCAAGCCCTAATATATACTATAACCTCTTCCTATGATTTCCTATGATTCCGAAAATCGTTCTTTATCATTAGGAACATAGTAAACTAATATGTTTTTGAGATTTAAATAATCATTTATAAAAGCAATGTTTCTTTTGGTACCACTGATTTTTCGAATCTCTCCGAGTAGTTTTTATCGTGTATTAAAACTAGAACCGCCGGAAATTTTACTCAAGTGTTATAAAATTATTTTACACCAGAATTTTTATTTAAAATTATTTAACTAATTTACTTAAATTATTTCTCCGTGGTACATATTTAAATTATTTTAGAAAAAAAATTCTGATTCGAATCGAAATATTTCCCTTTTTAACGGTCAAAATGACCGCTGTGGCCGTTCTAGTGTTAATCAATTTTCTTAAACCAGAATATCGGTTTTTAGGATGCTATTAATACTCAGTTAAACATTTTCAGCTGCATAATTAAATTTATAGATACGATGGTAAAAAAATAGTAGGAATTTTAATGTTAATGTTAACTATATTAATTTACCGTTTTGGTCCGTAAATTATGTTTTTAGAACATGAAAATGTTTTATTTAATATTGATAGCATCCGAAAAACCTCTATTTCGGGTTGAGAACACATATTAAGAGACTAAAAACTACTCGTAAACTTTTCCAAAAATCCATGACAACAACAGAAACTTTTGTTTTTAAAAATGCGTCAGTAAATCTTGAAAATATATCAGTTTCTGAGGTCTCTAAAGATAAAAACAATTTTCGGAATTGTGGGAAACTTGGAAGAGGTTATACTCATTGGAAGAGCATATTTCAGTTCCTTTGCATGTTATATTTACTTGATTAATAAACTTCTTGATTTTAGATTAAGGAATCGAAATTAATTTTTTGTAGAACTAGGATTCTGAGAAACCATCAAACTTACTGTTTTACGTAATTAAAGTTACATTTATTTTTAGAGTGTTTTCCGACTTATCATTGCAGAAAAAATATAGCCATTATTATCATTTTTTCGAATTTAAGGACGTTTTTGGAAAACCCAATATAGTTTATTATCGTTAAAAAGTATTTTTTTTTATGCACATGCCCTTCATACTGAGATTTGAATAAGAGAATTTCAAAGATTCCCCCCCCCCCCCCAAATGATACCTCTTGAATAAATACGATAAAAATAGTGAGAAATTAAGGTAATAATTTTTTGCACTTAACAGGAAAAACAAATCGGAAATTATACGTCAAACTTGGCAAATGAGGTGCGTTCGTACTATAACTAGTTTTATAAATATTCAAATATTGGTGCAAAAGTTATCAATAATTGGATTAATATCTCTTATGCTAAAATGTATAAATGCAAAATTTATTGCCATTATATAGATTAAATATTAATGATGTGAATTATCACACTGCTAACAAAGCGTAAACCAACTTAGTGAAAAATGTCCAAGCCGGGAATCGAACCCGGGTCCCTGGAATTGATCTCCAGTGCTCTACCACTAAACCACAAGGACGATGTCCAGCTTGGCGTTTCTCACTTATATAAGTCGGTAAGGCTGCTACCGCAGCACAAGATGGAGAAGTCTTCATGAGCACACATTCTAGCGGCGTAACATGAGACGCAAATAAACCCAGCATCAGTGAATATACAATTTTTAATTAACTTTTTCAACTACATTTCAGGAGTTCAGCAGTGAAATTACCCTTGAAATTATTGAATATTAATGATGTGAATTATCACTCTGCTAACAAAGCGTAAACCAACTTAGTGAAAAATGTCCAAGCCGGGAATCGAACCTGGGTCCCTGGATCCAGGGAAAAAGTTAATTATATAGATTAAATTCAGTAAAATTGAAGTAATAGGACACCATCTTAACCCTTTCAAGGACGGTGGCTAGACGCTCTAGCCACCTAATTTTAATTCCAAAACTGACAAATGGCACCGAGAATATTTTAATAAATTTTTGCTTTTGTAATGAAAGTGCAAATTAGCGGGTTCTTATTTTACAAGAAATTCGTTTGACTATTCTGGTGCCAGTCAATTATTTCATCAGTTTACGAACAGAATTCTTCTGCCCCTGAAAGGGTTAAATAGAACGTAATCCTTACGCATAGGTGCCAACCTCAAACTAATCTTCCGTAATACGTACGTTAATTTGACCCTAGTTTAATGCGTTTCGAACCAGATTCTTTTTTCAAGAAATTAAATTAAATACGTTACACGTAGAAACAATGAATTAAATAAATAAAGATACATGAAATAAATTTTCTGGTTCGAAAGTGGTTAACCTGTGTTAAATTACTCCAGATATTACGGAAGATTAGTGGCATGTTGGCAGCTATGTCTTACGGCAATCTTTATCTATCATGGGATATCACTGAATTAATTACGTATGGTAGCATTTAATAGTATGAAGATAACTTTATGAATATCTTTTAAAGTTTTTATTCGATTTTCATAAAACTCGAAATAACGCGACAAAATTCTGCAACGATTATATATATTAAATTTCAAATCATCCGGTTGTAAATTTTTGAGCTGTTATACGCGGACAGACGGACGGACCCGACGACGACTATGTGTCGACTACGTATTTATATAATTACAAACGCACGTGATAAGTGTATCAAATGAGCTTCCTTCCTATTCATTTCGAGCAATGACTTCTTTCATTATAATAAATGAGATATAATTTCTCTATGCATATTTAATTTTCCTTATCTAAAAGGTTATTTTTTGTATTTTAGATAGCGATGATATATCTAAATCCATTTATTGTGTTTTGATTGCGTAAGTGAATATAGAAGTACGTAAATCAATCAAAGTTATATATACTTTGAAATTTAAACCTTATTTCTCAAAGATTGTCAGGATTGTATTAATTTTATATAACTGATGTTACATTATTTTCATACTCTATTCAGGCATTCAACTAGACATGGGCGAGAAACAACCGATTTTTATATTTTCCCAATGTAAAAACTTTCCGGGAAAAACAATACACTGTAAACTGAAATGTCTGAAATTCAGACATTTAAGTGTCTGAAACGCAGTGTTCAATTTTAAGACGTTTTAAAATGTCTTAAATTTTTCAGACACTTCTTACGTCTGAATTTCAGACACTTCAAATGTCTTAATTGCGGCCATCTTTGAACCACCCCCCTTTTTTTTTGGCCAATATGAAGCCATCTTTGACCACTTTTCTTTCTAAGCCATATACGCAGCCATGTTTGACCACATTGAATCATTTTTTATAAATGGGAATACTTTGTTACCATAAAGCAGAGCTGATTGCAGCCTGGGAAAAATGGGGTGCTTATCTACCCCCTGATTTTAGGGTACCCCAAATTGGATATGAAATTTTCATAAAGCTGATATTTTAAATCAGTTTTGACCTTATGAGGATTGTAATCAGTATTTTGTAGTTTTAGAATAGGATAATTATATGTATATATATATAAATATGTATTTATGTGACATATATGCCCTACGGCATCAAAAATGTTTATTACTTTTAGTGAACTTCAGATTAATTCTAGTCCGAAGACCTAGTATTCCTTCGCCACCTTCCCCCACTGCCTTCGTATACTGTTACAAAAAAAAAAAAAAAAAAAAAAAAAAAAAAGCCTATTCGATGCCGTCAATTAATATCTGGATAAATATATCATTTTATTTAACCTAATCATGTTCTAAAAGTACAAAATATTTATTAAAATAAGTATAAGATCAAAACAAATTTAAAATGTCAGCTTTATGGAAATTTCATACAGAATTTAGGGGCCCGTAAAGCTAAAGGCCCATAGAAACAGCCTAGTTTGCCCATGCTGTAATCAGCTCCGCTTTATGGTAACAAATTATTCCCATTTATAAAAAAGAATTCACTCATTCAGAAAGAATTCCATTCCTGCTTTGTACTTCAATTTTTTCCTATTTAACCCTCCGTCTACCAGACGGGTCCATTGGACCCGACAGGTACATACAAAATATTCATTCAAACCAGAAATTTCTTTAAAATAAACTAAGTATATAAACCAGACAAAAATAAGGTAAATAAATAAGTTAAATAGTTTTAAATAAAAATTCTGGTGTAGAACGTTTTATTAAAACTTGAATAAAATTCCCGGTAGATCTAGGGTTAAATAACATATTCCCAGTGCAATTCCCAATTTAAGCATTTTTTGCATTTTTATTTCCGTGTTAAATAAAATCTAATACTAGATTCCCCAAAATTTGCAGTATATGAGAACCCAATATTTAAAAAAAAAAAATGAGTATGAAACTCTTCATTTAAAAAGTAAATTCGATTTTTTTTTTTTTTTTTTTTTTTTTAAGAGGGGTTTATTTACCATAAGAAAAGTTGAGAATTTAATTATAAAATATTCAGAATTTCACGATAGCTTCATTCTAATGCTTCTATGATTTGTTTTCATGTTCACACACACACACATATATAATAACATACAGGAAAAGTCACTTCTAGTTTCAAAACCTATTTTGCCTAAATATACATTTTTTTTTGGCCTTGTTTGTATAAATGAACTTTGAGGAAAACCGCAATTTTTTGTGCGAAATGTAGTTATGCATGGAAATGTACAAAACTCTAGCTGTTTTCTAATTTCCATTTTAAACTTGTAATAATCTTTTAACTTAAAGCTGTTCTCAACTGCTCTGCTCAACAAGCACAAAACGTTTTGACACATTTACAAATTTATTTTTTAACGGAAAGGTATAAAATTAGAAAGCCTGAGCATGGAATCGAACTGTGTTTTCCATTTTTTGATCCATAAATTACCTATTGAGTTCTAAGCGATTTTGATCACATGACAAACACGTTTTTCGCCCTTTCTTGAGTGGTTATTTTTCTTTCACGCAGAAATTCGGTTCAAAACGCCCACTTGGACACTATTTTCTAAAAGACCTGTTGGGTTTGAAAAAAATACCGGAAAAAAAAACAGTTCGATAACATAGTTTCTGAACAACACCAGCCAGTTTCATGCATTTCCCAACAAAAATAAATTAAAACTTGCGTCATAAAGTTGCCCTTTTGGATTTGAGAACAGCCTTAAAATAAAATAAGCTTAGTTTTCACTTTCTCATGTTTTGCAAATGCAAAATTTAAAATTTTGAACAAAAAAATCAAAGTAAATAATGATTTTTTTTTTTTTTTTTTGAGGAAATGAAATTATAGCTGTAAATAATTTATATTCTATACAATGTGCTATTAAAAAATGAAAATTTCGAAAACTGATTTTATATATAATAATCACAAAATTGCAGTATTTTTTTTCCTTTCAACTGTATAGTTTAGAGAATATACGGGTGTGCCATATAATTAAAAATTGCTTTGAAACCAAATAATATCATGCAGAATATATATCTATATATATATTTAAGGTGACACAAAAAAGTTTTGACAAATCGGATTTCAAAACACAAATCAATTTTGCAAAAACAGATTTTTGGCTAAAAAGGTTTTCCTCGAAAATTATACATCTCTAATTATAAAATATAAAAAATAAATCACGATAGATGTTTGTTAATTTTCCAATTTTTATCCAATATTAAACTTCGAGTGAATTGCATATCCTTCATAGCGAACAAACAATTAATTTAAAAGTAAGTTTAAAATAAAATGTGGTTATAACTGCGATAGAAAACGTTACAAGGAATTCAACATGTTCATGAAAACGCTAAATTAACCTTTTAAAAACAACCTTTTTTTTTACTTCTTTTAAATCCAAATAAAGTATTTCTTCTTCAACAAAAGTTTCGACAATTTTACGTTTTTGCTTTATTTTCATAGACATTTTAAATTAGCCAATGTTTTACATAATATTACTGATATTTTTACATAATCAAATTAGCCTACACTCACACAAAAAATATAGTATATAATTCTGGAGCTGCAGTTCTAGAATTACAAGTATGTAAAAATATATATTTCTAGAATTAGCTGTTTTTTTTTCGCAAACAAATTCAAACCTAAGTTATATTTCATGCAACATTTTATGTGGTACTATAAACAAAATATCAAAAACACTTACGGATATCGATATGACTTGATTTAAAATAACTGTCATAGTGAATGAGAGACAAAAACTTGCTTCCTTTTTGAAGAAAACCCCTTCCTATATCCTGCTAGCTCTGTTAAAATAATGGAAATATTCCATTCTGAAAACAGAACCCGCGGGACTAGTTTGTAGGTCTGGGGTTAGTTTTCTTGTTTAACGAGATGAATAACTATATTCTTGACGAAAAGCAATGAAAAGTAATACTGTCTCTGTTGGGAACTATTTGTAGAGTCATTCGGATGTAATTCCAGTCGTTATATCCATATATGGAGCACATAAGATCCCTCCAGCCATCCAGAATGCAAGAAACTTCTAAATATAACGCTTCCATTAATAACGCAGCCGCAGTAATAACATAATGACAAAATTTTTCACAGTAAAAAATCCGGACCGGTGAAAGATGCGAACTGTTGAAGAACGTTTAAATTTGAATACGACAACGGACTCCGGACTCACAACACAGATTCGCTTCACAAAGAAAAAAAAAGCTGCGAGTCAGCATTTCCATTGGAAACAAATGGCTTTATTCATTACGTCAGTCTACGGGTTACAGTATGATAAGTTGTTAAAACTTTTTTTTATCAGCGGGAAGTGGAACGTTGTATAAGAAGAAATCAGAAGCATTTTATTTTCTTTATTTGGCGTTTTTCGTAATGTTTACACTTATAAATTATATGAATATAATTATTGCAGTTTTTATTCTTTCAGTAAGAGGGTGAAAAACATATTATAAATTAAAAAAAATCGTCGTAACGCTAGTTAAAAAAATAACATTTATTCTTCAAAATGATTACATAATTGAACACTAAGAGAAAAAAGAACTAAGAAATTTTCGTAAGAGGAGCACCGCCCCCCCCCCTCCCTTCCTAAACCACTAATAGAAATCAATTTTTAAATATTTCCTTTTGACGTTCGTATATTTAAAATTTATCTTAGATAAGGGGTGTTCAGAAGGGCAGAACCCTCCACTAGAGAGAAAGAAATGTTCTGCATTTTGAAAAATATTGTTATAATTTATTTTTATATATCTATTTAATATTTAATACTTCTTACTTGTTAATTTTTTTATATTCCTTTTATATAAAAATTATCTTGTACAAGGTGTTCTCACAAAAGATTTTTGGTTTAGTTTATTTCATATTTATATTTTGCGTTTTAGTTAGGCGAACTAGGTAGGGGACTCCAGACACATCTGTCCATCCTCTCCCCTTTCTACATTTTTTTCTAAGAGCAATCATATCTCTTTGTATTTAGGGAACGGCCTATGAGTGGGTCATGAGCATACCTATGAGTGGAAGTAGTTTTTGAGAAATTTATATTTTGGGAAAAGTTTCTTTAGCTTGTACTTTTGCACTAAAAATAATTTAGTTCGAAAGTTAGTAAACGGGCATTTACAATTTTGGCAGACGTCCCCATGGTCAAATTAAGTTGCTTATTTTATACACTAATACCAAATTTAGTGGATGGCAAAGCATCCATCTATTCGAAAACGTTTTCTGACGGTGCTGCCAGATATATTGCGATACAATTGCATATGAGGACACCAGAAGCGAAAGGCTATAAGTGACAAAATTGAAAAAACTGAGATCAGTATACAGGCTATCTGGAAATAAGGCTATTTCTTTTATGATTGCTCTCAGAAGAAAAATATAGGGAGGGGAAACGTTGGACAGATGTGCTTGAAGTCCCCTGCCTTGTTTGCTAAACTAAAACGCAAAATATAAGAGATTTCCTAATTATGTGTTGCATTCTGGAGGTCAACTACTTAAGCTCTATAAACTACTTAACCTCTTTAATCTGTACTTAAAATTTAAAAAATATATTGTACTTCACTTTCCTTCCACCGTTATTGAAATAAGAATTGAAAGACCGCTATGAAATTAGCAACAGCTTCATATTTTAAGTCAGTCACTTACTATTGATGTTAATCGTTAAATTCAATTTATTCCAAATCTAATTTTTTTGACTTATATCCCTTGGCCGCAGAGGTCCTCATATACAATCATCGTTTCATCATACATATGATACAATTGTATTACATTCAGACATATAAGTGTCTGAATTTCTACATGTCTTAATTTCAGACACATGATCATTATTCAGACATTTTTCTCAGTTCATTTATACCATGATCACAGTAAGACACTTAAGGGTCTTAAATTCAGACACTTATGATGTCTGAAATTTCATATTCAGACACTTAAGTGTCTGAATTTCTTTTTCAGTCACATATGTGTCTGAATTTAAGACGCCTCTATTTGCAGTGTACAATTTATTATTATTTAAAAATCAACTTTATGTATGCCTGCCCTTCATAAATGCAAATATAACAGCATTTCTAATATTTTTTTCTCTCTTGCCTCTTGAATAAACACAATAGAAGTATTCAAAAATAAAAGTAACATTTTCGTGCACGTTGCAAGAAAAATATGTATCAAATGAAATTCCTTCCGATTCATTTGGAAAAAGTCTTCTATCATTATAATAAATTATATATTATTTTCGATGTATATTTAATTTTTGTTACCTATATGGTATATTTTGTATTATATACAGGGTGATTCTAAATTTACGGTACAAACTTTAAGGATTTGTACAGGACACTGTAACAATCATTTATTGCATAGGAATATATGGGCGAAAGTGACGCGTTGAGGTACAAACACCAGTGGGCCTATTCGGTCCTTTTTTTATTTCAAAATTTCTCATTCATACCAGAAAGTTCCTATAGAATTCTTTTCTTTATTTCAGACAGACATTTCATGATTACATAATGATCGAAACACAAAAGATCCAATTTACATAAATAGAAATTTTTGAATTAAAAAAAAAACAAAAACGCAAAACTGGCAAATCTATCAAACAGAGGAATTGCATGAAAAGACATAGCAATGGGATTTTTTTAATCACAAAAAATTCGATTTCATACCGGAAATTTTCAAAGAAGAATTTTTTCTGTATGCAATCAGAAATGTCTGCTTAAATAAAGACATAAATAGAATAGAAATTTTCTGGTAGAGAAATTTTGAAATAAAAAAGGCCCAAATCCCACCCCCCCTCCACTGGTGTTTGTAAGTACCTCAACGGGTCACTTGCACCCATACATTCCTATGCAAGAAATTATTGTGAAATTGTCCTGTACCAACTCTTAAAGTTTGTACCATGAATTTAGAATCACCCTGTATAGGATTTATCTCAACCAATCTATATCCCCTGATTTTGTATTTCTTACTTTTTGATAATGTTTTGAATTATATTGAATTAATATCATTAGAAGTTAATTTTCTTTTAAAAATATGCAATACGAATTTTAAAAAATCTAAAGCTTCTACTATTTTACAAATTCATGTTACATTTCTTAACATCCAATTGCATATTTTTTAATGCTGTGAAATGTCCATGTGTGTTTTAAGTCATAAAATTCCAGTTAAAAAATTCTAACGATATTAGTGAACTTTTAGTAATTCTGCATAAATATTAAAATAAGAATTCAGCGTATGTAATCTAACAACTATTCAAAATTTTAGCATAATAACCTAAGTCGCTATTGTTCTTTAACAGGGAAGTATGAAAAGAACCCATTTAAACCCCTGTACAGTAAAATTTACCGCATCTTTACGAAATGTGATTTTTGTATAAGAAGGATCTTATGGAGTTGGTATAAGGTATAAGATTTAGAAAATTTTAAACAAATCGAAATATTTACTTGAAAACAAGGTTCAGGGAAGGAATACCAGATTTTTCGTAAAATAATATTTCTTTATTTAACCAAAAATAGCTATGTGTTTAAATATGGTGACTATTACTTTGGGAAATTTCTGGTATTCAAACTTATAAAATCAACCGAATCATCTGAAAAAATAAGAACCCTGAAAAAACTATAATATATTCAAACATATTTTCAATATTTCTTTTCTATTGACAATGTGGGTATTGTATCTCATTCGAAAAATATATAGATTTCTTGGACAGTATGTGCAAGATTGAAGTTGTAATACTCGTAGTACAATTTTTAAGATGTTCAATAGACTCGTTAATAAAATAGAAAAATAAATTTTCATTTAAACATCGTAAAAGACTGTTTCTAAGTGTGTTAATGACTTTAAAAAATCGCCACTAATATGTATTATGCTTTGGAGTTTTCAAGCTAATATATAAGCAAGCCTGTCTCGTTTTCATATACGTCTGCAATAACATCATGTCTAAATAACAAGCATACAAATAGACAATGGAACTTTTATTGTAATCAAAATAAAAAAAATTTACTTATGGAGAATAATAAATAAATAAATAAAAGAAGATTAAGAAGAATAATAATTAAAAACTAAGTAAGGAAGTTAGATATATGAAAATTTTCTTCAGCAAGTGTGGTATTTACTTTAGACCCAGGAACATAACCATGCACAAAAGTTCTAACAGACTTTTAGGGGACAGACTTTTAACAGACTTTGAAGGTGCCATGAGGTAACAAGGGAGTAGGGAGAAGGCCTTGACAGTCACGCCGAAGCACTGTTCTTTTTACAATCTGACTGGAAGCGAGAAAGGGGCCTATTGAATTGGCGTAAAATTCAATTACAGGCGACCGCAAATTGGCGGGGGAAAGAAATAATTTTACAAATGTTTGGCGATAATGCGGTAGTAGAGGAAGCATTTGGCACTTGAATCAAAGAACTTTGCTTGAATTACAAGGTTGCTTAGAAATGTAAAAGTCACCGAACGAAGAGTTTTTGGGGTTTTGATACGGAATTCTTGTAGCTTAGGAGTGGACCGGAATGAATTCCTTACATTACTAAAAAGACATCTGTGAAATGTGTAATAGTCGAAATGTGTGGGACGATAAGGAACAGAAATAAACACGAACAAACGTTAAAATGCAGAACTGAGCAGCATTACATGTTACATGAAGATTTGAGGTGACGGTTAGTAAGGCACGATCCGAGAATATATGTTAGAAATGCGTGCAGTTGCAAGAGAGTGATTCATTTACATTTTTACTTCTTTATTAACAGAAAGAACCATTGCGGTGAAGTTAAGTCTATGAGAAAGCGAATTTGATAAAATGATAGAATACTGAAATATTGAATGATTTTCTCTAACTGATAAAAATAAAAGTAATAGATTAGTTTCTTTCATTGTGAGGGGAGGGGGATGCAAATAGTAATAATATGATTATAAATACCGTAATTAAATTACCTATTAAAGTTTTATAATTTGTTGAGGTGGAAAACTGACAATAAGTGGATATATAACAGACCACTGTCATATATCTCACCCATGTCACCGAAGAAAACTGTAATGTTTACAGTACATTTTGATAAGTAATGTAATACTTTTCTACCCAAACGCATATCTAAAGCATATACATGTAGAATAATAAGAAGCGAATACATAAAAACATTTGCTTGCAATAATTCTAAATGATTAGCATACTCAAAAATACTTTTTTTGTACTTCATGACGGAGTGCTCGTTTTTACTTAAAAATTATTTTTGTCTCGTTAATCAACGGTCCAAAAAACAAGAGTGCCACATTCGATGATAAATTATAGGATCCTATAATATATTTAATTTGTTTGTGGCGCTGGTACCAGCTTCTTTGTCATGAATATCCAAAGAGAAGTATTTAACATTAAATGTATTTATCACTTCTCAAAATTTGATCGTACATGAGATCATAATTTCATAAAATGCAAGCAAATGAAAATACACAACAAAAATAGAATATTTTTTTAATGCAAATAGAAAGAAAACTAAGTGTATGTATATTTATAAACTAAAATGTTAAATGCACTATAGAGAATTAAATATGGAAAAAAAATTGCACGAGGCACAAGGACTACAAATAAAGAGATGCAAGTAGCACATCCACAAATCAGGTGTACCCCTCAACCTTGTCCTTTTAGACAAGCGTTATCGCGTCTGTTTAGAACATCAGCCTTAGAGGAGGAGGCAGTTATGAGACCCATAAGGCGAGAATATATATGGGCCCCTGCTCCCGAAATACCACATTGATCTTCAAAGGAGCACACGTCCATATATATATATATATATATATATATAATTAAATAAATTGGAAGACCAATTAATTAGGGGACGGTGTCTATCAGAACAAAGAAGTGTGAAACTTTTGAACGATTCACAACTTCTGAGGGTAATAATTTGAAAAAAAAAAGATATATCCTATATATCAGTTTGAAAAGGACAGTCCGTGAGTTACGAGAGACTAACTGTTATAATCTTTAAGGTAAAAGAAACAACTGAGCGATTTCACAGAACAAGATTATTATTTTGCAGTTAGTAAAAAATATTTTACAAAGATGTATTAAATTTAGCTGTAGTGATTAAAATTTAAAATGTTGTGTTTAAGATTTTGCTTCAGATGAAATCATTATATAGCTTTTAGAGTGACATGTATTTTTTCGCTAACTACTGTTAAGAATATTAAAAAAAATTATTAACAAACTGCATAATATTTCCCTGAATCGTTACAAGAGGATTTACTTGATATCTAAGTTTCAGGCAACTAGTGTATTATATGAGTGTAGAAAAAAAATGTGAAAAGGTTGAAAAGCAGTTGTTATGAAATGAATATGCAATTCAAAATATCATGTAATTATAAAATCTTTGTAATTAAACAAAGTTATGGTGTCATTACTGTGTAATGACATTAAAATAATTGAAAATTTTAAAAAAACTGTTAAAATTCTAAAGTCTAAGAAATATTATGATGATAGTATAATGTGAAAATGAATGTGACTCAGAGTGTAGAGAAAAAAAATAACGATACGTGCGTAAAAAAAATAAAAACAAAACCCAAAGCTCTTTCTTTTGAATGAGATTTTAAGTACATAATTAATGAATTAACAGTCATTAAACTATGTAATCAGTAAGGGTTTGCTTGTCTCAATGAGCTATAAGCATAGACACGTGAGCAGAATGTGTAAATATTGGAATGAATTACTTGTACAACGTATCAACAATGTGTGAAAATAAATGAATAAACTACTTGTAAAAACTCATGAACAATGTGTGTTAATATACGAATGAACTACTTCTAAAAAAAACACATGAACAAATATGTGAATATATACAGGTGAACTACTTGTAGAACGCTTGAACAATGTGTGTGAATATACGAATGAACTACTTGTAGAACACATGAGCAATGTGAGTGAATATACGAATGAACTACTTGTAAAAAAAAACACATGAACAAAATGGATGAAAGTCAATAACTTATGTGAAAAGGTTGAAAAGCAGTTGTTATGAAATAAATATGCAATTCAAAATATCATGTATTCAAAATATCATGTATTGCCATACATATATAATAACTGAATTGGTATTCAGTATTAAAATAAATATACTGTCAACTAAATAAAATATTTTAAAAGCTTAATTGAGAAAAGATAATTTTAAAATAAAGATGTTATTAACTACATTGTGAAAATGTAGGTTTCTAAACCAAAACACATGCAACGAATGAAATAATACGCTTCCACCATTTGTATATTCCATGTTACAAATCTAAAAAAAATTCAAAACATATTTAGTTGTAACTGGTGTAAGGGGAAAAATGTATAGTCTTGCTGTGTATAATTTCGATTACATACGATTACAGGTGAAAAACAATATAATCCGATGACCCGCATCAGAGTATTTTCACTCCAAAAGAATATTTTTTAATCACCTGACCATTTCTGCACTAAATAGTCCAATCAAAAAAATCTTGCCAAACAGTATACAATTGTTTAGTAAAAAAATAAAAAAAATCCGCTCAAAATCCGTTATTCCAAAAAGGAAGCAAAATGAGGGGCTGTATCAAAATACAGTAGTATGTGCAATATTGTGTATGCTTTACTGGCACTAATATATAGATACAGACCCTCGTCTTTTTGCTTCATTTTGGAAACAACGGATTTTGAGCTGAAAATTGTATGAAAATTGAGCAGTTTTTATAAATAATGATTCACTGTGCATGCCCGAATTTAAACAATGCGTAATGTGTTAGCTAAATGTATAGAGCAACTTTTGTAAATGTCTCAAAAACATAGCTTGAAAATTCTGAAAATTATCGTTGACGGAATAATCAAGAATAGAATAATTTTCAGAATTTTCAAGCTATGTTTTTGAGACATTTACAAAAGTTGCTCTATACATTTAACTAACACATTATGCACATTATGCATTGTTTAAATTCGGGCATGCACAGTGAATCATTATTTATAAAAACTGCTCAATTTTCATAGAATTTTTATTATTTCTTCATTCTGATTGCAGGGCATTGTGTACAATGTTATTGTCATATTTTCGAAAAAGAACTTTTTTTTATATTAAGAACTCTACAAATTATTAGCAAAAAAATTGACGAAATTTGGGTCTCTTTTTATAAAAACTTTAATTTCTCTACGAATATACATGCTATTCACATGCAAATGAACACAATTTATTACAATAAGGCACTTAATCATAATCTACAGATTCAACGTTTTTTTATGCATTAATTTAAAGGGTTTTCCAAAAGATATTCATTCTTTTTGTTCACGGAAATATATGACCTGTATTATTCTGTTTACACACCTGGAGTTCCAGAATAACTCCTCATGTATTTTTCTAGATATTTAACAAAACATGAAAAATCGCAAGTGTCCAGTCACCTTTGTGCATATAGTGTATATGTGAAATGCTGTACGATAAATATCAAAATATGTGTTATTTACTTCATTACACCTAATGCAATTAATGCACTTTGGTGTGTTTGCGCAATGAAGATCTCTAGGTGATCTCTAGGACCTGATGTCCCTGGGGCATGACTTTGCACAATGAAGGAGGCTTTGACAAACAAAGCATATTTTTACTGAAACGTACCTTTTTTTACAGGGTAACGTGTAGACTGAATTGTGATTTGTTTGTGATCAAATAATAGTTTAGCTATCTCTGGAGGTATTAAACATATTCAATTAAATGAATTGACACATTTAAGCTGTGACTAAAGCTTAAGCTATTTCTGTGACAATTGAACGGAAGGTGTAGTTAAGTAATAGAGAAAAAAAATATTTTCAACTCCAACTAGTTTGAAACCTGTATCATAATTTACTTGAAAACTGTATCGCAATTTATTCAGTTTTTTTTTTAAAGATTCATTATCAAATACATATATATTTTTTCAAATCTATCTCTATCGCCTGCAGACGATTACGAAAGGTTTAGGCCAATGTCAGACGGGCGTCTTTTTCCTGCTTTTTTTGCTTACGTATTATCCTTTCACAACGCTAAAGAACATAAATTTAAGACATGTAATGGAATTTCTCTCTTAATCCACTGAATCTAAAATGCTGATCATAAATAAGGACGTTTGGAGATTTCTTCGGTTGTTAACTTCTGACGTGAGGCGAATATAAAAATATCACTTTTAACACGTTTCAAAGTTTTATTTGAAATTATTATTGCTACTTTCATATAAATATGATTTCTAGTATTTCTTAGTGGACATTCTATAATACATATTAAATGCAAATAATCTATTAAAGTTATCACCTAAAAACAAACAAAAAAAAAAAAATCAAGTCAAAAGCCGCTCTCAGTACCTTTTGATAAATACCTTATTCATCGCTCTGCCTTTAGCATGTGAAGAGAAAAAAAAAGATGTTCACACCAGAAATAATATATATGATGGTTTTCACCGATATTCTGGAAGCCCGGGTTTATACCCATGTATCAGTAATGTATTCAAATAAAGGTTTGAAATTTATTAAAAGCGATTTTATCCCATTGCCCACATACCAGGAAATAATACCCACCCTTCCCCTCCCATAAAAACCCCTTGACCAATAATTCGCTACTTAGAGTAGTTTTTTTTTTTATTCGGGTAATTTCCGTGGTTGAAGAGCGTAATTATAGTACATGTCACATTCAATTACATGTATGTTAGTTTGCAGTAAATTGTGTTTTATTGATATTATTTTATTTTATTATATTATTTATTAAGTAACGCAGTTTTAATTTTGTTACGGAATATTATCTGGAAACAAATGTTGATCTGCCTATAACGTTTTAACTACAAACCGGTTTATCTTTCATAAATATTGCATGGACCAGAGATAGATTCTTTTTAAAAATTTTGCTTGAGAAATATTTTTAAAACTATATAAATATCACTAACTTGCTATACGGGTTTCAAAGAATTTGCATTTAAAAAATAATTTTATTTGGTATTAATTGATGTAAAAATTGAAAATATGCAATTGTTAGAAGTTAAAAAAAAATAAATAAAATAAATAAAAAAAACAGTAAAAGTAAATTTTATTGATCGCCGGATGTTTTCTTTAGCAATACGAGTGCAGAGTGGATCACTGACATTTGTTTATTCTGAAATATAAATTTTAACACATACTTGTTTATTGGGAGTTCACAATTATCAAGCATTTTTTCCGAGCACTTAAAACATTTGGTGCCGTGCGTGGTCTATCACAACCCAACAGGATCTAATAAATGTCCTACATGTTAACATGGAACTGTTATCATGTACAAATACCGCCCTATATTTTGGTAACTGGGCCCGTAATTTTGAATAAAAATATTTACTGATATACTTTAAATGCATACTCGCATGCTAAATTTTAATATATTTAATAAAGCTACACATTTTTTAAAGCTAATTCATTTAGATCCAAGGTAAGAACCGTTTGAGTGCGGAATAAATCTTGTGGGTATATGCCAAAAATGCCAATGTGTTTGGGTGTATATATACAGTCGAGTCTCTCTTTAAGGAAACTCCATACATCGAATTTCTCTATATCACGAATTTTTAGTAGGAACGGTCCCTTTTTCCCATGATCTCATTAAAAACAGTCTCCATATAGCGAAATATCTATCTCCATATAACGAATTTTTTCATAAAATGTTCTTTATTTATTGTTTTAAAAAAGCTTCCGAATCACATGGAATCAATTTTCCATCAGTGATTAGTGATTTAACGTTCAGTGTTGAGTTTTTTATTTTACTTTTCTAACTTGAATCTCCTTATTTTTTATGCCCAACGAATTCATCTCCCCCCCCCCTCCCCCCTCCCACACACCTTCCACCATACTTCTTAAAACAGTATCAATTAGATTGTTACAAATATAAGAGCGGGATCAGAGAGGTAATTGAAGTTTAAGGTGAATGACAATTGAAATGGAGGAAAATGTTCCCGATACAATTTTTCATTCCTTGCTAAAATTTGCTCTCGAAGCTGGTAGACGGGAAGTGCTGGGTTCGAACCCAATCGCGCCCGTCGGCCTAATCGTTCGGAGTTTTCTTGGTTTTCTTCGAACCTTGGATTTCCAAGCGTTAATACGGGTTAAGTTCCCTTAGAAAGACCCCCACGAAGGGCACTCCCCCCTTAGGGCATATATCCCTCGTGTTGATAATTGGCCGTCATAAACACAAACAAACAAACAAACAAACATTCCTTGCTAAAGTGTGAACATTTTTTCGAGACTGTAACAATTTTGAAATTAAAACAGCGAAAAATTACAGATTTCTTCGTCTAAAATTAATGTAAGTTTTCCTTATGTGATTTTTATTATGCTTTCAAATAAATGTCTGTTCTCTTTTTTAAAACTGTTTAAATAATTCAGAAATACAATATTAGGTATAGTAAGCTTAATTATTAGGTAGGTATTATATTTATATTTAAACATTTCAAATTCTTAATTAAACACCTCAAAAGTAATTTTTATTCAAAATTTACACATTAAATAGTAATTTTTACTCATTCTCTATATAACGAATTTCTCTATATAACGAATGTTTTACTGGAACAATGAATTTCGTTATATAGAGACTCGACTGTATATATAAATCACTTCTACGCCGACGATGTACACAGAAATTGTACGCTTCGCTAGTGCAACCATCTTAAATGCACACCAAACAGAGACAATAAATAGTAGGAGCGCTATCACCCTCTCCGCAATTTTAGCATAAAGTAAGAGGAGCGCTAATGCACTTGCTGCAATTTTGGTCCATTACAAGAGGAGCGCTATCGCACTTCCTGCGATTTTGGTCCATAACAAGAGGAGCGATATCGCGTTTCCCGCAATTTTGGCACAAAACAAGAGGAGCGATATTGCCCTCCTCCGCACCCAGACGGTTAAATGCTCCATTTATCTCTCATTTTATGTATAAAAGATTAGTGATCCATCAATCACGGATAACGAATATCAGTGAAATTCAATAAACATTTACCAAAAAATAAAGAAAAGAGAACATCTCTGATTAAAATACATGACACTAAAAAAGTGTACGTGGCATTAAAACCTGTAATTCAAGCGTTAGAAAGAAAAAAGACAGTTATGTGTACTTAAAACATTTCACAAATTATTTCAAAGGTATTTAATATGATTTTTTCTGTAATACTTTTTTTTTATTCTTAAAGGAATGTAAAATATAATAGATAGCGTACGAAGACAATTTATCTACGAGAATCGATATGCTAAATTAAAAACTATATTCAAAGAAGTTGTGTAAAAGCTGTAAAAAGATAGTTACTGATGTATTTTGAACAAATAATTATACTCGCACGGTGCATTTAGAATGTACTAAATGAAGCTACATATTTTTTAAAGACTTTATTTAAATGTTAAGATAGTAAATTACTCCATTTATCTCTCTTTCATTTTATGCATAAAATATTAGTGATCAATCAATCACGGACACAGAATTAGTGAATTTTCATAAACTCTTATGGAAGAATAAAAAAAAGAGAACATCATCTATTAATATACACGACACTACAGAAACATAAATGGCATTAAAATATTATGCGTAAGAGATTAGTGATCCATCAATCTCGGATAATAGATTAGTGAGATTCTAAAAGTACTTACCTAAAAAATAAAGAAAATAGAAACTATTTGAAATACATGACAATGAAAAAGTACAAGGAGCATTAAAATCTGAAATTTAAATGATAGAATAAAACGTTATTTAGCGTGCTAAAAAAATTTACAAACTCTTGGAAAAATATTTAATGTAATATTTTTTATATTACTTTGGTTTATTCTTAAAGGAATATCAAATATATTACATATTTAGAGCAGGAAGGAGTTTTATGTCGGTAGAACAGTCATGTGCTACTGAATGAAACCGCTTATGGCCCCACATGCTGGGAAACTGCGGAGTTAGCATTCCTATCTCGAAAACGGAAATAGATAGGGAAATAAATGATTTATAAAGTTGTAGAGAATCATCGATTTAGTAGAAAAGACACCTTGTGGACATTAATCTAAAGAACAGAACTGTTAAAACGCACATTTGTTTTTTCGTGATTTCTTATACTGTGACTTGACAAAACGATCTTAGAACTAAAAAACAAATCGTTATAACAATATACCTTTAATTTAGGTGTTCAAAATCCTCACCGTCAGCTGCGATGCACCTTTGGGTGCACATTTGTCCGAAAGATAATCATCTATCCTTTCGTTCAAATTTTGTGACGTTACAGCGTAGGGTTGGGTTGGGTTGGGTTGATTTTTGACGGCCAATTATCAACACGAGGGATATAGGCCCTTCTAAGGGAATTCTTTCTAAGGGAATCTAATCCGTATTAACGCATGGAAGATCCACGGCTCGAAGAAAACCACGAAAACTCCGAACGATTAGGCCGACGGGCGCGATTGGGATCGAACCCAGCACCTCCCGTCTACCAGCTTCGAGAGCAGAACCTCTCGGCCACTGCGTTACAGTGTAGGAAATCACGAAAACGAAATACACGTTTTAACCGTTCTATTCTTCGCATTAATGTCCAGAAGATATCTTTTTGTACTAAATCGATGATGCTCTACAACTTTGTAAAATATTTTTACCCTATCTCTTGACGTTATCGAGATAGGAATGCTAACTCCGCAATTTTCCACCAGGTGGGGCCGTAGGTGATTTCATTCAGTAGCTCATGGCTACTTTACTACAACTAGATACCACTTTTATGAATATAGCACCAGCCGTTCCGAAGTTAAGAGTGCGGCAAGAGACTTTAGTGGGCATACAGTATAAATCGATAGTGGTATATTTTACAGTATAATTATTTGCAAACAAAAGCAGTCGAAAGCCGTCACTTTTTATTAATATTTTTTCAACATTTTCAAAAGATGAAGCTTACTTTGCAATTTTTTGATCTTCTCTTAACCTATTATTAATGTGCAAGTTTATCAAATAATGATTTTTGAAAAGGATTGCTAACAGAAGTGCACTTTCAAACATACACAAAGTTTCAGATGCGAGTAAAATATCTTTCTAAAACAGTAAATAGAATCTGTGTGCATTAAAACAATACATGGAAAGCACAAGAAAGGAAATGAATAATAATTCTTTAAAAAAATCTTCATTTTAAATAACATTTAAATCACCCGAGCTTTCTATTAAAATGTGCATTTCGTTTACATACATGTGAAATTTTATTTATCTTCCATATCGAGAAAGTCTGTAAAGGAAAATAATTCGTCTTTTGCCAAATCCTTTGAAACGTGTTCAGGCATGTCTGACATTTCAAAACTTTAAAATACTTCAAAACTTTAATTTTCTTTAAAATTTTCAAAACTTTAAATTAAAATGTATTAAAAGAGCTTAAAACATATACATTTATAATAATTTTCTTATACTTTTTTTAAATTTAATTACCTTAATAAAGCAGCGTCAATTTTTTAAGACATTATATGCAGACATAAAAAATAGTTTACGTTTGTTATGGGTGTGAAAATCATGTCACACGCGTAAGAAACGTAAACTATTTTTATTAGGTAATAGAACCAGAGGCGGTTTCTGACGGGCTTCTTTTGCAGCGCTAAATTCATAGCTGCAAACTTCATTTATTTCTTACAATATTTTAAAAGGAATTTTTGTCTTGTGTAATGGTTGGATATCCTGGACGAAATAAGGTAAAGATTTATCGCCACTTTCAATCAAATTGACATCTAACAGTATAAGCAACATACCGATATTATAATAAGAATACACGACATTTTATGAAATATAAGCACTTGTACGAAATAAAATTTATCTGCTCATGCGCAAACGATAACAAAAGTGTTTTGGCATAATTCAGTAATCATCCATATAAAATAACTTATATTAAAACACTATTTAAATTTTGTGAAAAAAAAATATATCGGCGATATAATGAGCTGAATTTTAGTTGCTTTCTAAAAGTAGCTAAGGTAAGCTGGAGTAACGGGACCCGCGAGGTAACTGGGTCATAGGTTATTTTATAAAAAAAACCCTTGATGTCTTCTAAATATTAGCTTTAGTCAACATTGCACCCTTATCTCTAGTTCATAAAACAACTAAACTCAGTCATAACTCTGTCTATGCTGTGATAGTTTGCCGATAATTTAGGTTTATTTTTTTTTACAAACAATGTCGATCTCACTGAACTTCCCGACTTATTATTAAAATACGGTAAGTACTTTTTATTAAACAATCTTTTTTTAAAGTTTATGCATATAAATACATTAATATTATTAAGTATCTATAAATAATTATTTCATGTTTCGAATGTAAGGTCGGTGCTCCAGTTACCCCTTAATTTTTTCAAGAATGTGTAACTGGGATATGTGTCTGGGGTGACTGGACCCTGTGGGATCCAGTTGCCCCAACAGTTATAAATACATTTTTGGAGATTCTCTTACTACGGAAATTTAATTTCCCCATTGTTTTTTTTTTTTTTTTTTTTTTTTTTTTTTTTTTTTTTTTTTTTTGCTTCCAATAAAGAAAATTATATAATCTATAATAATAAAGAAAGAAGTTTGTGTGTGAGTGAGTGAGTGAGTGTGTCGACGGCGTTCTGAAGAGACCACTGCACGTAGAGCTACAAAATTTGGGGGAAAGGTACGTCTATATATGAAGTTTTGCACCTCGAAGCCCGATTTTCGATTTTTTGATTAGATCTTTTTATTTAATTTTTTATGCGATTTTTAGCGCTTTTTTATGTTTCGAGGCGATTTTTCCATATAAGCGAGAATAATATGGTTTCTTTCGTTTAACCCAATATAGTAAATTTTGTTCTCTTTTCAAAAAAGTTTATTCGGAATTCGTGCAGCGATTTTTGAATTTTTAGCGAATTTTTTATGCAATTATTGAACAGCATTTAATACATTTCCATACCTATAAGGAGGTTGCCGTAGAGGACATAGTTCTGTCGCCAAATGCAGCTAAGTTTGTCTCCAACTTGGCGGTATATCGCCAAATTTGGCGACCAAAATGAGTCACCAAAAGTGACGCCAACTTGGCGATATCTCTAATATTTCGCCAAATTCCCATAGACTTCCATTGTAAACCAATATGGATTACTTGCTTACAGAAAATCAACAAATTGAAATATTTTAATGCAACAAAAACTAATATTAACTAAGGGATTATGTTAATTATATTTAACACGTTCACGCCGGCGCGGTGGGTCACACTCGACTGTCTTAGAGCTGGAAAGTCTCCGGCCTTTGGGATACCAGTATTTTAATACAGAAAATGCTGTTTTATTTAATTAGAGCAACTGGCCGATTTAAAGGAACAACATTTTCTCTAAAATAACAGTGGTGTGCAAAAAGCCAGAGACTTGACAACTCTGAGACAGTCGAATGTGACCCACCGCATCGGCGTGAACGTGTTAAGGGAATCCAAGTAAAATAAATTGTGAATAAAAGTAACATGATACAATGATTAGATTATTGTATTTTATTGATTTTTTCAACGAAAGGGTTGCCAGTGGTGATTTTGCCGAAAATTATAGTTGATAAATGAATTGAAATGGCTATATCCGTTACAAAATAATGTAAACAACTCGCAAATTAAAAGAAAATAACTGTTATTTGTTTAATTTAAAAAAAAAAGTATCAAAAACCTTTTTAATGCGAGATAAAATTTATAAAATGAAAATATTTAATTTAAATATGAAAGGAATGTTTATAAAACTTGAAAAATAATTTAGTATGAAAGAAGCAATTGATACATTATTTGGCGATTCGCCAGGTTAATAAAAATGTGCTTGAAAAAACTTGAAGAAATAAAATTTAAGTAACAGTCTTTTAGTCCTTCTTTTTTTTAAAAAATTCAATTTAATTATCATTTTTATGTAATTTTCCCATCGTATGTCTTACAGGAGAAAGGCTTTATTTGTGAGTTACATGCTATTTAATTATTACCTTGGTTGCCAAACAATGCAATTTTAAGTCACAAAGGCAGAAGCGTGAAATAAGCCAGGCGAAGGTCGCAATAATTTTTTTTAAGTATAGGAGAACATTTTGGAGTAAATATTTATATTAAAATGTAAATTATATAAAAAGGATTTAAAATTATAACTATGTAGAGAAGTATTTAAATTTTAGTGTAAAAATGTGCCATATACACACATATTTTATAATCTTCGATAATCAGGCCACCATCAAATGACATATTTACTATATTATTGAAAGTTTTGTTGGCACAGATGTCATATACGCTCCATGGTACATAATGGGCTCCAAAATGGCGTTATTTCGCCTGACATGGTAACTCGGCTATTGTTGTTTATTTATTAATAAATTGTTTATTTTCTTTTTTACAGTTATATAAACTATTTTGTTCTATAGATATTAATTAAACTTTTTATTATTTATTGCTATTTCCTCTTAAAACAATAGAAAATAATTTAAATATATATATGTAACTGGTATTCGAAAACGAGGTTTTCACCAAATTGGCGTGAAAAGAAATCGCGCCAAACCCGGTACGTATCTATGGTTAATAGTTATTTACATTATTGTGATTACTTATCAGGCAACAGATTGAAGAGTATTTGGTATATTTTTAATATGTGGGCTTTGGTGAGTTAGAGAAAATGGCCTTGGCGAGTGAAGTGAATTTTATGTATATTTACTGGCAAACTATTTACTTTTCATATACATATAAGCATTTTTTTTTCAATATTTATTTTATTTATTTATATAAAGAAGAGCTATTTATCTACTTTTAAATACGAACAGAAATAATTTGTGGTTCTACCTGATTATCCCATAGACCAAAAAAAAAAAAAAAATCGCCAAACTATAAGATTAAATGCCAATAATGGGTGATCGTTAATGTCAAATTTACTTGACATTAAACACTTTACACGTGTTTGTTACGTCATCAGGTGATTTTTAATTTGATATTTACGTTTCTTCGCGATCTGCTGCATTTTTTTGACATTCCATTTTTGACCTATAATTCTAAAGTAATTTCTACCTTCATTTCAATAAAGTTTATTAGGATTTCGTATAACAATTTTCGAATTTTTCGGGTATTTTGTATGTGATTTTTAGTGTAGTTTAGCGATTTTCTACCATTTTTCCACATTAGTGAAAGACGTTGATAGAAGTTGAATCAACTTTCAATCTTCGAACACAATATATATATATATATTTCCTCTTTTCGAAATTTGCGCAGCGATTTAAAATTTTTTCGCGATATCTTATTGCGATTTTCAGAGGTTTTTCGCAATTCGTGCTGTTTTTTTACGTACCCGGGCATCGCCGGGCAAGTTAGCTAGTACCTTAATAAAATTACATAATAAAATTTTTAAATAGCATGTTGGCGGGTATCAAACCAAATTCCTTAAGTGAGATAGCCAGAACTCGAAATTTTACTATACTGATAACGAGGTGTATATAAAACAACGTTATTAGAAAATTATCGAAACAAGTAAAAAATAGTTCTGTTCAATATTCAAAGCATGGTTACATACTCCACAGATTTATTGGACTTATCAAACTTTCATTGAGGTAAATAAAAAAGAGAATCAGATACATAAGAACTTACGTACCAGTTTGTTCATAGATTTATCTTGATTATTTTCCAATAAAATACCCATGTAACTTTTATACTTATTACCTATATTGAAGCTCATAAGTACTTACTTAATTTGTATGTTTTTTTGTATAAATAAACCTAATATTTTAGAATGTGCTTTATTAGACGCCTTGACAGCAACGATTTCCCTTACAACGATCTTCAGTTAATATATAATTTACATGATCTGCCTGGTTTAATTTTTTTTTTTTTTTTTGTTTAAATTTTTAGAACAAAACCGGAAACTCCATATTGAAAAAAAAAAAAAAAAAAAAAAAAAACGAACCAGAGTGGAACACAGACATACCTGGTCCAGTTGTCCCATAAAAATGTGTTTGCAACTGCATCCATGAAGAAAGAAAGATGAAATATATATATGACATTAAGGGGTCTTGTATCTTTTAAACGCGTCGAAAATTAACGAAAAACTTTAAAGTTTGAATTAGTCTATCTTCAAAACTTTTTTATGTATAAACATGAAATTTTGGATATTAATTAAACAGATTGAGCTTTGTAATATGCTGTGATTAGAGATTTATTAGTCTTTTACAGAATTTGTGTATTGTTGAAATCAAAATAGCTCTTTTTCTTACTCCAGAAGTCATTGCGCGCATGATATCTTGAGAAAGTTTGTATGGATTGTTATGAAATTTGGTAAAGATACTAAACAAATATGTTCGTTTAAAATGAACTACTTTTAAGTATTTACAATGGTAATATTTTTAGTTATAATTATTTTTATTCATTAAAAATACAAAGGTTTTTTTTTGTTTTGTTTTTTATAGTTAATGAAATACTTTTGACCTAAGAGAAGTTCATTTTAAACACACATATATGTTTAGTATCTTTACCAAATTTCATGAAAATCCATACATGCTTTCTCAAGATATCATGCGCGCAATGACTTATGGAGTAAAAAAAAAGAGCTATTTTGATTTCAACAATACACAAATTCTGTAAAAGACTAATAAATGTCTAATGGCAGCATATTACAAAGCTCAGTCTGTTTAATCAATGTTCAAAATTTCATGTTTATACATGAAAAGGTTTTGAAGGTAGACTAATTAGAACTTTGAATTTTCCCGTTAACTTTTGTCGCTTTTAAAAGGTACAAAACCTCGTAAAATGTAATTTTGGAAATTTCTGTGTGATGTAGTGAACCCAACTGAACATATTTACAGACTTTATTTCCAATGAGCATTTGTTTTTTGAAGCTGAAATGTCAGAATCTCCAGAGTCAATTGTAACATCATGGCCCAGTTGCCCCTCATAACCTTATATGATAAGGTAATTTTCACAAATTGACATTGCTTGTAATTGAAACTTAACAACAATATACTGTAACTAAAATATAAATGTATTAAATATTTGATAAAATCTGAGGATTTGTATAAATCATTTTTAACTGTGCATTCGCGAAAGACAATAAACTTGATTTTGCATTATTCAGTGATTAACTACATAGAAAAACTGATATTAACAGGTCAGTCAAATATTGTCAACAATCGAAAGTTATCGGCGGTATAGGTGAGCTGAATTTCATTTGCTTTCAAAAAGTAGCTGGATCATAAGGTATTAGTCACAAATCGCCATTTTTTATTAAATGACACCCAACAAAGTTAGTATTACATGTAAATCTATAGCTTTGAAACGGATATTTCGATTTTGATGAATTTTTTTATAAAATGGGCTCGTTCTGATTAGTATTACAAAGAGAAAATCACCAAATAAAAGAGAGAGAGAGAGAGAAATTTAAAATGACATTTTACGTAAAATTTTTTATCAATCAGCTACTTTTAGAAAATAACTGAAATCCAGCTGCATATATAGTCGATAACTTTGTGAATTTCTACGATATTGGAGAGGCCTTTTTATATGAGTAGCTCTATACAAGGTGCAAAGGAAAATCCCTTTAACCTGAAAATACTTGCTAACGGAGAGAGCTACAGCTACACTGTTAAAACTTTGCAGCATTCTGTTCAGTTATTTGACCGTTTTTATCAAAAACGGTTACACAACCTTAATTTAACACTATTCTGACCATATTATTGGCCATTTTATGATCAGAATATAGTTAAATAGCAGTTATGAAAACTTTTTTTTCAAAAAACGGTCGAATGACTGGACAATTTTCTGCAAATTCTTAACAGTGTATACAAGTGAGGTAACAGTATGGTAAAGCGACTACGCTTGATTTAATTCAAACGTCAGCAGCGCCCCTAGTGTTGAAATTTGGAATATAGGCATTGCAAATCGAAAACGAAAAGAGATAGAGCAAAATTTCCAGTTAGAAAGTTTTAGAGCATCAATTAATTAGTACGAAACGACATTTTGTTTACATGGATAAGATAAATCTTCATCTGTAAACCAAAAATGTCCGAAATCGATGCACTCCTTTTTGTGTAAACGTTTGAATGGAATAGCCGGAAGTATGAAGAAACAATTTATTGTATAAATACATACTTATCTCAATACATTTTGACATCACACAGGAAAAGAAACAAAATAAACTGTCTCACAGTGATAAAACGTTAATATTTGTATGTTCTAAAAGTTCGCCATTGCTCACGATACACGTTTGTATTCGTGAGACTAATTTCGCATTCACATTTCTCAGCATGGAACTTCTATTGCAAGCCTCTTCAATACGACGACATATATTTAATATAAAATTTTAAATGCATCGAAAATTAAACTATTACAGACATTACAGAACAGTATAACGTCACAATCTGCAATTGCGCACTGCTACATTTCCGGAATGTGAATATGCAAAGTAGAATCGTCGCCCATCGATTTCGGACATTTTTGGGTATACAGGCGACGGTTTACCTTATCCGTGAGAACCAAATGTCGTTTCGCTCTAATTAATTGATGCTGTAAACTTTCTAAGTGAAAATTCTGCTGTATATCATTTCGTTTTCGATTTGCAATGGCTATCTTCCAAATTTCGCCACTAGGGCCGCTGCTGTCGTTTGTATTAGGTCAGGCGTAGTCGCTTTACTATACCGTTACCTCACTTTCATAGCTGTTGCTCTCTCCGTCCGCAAGTATTTTCACGTTAAAGGGACTTTCCTTTGCACTCTGTATAGTTCGATACTAAATTATGCAAAATAAGTATTTACCTTTATCGCAGGAGCAGTGAAAAACTATTTCATTCAAATGCACATATTTCATCATATGTTGAATATATTTATCATCTTATAATTGTAGAATGTTGTTTATGCTTTAGTTTGTGGATTTCATTGCAAGTACCGTTAAATGTGGCTCAAAACCCTTTATGCTAAAAAATAAAGAGCACGCGGAAAATTCTTGCAATTTTTAAAGCCTCCTATATATCTTCATGCACATAGGTGCAAATTTTACACAAAAACGCACAAATAATGTACAATATTCGCATCATAGATTTCATGTCTATAGACCCAGAAATGTCTTTATAATATAACTTCCATATAAACTGCGCAAAAATAAATTAAATAGTTCTAAACATATATTCTGGTGTAAAATACTTTTTCAAAAATTGAGTAAAATTTCCGGGTTTTCTAGAATTTAAGTCTAAAATATAGGTAGAATAGTAGCAGCTAGTGAGTTAATTTAAGATTGTGCAATGGGTTAACACTTTCAGAGGGAAAATAATCGAGTTTCTGAAATGTTTCATTTAGATCAGAATTTAAAAAAATACTTATAAATATGGAAATTCTAATTAAAATACATAAAAAAACACAAATAATTGTACAAAAATTATTTTCAGGTGCATACATATAATATAAAGATATTTAAAACACATTAAAAATATCTTAAAATACATTAGAAAATTCAAGAACGTTTTCAGCTATTACAAAGCCGTCATCATAAGTAATTTTTCTACAATTATTTGACCTTTTTTATATTTATTTTATGTAAGGTCAGTTGGGGCAGCTGGGCCATGATTTTACAATGCGACTCTGGAGCTTCAGACAATTCAGCTTCAAAAAGCTAATGTTCATTTGAATTAAAGTTTGAACTTCTCTAAATGTGTTCAGTTAGGTTCCCTCTATCAGACAGAAATGCTCAAAATTACATTTTAATATTTAAAAAACATAAAAATATGCATATTTCATCTTTCTTTCCTCATGGGTTCAGTTGCCTCATAAAAATGGTGTAAGTGGACCAGGGGGGTCTATGTTCCTGCCGCGTTTATTTTTTTTTTCATATGGGATATCAGGTCCTGTTTGAAAAAGTGTAAACAATTTAAAAAATTAAACCAGGCACATAAGGTAAATTATATATCAACTAAAGAGCGTTGTAAGGGAAAACGTTGCTGTCAATGTGTCTAAAAAAGGTACTAAAAGTGAAAATATTAGATTTATTTATACCAAAAAACATAAAAATTAAGTAAGTACTTTAGTATAGGTAATAAGTATAAAACTCACATGGGTATTTTAAGGAAAAAATAGCACGGTAAATCTATGAACAAGCGGCAACGTAAGTACTGAAGTACTTTATCTGTATCTAGGAGTCGCATTATATAGGGAAACTTTATTTTTCCTACCAGAACCCTTAATGACTTACTTTCATGATCATTTTATTTAACATATTCTAAAAAAAGGTGCGATGAAGATATTATTTTCAAAATAGTGGTAGGAACAATAAAAGATTCTCTATAGAATGCGACCCCTTTGTATCGTACAATTTCAAGGTTTGGCTATCTCGCTTTCAGGGGCAAGGTATTTGCATTCGTAAAATGTTGAAATAGTTTATTGACACCAGGATTTACAAGAGAATCTGTTTGCAAACATGTAAAAGTATATTTTCGCGTACTTAATAAAGGTGAAATTTTCATTATAAAATTCCGGTGCCAATGTAGCAGTTAGGGATTAAAATTATGTGATGCCATAACGGCAAGGGGTCAAGAAATTAGGTTTGATACCACCCAATTTACTTTTTTTTTAAATTTTATTACATAATTTTAACACGTTCACGCCGGCGCGGTGGGTCACACTCGACTGTCCGGCTTCTTGCACATCACTATTATTTTAGAGAAAACGTTGCTCCTTTAAATCGCCCAATGGTTCTACTTAAATAAAACGACATATTCTGTATTGAAGTACTGGTATCCAAAAAGCCGGAGACTTGCTAGCTCTGAGACAGTCGAGTGTGACCCACCGCGCCGGCGTGAACGTGTTAATAAGATATTCTATAATTTCCTTTATTGTGAGCAAAAAATAATGGAGAAATTTATTTTCCGTTGTAAGAGAAACTAAAGAAAAACATTTATAACTATTTGGGTAGCTGGATCCAGCACTGTCCAGTTACCCCGGATACATATCCCAGTTGCCCTATCCTTGAAAATTTTATGGGGTAACTGGGACACCGGGCTTACATTTGAAACATGAAGTAAATATGTATAGATACCTAATAATATTAATGTAGTTATATGCCTAATCTTTAAAAAAAAATTATTTAGTAAAAGTACTTACAGTATTTTAATAAAAAGCCGAGGAAGTTCGACCATATTGACTTTGTTTTTAAAAAAAGAAACGTAAATTTTTGATAACCTATCAAAGCAAAATGAGAGTTATGATTGATTTAACACACGTTGTTTTAGGAAGTAGAGATTAAGGTGCATTGTTCACAAAAGCTAAAGCTTAAAAAACATCAACAGTTTTTTATAAAATAGCCTATGGCCCACTTACCTCGTGGGTCCTGTTTCTCCAACTAACCTCACTTAATTCAATGTGAATGTAGCACTATAATTTTAACTTTCATTTATGGAAATTCTAGTGTAAAATAAAATAATTTCATGTACAAATCTTGATGAAAATTAAGTAGTATACATAATATTCTACCGCCCTTCAAAAGGTTAAAGGAAAATATTCCATTAAAAGTTAACATTTTCTTTACTTCTATATTACTAGAAACTGTAAAAACGTAAAAAAAGAATTCATAGTTCTATGCAAGCAAATGTTTGTATGCGAATTTTACTTTTAAAGATATATAAAATATATTGGTATAGTTACTATTTTCGTCCAATCTTTATCTAAGATATTTTTATTGCTACGATTAAATTAGAAAATTCTAAACATAAACGTTTCCAAGAAATGTTCTCATAACTAATCGCAAACATGAAATTAAACTTTAAACAAATACCCACAATAAGATAAATGTCATTATTTATAAACGCATCTACGTGATTACTACCAGTGAAAAATCCGTGGAATGAAATACACTCAACATATAAAAATTATTTCAAATGAAAATCAAATTTCAAATTATTTTTGCTTAAAAGGCGCAAAGACCAACTTAGTGAAAAAGATTCCATGCCGGGAATCGAACCCGGGTCATCAGTATAGCGCACTGACGTTCTACCGCTAAACCACATGGAACGACACCCAGCCTGGAACTTCTCACTATTACAAGTTGGCAAGGCTACAAACGCAGCACAAGATGGAATATTTTTCCGTGAGCCACCAACATGGGACAAACACAGACACTTAATTAAATCCAGCATCGAATGAATCTATATTAATATTTGGAAATTTTTCCAGAGAGAAAACATTCGCCTTGAATACAATATTTCAAACGAAAATCAAATTTCAAATTATTTATGCTTAAAAGGCGCAAAGACCAACTTAGTGAAAAAGATTCCATGCCGGGAATCGAACCCGGGTCATCAGTATAGCGCACTGACGTTCTACCGCTAAACCAGATGGAACGACACCCAGCCAGGAACTTCTCACTATTACAAGTTGGCAAGGCTACAAACGCAGCACAAGATGGAATATTTTTCCGTGAGCCACCAACATGGAACAAACACAGACACTTAATTAAATCCAGCATCGAATGAATCTATATTAATGTTTGGAAATTTTTCCAGAGAGAAAACATTCGCCTTGAATACAATATTTCAAATGAAAATCAAATTTCAAATTATTTTTGCTTAAAGGGCGCAAAGACCAACTTAGTGAAAAAGATTCCATGCCGGTTCATCAGTATAGCGCACTGACAGTGCGCTATACTGATGACCCGGGTTCGATTCCCGGCATGGAATCTTTTTCACTAAGTTGGTCTTTGCGCCTTTTAACCAAAAATAATTTGAAATTTGATTTTCATTTGAAATATTGTATTCAAGGCGAATGTTTTCTCTCTGGAAAAATTTCCAAATATTAATATAAAAATTATTTTAATTTTATTTTTTCCCTTTTTATGTTTTTGGTTGAAGAACAAGCTTAATTATTTAAGAGACGATGCTACTTACAATGCCTGAAAATTAACTTAATTTTTTTGAACAACTTATCAGAATGAAAATTGTTTCGTTGGTATTTATTATACCAATCTTAAACATCATTAACATATTATTTTTTAAAAATAAAAATGGGAGCGCTGTTGCTGTAGAAACATGGTGATGCCAAAAATGTAGTTCTCCGTGGCTTACAGCACATGTGCTTTACAAATGAACCTGGAACAGAAATGTTTTTTTCGATTAATCTACATCAAATTTGCAGGAATAGTGCAGACGTCATGAAACAATACTGATGTTTGTAAAAATGTGAAACACGTAAATAATGCATAGGATTTTTCGTATAAAAATTTCAAATTGTACATTGTTTAAAAAAATATATTCGGTGAATCATAATAATTTTGCGCATTTCTCTATAAAAATGTTTCCAGAATATGTCATTAAAATTTGGAGACAATTAAATTGAAACTTTTATTGTATCTTACAGGTAAAATTTTTTGGCATAACCATGTTGCCAACTATCCAGAACCATCACCTTAATTTTTCAGAAATAAAAAATTTTATTGATGTTAAACATTGATATAATAGCTAACTTGAACAAAATTTTCCCGATATAGTTTGCTAAAAAGAAATTATCGTAAATAAGTGAATTTTCAGACATTACAAGTTGCGTTATCAATGACTTACTCTTTGGTTCATACATTTCCTCATCAAATAACTTTCTCATGGTAATTAACAATAGCCCTGAAAGTAATTTAGGCAAAATATTAAGTTAATTATATTTTCGTGGAGGTATTAAGTACTGGATGATGTTTTTTTTAGTTTTTTTTTTTGGGGGGGGGGGGGGCAAACATAAGCAAATTGATAAAATTTTATGTGATTTATTATGTTAAGCTATGCCTAAAGTGATTAAATCATAATAATGTGAAAGAGAATTTAACATAAATCTGTTCCTTTACCTCGTTATATGTATGTAAAACAATAACATAAAATCTGGAAACATGCAAGATTTTATTCCTGTATGCAGAACTAAGTGCTATAATTTCATGTTAGAGTAAAATCATTCAAATTTTCTTTTGCCTCTCCTGTGAAATTTACTTTTGTTGAGATATGTCACTTTTCTTGCGGGTGAGCGATATGTAGCATACCTGAATTGCTCTTTAGTTCACCCATTACCAAAATACAATCATATGTACTACTGATGTACGTCATTCATAGTGAATCAATTATATGTAAATCATACGCATAATCCCTGAATTACTCTTTGGTTCACCCATTTCTTCATGGCATAAATTTCTGATGGTAATTAACAGTAGCCCTGCAAGTAATTTAATTAAAATATCAAGTTAATTATAATTTCGGTAAAGCATTAAATATCGGTAAAGTTTTTTTTTTTTTTTTTCGGAAGGAGGGTAAAATTAAGCAAATGTAGGTAAAGTGAATAAATCGCAATAATTTGTAAGAGAATTTTACATAAAATCTGGAAGCATCTGTACGAAATTAGTGGAAGTCAGCTATTGAATGCCACATAGTTACAAAAGGAAATTTTACTTGTCATATAACAAGATATTTTTTAAAAACAATATGCATGACAAGGATAAAAGACAATTACATATCCTAAGATATCTCATTCATAGTGAACAAATTATATGTAGCATGAAAGTCTAATCATAAAATTTTCAAGATAAATGATCTTAAACTTTTCAAGATATTTAATGAAAACAAAAAAGAACATGTCAAACAACTTCCTATAATACTACAAATTTTATCATTTCGAAATTCTCCTTTGAAAATTTAAGTAAACAAAACCAACCAAATAATATTTTGAGTATTAAATCAACTCAACAAATAAAAATACCTTTAATTTATTCATCCTTCAGTCACTGTTGTTTGTATCCAGAAGTTATATCCGTTAGTTAATCCGTTAACCGTTTTCGTTATTACATAAATTTCTGACTGTTATTGATAGTTCAGACAAAGCACCAAGATTTACGTTTGTGAAAATATTAATCATTTGATAAAGTTTTTTTTTTTTTGGGGGGGGGAGGGGTGTTTTCTGTTAGGTACTTTCTGCAAAATACTTGATCTTTTAAAAATACATTTATAACAGGGCTGCCAAAGGCGACTATTTTTAAAGTCTCGCTGGCACCACTTTCTCAAACAGAAATCCTTAACACGCCCTTTGGCAACATTTGCACGAGAAATATACTTCAAAATTTATATTAGAAAAATACTGGTGCGAACAGAATATAAAAATAGTCGCCTGTGGCAGCCCTGTGATAATCATAACATTACAACATAAAATCTTTGTTTAGTGTGCTATCCGGATTTGCAAGGAACATTTATTGTCATTTGAAAATCATTATTGTTTGGTTTGCGAAAAAAAGGAATTTAAGATATTTCTTTTATATCCAAGATGCATCTTTCACGTTGAATAAATTGTATGGATCAGGAAATTCTATTCATAAACTTTTCCAAGATAAAGAAATTGCAAACGCAATAGAAAATTCTATATAATTCACAAATCTACGATAAATTTCATCATTTCGAAATCATCGATGTAAATTGAGGTAAACAAAAGCAAAAGAAAACAATATATCTGTGGGATGTTTTCAAAATGGAGTTATGAAAAAAAAGGAGGAGACATATAGTGTATTATCTACCAGTTGCGAGAGAAGTTACTGTTTTTTTTTAAATCGTATCAATCGTTTGTTATTACCGCTGGGACAAACTTCCACCAGTAAATTCAAATAGAAAATTTCATCTTACTTAAGCGCCTCATTCATGCAAGATTTATCTTACAAATATGGCAAAATTTTCTATTTGTTTTTATTGGCGGTCATATGTCCAGATATTATAATCTTTTTCTCTGATACTGACAGGAGGTTGTCTAGGTTGTGAAAATATGGCGGAAACGCAGGGTCCGACTACCATCGAAGTAAACTTACACCAGTAAAATTGAATCTCTTCTTCTGCCATAATGTATGACTGAAAGTTTTCAATAAAAATGCCTTTAAATAAGGAGAAACTTTCTATTCAAATTTACTGGTGGAAGTTTGCCTCGGTTCTAATCAATCCCTGCGAAAGCATTTATAGATGATGCTTCACTATTTGAAGAATATGCCAGTTCTTATTTATTAATAGCGCCATGGTTTTTAATGCAGCATATAAAAGTACGTTGACTTTTTCATTCTTTACCACCGTTGTTTGTACCCGAAACTAAATTCTTTAAACCTTTGGACTACAATTTTATTCCGTTAGCACCACTTTTTTTTTAAATAAGTTTTCTTCAAGTACCGTAATTTCCGGCGTATAATACGCGGATTAAACAATTCTGTTTGGACCCAGAAATTTTATTTAGTTATTGAAACCAAATATTTACCGCTATTTAAAAAGCTACATATTATTTTAAAATTTTTCTGGGTCGAAAAATAATTGTTTGATCCGCGGATTATACGCCGAAAATTACGGTACACAATTTCAAATATGCTTTGATTAAATAAGGCAGATTTTATTTTCCTTTATTACTTGTACGAAAAACAAATTTTGAAAACAAAGATGTTGTCGAAGCAGCGGATACAACGGGGAGAAAAGGGTTAAATTATTCTGGAATTTGCTCATCCATTTCCTCACCACATAAATTTATGGCAGTAAATGCTAGATCAGGCAAAATAACAAATTACATGATTGTGCATCGCCCCCTAAGTACTAGGCTTGAGCGCTGATGCAAAAATGGTGGCTGTCGTTGGAGGATTTTTTTAAGCGTTTATACGGTCACTTGAATTTGAATATCAATAATATATTAAACATTTTTCCGCTTTATTTTTCTCAGATTAAATAAGTCAAAGAAATCTTATGGTAAATACTGTTGTTTAAATTCAGCAGACCATACAATCGCTTAAAATATCCGCCTACGACAACAGCTATTCTTTTGTCAGCGCTCACAAGGAAGGTCTCCATACAGGGCATACTCAGAATATGTTGAAAAAAATGATAGTGAAACTACTCATGTATGTAATAAGGGATCAGTCAAATTTAATGGCGGAATTTCAGTAGAAAGTCTGTAAAAAAATAATATACTTTCGAATATTTGGCGCGAAAATACGAAAGTGACACGTGATTTGGCGAGCAGGATTTTTCCTCGCCAAAAGCAAACGATTTAAATGCATCTGAAAATTGTTTATTAATTGTTTTTTAGAATGCACGGCTTTTAATAAATTTAAACTTAATCAATGAAAGAGGTTATTATATATTTTTTATATTACATACATATGTTGCTTGTTGCTGTAGTTATTTAATTTGATCACTATAAAAGTATTTTCTATGCTTTTCAAGTTGCAAATATATATTTTAAGTTATAGTCAGCTGACATTTGATTGCCATAATACATTTCCATGTCAAAGACAAAGTCGTTTCCATAGCAACAAAATCAAATCGACAGTTTTCTATCTGCCTAATTTTTGAGGTTCAAATAATTAAAAAAAATTAAATTTTGCTTTAAATCGTAATATATGACATTTAAATTTTATTATAAATACATATAAATATATATGAGAAACTGTAGTTAAAACAAACTAAAAATGACAAAACTATAGTTTAAACAAATTAAAAATGACAAAACTAAAGTTATTTAAATTAAACTTATATAAACAAATTCAACATAAAAAGTTTTTTCCTACATAAAAGCGTATTTTTTTTTCATCGCCAACCGGTGATAAATCGCCAAATAAACGAAAATTTCGTTATTTTTTTACGGACGCCGTATTGGTTGTTCCGCCATTTTTTTTTTTTATTATAAACATATATATCCATATGAGAAGAACATTCTGTAATTTTTTCAGATTTTTCTGAGTATGCCCGTATAGAGACCTTCCTTGTCAGTCCTAGTATTCAGGGGGCGGTGGAATGTGAGAAAACTCATTTGAACAAATTTGTTTTGGGAGGTATTTTGCTGTTAGATAATTTCTAAAAAATATCTGATCTTTAAAAACATTAAAACACCAAATAAAATAAATTAATCAGACTTGAGCAGAGTTAAAAAATAAATATATATATATATTTTAAATATACGTAAAAAGAATTAAAAATACAAATTGTAAACGTTTCGCCAAGCGACACGGGAGGCATCATCAGTACAAAAATATTCATTGCATTGCAAACGACGGAACAAATCAAGAACAGTTAAAGTTAGTTATTTTAAAAGCAGACAATATTCACTAGGGACAGAGCGAGCTTCATTCAAAGTCTGCGATAGCAATTCAGTGAACCAACCCTCAAGGAGCAATCTACCGTGGTAGCTGTTGCAACCCGATTTCAAAATACTGGCGTTCGCAATAAGCGGAATGTGATTCACTTGAAGTGAATGCTGGACAATTTTTGAATTCAAATTACCCTTTTTTAAAGCACCAGTATGTTCTTTTAGGCGAATTTCCAATGATCTACCTGTTTCACCAATATAAACACCATTGCAATCTTTTCAAGGAATGATATAAACGACACCGGGTAATTTAGACTTATCATACTGAAATTTATGCTTATTGAAAAAGGAACTCAATTTATTAATTGGTTTAAAAGAAACCCCAATATTGAAATATTTTAGAATGCCAGAAATTTTATCAGAAATGTTCTTATAATAAGGGATACAGATAAAGGAGCTTGGTTTACTACGTTGAAAAGGGGGGGGGGGGAGTAGAATTTACAAAATTTAAAGTATTTTTAAAGATTTTTTAACAAGACCAATAGGGTAGCCATTATTAACAAAATCGCGATACATTTTACGTTTCTCTATTTCAAAATCATTACTCGAACTGCAATATTTTATGGCTCTGAAGGCTAAAGTCTTAATAACGGCTATTGTATGGCTGAAAGGGCATATTTAATTGAAATGAGTATATTGACCAGTAGATGCAGGTTTTCTGTAAACAGTAGTGGTGACAGAATGAGAGATATCAGTCGTGTGTTTGCGGATTAGAATGACGACAAATGGTAATTCAGCATTATTTTCAATTTCAACAGTAAATTTAATAAGGTTACCAATAGATAACCCTAAAAACCTTTAGAATAGACCTTTAGATAGACCTTTAAAAACAAAATTGTAATAATTTTCTGACAACACAAAATCCTTCTTTTGTATGCGATCTGGATTTGTGGGCAAACATAATTATCACTATAAAATTATTATTCTTCGATTTGCAAAAAAATAAGGCTATCTAAGCTATTTCTTCTATATCTTATATCTTTTTCCACGGTGAATAAATCATATGTAACATTAAATTTAGTTATGAACTTTCCCAAAATAAATAAATTGGTAACATAATAGAAGATGCGGAAGAGTGCTCCAAATTTTCGATCAATTTCATTATTTAGAAATTCATATATGTAAATTGAAGTAAACAAAAAATACAAAAATAAACTCTGTGGGATGTTTTCAACTCAACATATAAAAATCTGTTAATTTGTTCATTCTTTAATCATCGTTGTTACTATGAGAAACGAATCTCTTTAACTACTCTGAAAATCGTTCAGCCATTTCCTCACCACATTAATTTCTGACTATAAATGTTAGTTCAAGCAAAATACATAGCCGCAAACTGTTACGCTTTTTTACTGCCACTTATTTTGAATAGAAACATTTGTCTTATTTAATCACAAAAATGTAGTTTTTAGTTAAGCATTTTTTTTTAAATAGTCGTAGGAAAAAAAGAGTAAAAGTTGACACCTTTGCAAAATATCACGTTAAACTTTTGCGAGAATATTAATTATTTGATAAAATCTTTTTTTTTTTTTTTTGTGTGTGTGTGTGTGTTTTCGATCGTTCTGAAATACAATTTATCTTTAAAAACAAATTGATAATTGATTTGTTACAATATGAAATCATTCTTTCTTTTGTGTGCTAGCCGGAATTGTAAGGAACATTTATAGTCTATTAAAAATTACCATTGCTTGTTTTGTGCAATATTAAAGATATATAAGTTATTATTTCTATAGCTAAAATATTGCTACTGTATCTAAGATATTTTTTCATGGTGAATAACTAATATGGATCATGAAATTATATTAGGTAGCTTTCTTTACAAAAAAGCTACCTATTGCAGCCGTTCGGAGGAAAGCGATTTCAAAAAATTTTGGTATATTTTCATCGATCATGACCCCCAGACCCCGAAACCACCCTCCGTTCAAAATTGATATATATATATATATATATATATATATATATATATATATGTATATATATATATATATATATATATATATATATCTGACCTATGTCACACTGTAACTCCCGTAATTATGAACCGATTTCGATGTAATTCGGTGTGTACATAGTACATACCAATGTCTCGACCGAGTTCGTTGGCCAGCTTCATCCGCCATTTTGTTTCAAAATGGCGGCCATTTAAAAATTTTTAAAAAATTTAAAACTTGAAATGTGGTACCAAAAAATTAAAAATGGAAAAATATTTTTTTCTTATGTATTTGACCTTTATACAAAGATTCCGGAGCAGTTTTTGTTTCGTCTATATCTTAAAAAATGGCTGAGTTATAGCATTTTGAATTTCTAGCGTGGCTGACATTTTGAAACGTCCTGAATTTTGTCACGCGATAAAAGGCGTATTTATGAACCGATTTGGATGTAATTCGGTGTGTACATAGTACATACGAATCTCTCGACCGAGTTCGTTGGTCAGCTTCATCCGCCATTTTGTTTCAAAATGGCGGCCATTTAAAAAATTTTTAAAAATTTAAATTTTGAAATGTGGTACCAAAAAATTGAAAATGGAAAAATATTTTTTACTTATATATTTGACCTTTATACAAAGATTTCGGAGCAGTTTTTGTTTCGTCTATATCTTAAAAAATGGCTGAGTTATAGCATTTTGAATTTCTAGCGTGGCTGACATTTTGAAACGTCCTGAATTTTGTCACGCGATAAAAGGCGTATTTATGAACCGATTTGGATGTAACTTCGTTTATACATAGTACATACCAATGTCTCGACCGGGTTCGTTGGCCAGCTTCACCCGCCATCTTGTTTAAAAATGGCGGCCATTTAAATTTTTAAGAAAAATTTAAATTTGAAATGTGGTACCAAAAATTGAAAATTGAAAAAATATTTTCTTCTTATGTGTTTGACCTTGATAAAAAGATTCGGGAGCAGTTTTTGTTTCGTCTATATCTTAAGAAATGGCTGAGTTATAGCATTTTGAATTTCTAGCGTGGCTGACATTTTGAAACGTCCTGATTTTTCTCACGTAATAACAGGCGTATTTATGAACCGACTTGGATGTACCTTGGTGTGTACATAGTACATACAAATATCTCGACCGAGTTCGTTGGCCAACTTCATCCGCCATCTTGTTTCAAAATGGCGGCCATTTAAAAAAATTAAAAAATAAAAAAATTTAAATGAGATACCAAAAAATGGGAAAATGAAAAAGATTTTTTTTGTATGTGTTTGACCTTAATACAAAGATTCCGGAACAGTTTTTCTTTCGTCTATATCTAAAAAAAAATGGCTGAGTAATAGCATTTTGAATTTCTCTTGTGGCTGACATTTTAAAACGACCTGATTTTTGTCACGCGATAACAGGCGTATTTATGAACCTATTTGGATGTAACTTGGTCTGTACATAGTACATACCAATGTCTCGACCGAGTTCGTTGGCCAGCTTCATTCGCCATCTTGTTTCAAAAGGGTTGCCATTTAAAAAAAAATTAAATTTAAAATTCAAAATGAGGTATTAAAAAATTGGAAAATGAAAAAGATTTTTTTTATGTGTTTGCCCTTGATACAAAGATTCCGGAGCAGTTTTTGTTTCTGAAAATTTGTTCTTTTGTTGATATCTTAAAAAATGGTTGATTTATAGCACTTTGAATTTCTAGCATGGCTGACATTTTGAAACGATCTTGTATTTGTCACGCGATAACACACGTATTCACTTGTTTCAAAATGGCGGCCATTAAATTAAAATATATATATATATTTAAAGTGAGGTGCAAAAAAATTAGAAATTGAAAAAGGTTTCTTTCTTAAGTATTTGATCTTGATATAAGGATTCAGGAGCATTTTTTGTTTGTCTTTACCTTAAAAAATGGCTCAGATATAGCAGTTTCAATTTCTATTGTGGGTGACATTTTGAAAAATCTGATTTTTTGCATGCGACAGCACTCCTATATATTAACCGATTCCGATGTGAGTGAGCATGTGCACAGCGATTTCTAAGGTCTCGACCAAGTTCACTGCTTAGCCTCATCCACCATGTTGTCTTAAAATGACAGGCACTTTAAGATATTGCCGAATTTGGCAGCCTAATATAAGTTACTTTAAAGAAAAGCAGCTTGGATAAAGCTGACTAATTTCGCGAAATTCTCATTCATTATATTGATAAAAATTAGTATTGAATCTCCTATATTCGGTTTCCACTAAATTGAGCTTCGTGTGTTTGCATGATATAAGTTGGCTTTTTTTTTAAATAAGGATTATGAAAGCTACCTCTTCCTCCCGGCACTGGCCGGAAGGACTTTTTTAAAACTATTCTGAGCAACTTTTCGTTAATCGTAAAAATAATGTAAAACGTGAAAAAATTCTCTAAATTGCATACACATTCATCGCCATAAACACATCTATGTAAAATGCAGAAAACAAAATGAACAATAGAAAATTCTGTCGGATGTTTTCAACTCAACATATAAAAATCCGCTAATTTATTCATTGTTTACCAACCGTTGTTTTACCAGAAGCTAAATTCTTTAATTAGTCTTAAAATTGTTCACTCATTTCCTCACCATATAAATTTCTGACAGTAATTGCCAGTTCATGCAAAATACCGAGTTAATTATATCGTGCTGGGAGCATTAATCATTGATGAACTTTGTTTTTAGGTGGTATATTGCAGTTAAATAATATTTGGAAAATGCTTTATCTTTAAAATTACTATAACTAGTTTATAAAATCATTATTTATGTGACTAGTGGAATTTGAAAAGAAAAGTGCCATGAAACATTAAAGAAAATAAGAAAATGCTCATAATTTAAAGAAACTTTTATGCACCAATATAATTAAAAATTAGATTTCGAATAAATTTCGATAAAATGTATAAATACGACTGATTTTTTTTACTATGCAACACTTTTATTATTAATATTCTTGTAACTAATGTAATACATGAAGTTTTAGTTGGCAATCACGCAAAAGTACAGGGTAATTATAGAAAAAAAATTTTTGCCGCTATATGATCTCCTAGCTAATGTACCGTTCAAAAAAATAGTATGTCGTTTGGGATGCGTTTATTTTAAAGCATTGGCAAAGAGCAATAATCAATGTCTCACAGCTAAGGTACATTTTTCAAAAATCTCAAATGACAGCATAAAAAAAAAAAATCATCGCGAAATTCAATTTACGGTTAAATCACATAAATAGACTTAAAAAATAATTTTAGCTATAGAAATCTGGACATAAAACAAACGCATGGAGCATTGAAAAGAAGAAATGCCCCTGCATAGCTGACAAAATACAATTAAGTTAACTCGAATTAGAAAAAAATTAAGTACGTTCTCAAAAGATGACGCATCGAATGTGGGAGACTATAGGTGCTTAAACATCACGCAATAAAAGTTATGCAAAGTCTCACGTCATATGGTGATACAGTATGACTCCCTCAAATCCGCAACCCTTAAATCAGCAAAAGCCTAAAATATGCACATCATCGCATATGCAAACAGTAAAACTTTCAGATCAGATTAAGGGACAAAATTACAGAACCTTTTAGTTTTATATCATTCCATATGTGTTTTAACATGTAATTCTCGATAATATGATTGAACTCCTGGTTATTCATGAAGGAGTTATAAATTTATTTTTAAAATAATAAATGGTCAAGTGCGAGTATTACTCGTACTCAGAGGATTCCGTACAATAAATATATGAATTATTAACTGTAATAGTAAAAAAAAATAGTTGCTAATGGAATTTTAAGACTTTGTAAAAAAATATACAACGTGGGGTTGGGTATAGCTGTATGTACTAGAAAAGTATGAATGGATAAACCACAAAAGTTCAAAGAGATATGGAGCCTAAATAATATCAAATATTGTTATTCTGTATAACTCGTTTTTTAATCTTATCCTAATCTGTTTATGATGAACTTAATTCGGTACTGACAACAAAAGTAGTGTATATTTAAATTTCATTTGGCATTTCATAAAACTAAATTCAGCGTAGTAATAATCTTTTCTTTTTACAGTGTAGCTAAAGCAAAACCCTTGTTCAAAGTTTAAACTCGGCATTGTGCTAAGAGCGCTTCGAAAGGAGGTCGCAAATTGCAAAGCCGCCTTGGTCCATATAGCATTTTTCCAGATAAGTTTTTAATTAACGTTTAAAGACACGGGGGGCGTATTGAAAGATCCACTCAATGCAAACTAGTCTCGAATCCCATAGTATTTATGCGTTTAATTCTAATAAATTAGTCGGTTTTTAATAATTCCGCGTTTATTTCTTTTATACTGCTACTGGGCATTGCATTGCACAAATATATCATTAAAAGTTGTTATCTAGGCTTTAAAAGTCGACGGTACACTGAGTACGCCATGCCTGTCATTATGTATGTCCAAATCGTCCGTGTATTTAGGGGTTAATATCTCGGGTAATTACCGACGACTTTTTTCGAAAATCATTATCAACGATGCTTTTATACTTCTGTTATGATAGATACCTCCGGCGCTCCTCAACACCTTTGCTGAATGCCCGAAAATTGAAATTTGTGTGGAATGGAAAAATGCGGTTTTCTCAAAAACTATGTAACCTAGGGTAATCGCTATAATTTTTCTGGAAGGTTTACATTAATGTTTACCATCTCTAATTTTTTTAGAATTCTAGTTTCAGTGGATTTGGAAATAGAAGTGGGGAAACATATTTTTGCACTACATTTTCGAAGATATTTCTGAAAATATATTAAGTAAAATTTTTTAAAAAAGTGTATTTTTGAGTTCAGCTTAACGAATGCTTTCACGCGATAGTCCACATGATATACAAAGAAAATACTTTTTTTTTCAAGTAACTTAATTAGTTCCTCTACATTTTTCCTAAATATATTTGTGAATGTTTAATAATCTGTAAATATGTGGGTCAATAGTCTTTATTACTTCCCCCAATTTGAACTTTCCACGTTCCATAGTTTACGAGTAAAATGGCTGTGACAGACAGACACAGGACTGATCTTATAATGGTTTGTACTTCTAAAGTACGGAACCGTAAAAATGAAGATATTGCTGATATAACTAGTAATTGCAATCTTTTTACGAATATATATTTAAATATGCATCAATCAAGAATTTTTGGTTATTAAGACTGGCTAAATCTGAAATAAAATTTCCTTACTTTATGATTTGATGTGAATTAATAGGGTATACTCTTATAAGGCAAGTTTCATTGAGAAATTGAAGGATAAAGTATCTCATCTTTATTATGCATATTTAATTATTCATTATTAATTAGTTAATTGACGTTTCCTTTTAATAATTTAACCATTTTTTTTTATTTCTCACTTGTTATCATTTTAGTTTATTACTTTACTTAATTATTTTAATATTTTACTATATTGCAAGTATTCATTATAATTTTGAATGGATTATTACATTTAAATTACTGTTTTAAAAATATAAACATAGCAATGACCAGAAATCCGCACAACCTCTGGTCCCAAGCTGTGCAGATTTGAGGGAGTCTAGTGTACCTAGGATTTTTAATACACTGGGGATCCAAACCGGATCACCAGGGTTATAGAATATGAGGGAATACCATTGTTTTATATTAATATATATTTTTAGATTTTCCACTATTTAAATAAAGTAAGATCATTGTGCGTAAGTGAGACGCGATTTGACATATTTAGTGTGTACTTGTCGTTTTATTAAATAAATATATATTTTATTACCCAGAAAATTATTTAATACTGTACCTTTAGTGGAAAACTATCTTGTTTTGTAAAAATGGAATCATTATCTCTAGAATAATCCCGCAATATCCGACTGTTGCATTTATGGGATTTTTGTCGCATTTACGGCAGTTAAAACCTGAATGAGACGTCCAAAGCCCTAAATGTGACAATACGTTTTCTACACGCAAATTTACCTGAAAATATTCATTGAACCCTTAACTGCTGTGACAAAAATTGTCGCATAGCTATTGTGAACGGTCTCCGATGATGACATGCCGCTTGATGAAAGATAAATAAAAAACTTCATTAACTCATAGGATATAGTTTCTGTACTGAATTTTTTATACAGGGCCGTTATAATTTAAAATCCCTTATTGAAATTTACTAAAAGGGATACTTTCGTATATCGTTTCGTATGAGTAATAGCCAAAGGAATTTCGTTTCTTACAGGAGTCCTTTTTAATTCTGATTATTTCAGTTGTTTAATCGCGTAGTTCGATTACATGTCTGTTAAATTTATGTTCTATTTACATTATTTTATTCTATTGATGAAGCTTTAGCGTTATAGAATATCAGAAGTAAAAAATGCTGAACTATTCATCAGAACTTAAGTGCAGACAAATCTGTCTATCATAATCGCCTGCACGCGACAGAGGGAGATTTTTATAGAAACATTCTTGAAAATCATTTTTAATAACGTAAAAAATGAGTGAGTTGTTATAAAGTTTTCAATCAAATTGCAATCCGGTTTTGAAAAAATTGCATTTTAAAGTAAATTCTTGTTTTTTATTTGACGGTGTAAAAATTGAAAATGTGTGCGATGTTTAGAAGTTTAAAAAAAATTGAAGTAAAAGCAGAACTTAATAGTCTGCTGTTGCCAAGATTAAAATGACGTCAGCGTTACGCACGGTAACGTTTATCCTTTATAATATAGATTCGGATTGAAAAAATTCCAAACGGAGTGAAAAGCTGTCCAAACCATGATTTGAACCCCAGTTCCTTTCGCGTACCGTACTAAAGCTCTGCCATCTGAGTTACTTCGAAAATCCGGTGGACACAATTCACTAAGATAGCCTACCGGCAATAACATCCGGTTTGGCTATTTATTGCAGTCAAAATTACAGGAAGTCTCACTTCAATCTCAAAGAGGATTTTTGTTAATAACTTTAATTAATCAATATTTTAAAACAAATATTTCAAAAGCTTTAGTTCTTTATATGAAAACTATGATAGCACCATCAAAACAAACACGCTGGAAGTGCAGAATATTTCTTTCAATAATACTCTATGTAATGCAAACTATATTCTAAAATTTGCAGTGCCTACATCAGCACAGTTTGTATGCTGATGACCATAGGTGATGGCCATGAAAAACATTCCTGAGAGGCAACAGTTAGATGCATTTCCATTAACCCATTTGTTACGATGATTATATCTTGAAATTCTTTTTGTCCTCTGTTGTTAATGTCTGATGAGATATTTGGCATTTATTGTGGAATTAATAGTAGTTAATTGCTTGGCAGAAGAATCTACCATTACTGAATATTATGCAAAACGTTTGTGTATAAAGAAAACGAATAACACACCTTGTGCGACGATGAGTGGGTATGCGTGCAGTGAATTTCCGATCGGGCCACCAATTTTCTGCGGTTTCAAGCATCTAAAACAAATTGGGTCGCCAAATTATGAAAAGGCATTAAATTCTCTGAAGCTTTTATCAACATTTAGTTTAAAAAGTTAATTTTTTAAATAATAGCGTTCATTTTTTCGCTCTTTTTTAACATTTGCGAGCTCGAAAAAATAATTAATCAATGAAAATTATACTTTTCGTTGATAAAATCTCCATAAAAAACGATTACCTTTCATTTAAATAATAAACAATTAAATTTAAAAAATCAAAAAATCCGACTGCGTAAAAAACGAACTAATTAATTATTTCTCATCAATGTGAAACTGTTTTTTCAATTCCTACTATTAGCTCACGCTCTCGCTATATATATCTTGTTGAAATTTTCAATCGTTAATAAAATACTTATTATTGATCCAATCAAGCTCAAATAAATTTATTTAAACTTGTAGTGGATGACACTTGATGTTAATCCAGTTTTTTTCAAATATCAATTCAATAATTAAATTAAATTAATTAATTTTCAGTAATCGAGAGAGCCCTCTTCTTGATCAAGGTATTTTAATACCGAGATAGCCCTCTTCTTGATCAAGGCATTTTAAGCGCCACTCAAGTGGAAAGAAGAATGGGAGAAAAAAAATTCTCTTATTGACCTAAGTAAGAATTGACTTAAAAATTGTTTTTTATTATATTACTTGTTTATATTACTTACCTATTTTTTTTATTTACTTACATTGATGTCTTTTAAGTTGTATTTAATTGTTAGTTCCTATCTATAAACACTGTTTTGATGAGGCCTATAGATGTCCATGATAGTTAGAGTGGCAGTAAAAATAGAGATCCTACATTCGCAACTTCTAGGTTGTATAATATTTTAACGAAGTTTCTGGCTGTAAAATAATCAATGTAACATCGTCTTCATTTTTAAAGACCTATCCAATGATATGCCACTCAATAGGGTGCTTAAAAAATTTTTTCGTCTCTACCGCCATTTTGTATTTTACGGCCGCCATTTTGAATTTATAAAAACAAAACCTAGCCTATAACCATCGGGCCGTTAAGAAGAATTGATAGAGACGTCATTCATTAAAATCCATCTAGCCGTTGGGATGTTTCGAGGTTATAAAGAAATCCAAATACACAGATACGCGTGAAACACATAACCCTTCTTTTCAGTCTGGTAAAAATGATAGAAATCAGTCTAATAGTTCTCGAAAAAAATGGCCACCAGTTTGAAAAATAGCGTTTCGAGAAAAACAACTTTAAGATATTTCAATATCGTGAAATTCAACCAGCGTTCAATGGGCAAAAAATATTGCAAGGAATTTGAATATCACGAAACCGCTTTAGTGCAATAAGTTCCACATTCAAACGCAAAGGTGGTGCGAACGAGCGGTGCAAAAAAGGATAAAATGTTGAAATGATTGAATGATGCCAGTATTTAGGAACAAATTTATTTAGAAATAATAAAATGATTTTCTTCACATACATTATAAAAGAAAATTTTTAATCTAAAGTTCAGGAGCTTTTGTGGCATTTTGGAATTAAAAATAACTGGTATAGGGTGACTGAGTAGTTGATCAAATAAGATCGGTGCTACAGGGTTTCTATAATACTTCCTTCCTTTTAAATTTTAGAAGTAAACTAACATGGTTGCTACAAACCTTAATGGATGTTCTATAATGGGCAAAAATGAAATCTGCAGAAATTAAATAGCAACGAAATTATAAGTAAATAGTTTCTTGAATTGCCAGTTACCCAGTAGTTGATCAATCGAAGAAATCAGTCGAAAATTAATAAAATAATCTTTAAAATATCATTCTTAAGCTGTGATTAACAATAATTCATATAAAACTATTATTTTAAATCAACAAGATGGAAGTGGATTATTTTAACTGAGCGTAATGGTCTCCTACTAATCAAAAACTAAATTTTTACGTTTTTTGATTTAAAAAAAATCATAAAATGGCTTCTCTAACAGTAGACAGCTGACAACAATGTGACAACAGGTGCTCCAACATTCAAACAAAAGCAGTATGTCTAGTGCCAGGTATAAAAATCATTTCCACCTGAAATGGTGCAATAGTTCAAAAATTTGATCAACTACTGAAGCAGTCACCCTATATAACATATCGCCACCCTTCAAGAGGTTCAATAGATACTCCATTAAAATAATTGTAATAATTAAATTAAAAAAAAATCACAAAACCCGACTGCGTAAAAAACGAACTAATTAATTACTTCTCATCAATATGAAACTATTTTTTTAATTCCTACTATTAGCTCAAATTCTCGCTATATATATCTTGTTCAAATTTTCAATCGTTAATAAAATACTTATTATTCATCCAATCAAGCTCAAATAATTTTTTTAACTTGTAGTGGATGACACTTGATGTTAATCCAGTTTTTTTCAAATATTAATTCATTAATTTAATTAAATTAATTAATTTTCAATAATCGAGAGAGCCCTCTTCTTGATCAAGGTATTATAAGACCGAGAGAGCCATCTTCTTGATCAAGGCATTTTCAGCGCCACTCAAGAGGAAAGAAGAATGGGAGAAAAAAATTCTCTTATTGACCTAAGTAGGAATTGACTTAATTTTTTTATATATATTAGGAGAGTTAGGAGAGGTTTGATACATAGGGAGTGTTGATACATTGACAATTTTTCGCAACAAATGACATTAACAGCCATTCTAACGCATGTGAAGGCTTCTATTATTTGCTGAAGCCATCATTAACTAGACTAATCAGTGAAGAACTGACAACTTTTCATTTCTTTTAATTTTGAAGGTTTTTGGAATGTCAATGTAAATTTTTTCATTGACTGATTTTCTTTCATAACACTTATTATTGTAAAGATAATATCTTGTAATTTTTATTTTATTTATAAAGCACATTGTTAAGATTAGTAATACTAGAATGTAGATTACCGTTTTGCAATTGCATTTACACAAAGTGATTGAAAATCTAATAAGGCATAATAGGGAGAAATGATACATTAGTACTGGGGAGAAATAATATACTTGTATATTTGAAATTTAATACATTTTTTAAGTTTGCAAACTAACATAGGACTGTAATATTCTATTCATTATTGTGTTACAGCGAGAGCTACTGAAATTGGTAAGGAAGAACAAAGAGGCTATTCATAGACATTATGTAGGTTATATAGAAAAGCAGTGCGATGATAGATGGTTAGTTCGCTTTGCTCGTCATGTAGAAGGGAAAAAGTTTAAATGGCCTGAAATGGAAAATGTTTCTATAATTTACGAAGGGCAAATTGAAAAAACGTTAAATCTACCCGATTTTACTTATCAAAATGATAGAGTTATTAGTTTTTCTTTTAACCATTTCGGGGGTGGTGGTATGTTTATGAAACCACTTAATTTTAATTCCCAAATGCCACATTGTCACCAGCATTTTGGTAAAATATTTTCCATTTAGTATGAAAGTGAAATATATTCCTTTTCTTATTTCTAATTAAATTTGTTGGTAAATTCTGGTACCATTCATTTATTCAACACTTTAGCATTGAAAATGATTTGCCTCTGAAAGGGTTAAAGGAATCTTAAATGTGCTAAATTTATGTTAAATTGTTTGCAAATCAGCAGTGTTCACTTCATTTTTCCTTGCAGCTAGATCTCTAGGGGTTTTTTTCATTATTTATTTTCTAAAAAGTGTGTTAATAAGATTGTTTAAATAATAGAAATAGTTTAAATATTTTTGTAAAAAAACATTTCTGAAACAAAAATATGTCAATGTCAATTCGTTTCAAATTTTACTTAAATATTTCAAGATTTATCATAAAAAACTGTATGACGCATAAATTGAATTGTCTGAAATTTTTTTTTCGATTTACATAACAATGTATCAAACCTCCCTTGCTATCAATCGTCCCCAGTAATGGGGAAATTCTCTTATATAAGAAATTTTATTAAATTATTACGTGAAACTTTTTTAGCCTATAAATGTGTATTTTTCTTTTTATCGTATCATTTTATTCATGAGTACTGAAAATATTCTGAAAAATTTTTATGCTTGATTTTCTTCTCAATTTGGTTTTCTTTGACTTTTATTATATGTACGGAAAACAAATGAGGCATGCGATGGTTAATTACTAATATTCAGCGGTGAAGAAAGCAATTCGTGACCTTTTTAAAAATACTCTAGAAACTAAAAGCGTAAATGTAGTTATCAAAGAAAATTAAATAAATCAATTCAAATAAGAAACTTTCAAATAAAATTCAATACTTTTGCACAAAGGCATTTATTTCAGATTCACTTATTATTCAGAGATGTGGGAACTTTTTTTTGTTTGGAAACAATATGCTAGTTTATATTATTCATTCACATTCACAAGGAGAATTTATTTAACGGAAGATTTTTAAACGGAGAAAAAATAGCATACCGCATATATAAATTATGGTATACTTTATAGCCTTCTTAATTAAGCTTAATTTTTAAGGGACAGTTCTAGAAAAAAGAGATTACTCTCTACTAATTCGACTTTAAATAATCGTTACATATATACAGGGTGGTCATAAAATAACTTCCTCGATGTAAGTACGTGATTTGGTGAAAATATTTCAAGAAACTGGATGCAAATGTGATCGACTACGATCCGGACGATCATGTGTTTCTATAAAGTTGTTGCGGAAGTGCATAACAGGCTTACTGCAGATTCATTTCATACTGCAAGAAGTGTTGCACCCAGTTAACTGCACCGAAAACAACAGTCTTCAAGATTCTGCGCACTATTCTGCGGACGTTTCCCTGTCGAATCCAGCGCGTCCAGATGTTGCAAACTGGAGACGAGCAATAGCGTTTGGACTTTGCAAATTATTTTATCGTCAGATATGCCGAAGATAACAGCTGGTCATTGCGAGTATTATGGACGGATGAGGCACATTTCTCTTTAATTGGGAACTTAAACTCCAAGAACTGCGTTCACTGGTCTGTTGAAAATCCTCACGATGTGACACCAACGCCTTTATACAAAGCTAAAGTGACTGTGTTTTGCGGCATCACAAACACGTTTGTTCTCGGTCCGTACTTTTCCGAGGAGGTCACTTCCACAGTTATGAAAACGTGCTCCATCACAAGTGCTTGGTATAGAACAATGTGGTAGAATTACGTAATTACAGAATTGCAGCAGCTTAATGATATAGTATGGATGCAAGATGATGTTCCTCCACACGTCGCCACATCCGTTTGAGAAGTGCTGCAACAGCACTTTGATGATATAATCATCTCTCGTAACTTTGCAGTTTCGTGGCCACCACAATCTCCGACCTCCATCCACTGGATTTCGGGTTCTAGGGTTGTCTGAAATCAAAGGTGTAGACCTCAAATAGAAGAAATTTGACAGAATGGAAAAATGCCATAAAACATGAAGTTCATTCCACAGAATCATTCTGCAATGTTACGTTCGGCATTGGTGTCAACAGTCTCAAGCATGCAATGCGTTATTATCTGTGAAGATAAGCATGTTGAAAACTGCTAATTCAAATAAAGGTTTTTTCTCACTTCTCTCTTGTGTTGTCATTGGTCCTTTACAATGGTCTATTTTGCAAGTGTTTTACGCCTGCAATTTTCATCGTACTTATATCATTCCAACTTCATTTATGGTTCTTCAATGCACTGAAGAATTTGCGCATGAAAAAAATGGGTGCTGCCATTCAAAAATTTCATTTTTTTCACTGTAACCGTAACTGTGAGAGCTCTATTGTTTTAAATCATAACTATCTTGAACGTATACATTCAAATAACTAAATCTGGAATTTCCTTTCGATTGGTTTCGCGGTTACATCGCTAGGGGTACATATATCGCAGACGTTTTTCATGACAACTCTGTACACACACACACACACACACACATATATATATAGGAATCGACAGCGAGTAATGTCTACTATTTAAAGCTATACAAAATATTGTCCCTAAATGATCGTCTAGATATTAAAAGTTGCATCATCATTCTTTTTTTAGATAGTAACAACAACAAGTAAGATTTTATTCCTTGAATCAAAGCAGTCCAGTAAAGTATACAGGGCTATTCAAAGTAACGTGGCCAAAATGAAGATTAGATTGTAACAACAACAAGTAAGATTTTATTCCTTGAATCAAAGCAGTCCAGTAAAGTATACAGGGCGATTCAAAGTAACGTGGCCAAAATGAAAGGGCAAAGCACACATACAAAAATCACATAGGAGCATTGTGTCGCAAACCCGCCAGAGGGGCTTTAAATTATATGCAAGAAGAATAAACAAAAATAATTCTACATCTTTTTATTTATACTGCATTTCCAAACATGGTACAGATTTACGATCAATAATACTACAGGAGATGCTCAAAGTTTTTACCAGACGCCTGCAGGGACTGGCGCACCTTCTCAAAAAAATCAGGAGTTTCTCGAACACAGCCTGCTGTCTCAACAATTCCTAATACTAAGTCTTCCTCCATGTTCCTATAAATTTTGATTTTTTTTTCTATGCCAGCTTTGTCCTTTAATTTTGGCTACGTTAATTTGAATCACCCTGTATATATTTACGAATCGACAGCGAATAATGTGTAATAAAATAGTGACAATATATATATATATATGAATCTACAGCGCATAATGTATACTATTTAAAGCTATACAAAACAATTATCCATAGAGGGCCATCTAGATATTGAAAATTGCATCAACATTAATTTTTTAAATAGTAATGACAACATTTAAGATTTCATTCCTTGAATCGAAACTGTCCAGTAAAATATATAGATGCTAACATTTCTTATTTATTCCGGAGAGGTAGACTTTTTTTCAACCGGAAACTTTATTTAATCAAAAATTTCTAATAATTACCGTATGGAAAGAAGGCACATAGATACACTCCTTTACATACACTTTCCGGTTTAAACATGTTTGTATTGTATCAGACTCAGTAATAATTGAGAGATGTTTCCATCTGCGATTTAACCCTTTATCTACTGTCGGTACTTGTAAGTACCACTGACTTTAAACTTTTATCCCACAGTGAAATTACTAATATTCTAATGGTACATTGTAAAAACTCTCTTTCAACTCCACTTTAACGGGATATACAGCAGCAGTAGTTCTAGGTTTGTTATTTTACCGAGGAAAGAGACTATCTTCGTAACAGTCGAAGTGTTTTGTGCCGACATTTTGTAGAGATTGTTACGCTCATCTTTTTATTGCTGCAAACACAGTAAAGGATATAAGATAGGTGTTCTATTTTTGTTATGTGTTCATTATGATCTTAGAATACAATTTGACTAGCTGTTTTAGGTAAACGGCGTATGTATTTGATTTAACACTTGAATTACTCGGTGGTACTTATAAGTACCGTCAGTACACTGCGTGATGGAGAAAAACTTCTTGCTTACTTTTCGTCTGTGTAGTTATTCATCGTTTCCATGTGCTTTAAAATGCAATTTTTAAAATGTAGTGCAGTAATAATTTTCCTAGTATTTCTTTTCTGTTTCATTGTTATTTTTTATCGGAAATCGAAAAAGTTGTTGCATCGGCTCTTTTTTGCTGTGCTGTAAATGACACATGTAAATTCATACATTGAATATGTGGAAATGTGAAACAGCATGTTATCCCTGGAATATAGACGTCGCATAACTAAAGGACTGCTAACAACATCGAAATGTAAGGAAAAAAAATAGTTTTTTTTTAACCCTTTCAGGGGCAAAGCATTTTCAATGCTAAAGTGTAGAAATAAATGATTGGCCCCAGAATTTGCAAAAAAAAATATTTTTAAAAAAGAAAAATGCTATATTTCACTTACTTATTAAATAAAATAATTTACCACAATTCTGGTGTCATTTGAAATACTTTGTGGAGTTTTCTGTTACGTTATTTTAATCATAGTGTACTGACGGTACTTTAAAGTACCACTTTAATTAATTACCTCTAAGGAATTAAATTTCTCACAGGTGAGTATTTTTTTTTTAAGTTTATCCTTTAATTTTCATTGTAGTAACTGAAAAAAATTACATGAGAAAATTGCAGTAGATCATAATGCAGTAAATAAAGGGTTAATGCATTTAAAAAAGTTCTTATCACGTTATAAAAGAAAATGCATTACGTGTTTATCCATATAATTCAAAAAATAAAGTTGGCATGCAACATATAAAAGTACTGGGAACATTCAATTAGCAAGAAAAGAAAAAGGCACTATTTCTAGATATAAAATAATCTAACGAAATGTTTAAAAAAGTTGAAGAATTCGTTCAGTTGATATATGCGATTTTCTCTTTCTGTTATGCAAACGCCGGTAGATAGCAGTGTTGCCAGATTGGGGATTTTGTCCCCCTTTTTGGGATTTTTGAACCTTCATGGGAATTTCGGGGGGACAAGTAGTTCATGGGGAAAGTTTTGGGAACTATCAACATTTTGGGAAAAACTTGGGGGTTATTTTTCCCTATTTCACTTAAAGTTTACTTTAATCATCTGACAACACTGGATCTGTCTCGAACTCGATTTCGATTTGGGAAACGAAAATAAAGTACAGAAATTAGAGATATCAATCACTATTCTCGTGGTCTTGCTCGTCGTTTACAACATAACAGTTTACACGTACCACAGGTGCATCATGACGTGCCCTGGACTATTCCCACCTGAATTTCCAGGCCACTATATAAGTGCGGCAGATTTTCCTACGCTGTTAAAAATATCGTTAAAAATTACCTCTGTTTTTAAAGGCTATATATTTTCTGGCCAATGAGAAAGATCCATAGGCGTTTATATAGCATTCTCATTGGTCAAAAAATAGATAGCCTTTATAAACAGAGGTAAATTTTCACGATATTTTTAACAGTGTTATCGTCGCGGACAGACACACAATTCAGAAGGGACGACAAAATTTTAAAACAACGTTTTATAGGTTAAGTCAGATAGAAGCAGGTGAGGCCAACACCATCTCAGATTCATTCAAATCTCAACTGATCAGAGATGGTTTAAACCTTGAAAAACTTATTGACATAAACGCAGAGGGGACTAATGTCAAGAAAGGCCAGCATATTCCATTGGGAAAAATTTAGAAAACAAGCATAAAAGAACTTGTTGTAAAATGTATCTATCATTCTCTTCGTTTCAGTTGCGAACATGCATGCAAAATTCTGCTTATTTTAGATGTTTATTTTTTTATAAATGGGAATTTTTTCAAAAAAAAGCTTGATTTGGGGAAGAACATTGAGTTTAAATTTGTTAAACATTTTTGTATAGTGGTAGATTGAAAACTGAAAATTTACATTTTTTAGTGGAAACTGAGTTGGGGACTTTTTCGGAAAAAACCCCTCATTTGGGAAAAATTTCAGATATTTTGGGGAAAATGACTTTTGACTATCTGGCATCACTGGTAGATAGCCTCTTTAGATCGATGAAAAGTAAAATATTTTTATAACTCAAAAACTAATTATAGGAATGATCTGTAAATTCACAGAGCGATATTCTCGATGGCCGATTCGTTTTAATAAACATTAATGTCAGAATTCGTATTTTTTGAAAATGCAGTTATTAATGGTTTTCATAACAAACAAGAGAACCACTTGTGGTGTTTCTCGCACCTAGCATTGAGACCTGGTGAATTTTAAAGCCCTATATTATGAAGTTTGAGAATCGATAAAATTTTTCTGTTAAAACAATATTTCTTGATTGTACAGCAGCATAACTTTCTGAAAATGCAATTTTCGAGACCACTTATCGGACTATTAACTTTGAATTTTTTTAAAGGAAAGCACTTAAAAATAAAAATTAGTTAATAATAAGTATAAAATATTGAAAAAAGTTTGAAAATTACTTCAAAAACCGTCGAATTTGATTTTGAAAAATTGCAACTTTATATTCATATTTTTGACGGGGAAACAGTTGGCGTTTATTTTCAAAAGTAGAGCTTCCGGCAACCATAGACAAATGTCATTGCTGAATTTATAATAGCTAGAAATTACAATGTGCGACTTATTTCGCCACAGTTATTTTTCTAAATTGTGTAAAAATATTAATTTACTTTATGATTACTTTTACCGAAGGACCATTTAATACAGCAATATTTCATTTTAAACATTCGAAACTTTATTTCATTCGATTTCAAAAGAAAATTGTTTGCTTATTTTGTATTTCACTAAAAAATAATTTTCAATGATCTTCGAAGCTTTTATAGAATTATATTTATCAGTTATACATTTATCGTCTGCATAGAAAAAATAAAATAAAAACCTACTATTTGTTTCTTATGCTATCAATTAAAAAAAATCGCAATCTGATATAATTCTAGTAATATGTTTTGCACATTTTCTCTTTGGATAAAGCGGGCGGAAATATTGTAGCGCCATATTTGGCGACTTAACTCACTTTTGGCGTGAAATAAACAAATAAATATGTAATAATAAAAAATTAAAAGTATAAAAAGTATATAAAATATTATTTTAACTGAGAAATTTTTTCAGTTCTCTAACTTTTATGTACAGGGCTACAAAACGCACCAGGTCTTGATGCTAGGTGCGAGCAACACCAAAAGTGATTCCCTTGTAAGTGATATTTTTAAACAAAAAAATCCTAGATTATGTCCATTCATTGTATCTCATTAAAAATTAATTTTTCTATAGGAATTATTTTTGGAAAGATATAAATTAAAATTTGTGATTTGGATTTCACATTAGCTTACTCAAATTTTGCATCATTCTAACTCTAAGAAGATTTTTTTTTAAATGCATAAAGTGTGTATTTTTTCAGCCTGTTTTGATTTAAGAAACTTAAACATGGGTGTTACTATTTGAAAAATAGAAGTTGGTGTAATTTTTAATGCGTCGCCGGCCCCTGAAGAATAATTCAAACATGACAATACATAGTAGACATTATTCCTCCTCAAGTACAGTCGTGGGAAAAAGTAAACACCTCCTGCTAATTCTGCTACAAATTATTGTAGAAGGAAGTTACAGGTACCAAACGATTGGAAATAAAGTCTACTTTGTTTATTTATAACTATGAATAAATAGTTTTAGTTTCTCCAAAAACACTTCTAATTCATATTTTACAAATGATAAACATTAAATGAGTGAGTAACATTAATGAATTTCAACTCCATGTTATTTGATGAGACGCATTTATTGATCAGATAAATAAAAATTTCTTCTTTCAAAATTTCAGTTTTGAATTTGAAATTTCGAATTAAAGTTGGAGTCCAAACTGGCTACCCTAGATTAGTAAGTCTTTACTTCAGTTTTTATAACCTTATACATAAAATTTCTGTTTATAATTTTTTGTAGTGTGAGATTTGTGATTTAAAAATTCATTTCTTCTATAATTAATACTGAAAATAAACGTATGTCATAAAGCTAATTATGTCTAAATAGTATTATTCATGTGTTTTAAAAGTAATTTTATTCCTAAAGCATGTTTGTCGACATTGTAAATAATCAACGAAAGAATGTTTAAGAAACGTTTGCTTCTCTAAGCATGAAAGATGCATCGCTATAAAGATTTACATGAAAGACATGGTAAAGTTACTATTTAATTCTCACCCGTACTTAAAAACACTAAATGATTCAACATAGCAAACTAAGTTAAATTATTCAGTTAGTTTTAATGATACGTTCAAGAGAGTATGACGGTAAGCATGTTACCCTGAATAGGTCTAACAGATCCATTTCTATAGTTTATTTCATGATAGCTCCCATAGGTATTAATTACGACCTCTTATATTTTAAGTATCCTCAGGGTTCGTACGGGTACTTGAATTTTCAGACTAAGAAATAATTCGGAACCAGTATCTTCTTATGGAAAATCTCTCCTTAAATAAAGCGAAATTTCGTCCGTTTAAACTAAATTTATTTTTCTATAAAAAAATTCTGATATTTGGCCTTGAAAATAACGGTACCCGTACGAACATTGATTCTTCAACTAGATAAATCTGTTTAGTTTATTACTTTTTTAGACTTGAAGAGTTCTTTTTTTTAACAATTTTTTTAAATGACATTTTACCTGACTTAGAGTTAGGTAATGACATGGAAATGCACGAAGAATAATGAATATAAAACTTATTTGTAATTAAAAAATTTCTAATGTTTCCAAAATTTTAAATCCTTAACACCGCTTACAAACAAGGTACTGGGAGGAACGGAGAAAAGTAAGAAAGAAAGAGGGGAGTTATAAAATATGTAAAAATTGTTGTCTCTATTAAGAAACAGAGAAACATAAGAAATATTAAAATATTTCTTATGACCTAGAATAAATATAAAGTCTGATAGACTTATACAGGCAAAAAGTAACTTTTTTAACAGGATAGGAAGGCTAATAAAATGTACTTGAAAAATCTCTCGATAGATGATTTTATTTTTAAATAGCTGCGATTTTTTTAAATAAAATAGTAACAGAGGTTTTATTGAATGAAAGCTGACAATTCTCTTACTGAACGGTTATAGCATTCCTTCTATAAAATAACTACATTGAAATGAGTGCCCTGTATACAGTACTCTATATTTTAGTACCACTGTCTCCGAAAAATTTATCTTCGGTTTATTTAATGACAGATTCTACGATTACATAAGGCAATTAATATTCGAAAACAGTGGAAGTTAAAAATAAGGTTGGTTGGTTGTATTAGATTTTATGGCACAAAATCCTTTAATGGATAAGCTGCGTCAGAAAAATTAGACTGAAAAACTAAATTTGTGATTTTGTTGAATGTGAATTGCAATGAGAAAAGCTATCTGGATGGGGTATCCATCCAGATGCAGTCAGGCAAGTGTAGATGAATAAAAAATCGAAAACCTAAAACATCAAGGTATAAAAAAATTTAAATAAAAAGTACAGTCTGGATGGGGTTCCCATCCAGATAACATAAAAGTGTAAAAGAAAATCCTAAGTTGATGTTAAACCAAAGAAAGTTATAAACTATATTTCAAAATGAAATACTGAATGTTTTAAAAAGGTAAAGAGTGCCCCATGAGGTTTTAAAAATAAGGACAGTACACATCCTGTAAGAAATACGCCTAGTCGGCCAAAAAAAAGAACACAAAATTCATTTTAATCACCAAATTGCATCAGAAAAAAAGATTCATTCAACTGGAAATGAAATCTTCTTTCATTTAATCACATAAAAATAACCATAGGAGTCCGCCTTAAGATATAAATTGAATCAAACTCGGTACCCTTAAATAGAAACACTTAGTTTTGACATCATATTTGGATTTCGCAGTTAATTGCACCTTAAGGCACCAAACGGGAAGTCAATCGGTGGAGTAATTTAAGATTTATAAAGATTTAAAATTTCAAACTCCCAATGTTAAATGCATTTGTAATAGTTGCAAAACCACCTGCATTGTGCGTAGTTTTTAAGAATAACTGTAAAACTACTTGATGGAAAGAGCAGTAGTTTTGGACTTCCATGTGAAGCTTCTAGAAATCAATTTACATAAAAAAAATCAGAGGTCACTGTTCATACTTTATTCGAAAAAGAATTTCAAAATATATTTATTTTCGAAATTAATGTTCGGAAAACAGAAATGAATTGCAACCAACGAATTTCTTAATAGAATTAGATTTCCAAGAAGCTTAAAATATGGAATTCCTAATTTATGACCCATTCCCCAAACAGAGTTTGAATTAGGTTTAAAAAACTACCAGCACTGCAGCGTGCTTTACAACTATTAACCCATTAACCGCTGGTGTTCACGCAATGGTAAAAATAAATGCACAAATTTAAGTTATTTACATACCCACCATTATTTTTTAATTAACAAATTGGCCTTACTTAAAGACATAAAATTTTAATATCGTATGAAGCAAAAATTATCTTTCAGAGTTTGTGGTGGCAAACAACGTTCAGGTAAAAAGTTGAAAATTGCAACTATATAGTTTTGGCGGTTTATAGGTTAAAATGAAATTAACATTTACAGCTTAAAAATTTTAATCGCCATAAATCTTAAACAACTTCACAGAATGTCTTCCCGTTTGGTATCCTATGGTAAAAAATTCTGAAAAATTAAAGTATGATGCTGTAATTGAATGTTAGCTTTGAAATGTTCAGATTTTTAAACGATTTCTCTATAAAATCTGCCTTCCTAATCTTATTTTTTAACGAAAATTTAAATAAAACATAATTTCCACAGTCGGTATTTCAATTTTTTCTGAGACATTTATTTGATCAAAAATTAGGTGCCGTTAATTTTTTTGCCGACAATGCATGTAGCATTCGTACTGCACAGGAAGGCCTTTTCCAGTTCTATTTACCGAGTTCCGCAGAAAGAACAGAGCTATAACGTGACGCTTTTAAAATTTGCAAAAAAACGAAGACTAACACGCAGTCTTAATTGCTAATAAATGATATTTTAAAAATTTGTTGGTTTCTATTTGTATTTCAGACCATTCCTATGTACATATAGATTTTTCGTTTTATTAGGATCATTGAGAGGCGTAAATGCGATGCGGTTTCTCTTGTGTTTGTTACATTTATGGTATATTTCGTATTTTTCAAAATATAGAATGCGCAATATAAGCAAAAAACTATTGATTATTATGTATTTAATTATGCACTAATATATTTTGAAAAACTTGAATTTCAATGTGTTATCTACGCAAAAATATATGATTTTTATATTTAGGTATTTATTTTCACATTTACAGAAATTAAAACTTTATCAAGATTTCTAAAATCCCTAATATTGACAATACATTTTATGCGTCTTAGTTTTTCTTATTTTTATTAATTTAATTCCAAGCAGCTGTTTAAATAATTAATGCTCCAATACTATTAAATCACTAATCAGCGGCGTAGCGTCAGGGGGGTGGGGCTCGATCATTTTAAGACCTTGAAGGGAAGCAGGACGTTTCGGTCCCGACACTTCTGTCCCGCCATTTCGGTCCCGCCGTTTCGGTCCCAAGACATTTCGGTCCCGAGACATTTCGGTCCCAAGACATTTCGGTCCCGAGACATTTCGGTCCCAAGACATTTCGGTCCCGAGACATTTCGGTCCCGAGACAATTCGGTCCCGAGACATTTTGGTCCCGAGACAATTCGGTCCCAAGACATTTCGGTCCCGAAATATTTCGGTCCCAAGACATTTCGGTCCCGAGACAATTCGGTCCCAAGACATTTCGGTCCCGAGACATTTCGGTCCCAAGACATTTCGGTCCCGAGACAATTCAGTCCCAAGACATTTCGGTCCCGAGATATTTCGGTCCCTTCTCCAGCAAGCTGAAATTTTGTGCACTTGAAATAGGTGACAATTTTATAGGGGACATTGTAGAGTTTTTTAAATAAAGGCCTTAAAATTTTAGTAAACACACACAAATTTCGTATGGTAATCATTTTAAAAAACAAGGGGGGGGGGGGATTGACATTTTCTATATTTTAGTGCATCATAAATATAAGGGTCTGATAAATTAAGACATTTATAACTCGATCTATAATTATCGCAAAACACTCATATTTTGTATGGTAAACGTAATCTTTATAAAAGGAGGGACATTATCAAATTTTTTAACTGAACTCCCTAAATTTTAGTATAACTCGAATATAAGGACTCGAAAACGCAAACACTTATAACACAGATCAAAATTGTCGCAGCCCACACAAATTTCCTATGATCATAATCGTTTTATAAGGCAGGGGGGGGGGGGGCTCTGTTGGCTTTTTATATATTTTAGTGTATCTTAAGTATAAGGTCCTGATAAATTAAAACATTTATAACTCTCTCTGTAATTATCGTAATCACACTCATATTTTGTACGGTAAAAGTAATCTTTAAAAAAGGAGGTACATTATAAGAATTTTTAACTGTACCCTTGAAATTTTAGTATAACCGAATATAAGGGCCCGAAAACCGCAAACACTTATAACTCGCAATCAAATTGTAGCACCCCATGCAAATTTTATATGGTTGAAGTAATCGTTTTCAGGAGTGGGGGAAGGGAGAGTTCTGTGGATTCTTTATAGAAGCTCCTCATATTTTAGTCTATCATAAATATAAAGTCCAGACAATTTAAAAATATTTATAAGTCGAGCTTTAATTTTCATATGCAAATGCCCATGCCAAAATGCACATATTCAATTGTATATAATTTGCACACTATGTGATTAATAATGAAAAAATCTGCAAATATTTTTACAAATCTTTATTTTATCCAATTATTTAACGGCGCATCAATTTTAAATGTATTGCATTTTACATATTTTTTAAAAAGGGGGTTCTTAACATGGAATTGTGATAAAGACACATTATTTTTTAAATTCTGCACCGGAACAGACTAGAACTTTCTATTTTATTTTAATAGTTATTTTAATTTACTATTTTTTGAAAAACTATTTAAAAGTTTGCATTAATCTTTTTACATGTAACAATAATATTACCGCTATTTCTACCGGTGTCGAATGACAAGTTTAAAAATATTTTTAATTTTGAACCACTTCACCGTTTGCCCCGAGATAACTCGGGGATAAAAGCACTTTTTCCCCATACCTGTCGACGGTGAAGTGGTTTGCAACAATTACAAATCCTTTTTAATATATTTAAGACTTTTATATGCTTATTACATTCAAAAACTACGAGCACAATAAACATAAATCAAAATTTTAAAATTTCTATTGTCATAAAATATTCTTTTCGTATTTAAAATTAATTCTGTATTTCAAATATTTCTTTGTTATTTATTTGACTTATATACTTAGAATTAAAGCAGCCTACATGTTTTAATATGACAAATAAAAAATAAAAATGAAAATACAAAAAAAAAAAAAAAAAAAAAAAAAAAAAAATAACATAAAATCTCAAAATAATAATGTATAGTGAATCACTTTTACGTAAAATTTCATTTTAAATTAAGAAATTTTATAAATATATCACAATGAAGAAATTTGGAAATTTAGAAAACATATTTGGCTTTTCTTGATATCTATATGTTATTCATTCAAAAGAATATTATACATGTATATATATATGTCAAGTGTAGATGTCCTGGCTTCCCCCATTTGATTATGCTAAATAAAGATCCAGATAGAAGAATTATTCTACTCGCACTCTCTTTGTTCTAGTCAGCCGGCGCTTTTTTGTGGCCACACGGCATTTTTCATCTTTAATGGCTTAAAAAACCGGGACGACATGCAGTGGCGTAGCCAGGATTTCGTTTCGGGGGGGGGGGGAGGGTCCAGAATTTTCCCTTCATGTTATATATATAGTAAAACCTGTCAAGATGAAATTGGAAATATTGGTGAAAAATTCCGTTTTACTCAAGTTTTCGTGTTATTTGGTGTATTTGTATAGTATTCTTTTCCGTAGCACTATGGAACATTTATGTTTAAGACAGAACTCCGTTATAGGCAAGTTCCATTTTTAAAAGTTTTGTGTATTTATATAAATATACTTATTTATATCATATGAATAGAATAAAACTTGTCAAAATAGTAATTGTCTATAACAGAATCCTGTCTTTAACGTAAGCGTTACGTGGTCTTAATATGAATTGCGATACAATTAAATTTGCTGAAAACCTGTCTGAAAAGGGAATTTTCACCCTTCTTTAGTGAAGCATAGTGAAACCTGTAAAAGCGGAATCTTTCTATAACGGAATCCTGTCTCAAACGGAAGAGTTTCAGAATCCCTGCGAAACGAACAATAGATCTTATTGAGGTAGTGTATCTTAGAAGTATAATTAATTACACTTCTTTACATGGAAGCCTGTCTAAAATGGAGCTTTTTACCAGTCCTTGGAATCTTGTCTTGACTGTGTATATATGATAGAAGTATTTCGAGTAACTTTAAGAATTTAGGTATATCCGTATTTAATTTCTTAATTTAAAAAAAAGCATGGATAAAAAATATAAGGCCAATCTCTATAACTGCAACTAATAATACATTCAAGTTACATTAATATTTACCAGTGAAAAAGATTAACTTATGATGTAAAAATCTGAGCGCATACTGAAGAGTTAAATTTAATTAACCCATTCGCTGTCATTCACGAGTATACTCGTGGCTTTAATTTATTGATTACTTTGTCACCACTATTTTAGAATTTTAAAAAAAATGCCTCATTTATTGGCAGAAATTTCGCTGTATTAGTAAAGCGAAATTTATCTTTCTGAATTTGTGCTGGCAAACGACCTTCAACAAAAAATTATAAAATTCTTAGTTTTGGCAGCGAATGGGTTAAATCAAGTTTCATATTACATAACATTTGCCTACAATAAAGTTAAGGCCAAGTGGTTAAGTGTAAAACAGCAATTTCCATGTTTAATTTCTTGCCATTGAATTAAGAATTTGTGCTGTAATAGATATTGGATAATGATTCCACATAAGTGTCAATCGCATGAGCCGTTCATGCGATCCGCCGCTCTCCCCATGGAAATTTTTGAGGTAACCCAGATAGCATGAACATTAGCAGAAAGTTTGATTTTTTCTGATATTATCTTGCCGTGACAAATTTGAATTGAGAAATTCGCAGAAATTTTATTCGGTAGGCACCGTTTTTTCTAAACGCTATACTTATTAAATACCAAAAAATGCTCGAAATGAAAAGTACAAATATTACCTAAACTTGTTTATGGTGATAAAACCTATGCATGCGCCTTCTGACAGCGCTTTCGCATCAATAGACCTGATCAGGTCTGTTGACCCCTTCGAAGGGGTTAAACTTATAGTGTGATATGGAAAGATTACTACTTTGCAGTAAGTTTGCAGTATTTTTGATTACTTGTTTGCCGTTAGTTTGCAATAAATTTGATACAGCATGAATTTAACTTGCACGACAAGTTGAAAACACTCATAGTTATATTGTTAAGTAAAAAAAAAAAATTCAAAAATTGAATTGTTTTTATTAAACGTATTTATCAATTCAAAATTATTTTAATTATTAATTGTTTAGATAACTAATTTATCAATTGCTTGTTTAAAAAATATTACATGAACTATATAATAGTTTTTATAGGGTAAATGCAAATGTATACTTTTTTTAATTTTCGGTTATTATAACGTTATGAACTTCATTAGGGTTGGGTTGGGTTGATTTTTGACGGCCAATTATCTACACGAGGGATATAGGCCCTAGGGGGAGTGCCTTCCGTGGAGGTCTTTCTAAGGGAACCTAATCCGTATTAACGCATGGAAATCCACGGTTCGAAGAAAACCACGAAAACTCCGAACGATTAGGCCGACGGGCGCGATTGGGTTCGAACCCAGCACCTCCCGTCTACCAGCTTCGAGAGCAGAACCTCTCAGCCACTGGTGGGGCTCTTAACTTCATTAGGATGTATAAAAGTGATAAGGGTTCTGAAGATAAACATGTTGTTTATTCATTTATTAGTTAGCTTATAATATTATTTTTGCTCTTTAATTATAATTAATTAATAATTTCTTACTTTTTGCGAATTGTAAATTATAACTGTACTTAAAAAATTAAAATCTGCATATCACCTAACACTGTTAAAAGGTATTTTTACGTATTTGCACAATGTTGCATTATTATTATTATTATTATTATTATTATTATGTTTAATTAATTAATTAATTATTACTTAGATTTTATGTTTTTGACTGATTTTTCAAAAAATTCCTATATTATTTTTTGGAAATTATAAATTAAAACTTTTGAATAAAAACTTTAAGTGCTATTAATAATTGCTACTAATAATTGCTATTAATTAATTCTCAAAAAAGTTAGGAATTTTAGTATAAAAATTAAATTAATATTTTATTAAATATATTTTTTATTTGATGTATCCTTAATTTATTAAATTAATAACATTATTAATATATATTAAATTTTTTTACTTTAAAATAAACTCAATACATAATACATTTTATATTCAATTTATCATATAGTAGTTATAAACTGAAATTTATCTTTTACATGTTTATTTATTTTATATTTAAAGTCACCGAAATTTAAAACTATTAATATAATTAATAATAAAACTAAAATAAAAAATTATTAATTTTTTTTTCTGGGAATGTGGGAGGAAAAGGGTAATATTAAAAATCAATAAATAAACGACAAATACAAACAAGTTGGAAATTGCTCGTCAAACGTGGCAAATGAGGTGCGTTCGTACTATAACTAGTTTTATAATTATTTTTTGCACCCCATATTGTACTGAATGTATATATATATATATACATATATATATATATGTTTTTTTTTTTTTTTTTTTTTTTTTTTTTTTTTTTTTTTTTTTTTTTGCATTTCATGAGTGCATAGCCTGTGACATCATTAAAATGCACTTGCAATAATTTTTTCCCATTCCCCGTAATGTAACGCAAAACTTTTGACTGTCTCTGTAATTAAACTATACACCGATTTTCATAAAATTTCAAATGGCTCGACAAAATTTTGTAACAATTATATATTTAAAATTTCAGACCACTCGGAAGGCTGTAACATCATTAAAATGCACTTGCAATAATTTTTTCCCATTGGCCGTAATGTAAAGAAAAACTTTTGACAGTCCCTGTAATTAAACTATGCATCCGATATCCATAAAATTTGAAATGGCTCGACAAAATTATGTAACAATCATAAATTTAAAATTTCAGACCATTCGGTTGGGTTGTTTTTGCTCTGTTATATGCGGAGACAGACGGGCAGATGGACGGACTGAACGACGACTATAGGTGCTACGTATTTATATAATTACGAACGCACCTAAAAACCTTAGTTTTGTCAGTTAAAAATTGGAAATAAAATTAATTAAAATAATACTTACACTATTACATAAAATAAAAAATAATCATCTTATTACAAAGAAATAGGGCCAGTTTCAATAAAATTAGTTCACAAAAATCGTCTGCAATGGGTGAGAAGACTGTTAAAAATGCAACCAATAATTATTTTTTAAAAAATGAAGCGGTGGGTGGAGTTTTCTGACAACAAAATATTTTTCCTGGCACACCTAATTACCAAATCACTATTGTTTTCCCAATGTTTATAATGGTAAAGTAACTTATGAAAACAAAATTATAACTTTGTATTATAAAAGTAATAAGAAAAATTAAATATTTTTGCTTCAATAAATATATCTCATTTCTGAATTATTAAAGGAGAGGATGTAGAAGAATGATTTGAGGAAATATTTACCTACAATAGCTTATAAGTGTCCAATTGAATTATTGAAGACATTTATTATTAATCTAATTGTAAGTAGGAGAAAAAATAAGAACAGTTTTTTAAATTATTTAATTAATGATGATAATTTAAAGGTTCTAAAAAACGTATGAAAACAACCAAAAAATCATCTATGGCAGTTTATAGTATAGATAAAATACCTAATATTAATAACAAATAATACAGCTTAAAAAATCCATTTTGTTAAATAATAATAATAATAAAAAGACAATGTCCCCTGTAAAATTATATCACATTGTTCAATCAAACAAATTTTCAGCTCGCTGTGATTTCATTATCAGGAGTTATAAAACTTTAAATTTATCGGACTGTTATATTCAGCTTTTTTTTTAATTTGGGGGGTGGGGGGGGGGGTGTTAAAAAATTTAAAAAGGTCCCAAATAATGTTTAAATTACTGCGTTTGGCGGCCCACGACAATTAGAATACGAATTATAAGGTGGTGGGCACCGAAATGACAAGGGACCGAAATGGCTAAGGACAAAATGGCCAGGGACCGAAATGGCTGGGGACCGAAATGGCCAGGGACCGAAATGTCTCGGGACCGAAATGGCCAGGGACCGAAATGTCACGGGACCGAAATGGCCAGGGACCGAAATGTCTCAGGACCGAAATGGCCAGGGACCGAAATGTCTCAGGACCGAAATGGCCAGGGACCGAAATGTCTCAGGACCGAAATGGCCAGGGACCGAAATGTCTCGGGACCGAAATGGCCAGGGACCGAAATGTCTCGGGACCGAAACGGCGGGACCGAAGTGTCGGGACCGAAGTGTCGGGACCGAAGTGTCGGGACCGAAGTGTCGTGTACCCCCTTGAAGGGCACCGTTATATAATACATACCACTTAAATTTTATTCCTAAGTGCCACATTGCACCAGGATTTTGGAAATAAGTTTCGCTTTTTTATAATGTACGCAAAGAAAAGCTTTTACTTACTGTCATATAATTTGGTTCGTATATCCCAGTGTCATTCAATCATTTTAACATTTTAGCAACAGAAGTGCTTTGCCCCTGAAGGGGTTAATATCAGCACTATTGTATAGAAAATTTGGCTTTATTTAATCATTGAACGGTATACGATTAAACAAAGCAAAATTTAGCACACAATAATACTGGTAGTAAAATGATCGACCCCCCTCCATCCCCTACCGCTACGCCACTGTCACTAATTATTTAAAGGTTCTGATTTACACCGTTTTAATGATGACAAATATTACAAAAGAAGTAACAAATTAATAGAAAATACAACATTCTTTTATCACAATAATGTTTATTACTGTATGTTCTACACAGAAATTTTGTAAAATATTTTTTTCTTTTTTTACTTAGGAATTCCTGTTACATTGTACTTGCATAAAAGTTCAGATTTTCAGCGAGTTATTGTTGTGTTAATTTTTAAATATCCGTAGCATAAATAACACAATAGTGGACGTTGAAATGTGCATGATTTTAATACAAAAACTGACAATAAGAAACATTATGTCCATAGAAGAACGTAAAAAACTTTCTTTGTAGCACAACATCGAGATAGACACGAAACAGCAAACTTTACCCCAGCGACAAGATAAATTAGTCGGTGGAACATTACATCAAAGAGACGGCTGTTTTACAGGAGATGTTATATACTGGAAGCCGGCAGCACAGACAATCACCTCATTGAGTTCACGAATGAAATTCTAGGATTAGTTAAAACTTGATTCACATATTACAACACAATCGGTCTTCAGAGTCATATCTTGATGGAAAACAACTAAAAACCCGATTTTAGTGGTTGACTCGTTGGTTTACCGGTGTGTTTTCCTGCATACAAAGGTATGAAAACAGGGAGGACAGGGAGCAGGAAAACACAACGGCAAACCTACGAGTCAGCCGCTAAAATCGGGTTTTCAGGTGTTTTCCATCAATACATTGCTTGGCAGACCAATTGAGTTTTAATATGCGAATCAAGATTTCTATAATCCTAGAATTTCATCCGTGAACTCGATGAGGTGATTGTCTGTGCTGTCGGTCGGCGAGGGCAATGGAATTATGAATAAAGAGGAGGAGTCATGTAGTGTGTTTTCTGCCAGTTGCTAAGGAGGTTGTCACAAGATGGCGTATTTTTTTAAATCCAATAAACAGTTTCTGATTACCGTCGGGCCAAACTTCCTCCACTAAATTTGAATAGAAAATTTCGTCTTATTTAACCGCCTTATTCGTGCAAAATTTCTCTCACAATTGTGGTAAAATTTCCCATTTGTTTTTACGGGTGGCAGTTTGGCCAGGTATTATAATATTTTTCACTGACACAGACAGGTGGTTAAGTTGTCACAATATGGCGGAAACGCAGGGCCTGACCACCGCCGAAGGGAACTACCAGTAAAATTGAATATGTGTTTCTGCCACAATTTACGGCCGAAATTCTGCATTAATAAGGCATTTAAATAAGGGGAAATTTTCTAATTAAATGGAGAAAGCTGTTGGAAGTTTGCCCCGGTGGTACTGAACTCCTGTGAAAGCGGTTACAGTTGTAGCTTGAGTTACGGTAAAATGTTTCAAACACGTTATTTCCGGACACTAAATTTTTACTTCGATGGAGCAAGTTTTTTACATGGCCAGAAATGAAGAACCATTCTTCTGGTACTTAATAAAACATTCGAAAAACTATCAAAAATCGGAAATTCTCCCATTTAAGCTGGCTGCCCCAATCAAATTTGAAAACTTTTTTATTTCCAGAAAAAATCTGGTAGCAATACATTTTTCTCCTGAAGAGAGAGACATTTCAACTATATTTAAGATTTACCCCATTTCAGCATTAAAGTGATATAAGTAATCAATGAAATTTTAACCTTTTATCTACTGAATTATTAGTTCATGAAAATTTATCTTCCAAAGCATTTTTCGTGAATTGTTTAAACTACATTAGAAGAAATGCATTATCATTTAATAAATTTTAGAAGGATTTTAGAAGGATTGGAGGATTTAGAAGAATTAATTAAATTTGAATTTATGGGGATTTTGTGAAATATTTATAACCCCACTCAAATCTTTTATTTTAAATATTTTTCTTAGTATTTTGTAGAATTAGGAAATGCACAAATATAATGTTCTTACAATAGAAATATAGAAATATTTCCGAATTGAAAAATTCACCCCCCCCCCCCACTCCCAACTCCAAGAAAGCTGAAAAGATGCTAAGGCAAAATAAATCATCCTTTTAAAACTATTTTTGTTTTGTGTAACCAATAATGTTTTTTGAACAAGATAAAGTAATATATCTAAAACTCATTCTAAACTTTATTACAACTAAATCGATGTATTAAATGAATCTTATAACAAATTATTTTAATGGTACTTATAAGTACCGTCAGTAGATAAAGGGTTAAAATGTGACCATAAACATAATGTTGTGTTAAATTCACCGGAACCGTAAGCTCAAGCAATAATTATTTTACTCTATTCGTACTATTTTTTGAAAAATGAACCCCTCCATACTCCTACACTAGGGTATTTTCAAGAGATATTTACCACAAAGAAAGATTTCGTAAATTGCGGTACAATTGAATATAAAAGTAGTCGCCAGTCCTAGAGCGCAATCTAAACGGTAACGGGAGAAGAGACATACATGGAACCAGTAAATTTATTTAAGCACGTATTTTATTTCTGTGAGGTACATAGATGATTTCATTTATTTACTCTAATTTCAGGTTTAACCCGTTCGGGACTATTGATGCATATGTGCACCGTCAAAAGTGCATGAGGAATTTATTTTTGGCACCATTAATAAATTAAAGTAATATATATATATTTTTTAATTAGATCATTTTTGGTATTTTATAAGTAAAAGGAGCTGCTTAAAAAAGCGGTGCCAACCGGATAAAATTTGTGTAAGGGATGCCATCCCGAAATTGTTAAAATATGATTATTCTGCTTAAAAAAGGGTTGGCATGTATATTTTTTAAAAAATTAGAAAATGACTGAAATTTAGCTGTATGTATCGCCGATTTATTACAGAATGTACATGATATTTAACTAGATTTTGTATATAAGTTTCATGGTGCTGGTCACTACAAAATTGCGAAAGAAAGAAACAGTTACGAATGTGCAGCGAATTACGTTTTCTTATAAATGATCATATCTTTTCACACTTTCCTTAACCCTTAAATGCGCAATTTTTTATTTTGCTTTGAAAAAATTATGTATGATACTCTGAAAGGTTTATAACACAGGAAAAATAATGAAAAAAATCAGATATATATTTTTCATATAGTACGTCAATCTTTTCTTTTGTTGCACATCTGCAATAAAAGTAAAAACTTCTGTCCCGTGGCTGTTTTGCTCTAAAGTAATGCAAATTAGTAAATACTTTAATAACTATGCCTCCAAATACCTTATTTTATATAATTATTTATTTTATAAAACTTAACCTTTAATCCTTTAATTCCCATGATAGAATACGTTCTAGAAATTACGTAGTTCAGGGAATCTGACTTTACACCAGAAAGTTTCAATGGTTAATTTCGTTTTATTTAAATACGGAATGTTTTAATTAAAGCAAATATTGCTATTTTAATTTTCAGGTATTAATTAGGTATATGAGAATAAAAAAATGTATTATATTCAAAACACTGTTGTTTGCTTATATGCAAAGCTGCGCACTAAAGGGTTAAATTTTGTTGAAAACTCCACAAGTTGCAAGCACAACATATGCTAAAAAATTTGGAATGTTTCTTTATAACATCTTGAATATACCTGCCATTCTTACGAACATACAGACAAATATAGTACACAGCCAGGTAAAGTACAGTAGATCCTCGGTTATCCAAAGTATTGAGAACGACCATCTTTCAGAAAATCGAAATTTTCGGATAATTGGAAATGCTTCAATTTTAAGATTAAGTTCAAATATGCGCTATTTCTTATTATGGTAACAAGTGCTTAATAAAAATAAAGCAATAGCAAAATAGAAACAACAATAAATTACTTAATTTTAATTTTGAAATTAAGTACCTTTCATAATTCACAAGGGTTTGAAACAAACTTTTGTTTGTCTCAGTTTCGTTTGTCTTTGCTTTGCAGCTCTATCGCGAAGTTTTTAACACTTTCCAACAAAGTTGAAAAGTGCTTATGACTTCGGTTTGTCTGTCCGTCTGTCCGTCTGTCCACGCTCTAACTCCCGTAAATATAGTCGGACCGTTCTGAAATTTTTGGATGTTAGTAACCTCTATAGCACGATTCCTATTTCAAATAAAGTCTCTAGCATGTTTAGTTGATTTACAGGGACAGTCAAAGTTTTCCGTTACATTACGGCCAATGGGAAAAATCGTTTAAAATGGTTTTAAATGATGTTACGTGCTTTCAAACATAATAAAATTCATATGCATTTATCAAGTGCACTAAAATGTAGATTCTGTAGAATATACGATGCAAAGAATAGTTATTATTCATTTACAGGGCCACACAAAAAATTCCGTTCAAAATGGTATAGGGGAAATTGTTTGCGGTGTATGAGAAAAGATTTCAGATACTATATTGTATCCGAATTACTGTATATTAGTAATGATTGCTCGAAATGCATTTTAAATTTTGATATGCGCTTTTTTAGGGTTTCGTTCATCGGACGAAACCCTATTCGTCTCGCTCCTCTGTCCGTCTGTCACAGAGCCCGTTCTCAGAAACTATACATGTTGGAGACTTGAAATTTTGCATACTTATAGCTGAACACCACACATCATACGACAAATCATAAAATTTTGAAAAAGTCGTACATTTAACCCTTTGGGCTCTCACATGTGTTATTTAATCAATTCTTTCTAAGTGAGTCCCTAATTAGGTTGGAGGCGTGAAATTTTGCATACTTATAGCTGAACACCATATATCATACAACAAATCATAAAAAAATTAAAAAATCGTACCTTTAACCCTTTGGGCACCCACATGCGTATTTTAAGCAATTCTTTCTAACTAAGCCCCTTATTAAATTAGAGATTTGAAATTTTGCATTCTTATAGCAGAACTCTTGAGGCCAGGCGACAAATCATAAAATCTTGAAAAAGTCTTACGTTTAATCCTTTGAGCTACCACATATGTATTTCAAGCAATTCTTTCTAAGAGAGCACCTAATTAAGTTGGAGACATGAAATTTTGCATACGTATAGCTGAATACATCAGACCACACGGCAAATCATAAAATTTTCAAAAAGTCTTATATTATCTACTCCTCCGGGCTCTAACTTGTGTATTTTAAACAATTTTTCTTTCCTCCGCCCTTTTCACCAGGGGAGCACTTTTCCAACTATTGCCGACACCCCTTTGACCATTCTTTCATATTATGCACCATAGCCTTACATATTTTAGTTCCACTTTTTACCCCCAGGGGCGACTACTTATCTCGGGTGCTATCGGCCCAATCCCCTCGACTAATATACCTACGGATAGTATATAAAATGGAGTTTCGTTCGGATAGAGGTTTGTTTAGAATAGAGTGCGCCCCTGGTTGCGAAATGTGGAACTAACAGATTTTTCAAAAGGATAAACTGTTTTGAAAGGAATATTAAACGAAACCCTCTGTGCGATCTGTGATCACACTTACCTACTTGTTCACTATATTTATGCACACTATAAAGTGCGTATAAATGCTATAGTTCATATACAGAGCTTCAGAAATGAATTCGTATAGGTTACTGAGTATGAGCATAAATTGCTTAAAGGTGGGTTTTAAAAAAGTTATGCATTTTTACGCTGAACTGAATATAGTGTACTAAGAAATATTTCTATAATATAGATAAAATGATATACAGGGCCACGTAAAGTGTTGGATACATGGCCGTCCATGGGTGATAATTTCTGGAAATGTAATTTCAGTAGTTTTAAGCGTGTTTTAGTTTGAATTAAATTTTAGCTAAATAGTGGCATATATTAAAGGTACTAGGTAAACTACAGGGCTGTACAAAAGTATTCAAGTATGTTCCCATCTATTAGTATAAATTGCTGAAAGATGAATTTCAACCTGTTATGCATTTTCTTGCTAAATTAAATTTTCGCATTATATAGTATATATATCAACATACAGATCGAATACAAGACTGTTCAAAAAAATTGGAATACATATTTGGCTATGGGCGGTAACTACTGAAAATCAGATTTTTAAATGTTTACTTAGTTATCTTATTTACCTTATTTCCCTAAGTAACGAAGTTTCGTTAAAGGTTTCAGGGAGTGTTGGAAAGTGTTTCATAATCTATGCTGTACGCATGAATTTTCTTACTTGTTTTTAATACTATTATTTCACCTGTATCGCAGCCTTTTAACTACTCCAGCCATGCAAAACCAATTGCAAAGCAATAAAAAGATTCAGAATTGATAATTTGTTCGTTTTTTGCCCCATATCTTTGTCCTCTTCTTCGCTTTGATCAGCACATGTTCCTCGGATTTCGTCAGTGATTTCTTCGTTTCTCAATACATGAAATCCGGGATCATCTGATTCACAATTTAGCCGATCGTTTATTTCTGCAATATCACAATCATCACAACCAGGTATTTTATTAAATACTGATTCGAAATTGGAAGTATCATTCTCTTTTTAATCCATAAAGCTTACATTCGTTTCAGTAGCTAAACGTGGGGCAAGTTTTCCCCAACTTCGAATGGACGTATGCTACTGTAATAATTCCCAAGCTTCACTTATCATGTACATATAGTCTTTTATAGTCAAAGATTTCTGAAATTCCACAACAGAAGTTTCATTGCAATCTCCTTCGAAAAGCAATTTTCTAATGAAAAGTTTTCGATAATTCCGTTTTAAAGATTCTAAGACTCCTTGGTCCATGGGTTACAAATTTGCCGTTGTATTCGGCGATAAAAAAATGCATCGGATATATCACAATCATTGAGAACTGAAGTACCTGGATGGACAGGAGCATTGTCGATTAATAAAATAGAACCATGTATTTTTTTCTTAATTTGTTCCTTTCTAACTTCGTCAATAAAACACCAAAAAAAACCATTGTTAAAACAGTTCCATGTCCATTCATGAAGATTTTTTATTAAAGCAGTGAACAGGAAGGGCCTATCTATTAACATGTTTCAAGAATCTTTGACTCTTAGTCTTCCCCCTGAATGCTAATTTTATTAGATGAGAGACCGATGCCACCCCTCGGGATTGCACTAACACTCTAAAGCGAAAGCTGAGTTACCGAAACGGTCATCGCTGTCATCGCTGCTTTGGCATATGCTAGGATTGTAACACTATCTTTCATCAGTTTCCTTCCGGGAGCAGATGCTTCATTTTTGCTGCTAATGCTTTCGCCGGAAGCGCTTCCCAATATAAGTCTGTTTCATCAAAGTTATAAATTTGATCCGCTGTCAGATTTTCTTCAGCAATTAACTTTTCTAGCTCTTTAATAAATGAGTCTTCTGCTGCTGCATTTGATAATAATTTCTCACCTTCAATGCTGAGTTCCCGAATTCCATGACGGTGCTTCAATTTTTCGAGCCACCTAGCACTGGATTTAAAACTATGGGAACCACTAAGTTTTCAATATAAATTAGAGCTTTATCTTTAATTATAAGCCTGGAAAGCGGCACACCTTCGTATCTTTTCTGGGTAAACCACTAGAAGAAAGCGGACCCTAATTCTATATCATCTGCTGATTTCATCTTTTTTTGACACTTGGTGGATTTTCCGTTTTTTATTTCTGCATAAAACTTTTTATTTTTGCAGCATCTCTCTTCATATCACAAACCGTTGCAATAGCAATGCCGTATTCATGAGCTAATTTTGTCATCCTCACACCTGATTCTACACGATTTATGATTTGTATTCTTTCTTCTCTACTTAATTCCTTCAAGGTCTGTGGTTCATTTTTGGACCACCTAATTTTAATTCATAAATGTACTGTTCATATTTCATTATATGTTTTAATTCATAAATGGGCCATTTGCACCAGAATTTTGGATTGAAAATCCTTCTTTTCTTAAGTACGTGAAGAAAAGGTTATACTTATTTCCAAATAAATTTGTTTGTCAATTCCGGTGTCATTCATTCATTTCAGTATTTTACGAATAGAAGTACTTTGCCCTTGAAAGGGTTAAAGTAATGCGTTTTCTTCTTGTAAACGTGATAGAAATAAAAAAATATTACTGTAGTAAAAATCTCGTACTGATTCTTGGTTGAATAACTTCAACAATTATCTATCACATGTGTCGCTGACTAATACCCGTGAGAAGCAAAATGATTATTTGGTACACTCTCGAATTCTTTTCCCACTGTTTGCTCCCACGCAATACCTGTGAACAGAAGAAACAAATACGCGGAAGTTCAATACTGGTACATGAAATGAAATAAAAAATGCATCATGTGAAATTAAAAAACAGCCTAATCCTCCTCCCCCCCCCCCCTCATCCGTCATCTTTCCTGATTTGTCAGTTCACCGGCTATTTGATGTCTGCTTTCTGTTATTACTGCTTTGACAGTGTTTTTCTTTCTCTTATGTTAATGGAATTTCAATTGCAATTTTTGAATAAATGGAACTAATGCTTCAGTAAATGTTTAGTTGACCTTTCAACCCCCACTGAAAAAAAGTTTTCGTCTATTACTATATTCCATGTGTGTATATTAATTATTCCAACAAGCTTCGATCTCGAATTAATAAGCAGTTTATTTTCAGAAGGTATATGGATTTCTTTTGAAGGTTATTCACTTATTATAATTTCTTAAGGGTATTTTACTATTGATAAAAACATAGCATTCATACATAGAAAATGAAGAACAAGGGGACTTCAAATGTGTATTTTTTTCCATGATTAACAAAGCTATGTAGTATTTATCTTCTTTATTTAAAAGTAGCTTTAAAAATAGATTTTGCACACAAGAAATGTGTTTGTTATAAAAAAAATGGATTTAGTTTAACTGAGAGTTTCGGTTAAAAGAGTTTCGGATAAAAGACGTTCTTATTTTAAAAAGTTACTCAACACTTCTAGTCTTTTTTCACAGAGGGTGATAGCAAACATTGTTCTATCTTATTAAATTCGTCGTTGGTCCCTTAAATGCATGGTGTCTCAACTAAAATGTGACCGGGTACAAAAAGCTCCTGTAAAACATAAAAGCTATAGAATTATGTAAATTGTATTTTTTGTTTGTTCGAACAACATTTATTTGGACGCTTTGGATCTTGGAACTCTGTGTAACTTGGAAAAGACACTTTATAGAGTTCCCGGAGCAAACTCTTCACCTCTTGTAGAGCAATGGAAATGTGGAGAAATATAACAACATAACCGATGTCTGGCTAAAAAAACGCCAGAAACGCGGAAAAAAGGCGGAAGAGTAAAAAACCAAAGGCCAATTAATGGCCCCATACAATATTTATGAAAATATAAAATACAATAAAATTAAAGAATAAAATGACATAAAGATAAAATTATATAGAAATAATAAGAAAAATAATATTTACAAGGGTATTTAAAAAATATACAAGCAAAAATGTACATTCAGGAAGGTGAACCCTATCAATGCAGGTAAAACTGGGGGTTATCCCGGGTCCATGTTTTCGGTATATGAAGAGTCGCCCTTGGTCTGCGCCAACGGGCACGCTGTTCATAGGTAGAGATGTTTTGTAAGGCCGGATTTTGGATGTTACGATTTTTATCGAATAATTTTATAGCCTGACTCCTTGCTGTATTCCGACGATACCAAGGTGCCTGGAAAAAGAATATTTACAAGGGTACCAAAGAATATTTATGGGGTTATCCCCCCCCCCCCTAAGGGTCTTAATTTGAACAATTTGAATCTTCTGTAAGTTGGTTTTCGCCGCAGAGCCCCAGTTCTCTGCACATTAGAGAAGAATGGGACGTAAAACTGTCTTGTAGATCTGTAATTTGTTTCCCATCCACTCATCTCATTACTGTACAGTAGATGGGCAAGATCATTTTTTGCTTTGTAAAACTTTTGGACGCTATAATCAATATGCTTGCACCAAATGAGAGTACTATCTAAGAATATACCCAGATATTTAACTTCCCGACCGAAACTAATAAAAGAGCTGTCTAGGTAGAGTCGTGGTGAAGGTGTGCGCTTACGAGTGAAAATGACTGACCGTGAATTGTTTGAGTTAATTTTCATGCGCCAATTAGTGAAATAGTTTTCGAGAATGTTAAAGTGTTAAAAAGCAGAAAAACTAATGTTTAAAAATGCACAAAAAATGCATGAAAAGCAGCAAACAGCTGTTTCTAATCTACAGCGTGCTAGAAAAGCAAGGTATCTTGCACTGAAGAAGAATCTTGCTACTAGATTCGAAACAGCTGTTTGCTGCTTTTCATGTATTTTTTGTGCATTTTTAAACGTTTGTTTTTCTGCTTTTTAATATTGTTGCACAAAGGCTTTATTTGCTATTTTTATGTTAAAGTGTTGTTGTAGATGTTCGTGCATAACAAGGCAGTCCTTGTGATGAGCCATCACAGAGGTATCGTCCGCGTTGATAGCCATCGTAGTATGTGGTGAAGTAGGTATATCAGCAATATAAGCTTTGTAGAGCTAGGGACCCAATTTGGAGCCTTGTGGTACAACCGCGTTAATCGGCCGAGGCGTATAGAGTATGCTGGCGTAGCGAACGCAGAATGTTCTGCCACGAAGGTACTTAAGAATAAAAAGAATATATGCAGCAGGAAATTTAAGTTTAATGAATTTGTAGATGAGGCCAATAATCCAAACTGTGTCAAAAGCCTTCGCAACATCGATGAAAAGAGAACCAACGTACTATGAGCTGTCCAGTCCATCATGGATGAATCCGACCACTGTAAGCAGCTGGTGCTGGTGCACAGTGGAGTGTTCGGGCCTAAAGCCAAATTGTTCTGGAATGTCAGGTAGGAAATAAAGGCGGGTGAGGAAAATATGCTCAGTGATTTTACTCAGGACAGGAAGGACTCACAGGTTTCTAACTCTTAGCTAGTGAAGGATCTTCTCCGGGGTTCTTAATAGGCACTATAATAGCTTTCTTCCAATCAGTGGGAAAATATTGAAACTTGAAGGTAGCATTGATAAGAGTGGCTAGATAATCCGCATACATAAGGGGGAGATTTTTGAATGCCAAATTAGTAATACCATCATGTCCAGGGGACTTTCTATTCGGGAGATTTTTTATCACTGTAATAACTTCCTCCAGAAGGGCCGGTTCAATTTATCTAACAGTACATCAAACCGATAAATAGCATCCACATTAAAAACGTCACTATGTGATTGAAATTGACGTTCATACTGATCTGTGAGCATCTCAACTTTTTCTCTCTCGAGGCGTTTATTACCAGCATCCGTGAGGAGTGCGGGGGAATAGGGGTGAATGGTTTTCTGAGTCTTGTCAGATAATTCCAAAGGGAGTTATCCGTAGGAGTCAGAGAGGTAATGAAATCGGACCATTTATTAGATTTAAAAAATTATGTCCCGCTTAATGGTAGAATTAGGACGGTTCAAATCAGTACGAATGCTGGGATCCCTATTGGCTTGCCGCGTTCGCCTTGACTAATTTTAATTTTAATATCAAAAGGAAGGGATTGTAAATTTTGCTGAGCCAGGTGACATTTAGAAGCTTCCAGGGAATTTTGGATTAATTTGGTTAAATTGGTGACAGCCATGTCAATATCCTCGACAGAATTTAAGCTGCCGAAAGGGGGAAGGCTCATTGATTGTATTGGTGTAAGATTGCCAATCACAAACAAAAGAAGTTATAATAGAAGGTAGGGAAGGATTGCAATCAATGTTAATTTGAATCGGTTGGTGATCCGATGCGAGACGATTTGAATCCCATGTAATCTTGACTACTTAAATCACCCTGAAGTCCAAAGTTATGGAAGTCTTTGTTTTTCATTTTTAACAAAGCGCTTAATGTCTATTTCGGTTTTATTTGAACCAAGCTGTACTTTCAAGTTTTTTCCGGAAAGTTTGAGTCGAAGCATCTTTTTTATATGCTCAAATATGAGGAGCAATTCTGCTAATGATTTTCTAGAAACTCTTTTAGAAAGTAAATCAAAAGTTTAGCAACCTTGTCCCAATTAATTTGCACAATACTGTAAAGGCTGTAACAGCCCTTCCAGAGCTGTTAGCTTCAAATCAGGAGGACTTAATACCAATTTAACCACCAAAACATCAGTTTATTAACACCAAACATATCCGGAATTTTACTCAAGTTCCATAAAAATATTTCACACAAGAATTTTTATTTAAAACTGTTTAACTTATTTCTGTCTCATTTACATTTTATTTATTTTGAACTATTCTTCCAGAAAAAGCCAAATATTTGAGAATTTACGGCGCCAAAATAAGATTTTTATTAAAAAATTCAACATAAAAATAATCTTATATATTCTTTATCTGATTACGTACGTTACAAATTAAAATATTAAAAATAAAAATAGATATAATTAAGAAAAACGATTTATTTATTTATTTTTTTTATCATTATTATACATTAATCAATATTGTTTTATTACTTTATAAGAAAAAAGTATAGGATTCGGGAAAATTTTTTGACTTCTGGTTCTCAACGGATGTATGCGTTTTAGAAGGTCCTAAACACTATTTGACAGTTTTTAGAAAATTTCTGTCTGCGAGTCTGTCTGTCTTCCTGTCTGTATATATGTGACAATAAATTTCTTGGATCTATATCGCAATAACTAATGTACGGATTTTCATCGAACTTCAGATTCAGTTAGACGTTAACATAAGTTGTTGCTCATTAGGTTTCTATGTAAATCGCGCAATAGGTGGTGCTGCTATGCTACATTTCTCACGATTTTCTCAATGACTCTATCTTAAGAACTAAAATACGAATTTTCATCAAACTAAAAAATTCAGTTACAAATCGGCATAAGTTGTTGCTGATTAGGATTTGCTTTAAATCGCCCAACAGGTAGAGCTGATATGCTGCATTTTTCAGGATTTGCGTGATTTTAGCAATATTCATATATAAGAACTAATGCACGGAATTTCATCAAACTTCATATACTGTTAGACCTTGATATATGTTGATGCTTATTAGATTTTAATGTAAATCATATAAAACGTGGTTCTGCTATGCTGCATTTTTCACGATTTTCGCGATTGTTATATTTCGAAAACTCTTGTATGGAATTTAATCAAACTTCATATTCTGTTAAACTTTTACATAAACATATCCTTATTGGGCTTGATTGTATAATGCCCAGCAGGTGTCGCTTTTATTCTCTTTGGATTGGGAATTTTGATTGCAGACATCTGAGGGTGGGTGCCGAAATTCAATGTTTTGTTTCAAATATGCTATACTTATTTCTCCACTTTAAATGCCCACAATTCAACGAACCTACAGCTTTTGAATACTCGTGATGGGCATAGATTGCCATTTAAATTTGGCACAGTGATGGCAAATTTTGAAGTATTTACATGTATGAGGTGGAAGAAAGTTTTGGAATTTGCATATCCGGTTAGTTTTCTTTGCTGAGAACTAAGACTCTTTGGGTTGGGAATTTTGATTGCAGACATCTGAGGGTGGGTGCCGAAATTCAATGATTTGTTTGAAATATGCTAGATTTATCTCTCCCTTTTAAACGCTTACAATTCAAAGAACCTACAGCTTTTGAATACTCATGATGGGCATAGATTGACATTTAATTTTGGCACTATGATAGCGAATTTTGAAGTATTAACATGTATGAGATAGAAGAAAGTCTTGGAATTTGCTCATCCGGTTAGTTTTCTTTGCTGAAGACTAAGATTATTTGTCTTTCTGAATGTTCTGTGAAAATTATTCTAATTTTAATAATTATCTATTGACTTGCATAACACATCAACTAAACTCACAGAAAAACAAAGTAGTTTAGTATAATTTTAAAGCACTCTTTTTTTTTTAAGCAAATGGTTTAATAAAAAGTATTGATTAAAAGCTAAACGGTTCGTTTGCTGTCAGTTGTTAAAAAATGTAATAACTTAAAAAAGAAATTTATAATTGTATTAGTTATACATTTGAATCCGACTACTACTTTTAATGATGCACTAAACATTTGAGGGCGCTCAAGAACTTTGATCAAAGCTGTAATTTTCTCAATGAAAATTATATGTGTCTCGCTTAACATATACAGGATCAGGATCACTCTGCCAGGGAGCCAACCAAAAATGAACCCCTGACAGAAAAGTACCCTCTGCGACCTGCAAAACCACAGCTGGGGAATAGCCCAAGAAATACAATGACAAAAAATAAAAGTAAAACTCACAAAGAGCGCTCTGGCGCTTGAAAAGTGGTTAAAATAAAACAAAGATTAAAAATCAAAATTTATATTTTATAAACGAAAAATGTTTATTTAGTTCGTTGTAAATAAGTCTGAGTCTGTGATAATTTGATTTCGAGAACAGTATGTTGCACATGTTCCAGCTAAGTGTCCGGTTACGGATAAAGTTAAATCGCTTAACATATAGAGTGTGTATCTGAAATTATCGTTCAAATTTGGTGCAGAGGTAGACAATAGCGAAAGGAGACGATTTCACACAGGAAAGTATGGGGCGCAAACGAACGCATGAGGTTGTAGAGGGTGCTATGTATCCACATCTACAGTTTTTGCTAAAGCGCAAAGCTCTCTGACAAATCCAGATGGCCCTCATTCGACAAGGAGAAGTTTCAGGAGTAACACTAGTCATTATATGTTAAATGAATATGAAAATACGCATCTAATTTACGTTGCGATAAGAGAAAGTAGTCGGAAAGCTGCGCAAACGTATGCAGAACGATGTAAGATAGCTTCCTGGATTGGAACTCTCCCTCTCAATCGGATGCCTCCTCTATTATGACAAGTACTGGTAATCGATCCAATTTCGCATAGTTTTTGATGAACGCGTGCAAAGATTTGATCCTGAGGTTTGCGCCAATTGGAGTAGCGTTCTACATACTTTTGCGCAGCTCTCCGACCACTTTATCCTATCGCACCGTAAATCAGATGCATATCTGTATATTCATTTAGCATATAATGACTCATGCTTCTTCTGGAGAGTATTCTTTCCGAATGACGACAAGTTGGACTTTTCAGAGAGCTTTGCGCGTGAGCAGAAATTGTGGATACACAACGGCCTCAATAACTTCATGCGTTCGTTTCTGTCCATACTTTTTTATGTGAAACTCTCTTTTTTCGCTATTTTCTACCTCCCCACCAAATCTGAGCGATCATTCCTGATACACCGTGCATGTACACAGAAAAATATTTAATGCAATGAAAACTTATAATTGCATACATAAGTGTTAAGTGAGTAAGCGTTAGAAAATATATGTGTTCAAAAAAATTACATGCGTTGCTCTTATGTACGCATATTTTATTGAAGCACAAAATAACCTATTCTCGTTTCTACCCGTGTTCTTCAACTTGAAAAATAATACTAGGTAAATAATTTTCAGCTATATCATTCATTATTTAAAAAATATTGTGAGATGCTTACATGACATAATTTTAATACTTTTGCTTACTGAGGTTCTTGCAATTATTAATTAGTTCTTAGTGGAGATGTCGTGAGATTCATAAAATATAGCTAATCTAATTACGCAGTAGGCTATACAATGCGTCATTTATAAATCCTTCAGTGCTAAATTGTCAATTTAAAATATTATAATTGCTTATAGATAAGTGTCAGAATCCATATTAACAGTTCTCTGTAACACTGATAGTAACGACGAAGAACTGGTCATTGTTTTCGTACAGCAGATAGTAATATATAAACAATAATGAAACTTAGTATATGAGACGTGCAGCGGAACGTGGTAACATTTGTTATCTTTGGGTTTTATATTTAAAAGAGTTCGAGTGTAAAACAAGGTAACGAATAACAAAATGAGAGTTTCGAGATAATCAGTAGGTATTCAAATTATCTTAAAAATCATTTGTCCCAAAATTATTATTATTGGTTCCTTTAAAACAATCTATTAAATCTATACTTTCATTTAAATATGTACAACATTATATGAAATTTGTTTTTTTTTTTACTTATTAAACTTTAACCCTTTCAAGGGCGGTGGTATGTTTATGAAACTACTTAATTTTAATTCCCAAATGTGACAATGGCATCAGAATTTTCAGTGTAAAATTTTCCGTTTATTACGGATTTGAAATGCAGCTTTTTCTTATTTTCAAATACAATTTTTCTTAACTTCCGGTGTCATTCATTCATTTCAAAATTTTAGAAATGAAAAGGCTTTGCCCCTTAAAGGGTTAAAACATAAGTCGTTGCAGTTATCTAAAACTTATCTTTGTTTAATATGGCCTTTATTCAGTATTAAATAGATGATGTACTTTTAAAATGGTAAAACATTTTCAGCAATAATATCATTCATTATTTAAAAAAGTATGGTGAAATGAGCTAACATGACACAATTTTAATAATTTTGTTTACTGAAGTTCTTACAATTTATTGTTAATTAGTTCTTAGTGAAGATATCATGAGATTTATACAGTATATCTAATTACGCAGTAGGATATACAATGAATCATTTATAAGTCCTTCAGTGCTAAATTGTCAATTTACAACATTATAATTGCTTACAGATAAGTGTTAGAGGCTTTATTAACACTTCTCTGTAACAGTAATAGTAACGACAGAGAAATGGTCATTATTTGTATACAGCAGATAGTAATATATAACAATAATGAAACTTAGTATATGAGACGCGCAGCGAAACATTACATTTGTTACCTTTAGGTTTTACATTAACCCTTAAATTTAACTCTTAGCAACCACTATATTTATATAGAAATATTAATCCTGTAAAAAGTACAAAAATATGCTACTAAATTACGTTAAAATCTTTCTTAAAATTTCATCTTTAATATCAGAATAAAAAACGCAATTCTAAAAGAATAATTCATGCATTTTAGGGTTAAGTTTTGCAAAATTAAAAATTACCGTAATTTCCGGCGTAAAATCCGCGGATCAAACAATTCTGTTTCGACCCGGAAATTTTATTTAGTTATTGAAGCCAAATATTTACCGCGATTTAAAAAGTTACACTTTATTTTTAAAATTTCTGGGTCGAAAAATGATTGTTTGATACGCGGATTATACGCCGGAAATTACGGTAAATAAAAAATGGTATTTAGATTCATACTTATTAAAATATTTACTAATTTGCAAGATTTCAGTTTTAACCTGTATTTCAGATGTGCAACATAAGAAAAGGTTGACGTATTGTACGAAAAATGTATCTCTGATTTTTTTCATTATTTTTCCTGTGTAATATACCTTTCTGAGAATCATATATAATCTTTTCGAAACAAAATAAAAAATCATGCATTTAAGGGTTAAGATTAGCTCAGGTGTAAAATAAGGTGACAAGTAACAAAATGCGGGTTTCGTGATAGTCAATATTCAAGTTTTCTTAAACATCGTTTTACCCAAAATTATTGTTAATGCTTCATTTAACCCCTTGAGGGGCAAGCAATTACATTTGTAAAATGCTGAATTCCCACCTGAATCTTTGAAAAATTCTATTTCAAAATAAGTAAAAGCAATTTTATGGATTTTTTCCACCAAAGTTAGAAAAGTAAAATTTATTAAAATTTTTATGGTGTAAAACTTCATTAATCGTAGGTGGTATATAATATATACCGGTGCCAGTGGCGTGGCGTCCGGTCATCGCTGGATGCGGCGATGACCAAGCAATATTTTAAAACTCTTAATAAGCTTTTAAAACTTTACGATCCAGTTTTAGCAGAACATTTGGAGTTCATGTATAAGTGAAGGTAAGATTTAAAGTTTCTTTTTTTGAACATTCAACCATTGAATTTTAGAGTTAATAATTTTTCACCACAAACTTAAATAATTGCGATGACCACCAAAAATTTTCACGCCACGCCACTGACCGGTGCCCCTCAAGGGGTTAAATTAGCTGATTTGTTAAGACTGTACTTTCATTTAACACGTTCACGTCGGCGCATATATTCATGTTTTTTGCTGTGAGGCGGCGGGCGCTCTAATTCATGTTTTGCTTCATCTGGCGGCGCGGTACTTTCCTTTTTCAGATACTGTATGTAGTGACACGCCCCTCTCTTATTTATTAAATTGAACTCGAATATAACAAGCAGAGTTGGTTGTGAATGTCTGAAAGTTCGTAAGGAGTAAGCAAATTACTTAGAGACATGATTTTATTGACTGCACATGTACGAATTTAATATAAAATACCTTAAAATCTTAAGAAATGTGGACAACATGATATAAATGTATTTTCTGTAAGGTAGAAGCCACGCCCTTAGTCAATGATATCTTTTGAATGAAAACGAGAATTCTCGTTTCCCGTCGTGAATGTATAAGGTTTATAATATTGAATTGTTTTTACTACTCAATTTTCGAATATTCAACTGTGACTCACCAGCAGTGCATGCCGTCTATAGGATAGTCGAGTGTGGACCACTTGTAGTGCACGCCTTTTATATAACAGTGAATTGTGACCCACCGGTGATGCGACAGTCAAGCATGACCTACCGGTGATGCACACCGCCCGATGGGGCGGTCAAGCGTGACCCACCGGTTATGCACGCCGGCGTGAAAATTTTAAAGAAGTACTACATTTTATGAATGATAAATTTTGTTTTTTTCGACTTATGAAAGTTTAAAACATAATTCGTTGCACTTACCTAAAAATTATCTTTTATTATTATGGCATTTATTCAGTATTAAATAAACGTTTTATTTTTTAAATGATGCCAGGTGTTAAATAATTTTGCCTGAAAATCGGAAAAAATTAAATATGTCACTTACTATGTTATACACCCGAGCCCTTCATGTGTAAAATGGGATTAAAAGAATGTATGATAAGCGGTATGTATATAGAATGTATTGATATACACTGCTCAAAACAATTAAAGGATATTGCAGTTTTAGGTGGATTTTGTATCTGGTAAACTGTTTAGCTGATTGATACATGGTCGACAGACATAGTAGGTTATATGAGAATAAATTACACATGTTTGGCAGAAAAAATGCATTTTATTGCGCATTTGTGTACTAAAGGAAAAAAAAACACAATTTGTGCATATGAGAAAAAAAGAATAAGAAAAGGTGTTTTCTTCAAAGAAAATCATTTTCAGTAGGTGGTATGGTTTCCACGGGCGGCCAGCAACGTTGAACACCTTTGAGGCATGGACTCAATGAGGCTATTAATGACGAGTTGGGGTATTCTGCCCCACTCTTCCAGAAGAGCTCTTTCCAGTTCTTGGAGAGGTTGTGGGAGTTGTTGGCGGCCAGAAACTCGTCTTCCTAGAGCGTCCCAAACGTGCTCGATTGGATTCATGTCTGGAGAACACGCTGGCCATTCCATTCGAACGATTCCTTCCTCGAAAAGGAAATCCTCCACCAGGTTTGCACGATGTGGCCTGCAGTTATCGTCCATTAAAATGAAGTTATCTCCGATTGCTGCAGCGTAAGTGACTACAATAGGTCTGAGGATCTCATCCCTATATCGGCGACCAGTCAGAGCTCCATCTCGAATAATGTAGAGGTCAGTACGCCCGTCAATGGAGATGCCACCATACACCAACACTCCTCCACCGCCAAATCAGACACTTTCGTGCACGAACGCAGGATTATTCCTACTGCCACGGTCCCTCCAGATGAAAATACGCCCATTATCCGGATGCACAGAAAAACGGGACTCGTCAGAAAACAGAATATTGCTCCATTCATTTCTCCTCCAGTTGACATGCTCGGTTGCGCACTCCCTGCGGTCGCGACGATGCCTTGATGTTAATCTAACACATACCATCGGTCGGCGAGCATACAGACCTACAGCATGGAGCCGGTTTCGGACAGTCTGAGTTGAAATCGTGGTACCTGTAGCCGAGCGAAGGTGTTGTTTGAGAAGAGTAGCGTTCGTGGTTCGGTGTCTCCGAGCTGTTAACGCTAAATACCGATTTTCATTGGGCGTTGTTGCCCGTCTACGACCTTGCCCTGGTCTTCGGCCTGCACATCCACTCTCCAAAAAACGGTTCCAGATCCTGGAAATGACACTTTGTGACACTCCAATGGCTTGCGCTACTTCGGCTTGAGTTTGGCCCCCTTCTAACCTACCGACAATTCTCAAAGCTTCTGAATCTGTCAAATGACTTCGCTGAGACATCGTACTCATCGAAACAAAGCAATCACTGAATGCCGATCATCCTTGTCTTCATTCTCTTTTATCCAGTTGAAAGTCAAATTTCATTCGCGGCCGCTGAAGCGACGTTTTTGACGTCGAACTCAAAATTTGCATACTCCACAGTTTGAAAAACAGAAAAATTTGCATTTGTGATTCTCTTCTTCTATTTTCGGCAAAAAAAATTCGTTTATATCTTTATTTTATATAAAACTTCAAATATCCTTTAATTGTTTTGAGCAGTGTAATATGTATTCCTATAGTTTGAATTTTTGTTAATTAATAAAGCATTTTCGTAGGACGATTTTTTTTTTCCAAAAAGAAAAAAGTAGTAAACATTGACAGCAACGAGATAGGTATGTATAAAAATAGCTTCACACAGGGGTCCAACTCGGTCCGTTTTTTGATCTCAACTTTTTTTAAGGGGTCACAAAATTGGAAAAATGAAAAAAAAGGCCATTTTCAACATTTAATGTCTTAAAATGTATATGATTTTAAAATACAGTTTTAAATAGGATGAAAGATATAAGTACATTTTTTTCATTTCATGTATTGCAAGATGGAAAATTAATACTTATAGGGGGTGAAAATTGTCAGACATTTGACAACAAGAAATCCGCTTACGCGCAGAATTATACAATAAATATTGCAACTAGAAGAAAACTTTGGTGCATACTTATACTTCAGATTGTAATAATTACCCTGAACCTAAATAAATTTGTATTTAAAGCATTTTTTTTATATTTTTAATACAAAGTTGTATGTAGTTAATACAAAATTTTAGAAAATTTCAGCAGAATAATCGCCTATTTTTTTTTCTAATATAAAAAGGATATATTAGTTTCAGTTTATACAGACTAGCATGAAACATATCTTTTGAAAATTTCATGAAAAAGTATTCAGAAGTTTTTGAGATATCCTGCGCGTTATGCCCAACACGTCATTTCGAGAAAAACGACTTCAAAATTTCGGAAACGCTGCTTCACCAATTGCGCGGGTATATTTATAAAAGCCATAAATTATGTTCTAATGAGAATTTAAAGTAAACAATTATAGCAAAATGTTCAGAAAATATAGGAATTCAACATCTGAAAAAATTAAAATTTCGAAAATTTTGAATCTTTAAGAGTATTAAGTGCCCTTAAAGGAGAAAATTTATAATTTTCGTCAAAACTTACCGCGAAAGTCATTTTTGTTGCTATTGTCGCAAACACCTACCACGAATTTTTCGCTTAAAAAATACTCGTTTTCAAAAATCGGACCAATAGAAACCCTGTTAATAGGCAATTTTATTTCATATATCATAGCCCAAGAAAAAACAATGAATCGTGTTATAAAAATTTGTTAGGAAAATATATATAATATTTTAATAATCGAAAGGTTAATATTTTTTCGTAAGAGGAACACTTTATACCAATGTTTTGTTAATATTTTTCATTTTGAAGTATATCTGTAGCATCTGAATATAATGCGGAATGAATATAATCATATATTATGATTAATACTGAATAATTTTAAAGGTTGAATTAAGATTTTATTAAGGTATTTAGTAATAGTTTGTTTAAAAAGATAAAAAATAATTACTCCAAAAATAATACTAATAATCGAAACGTTAGTATTTTTTCGTTAGAAGGACACTTTATAACGATGCTTTGTTGATATTTTTCATTTTGAAATATATATGTAGAATCTGAATATAATGCGGAATGAATATAATCATATATTATGATTAATACTGAATATTTTTAAAGGTTGAATTAAGATTTTGTTAAGGTATTTAGTAATAGTTTGTTTAAAAAGATAAAAAATAAACACTCCAAAAATTAATTCCGTAAAATTAGTTTCATTGTGATAGTACTATTTCACAAATTTGAAAAATCTGGATAACAACTACAAATTCAAATGCCATATACTTGCGTTTTAACCCGTAACTGGAGATATGAATTTTCAACGCACTTATTCAACGAAATAAAATGACAAATACGATAACAAGAATTTATTTTAACGGGTTTATCATTAGAAAAATTAGAGCATTATATTCATAAATAGCCCATCATCGAAAATGCTTATCTCATCGTTTTAAAAATTTTAGTGTTTTTTATAGCATGAGAAACGTTACCGATATCGAAAGAGAGAAAATATACTTTCATTCTTATTAAATGTTTTATGGAGAAGCTAGTTTTGGGAAATTTTTCTTGAACTTTATGGCGAGAATAAGAATCAGTTTTATGTTAACGACACCAGGATATAATCAATAAAGGCACAAAAAGTAATAATTAGCAGTTACACTATTTTTACAAAAGTCACGAGTGCTTTCAATTTTAGACGCTTTTTCAATAACAATCACAATAAATTTTCAATTTAGAACATTATAATTGCTTACAGATAAGTGTCAGAAACTTTGTTAACAATTCTCTGTAACAGTGATAGTAACGACAGAGAATTCGTCATTATTTGTATACAGCAGATAGTAATATATAGCAATAATGAAACTTAGTGTATGAGACGCGCAGCGAAACCTGATAACATTTGTTACTTTTAGGTTTTACATCAAAAATATTTCGTGCGTAAAACAAGATAGCGAGTAACAAAATGCGAGTTTCGAGATAGTCAATATTCAGGTTTTCTTAAACATCGTTTAACCCAAAATTATTATTAGTGCTTCCTCTAAATTAGCTGATCTGTTAAGACTGTACTTTCATTTAACCCTTTCGGGGGCAAGGTTCTTCTATTTGCAAAATGCTGAAATGAATGAATGACATCAGAATTTACAAGCAAATTTGTTTCAAAATAAAGAAAAGCCTTTTTTCACATATTTATTAAAAGGAAAGTTTTCATTCTAATATTCTGGTGGTAATGTGGCATTTAGAAATTAAAATTAGGTGGTCTAAAAATGAACAACCGCCCTTGAAGGTGTTAAAGAAGTACTACATTTTATGAATGATAAATTTTGTTTTTTTTCGACTTATTAAAGTTTAAAACATAATTCATTGCACTAACCTGGAGTTATGGCCTTTATTCAGTGTTAAATAAACGTCTTATTTTTAAAATGATGTCAGGTGTTAAATAATTCTGCCTGAAAATCAGAAAAAAATTAAATATGTCACTTACTATGTTATGGACACGAGCCCTTCATATGTAAAATGGGCTTACAAGGATGTATGATATGCGGTATATGTATAGAATGTATTGATATAGTATGCATTCATATAGTTTTATGTTAACTACATCAGGATATAATCAATAAAGTCACAGAAAGTAATAATTTTGCAGCTACACTATATTTCTAAAAGTCCCGGGTGCTTTCGATTTTAGTCGTTTTCTCAAATATCGAGAGTAATATTTCACGGCTTCTTCTGGAACTTCAGGGATAAAAAGAACATGTTTGACGCCATATTTATCGTTGACGATTTGGTTATAAACGTAAATAGGGGACCAGCAACAAATTGAATAAAAAAAATTAACATTTGAAATCACCCTTTAAATTAAAAAGCTGGATATGAAGTGTAGATGTAGCACGTGGCCATTTGGGTCCTGTTCAAGATTTGTGTTTATTTGTTAAAAAAAAAAAAATACGTATAATCATTTAGATAGAAAAATTATTTTTCAAATTTCAGAAAATCGTTCGCATGTTGTAATCAAGCATGTAAAAGTTTCAACCAAATTTAACGCCACATTAAGGAAACTTGACAAAAGAAAGTAAAAGAATATACTACAATTAAAATAAAAATACATGAAATATATGATAAATTACGAGCATTTGTATGAAATATTTTTTAACTGTGCATGCGTGAATAATCCAAAAAACATTTTAGCTTAATTTAGTAGTCAACTGTATGGGACAACTCGTATCAAAATGCAATTCGATTATTGAGAAAATTCAGAAAGATATCGGCTATATCGTGAACTGAATAGATGTTGCTTCCAAAAGTAGCTAGATGGTATGGGATTTTCTATAAACTATCATTTTTTTATTATCTGACTTCTTACAAATAAGTAGGTATTTGACGATTGCCCATTTTGACGGATATTTCCATTTTGATAATTCGTTTTTGGCGGAAAGAGCTCATTCTGATGGCTCTTCCAAGGAGAAGTAAATCATCAATAAAATATGACGGAAAAATTTAAAATAACATTTTGTGGAAAATTCTTTATTTTCCAGCTAGAAAGGAACTGAAATTCAACTGACTATATCACATATAGCTTTCTGAGTTTTTATGATACTTAATTGGCCTTTTAATATACGTTGCCCTGTATAGTTAAATACAGAGGATGTTCATACATATTTGTAACGATTTGGGGAAAATACTAAATACACAAACAGATATAAGAATTTTGTATTATGTCCAATCCGATTGCCTTTGTGTTGAACTGTCTTATTACATCGTGATTTTCAAGTTAAAAGACTTTTCCTTAAAATACCAAGCTTGACTTTGTTCTACTCCTCGACCAAAATCATAGATATGGATTAGCGTCAATTGAAGTTTCATTTATCTTTTTTTTTTCTAAAAACATAGCAGTACGTTTAGAGGCATGGCTGGTAGCCTTATCCTCATAACACTTAGGTCTAAGCCCGAGTATAACTCGGGTTGCCTTTTTGGTGTAGCGGATTAAGCCCGAGGCACTTTCTGGGTCAATTTTCAACTCTCTGAGCTTTAAAAGTACCTACTATATACGTTCGCGGTCTTTTCAGATATTATCTAAGAACCTGTTATTTTGAAAAATATGTATATATATATGTGGCAGCACTAAACAGAAGTAAGTATATCTAGAATCAGAATGGTCTAGATTAGAAAATATGTAGAATCAGGAAACAGAGTACAAATATCCTCAGTCCGGAGGGAGATATGAGGTTGAAACAGCTTAAAAACTTCAGAAAGAAATCCCTTGTTGTCTCTGAACCAATATTTTAGATCTTTTTCTCCTCATATTCGAGCTTATTGTGAAACTTGTGGTGTTGCTTTTTGTGGTTTGAAACATACCACACAAAAGCACATTTTACTAATTAATGTTCATATACAAATAAAACATATTTTCAGATATTTGTACAACATTTGGGTAAGTTTTTATTCTAGTCGATGCAAAATTTTATGTTGGAAAATGATGTTTTCCAACGCGGAATTAAATATATATATATATATAAAACAAGCTTTTTTCAATAATTTCTCATTAAATATTAATTTTAGAACATTTAAATAGTTCCTTGATTATGGATAAGAACGGTTGAAGTTTATAAAAAAATATCAAACACATATCTTCCAGATATTTTTGTTAATCATGAAAAGTACCAAATATCCTCAGTCCAGAGGGAGATATGAGGTTGAAACAGCTTAAAATCTTCAGAAAATAATTCCTTGTTGTCTCTGAACCAATATTTTAGGTCTTTTTCTCCTCATTTTTGGTGGCAAATTGGTATATTTCTATTGCAGTCGGAAAAATATATACAAGCCTCATCACTTGTAACAGAAAATCTCCCTTTTTCACCTGACAAAAAAATCATACGACAATTTGCACATAGAGAATTACGTTCAGAAATATGTTTTCGCATTATGCTGTGAACATCGTGTTTATTTCTTTTGCTTACCTTTAAAGTCTTTAGATCTGAGGTGTGAAAATGTGGACCTATAGGTTTTTAATCATAAAAAGTAAACTGTTTGATTTTTCAGATTTTCGCTTTATTTCTGTATAGGTGAAGGTTTTTGCTTTGAAACAAAACCGATAAATTACAGCATTGATGATTATTCCATCACAAAATAAACGTTATTTTCATGTGAGTTTGAAAAATTCATTCAAGACTGTGTGGATAGGAAAGTGTGTAATTTTCATAATTATTTAATTTAAATACTTTAAAATAAAAAAAATGTGGATTGGTATATCATTCACTTGTTTAATCCTTTCCGGCGCAGTGTTCTCACGTCGGGACCACCTAATTTTAATTTCAAACTAAATGGCACCAAGAATATTTTAATAAAATTTTGTTATTACAATGAAAGTTTAAACTAACGAGTTTTTAATTTCTAAAAATGTCGCTTGTAAGTTCCGGTGTCAGTGAATCATTTCGTCATTTTACGAACAGAATTGTTCTGTGCCGGAAATCCTTAATGTCCTTAAATTTGCTATTGCATGGATTTAGGTTACTGATAATTAAATTGATATTTTAAGGGAACTTTTAATTTTAAATTTATGTTATTTAACCTAAATTACCAGTCTCGTAAAGTACCAATTTCAGAAAAAGGATTCATTCTATCATCTATGGTATAATTTTGTTTGTGAAAAAGCAACGAATGTGTATTTATAGTATTAGTTTTACTTCAGGTTTCAATAGGTTAAATCAGATTTTATAATTTTCTTTACAGTTCCTACAAAGTTGCTTAATGATCTTGCGATAGTTGTTTGGTGGGTTATACTGTCTTTTAAAACAAGATATTTCACTTTAGCTATTATGAGTGGTGAACGTACATTGTTGGGAAAGCATTTGTTTTACCCTTTTCCCCAGTCAAATGCAAACTTTGACGTATCTTTCCCTTTTCATTAATTATGTTACTTCTTTAATGTGTAGAAAAATTAAAACCATGCTTTTAACATCTATTTTTAATAATAAAATAAGAGTACTTTTCTTTGTAATGCGAAAATACATAGCTTTCAATCTATTGTCTCTTTCCTAGCGGCATTTTAAACCAAAAAATATTTTTAATGATGCAGACGATAATTAATCCTTATTTCGAATTCATACCGTACTCTGTAAAAAAAAGGGGGGGGGGGTAGAAAACGGAGATTTTACTGACAATCGAGACGCCAGTACTATTTCCGTATTTTTACGGAAAATTTCCTCATAAATTACAGAAAAAATACGTTTTTCTGGAATTTACGGGGGAAATATTCCGTAAAAATGCGGAAATAGTACTGGTGTCTCGATTGTCATAAGAATCTCCATTTTTTAGTCCTTTTTTTTACAGTGTATCGGATTTAATAAAAATAAATAATTTCATGCTAAAGATCATTTTTCCCATAATATAAGCATGTTGCTTATACATTACTTTGTCGAGTTTGCTGAAAGTGGATATAAATTTTGTTGAAAACTGTTCATGCTGCAAACAAAATACTTCGGAAAATTTCTTTATTTTTTTAAACTGAACCTTCTTGAATATACACCCTGTGTTTACACAAAATGAACACAAAAGATGTACTGAACCCAGACATTATGATGTGATGCAACTACAGACCATTTCACGCATTTTATGTAACAGGGTAATAGCGAATGTTGTTATATATGTTCAATACTTTGATGACCCACTGTTTGTACTCGTCCGTTAATCTTCACTGAAAATATGAAGTAAAACATATTTTTTATATTCCTGATGCTTTAGACGGATTACTTAACTTTTCCTTTAAATATTCGACAAACGTCTCAAATTGAAAGTGTCTGATGACTTTTGGCAGTATAATGTTCCTTAACTTCTTCTTTAAATGTTCGACAAATGTCTGCAATTGAAAATGTCTAATGACGTTTGGCAAAATAATATATGTATATAGACCTTATGGAAACTAATTAATCATTCAGTTTCGAAAACTACACTGTAAAAAAACATACGGCCAGTTTTCCTGTAGAAATCGGAAAAATAGTTGCCCTTATCGTACCGGAAAAATTTCAGACCCAGCTCGGAATTTTATTGACTATTTCCTTTTTTTTACGGATTTTATTCCGAGCTGGTCCGGAAAATTTTTCTGTACGATAAGGTCAACTATTTTTCCGATTTCTACAGGAATACTGGTCGGATATTTTTTACAATGTAGGAGTACGCTGTAAAAAAAATCCGACCAGTTTTCCTGTAGGAATCGAAAAAATAGTTGCCCTTATCGTACCGGAAAGTTTTCCGACCCAGCTCGGAATAAAATCCGTAAAAAAAAGGCAATCGTAAAAAAACGGTATTTTACCGATTTTATTCCGATTTTACGAATTTTATTCCGAGCTGAGTCGGAAATTTTTCCGGTACGATAAGGGCAACTATTTTTCCGACTCCTACTGGAAAAGTGGTTGTATTTTTTTTTTTACAGTGTATAAAAGTTTATACAAATCAATTAATAAAACAAAACAATTCCATTAACAAAATATTTTAAAACTTATTACTATATTGAACTCCTGTGACAAAATACATCATTTACCTAAATTAATAAGTCGTAGAATTCAATTATAATATTTGTAATTTGTTTAGAAATATTACTGCAAAGGACTTTTTGGTGCGTTCGTAATTATATAATTATGTATCACCTATGGTCGCCATCTGGTCTGGCCGTCTGTCTGGCTGTCCGTCTGTCCGCATATAACAGCGCAAAAACTACCCAACCGTGTAGCTTGAAATTTAATATATCAGAAGCAGAAATATCAATTTAAGCAGAATGTTTCTGAGCCATTCAAATGTTATGAAAATCCAATCAAAACTTTAAAAGATATTAATAAAAGTTTTCTTCATTCTATTGCACCCTATCATACGTAATTACTTATTCAATGATATCCCATGATATGTAATGATTTTAGGCTGTCATGGTGATGACATCCTATTTAAGATGGAGTCCTATTATCGCCGTATAACTGAATTTAATATATGAGCCGTTCAGTGCACACATCGATTAGCTCCATCAAATGAAAATGTTCAGTATAAACAGTTAAAGTTATTGTAACTATAAAAATATTTTAGCTATGTAATATTTTTTCTCGGGATGTTTTGATTGAACTCATTAATTTTCTTTTAATCAAGGGTAACATTTTATCACTGTGTAAAGATATAGAAAAGTTTCAATGTTCCTTTGTTTAAAAAAAATGCCACTCGGAATGTAGTAGTCGGATTGTCTCATATACAGGGTTAATATGCTATCTATCGCACGACCTTTAATTTCGCAACCGTTGGTCGTAGACATATAGTTCCAATTACAAAAACGTTTGAAATGAGGTAAATATTTATGTTGTGGCATTATTTAAAGTAAAAAATCAATTTTACAAAAATTACGAAATCGAACATTTTATTCGGTCCCCCAGTCCCTATAGTAATATTTGGTAAAATTTTACACATATCATAACAGATATAACACAAAAACTTTGACATCTGTACAACTAAAATTGACAGAGTTATTAAATTTCAAAGTTTGAGATGTTTTCGCAGGATTTTGTCTTTCAATTAGGGATCAGTTAAAAGATGAATTAAAGTATTTCGAGATCGAAATCAGGGTGCCATGTCCTTTTTACGGCGAAACAAGCTTTAAACGGTATCGCCAAATTGGGATATTACCAAAGAGAGTTATTTCATTTAAAAATTTTATCTGACTTTTAGGGGTCGTATACAAAGCGAAGAATGAAATATTGAAATTAAACTGAAAGATAAATATCAATTTATTATAATATCAGAAAACGGTCAACTATAAAAAATGAATATGTCAAATGAAGTAATCTACTAGAGATGCTGCTGATAGTGTTCTCCATTATTGGCAATGCACAATTGAATGCGTGACAGTACTGAGTCCTGGTCACGTTACAGCTCAGCAGGTGTGTGAACTGTGCGACAATCAAGGATTATGCACTGCTTCAGATAAACCAGAGAAGTGGTCTCAGTCACATAGAGCTATGCCTTGATGTAACCCGAGAGGTAGAAGTCCATGGGTGTCAAGTCCGGCGAACGCGTTGGCCACTCTACCGGACCACCATATCCAAGGATCCAGATACGCCCGGATGTTTGATGTTTTGTGTGGAGAGGGCTCCATCATGTTGAAATCACACTCGGGATGCATGTCGGAGAGGCAGCTCTTCATACCAATCACGTACCATGTTTGTAGCATATGCAGGTGACGATCGCCCGTTTCTTCATACACAGCACCACACGTGTCGTACTGCGGGGGCGATGTGGAGGTTTCCCAGAGGCCAGTAATCCACATTGTGCACGTTCACAATGCCACCCCGTATAAACATTGACCAATCTGTCACACAGAATGTCAGAAAGAAATGACGGATTTTCCTCTAAGTTGTTGAGCATGAAATTGCAATAAACAAATCGTCGAGCGTGGTCACCCAGCATCAACGCTGGCACCAGTGTCGGATATGGTATGGATGCTCCTCAATTGCATGTAACAAATACCAGACATGCTGACCACATGCCTCACTTATTTCCACCGTGCTCAGTTGTGGAATTAAAAGCGCGAATCCCAGCACCTCCTCTGGTGTCACTCGAACATTACATCTTGCCCGTCTGCTTGTTCTGGGTCGTGCACTGTAAAAAAAATCCGACCAGTTTTCCTGTAGGAATCGGAAAAATAGTTGCCCTTATCATAATGAAAAATTTTCCAACCCAGCGCGGAATAAAATCCGTAAAAAAAGGAAATAGCCAATAAAACGGTATTTTAAGGATTTTATTCCGAGCTGGGTCGGAAATTTTTCCGGTACGACAAGGGCAACTATTTTTCCGATTCCTACCGGAAAACTGGTCGTATTTTTTTACAGTGTGATGAAACAGAGCCGGTCGCTCTAATATGGTGCAATGCATTAGATATAGTTTCATGCGTTGGATGTAGATCCTTAGGGAAACGTTCTGGATAAACACTCGCAGCCGCTCTGGAATTCCTTTGAAGTCACCATAAATAAGTATCATTTCGGGATATTGCATGCATGCGTAACTTGCCATCAAGATCTCAGGGCTTACTAGCATTTCCAGTGTTAGATGGCTCGTGTTTTATCCCGAACGTGAGGCGCTACGGTACTATTGTAATTTGCATAATCCCAATTTTCATGCCTGCTATAACTCGGCTGGTCGTTTGCATTCCGTTGCCATTTATCTAGTCCTTAGTGAGTATGTTTTATTTTCCGGTTGTCGATTCTACCTACTTTGACGTTTGAAGGTTGTTCGACCCATAAAAGTGTTAAACAATACTTTGAGCAGTATCTCTAGTAGATTCCGTCATTTGGCATATTTATTTCTTATATTAGACCGTTTTCTGATATTATAATAAATTGATATTTATTTTTAAATTCAATTTCAATATTTCATTCTTCGCTTTGTATACGACCCCTACAAGTCAGCTAAAATTTTTAAATGAAATAACCCTCTTTGGTGATACCCCAATTTGGCGATACCGGCTAAAGGTGGTTTCACCGTAAAAAGGACATTGCACCCTGATTTTGATCTCGAATTAATTTAATTAATCTTTTAACTGATCCGTCATTGAAAGGCAAAATCATGCGAAAAAATCTCAAACTTTGAAATTTAATAACTCTGTCAATTTTTGTTGTACAGATGTCTAATTTTTTGTGTTACATATGTAATGATATGTGTAAACGTTTACTAAATATAACTATAGGGACTGGGGGACCGTATAAAAAGTTAGGTTTAAGAATTTTTGTAAAATTGATTTTTTACTTTAAATAATGCCACAACATGAATATTTACCTCATTTGAAAAGTTTTTGTAATTGGAACTATATGTCTAGGCCCAACAGTTGAGAAATTAAAGGTCAGCGTTCGATAACATATTGCACCCTGTATAATCGTAAAAAATTTGTATTCATGCATTTCTGCATAAGAGTGCAATAGCTATTGCACCACGATCTGGAATACTTATAAAACTAGTTATAGTACTTTTCCACGTTTGACGTGCAGTTTCCGACTTGCTATAATATGTGAAACACAGCGGTCGTTTTAAGGGAGAAGAAAATTTATTTTGATTCTTTAGATTGTACTACAGACAAGTGATTTTTAGCAAACATTTAGGGAATTTTATAGCGAGAATGAAAATCAGTATTATGTCAGAGACACCTGGATAAAATCAATAAAAAGTAAAATAGCTTTTTAAATTTTGTTGCTTTATAGAAAATGCAGCAAATAATAAATCAATGAGATGAGATTACTTAAAGAATGATATTTTTTACGGATCAATAAATTGAAACAGTTCTTCAGCTACTTTTGTAAAATTAGGAAAAAATTTAATAACAGAATAGTAACTCATTAAAAGTAATAATACTTATTATTTTACCGTGCTCTTGTGACAATATGATTAATTATACTTAGAAAGAGGTAGTAAGGAATGTGATGTTTATACATTTTTAATCAAACGGCCTATTATGTTTCTTTAGTCGTTTTAAAGATGCAAAATTAATTAAAATAACTCAATATTGACTAACTTATTGACTTTCATAACAGAAAAACATGATTGTTAGACATGAAACGCACTAATATTTAAACTCTTAAAAACTTTATAAACATATTTTCATATTCATCCAATATTAAGTTTCAAAATATTAGAAATATCATCTTTCAGAACGATAAAATGCAGGTTTCAAGGTATTATACAACGTTTCACGCTTTTTTTAAAATAAAGAAAAAAATAAGTATAATAATGATTCTACTATAATAAATATAATTGTTTCAAATAGCGCAATTTTTTAAATGAAAGTTTCATTTGGTAAATAAATGAATTTGATCCAACATATTTTTAACTTTTAGAATTTTAATAAAAAAATGTTATGTAAAAATGTTACATTTCTTAAAAATTTTACAATTTTAAGATAGGATACTTACTAAACAATGTCCTCACAACAAAATAGTGATAGTTTGCTAATTATTGTTCCCTAAATACATAAGTTAAACTTCCGAAAATGTACTGAGGTACATTCTAAGACATAAAATAAAAACTTGCAGTTATATACACTCATTTAGAGTACTTGTCATTTCATATATTCTCTGTATCTTAATTGATTTTCAAATTTAAGGAAATATTCAGACATTTATACTAGTTGTTCATTACGCTTCCATTATCAAACAATCAGTGGACGATCAATCTCATGTAATTATAAACATATTTTTGGAGATAAAATGTTTAACCTACAATGTAAAAAAAATACGACCTGTTTTCCTGTAGGAATCGGAAAAATATTTGCCCTTATCGTACCGGAAAAATTTCCGACCCAGCTCGGAATGAAACCCGTAAAATCGTAAAATACCGTTTTATTGCCTATTTCCTTTTTTTTACGGATTTTATTCCGAGCTGGGTCGGAAAATTTTCCGGTACGATAAGGGTAACTATTTTTCCGATTCCTACAGGAAAACTGGTCGGATTTTTTTTTTTTTTTTTTTTTTTTTTTTTACAGTGTAACTGAATTTTTATGAATATCATGTTTTCGATAGTCCGGGAGCTGGTGACATTTAAAGCCCCGTGATTATGGAATTGAAATTTTTTTTATGTAAATGAATAGTAAAAATTCACAAGAACAAAATAGCTAAATATGATTAGGTTTGATAAGCCAAAGTATGTTTAATTAAATTCTCGGATACCGTAATCGCGGATATTGATCATTCTCAGAGCATGTTATAGAAAATTTTGTGCTCTTTCAGAAAAACTTAATATCACAAACTCTATTAGATCACCGCCGGCATTGGCGGAGCAAGCGGCCGCGAATTCGAAAAACGTACCCATATGCCTTCGCCAATACTTGATCAGCCAGCGCCCAGACACAAAACAGTCGCCACCGGTAAAAATCCAAAGCAAAATAACTGTGAAAGTTTATCACTGTCCGCCTCCTTTAAACAGGAATGGCACACTTTCTGGCAAAATAAAATTTGTCATACCAAGTTTTTCTGAACGAGCACAAAATTTTCCATAAATGCTCTCAAAGTGATCAATATCCGCGATAACTGTAAAAATTACTGCTTCTTAATAACAATAATTTTAATTAAACATATTTTCGGCTTGTCAAACAATTGTCATACTTTGATCATTTCGTTCCTATGACTTTTTACTATCGACTTACATAAAAAAATTTCAATTTCGAGATCACGGAGCTTTCGATGTTACCGGTCCCCTACCCATGAGAAAGCAAAATTAAAGTTTTTATTTGTCTAAATCTATTAGGAATATTTTCTCGAAGTTCTGAAGAATTGCCAGGTTTATATGCTGTACCTTCCTTAGAATTAAAAGATATTAGAAGATACTTTCTTTAGTAATGTTAATTTAATACACTCTTCCGATTTAAAAGTTGAAGAAAAAGGCATAATTGTACTTTCAATGATTGGAGGAAGAAAACAAAACTGTTTTAATAGCTTAATGTTAGCTTAATGTTAAATAGCTTAATGTTGATCCTAAATTAAAAATATACAACCTACGACCAGAGATGCGGAAGAAATGGCGACACTTTTTGCAGAAACCACCCATCATCTTTCATGACAGTGTTCGTGCGCATTCAACGCTCCGGACGTGACTTTGATCTCATCTTCATGATGATGAACACGCTCCGTGGCGTTCGCTTTCATACCATTACAGATATTCTACAGGTTGTAGACCGCTCCATCAGAAGGGTCAACAGAATGACATCCTGCAGCTTCCAGAACACCGGTGCAAACCAACGAATTCTAGACAATACTGGTTACTAGTTTAAAGGGCTATAAAAGTTTCTCCCCTTTATCTCTTCTGTACTATTTGCACATACATAGCTGTTACTTTAAAAGTTCCGTCCTATGTATGAATTAATAAAATTAACCACTTATACCTGTGTTAATGATATCTTTGAAAATCCTATACAAAGAGATTGCCCCATATCGTCATACGAGGTGTGGCTATTTAATAACGAGACTAATGCCAATGCAGAAGAACTGCGCATGCGCCAAATTCCTACGACCAATAGTTGTGTAGCGCAAAACCCCTCGTACCGATGACTGCCTATAAATTAGCTGCCTCTGGCCGTGAGCTTCGTTTGTTTTGGACCATGTTTTAGTTTTGAAAAATGTTAAATAAGAGCAACGAATTAATGTGAAATTTCTTTTTAAACTTAATAAATCCGCTACGGACACTCATCATTTATTAAGAGAAATATACGGCGATGAATGTTTAACACTTTCGCGGATTTTTGAAAGGTTTAAGAGTTTCCAAGATGTCCGAGAATACATTGAAGATTATGTTCGCCCAGGTCGCCGTTTCACGTCAACAACGGAGGTTTTTCTTTTATATTCATGGGAATGTGTACCTTCACTGGGATCCTGGAGGTCAAACCATTAATCAACATTACTACCTTGAAGTCGTTGCTCCATTCCGTGAAAAAATACGAAAAAAACGACCCGAATTGTGGAAGAACAAGACATCAGTGCTTCATCAGGACAACGCACCGGCTTACACTGTATTGTCTGTCAAGATGTTTCTAACCAAATATAAGATCCCAGTGTTGGACCTTATTTACATTTTCTGACACTATGGCTGGAATCAAGATAGATTTTTCGCTGTTAGCGATATGTGATTGATCAGTCAGAAGCCTGTATTTTTGCGAGCTTTTCCCTGTTTACTTGAAGCAGCGAACAGTTTGCAAAAATGCAGGTTTCTGATTGGTCAATCTCGTCTCGCTAACAGCGAAAAATCTATCTAGATCTCGACCTATGTGACTTTTATCTGTTAACCAAGGTGATATCTGCATTAAAAGAAACAGGATTTCAGACCGTTGAAGCTGTGAAAGAAAAAGCAACTCGCTTCATGAAAAAGTTCACTGAAGAAGACTTCCAGCATTGTTTCAAACAATTGAAAATTCGCATGGAGCGTTGTAGAGATAAAGAAGGGATGTATACTGAAGGGGATAATAACGAAATGTGTATAAATTTAAATTAATATATTTTACAGCATTAGTCTCGTTATTTATTAGCCACACGTCCTATTTTTCTTGTTTTCATAGGCGCAAAGCGCTTATACGCGCGTTAGTTATCGCGGCTTTAAAGAAATTCATGCGTTTTGGAGATTCATATACAACTAGATTGCTGAATCCAGGGATTTTATTTTGTTGTTTTTATGGGTAGGAATCCCTCATACATGCATTAGTGATCATGGCTTTAATGAATTTCATATTTTATAGTTATTCAACATTTCTTTTTCTTCTTTCTTTTTTTTATATTTTTGTGGGTGCGAAGCGATTATATATCTATCTATTTTAGTAATTGCGGCTTTATCAATTTTATATTTTTCGAGATTTTAACAATTGAGTAATTAAATAGCACTGCAAAATATTTATTTCGCTTTTGTAATTATTACTGCATCTCTTATACAGTTAAAATTATATATTGTTATCTTGTTTGATGGCAATGATGGATAGGGGAGATGGGGGCACATGTGAACAGTTCGCATAAATAAAGCTTTTCCTCATAACTGGATTAATTTCAATAAAAAAAAAAAAACTACTTAATATAGTAAACAGAACTTTCTTTTACACATGGTATTTTTTAAAAAATCACCTGTATAGCTTTTCTTACATTTTTGAATAGTTTTATAAATTCAAAAAATTGTTCACATGTGCCCCATCAGCGGGGTAGTTGTGAACACACGTGGGGCACAATTGAACAGAAGGAAAAAATATCCTTTAACATGCTTTTTATTTTGTTATTCATTTGTCATCGTAATCGTTAGTTATATTACCTTTTAAATTCACCATAAAGAAAAAAAAAATATTTTTTTTTTTTTTTAGTTTCTGTGTGATATGTTTCAGCAAAAGATTATAAAAAGAAAATAAGTAGATTTGGAGAGGAGAGGCTTAGATGATTCATTAAATATTGCTGCAATAAAAAAAAATGAAGAAGCAATTTAAAAAAAGAAATTAAAACTTTTAAATTTTGCGTAAGGGTTTTTGTTTGGGGGAAATTTTAGGGAGGGGGCATTTACATACTGTTTATCGGAAATTTGCCGGAATATGAAAGATTCTCACTCCTGTATTTGCCTTATTTACTTGTAAATTGTAGATAAAAAAGGGTTTTTTCATTATTAAAAAAATCTCGACTATGACCCCCCCCCCCAACTTCTTTTGCTTTTGAAAGAGGGAGGGGGGTATACAATCGGGATTTTACGGTAGTTATCAGTTTAAAAATTTCACTTTCTTAAAATATTACTGGTATTTATGGGTATGGTGTTTTGAAGGGATATCTCCATTCAAAGCATCATATACATAACTGTTTTAGAGATGGAAATAAGCCATCATTGCAAGGTTAGAACAAATGTAACAGAAAAAGTTGAAAAATTGTTCAAGGTAATACTTTTGTATTAACAATGCATAAAAAATATTGTTGTAAACCTTGTTGCTCTTTATATATTTGCTTAAAGAAATGTTTGTGGAAGTTCCAATACAAAATAAACTTTGTGTGAGGAAAATATCTTCTATTTCAGGAAAATTGTAGATAATGGAACTTAACTTATTTCTAATTAAGTTAACTGAAAGAAACAGAATCACAGAATTATTATTGGGGTACTTATGAACTGTTCATATCTGCCCCAACTAGTCTGTTCACAAGTGCCCCACATTGCTGCTTTTGTTAAATTGATAAATCATTAGCATTTCTCAATTTTAGAAGAAAAAAAAACTATCAAAAACGTTTATTAGTATTCATAGTATATGTTAAAGCACTCAAATTCAAATAAATGAATAAATAAATAAAGTTATTAGCTTATTAACTTGGAACAAAGATTTTACTTTTGAGATCTAAAAACAATGTTTTGGCTACAGAGGGCAAACAAAATGTCATAAAGCTTCAAAAATGTTTTACCATATGTCTACAGTGCTATCACCTTTAGTAATTTTTTTCAAATAAAAAAACTTATAATAACTATCGAAAAATTGCGATGTTCACATGTGCCCCCATCTCCCCTACGTATTAGATATGGAAAATGTGCCATTTTAACCCTAAGAAAAACGGGAATAACATAATAAATTGTTTAATTTCTCGTATCAACTAATATTTGTGATAATTTTAAGTTTCAGTTCAACTTGTGGCAGTTCATGTACACATTTTATGATTTCTGCAATGTTTACCTCCCGTGCGAAGAGCTGATATTGCATAGAAACAATTATGTCTATGATTTTCTTCCTATATTTCCCCAAACTTGGTGTAATTATTCGCGTGGTAAGCGATTCTGTTAATTAATAATTTAAATTTAATATTAAATTTTTGTAGATATCTCTTACTGTTGTTGTGGTCGCATTGGAAATTAAATATGTTATTTACGTTTCCAAGAAATCTGTGCCTTTCATTTTGCTTTAATTAAATATATGCTAAGTGGCGTCTTCGGACCTTGTAAATGTCTCAGGTTTTATATATTACTTTGTATATATAAAACTTTATAGTCTTTTTTAATATTTTTTTCGTTCAATGTAAAGCAGTACTAAATTTCTTAATCTCTCTTGCTCTGTATTAATACCTACATTAGTTTTTAAACTACATAATTGCGAAGAAACTGTTTCACAAATACCTGTATCAGTTGGCATTGTAAACAATTTTTTTATATAATAAATGTAAAATTTAAGGTCACTACAGTAATTATTTTTCTTGGCAATTTTAAATATCAATTTCGATTAGGGGAGACTAGGTAGGGTTGACCATACGGGATGCTTGACCCACACATCTGTTTTCATATTTAAAAGTATTTCAGAGTTTTATAAATAGGTGTCAAGCAAAGCTACTATAATGCTCAAACAACAGTTTTTGTTTCATACAGGTAATCGAAATATGCGTGAAAAAAATAAATTGTGAAGTGTTTTTATCCTAAAAGTTGCGTTTTTTAGAAATATTTTGTAAGCTTCTTTCAGATAAAATATATTATAGAAATTTAAGTAATTAGGTTTTAAGTAATACAGAAATATCGAGCTTTCATTCCAGGCATAAAGATTGTGCTGTAAGTTAGTCTTAACATAACAATGTGCTATTCTTTGAAAAAGGGGTATGTGGGGAGGCTTCACCCAATCAATGTGAGGGAGGGTTGACGAGATGTTCAAGTATCCCTTAATTAAGTGGTTTTGGAAATCTTTTTGTTATACACTGTGCTAAATGAAAGGTGAATAGTTATATAAAAAAAATGTACATTTATTCTGTAAAGCTACAGTAAAATGGGGTGATGGAAAAGAAAATGTTTGAAACTGATTAAAGAAAAACGTGAAAAATTGCTGTAGTATCCACTGCAAGAAAAAAATTAATGAAATATAAATGGGAAAGTTGATAGGAACTTTTTCCATTTAAATACTACTTACAATAGGTAAGAAGAACCTTTCAGAGGCAGTGGTATGTTTATAAAACCACTTAATTTTAATTCCATAACGCCACAATGGCACCAGAATTTTGCTAAAATCTTTTCTATTTAAAACGTATGTGGAATATAGCCTTTTTCTTATTTCCAAATCAATTTGTTCGTAAATTCCGGGTCCAGTCATTTATTTCAACATTTTATTACTGAAAGTACTTTCCAACTGAAAGCGTTAAAAGATGTTAATGATATTAAGTGCTCATGCGGCTGCAAAAGATCATATCATCGACAGAAAACTGAAGGAAGGTATGTAGACAAAACTCAAAAGGGTGAATACAGTGAGATGAAGCCAAACTATGTAAAAACTAGAGATGTTAGGGCGAGTGTCACAAAAAGTAGAACAAGGAGACAAAAAAGGGGGACAGTGGCTCCTAAAACAAGTCATAATAATACATGAAACCCTATGAAAACGGAACCTGTCTCTAACGGAATACTGTCTTAAATGTCAAAATTTCATTTCCCCTGCTGTAGATAATTATACCTGCTCAGAAAAAATCATGTTTAAAACAAAATTTTTCTCCTCTGACTTTTAATTGCTTTTAAACAGGTTTGTTTAGACATCATATTTTCAAAAATATATTTTTTAATAATAATTAAAGCATGTAGGATAAAGTCATTTTGCTTTTTTAAAAACTGATTTTATTCCTCTTCACAAATATTTCAAAATAAAACAAAGTGGGTCAAGCCTCCCATATAGTGGGTCAACCTTCCCATTGGTGGGGAGCCTTGACTCATTATTTTCTCATGATTATAATCAATCATTTTTCAAATTTCTTATATATTACGCTTATGTAGCAATTTTATTTTGATAACGGATTGTATAACGAATAAAATGATATATAAAACTTTATTCTAGGTTCAATATTTAAAAAATAAAAAATCATTTTGTAAAAAATGGGTCAACCCTCCCTAGTCTCCCCTATATCCTGCCTTCGAAAATAGATTTAAAAAAAAATCATTAAACAGTATTGTAAGTGCCAAAGCCATCGTAGAGACATTACGTTAAAAGAAGCAGCGTGTATAATTTTAAAGAAACCTGGCTGCTGTTCTACATAACTCTTCAGGTCAATATTCATACGATGTTTTTCAAGCATAAAATGTAATTTTTATATCTTAAGTGGAAGTGCATGCTGGAAATTACATTGATGCTAGAATTTTATTTTTGTTCACAGACAATTTTCGCAATGGCAAATTTGCAGACACCTTTACATCACCTTGACTTAGTTGGAATTACAGCAAGGGTATCAAAATGTGGCTTGCCGGAGGCTACTAATTTTGAAAGAAATAGTCAACTTCTTGAAGCAGAGAAATTCGATGATTAAAAAAGGCAATGATTACTTGAATATTTAAGTGGTATCCGGCAGGTCACAGTTTGGCAACCCTGAATTACAGTTTCAAAGAGAATTTCAAAAAAGAGTTGATTTGTTTTAAATTACAGGAAAACATTTTACAAATAGAAAAAAAAATGCTTAGTTTTACAAACCGATTTTAAATATTTTTAAAGATCTCTCACAAAAAAAATTATAAATTCAGAATTTTTTTTTTAATAAAGGTATTTTAGTGATAATAACTTTAATCTGACAAATAGTTTGTCTACATGTTGACTTTTTTAAAATTTTCCTTTCAGTTATTCTTAAAAAAAGGGGGGGGGGGTAATTTAAAGGAATTCCAACCTGAGACACAATTTCTAGCCTTTACAGTCTATAGTCCCGGTTCTGTTCTGATGAATTCTATTTGGATTAAAAAGAAAGGCTTTAGCGCAAATTAAAATAAAAAAATATATTACTTTATTTCTCAGTAAATGTTCGGCGATAAACGAAAATTTTGAAAAAATCATTTATAACTACACATGTTTAATGATATCATTTTTAACTACACATGAAGTTTGTATTATGCAACATGGTTTTGACATTTCAGTTGATTTCCCTGAATTAAGGTCAGATAAACACCAGAATTTTCTTACGGAAAAACTCGCCTTTTGGATTCTCGTTATTATATAAGAAATTATTATATAATGTTTTCTACATCAAAATACTGGTATTTCAGCTGAAAGTGTAGGTACCCTGTAAAACATTATTTAAACTTTAATATTATTTTAAATAAAAAATATCATGTTTTATTCACAAGAATAGTCAATTTTTTATTAAGGCAGTTTAAATTGTTTCTAAAACAAACAAAAATACAACATAAGCTTTCCTTCTAGCCACATTCAAATAAAATTTGCTTTAGTAAACAATATAAAACAAATTAATATTATAGTAATACTTTCACCTTTTTTATAAATTGAATTATATTTAAATAAAAAAAAAATAAATAACTTTAAGGGATGCATTACCTTAACCCTCTCGCTGCGCAGCCCGAGATTTAATCGGGTAACGTAAAAGTAGCAAATTTTGCTCAATCCGAGATTTTCGGGTTGGGTTGATTTTTGACGGCCAATTATCTACACGAGGGATATAGGCCCGGGGGGAGTGCCCTCCGTGGGGGTCTTTCTAAGGGAACCTAATCCGTATTAACGCATGGAAGATCCACGGCTCGAAGAAAACCACGAAAACTCCGAACGATTAGGCCGACGGGCGCGATTGGGATCGAACCCAGCACCTACCGTCTACCAGCTTCGAGAGCAGAACCTCTCGGCCACTGGTGGGGCCTCAATCCGAGATTTTCTCGGGTATGCATTTTTTCCATCTAATTAACTCACCTTGATTATTCCAGAGTTATTTTTTATTGTAAATTTTGCCTTATTTAATCGGAGCATTTTCCCGATTAAATTAGATAAAAATTTTTGTTTTGAAAAACCAAAGCCAAAATAATACAAATTCTTAAAAGACGCTCGTTGCGATGGGGTTAAATATGCAATTTTTGAAGCTATTTTGATAAAACAATTACGCAGCGAGAGGGTTAAGGGTCAGTATTGCCAGACGAATACTAACATTTTATTTTGAATACCACTATTTTTGTACGGTATTATTCGCTTCCTTTAATCACAAAATTTTTGGTAAATAAATAAAGCTATTATCTCTCTATGAAAATAGTGGTATTCAAAATAAAATTTTAGTATTCGTCTGGGAACACTGTTAAGGGTGGACGTTTAAATGAAAAAAAATCTTTTTTTTTTTTTTTTTTTTTTTTTTTTTTTTGTAAATAAAAGCCCTAAAAGCTATAAAATGAATTAGTAAAACTATGTGATCGGATTATTTTAAAACTAGATGTTTAAATTAAAACTTTTATTTTCTTATAAAAATTCCAAAGCTACGATTGACACGAAATAAGCTATTCCTACGTAGATATAGCCATATTGAAATAAGTTATAAAATATTTCTCGACAGAAAAGGCTTATTTTAAGAAAACAATGCATACTAAATTCATTTATACAAATGCTTCATGCAATTTCTAAATGATTAAAAGAGAGATATTAATTAAACAAAACTCAATTTATAAAACTACACATGTGCACTTATATATTCATTTTAATGTATATAAATGTTTACATTAACACGTTCGCTGACACCGACGCGCAAACACGTCCGACCGGCACCTCTTCGTATGCCGGCGTCGATTAACTATGATAAGTTAGATGCTCTGTTTTTTTTTTTTTTTTTTTTTTTTTTTTTTTTTTTTTTTTTTGTCTTTGGATGTTGAACGAAACGGTTGTTTAGTCACGTTAGCGAAGCATTATTCTTTATTTTTACGTGCTTGTTTTTCAAATTTTTCGTTTGAATTATTTTATGTGCGTTTTTAAAAATGGCGGACAGTACAACTGTGGCAGGACCTCACAGTTCGTAAATATTTTCTCTATTGTTTCATAAAAGGCACTTCATATACTTGAATTAAAAGTTATATTTCTCTTAAGCTGTTATTTTATGCAATATGTCAGTTAATTTTTTAGAATATAGATCCGACGCACTGGAGCGTCAGTGGCACCCACGAAGATAGTTTGAGTCTGTATGCCACTGAGCTCCAGAGCGTCGGAAAAAGTACTGCACTAAACATGAATATAATATTTTTTCGTTTTTCTGATTTTACTAGTAAAATATTAGCAACATTTGAACTATTAAAACAATGTTTTGTAATTCGGCTTCTGCACTGTTAAAAATTTTTCTGTAAAATTACAGAGAATCTACTGGTAATCAATTATCTTATGTCTTATGTAAAATTACAGAGATTAGAAAAACAAAGATTCTGTTAAATAACAGAGAAGTTATTCGGTAAGTTTACAGTAAATTAACATCGTTAAAAATACACATGGCTCCGTAAATCAACATCGTTAAAAATACACAAGACTCTGTAAATCAATTTATTTTTAATGAAAATAATTTAACATAGTTCTTGAAATTAGCGAATTTTAGAACTTCGAAGTATCTGAATTTTTCGAGTAAATTTGAACTGCTGTACCATTTAATTTTTTACGCAATTTGTTTCTACCCGGCCTGGGGTTTGAACCCGAGACCTCAGGGCAGGAGACAGACACCTTACTGAGTGCGACATAGTAGCTGCTGCTGTTGCCTTTTATAATGAAACCGGGGTAAAATCTATTGTATTTGTGCTTTTCAAATATTTCGCTTCAAATATATTCGTTAGAAAATTTCTTAAACGGTTTATTTTAATTCAGTTTGGACCGATACATAATACCTATTATTTTTTTTAATCAAATTTAATATTTTAATACTTTATTTACGGAATTATTTCTGAAGAAATTGCTTCTTCCCAATAATAATCTTCTTTAATATCTGAAGATAGACTGGAGTTTTTAAATAATAATAATGGGAAATTTAGGTATATTTTTTCATTAAAACGGGTTTAAATATATCGGTTGTTATAACTTTTTTGTAAAATAAAAAAAAAATAATAATCAGATTACTTGACCAAAAATACTTTTATGGTTATATCACAATTCTTATAAAAGCAATGTATTTAAATGTATTATGATCCTCTTTGTAAATGGAAAGGCTTTTGCAGTTGAAAATGTTTCAGGTAACTTAAATATATATATATATATATATAACTATGAAAATGATTACGAAAATTACCACTTGTTGAAAATATTTAGCTTCGACTATTTCTCTACTCTAACTAAATTTGATTGAAAGACATGGAAATCCCTACAGGGAATAAGATACATCATAAGGAAAATGTCTGTAAAACGGTGACCGAGAAACTCGATCGAATGCATTTAACCGACAACTAGAGTAATTTTACAGAGAGTCTTGACCGAGAAATTCAATCGAATGCATTTAACCGAGAACTGGTGTAAATTTACACAGATTCTGGATTTTTTTACAGAAATTTTTAACAGTGTGAGAATGGAAATATCGTTTTTAGTGGCAGCGAATGTGTTAAATTATTGACATTTTCCCGAAAATTGGGCGAGTTTTCTCGATTTTCCTTTTAATATTTCGATTGGTAATTATTCTTAATTTTCATTAGGATAAAACATTTTTTGAAGTAAAAAAACAATAACATTAATTTAGTAGTTTAACATTAATTAACATTAATCGGTAGGGATACAGGGGGAAAATAATTCGCATGGGACACATTAATCATTTGTTCGTCAAATCAGTATCACCGAACTTAGAATGATATAAGATGAATCAAATTAATTTTTCAAAGAAAAATTAAATTACTCATTGATTTAATTGTCCTTTTTAATGCGCATTTTTTTTGCTCATTTTCAAAGTACACCATAGCTTCAAATAAATAAATAAATTATTCACTTTTTTAATATTGTTTTTACTTAAAATTTTATTGTAAAATCTCGATACAATTTCAAGAATTTTGCACAAGAAATTAAAAATTAGGATAGTTTATAATTTTAAACCAAAAATACATTTGTACAAATGTATGTGTAATTGAAATAGTAATTTTTGACATTCTAAATGCGGTTTAAATAAATGATTGGTTTCAGCAACTATAATATATAATCTGTAATTTTCTACTTCAGAGGAGGCATATGTGCGACCATTACAAAGGTAGGAAGTATCAACTTTCATCCTAAATTCACTCCAGTATGCATCGCTATGTTAAATTGTAAAGTGAAAATATCGAGACCATGCACTAAACGTAATAATTTCATTTCTAATGGATTAAAAGAAAAAACACCAACTTTTCCGCAAGTAACTAATAATTCATAAATAGAACAGCTAAATTATGTGTGATGTGTACAATGATATGTAAAATGTGACATAATATAATACTTTTGTTAAATATTAACAATTCTTTAAAAAATATTAATTACATTTAACCAATTCATTAAAAAGAAATATATACACCATACAAATGTATTTCGTAATAGAAACAGAAAACAGTAACACAAGAAAGAAAAATTATGCACGAAGTATAAATTATGAAACACATTCCAACACTTCCAGAATTCTTTAGCGAATCTTTGCTGTTTAATAAGTTAAAAAAATATCTAAGTAAAGATTTTAGAAAACTCATAAAACATTTGAAAACCAGACTGAAGCAATTACCATCGATAGCCTTTGGGCAATTCACACTGATAATCTGGAATGCTTTGGAATTCTTTTGTGTCGGCCTATAGCATTTATACACACCATATACCCTATAGCATAAAATTTAGTTTAACTTAAACACGCAAACCATAAATGAAATTCTAGCAATTAGCACTAACAGACACTACTTCAGATACAGTACTGTATCCGAGATTTTCGTGAGTCCCTGTAAGTGTAAACGAACGATAAATGCTATTCACATCATGTTACACTACAAGTATCTTGTAATAAGCCTCAGTAATGTATATCAGTTTCATTGTATCTGAACTAGTGTAACAGAACTAAAATATGCAGGAAAATGTTTTTCTAAGAAGACCATTATGTTTACATTCATTTTTATATATAACCATTAATCTTTCATTATGCACAGTGCATAATAAAAAAAATTCCAAAACCCCTTAATTAACACATTGCCGACGGGCACTTTTTAGCAAATCTGAATTTTAAAACAGTAGAAGCTCCTCCCTGTTCTTAAAGTCTTTTGTAAATTGGTTTTCTAGATAGGTTTTCCGAGCTTATGCACCGGTAAATATCTTTCAATGTACGAATTTAATACAAAATGTCTTATAATCTAAAAAAAAATATGGTCAACATGATATGAATGTATTTTCTGTAAGGTAGAAGCCATGCCCTTAGTCAATGATGTTTTTAGAATGAAAGCGAGAATTCTCGTTTCTGGTCGTTAATGTGTTAAGGGAGTCTTGAACAACTGGTCGACCCTCCCTCACATTGTCTGGGTCATGCCTCCCCACATAGCCTTAGCACATTGTTATATTAAGCCTAACTTACTGTATAATCTTTATGCCTGGAATGAAAGCTCGATGTTTCTGCATTACTTAAAACCTACTTACTTAAATTTCTGTGACATATTTTATCTGAATAAAGCTTACAAAATATTTCTAAAAAACACAACTTTTAAGTGGAAAACGCCTCACAATTGATTTTATCCACAATTATTTCGATTATCTGTATGAAAAAAAGACTATTGTTTCAGAATTCCGGTAGCTTTGGTTGACACCTATTGATAAAACTCTGAAATTCTTTTAAATATGAAAACTGATGGGTGGGTCAAGCCTCATTAGTCTCCCCTATACACTGTTAAAAATATCCCCGTAAAATTACGGGCAGAGGCTGGCAGCAAAGATTCCAGTGATACCTCGAAAAAAAAATTTATGCCCATCATTTTGTGTTCAAAGTGTACACCCTAGTGGAGGAAGATGTATGCGGTCGTACCGTATTTTTGCTAACAGATGGGCTAGAACTGTATGAATATGTGGATTATTCTTAATTTTCTAAGTATTTAAAAATATCCCTGTAAAATTACGGGCAGAGGACGGCAGTAGAGATTCCAGTCATACCCCGTAAAAAAATCCATGCCCTTTTTTTTTTTGTGCAGCCCGTAATTTTACGGGGCATAGATATAATGCACTTCAAAACACAATAACACTTTACTTACTGTTCCGTAGCACGTTAGATAATCATCACAAAATCGCTTTTTTGGCGGGTTAAAAATATGTTACAGTCGCGATTAAGTGACATTATTTTTTGAAACACGACTAAAATGAACGGTTACACCGTAACTGAGGAAAATGTATGGGGTCGTACCGTAATTTTTTAGTGGATCAGACCATTTTTCATCAAATAAATCTGTTGCCCGTAAAAATTAACGAGCAAACGCTCATAAATTTACAATTTTTTCTAAGAGTGTATTTATGAATATATTTTCCCTTTTATGAATTTCAAAATGTCATAAAGTTTTGTATACCACAAAAATGAATGACACCTCAGATTTTTTTTTTTATTCTCCAAAATCACCTTTGAAACTGCATTGCCTAAATGCAACCGATAAAAAATAATTTCACAGGGTTTCCTTATGTAAGAGGAACGTATTACGTTTGTGATAGATTTGAATTCCACCAATGAAAAATGATATAGATAGTGTGAACTTCTAATGTGAGATTGGCACTTTGTGATAGGGGACATATATGAACGCAGTCCGGTGGGTCAGAAAGTAAAACAAAAGGACAATGGTCAAGTCACAGTGAGAGACAGTAATCATCAGAACTTATCCCACAGGTACAATCATGGAAAAAAAAGTAAACACCCACTACCACTTTGAAACTAATTATAGTAGAAGAAAGTTACGGGTACCAATCGATTGGAAATAAAGTCTACTTTTAAATAATGTATATCAAATCTGCTTATAGTCCAGTGGTAGGAGAGCAAAGAAGGCCGAATTCGAAATTAAGGGGACAAGGGACCTTAAAATCCTTAAAAATAATTGTTTTTATTTTTTGTAAATTTCACCTAAATATTATTCAAGGGTACATTATATGCATTATGGCATGTATTTAGCACAAAAATTTTTTTTTAAATTATTTTTGAGAAAAAATGGAATTTTACGCGTCGTCTTAGAAATCTTCGAAAAACCCCCTACGTTCTCCATATCAATGAAAATCCCCAATATTTTTTTATAAAAGTTTGATTTATATATATAAATAAAATAGAGCATCGAATTTTAAATATTTGAATTTAAAGGTAAAAAAAAAAAAAAAAAAAAAAAAAATTGAAATTTTTTCGAAAAAATTTCAAAAATTTCAAAAATTTTCAATTTTTCATTTTTTTTAACTTTAAAATTCAAATATATAAAACTTGATGCTCTATATTATTTATATATATAAAAGACACTTTTATAAAAAAATATTGGGGATTTTCATTGATATGGGATGCGCAGGGGGCATTTCGAACATTTCTAAGACGACGCGTAAAATTCCATTTTTTTCTCAAACATAAATTTATTTTTTTATTTTTTTTGTGCTAAATGCATGCCATAATGCATATAATGTACCACTGAATAATATTTTAGATAAAATTTACAAAAAATTAAAAAAATTTTTCAATTTTTGAAATGTTTTCAAAAAAATTTCAATTTTTTTTTTTTTTTTTTTTTTACCTTTAAATTCAAATATATAAAATTCGATGCTCTATTTTATTTATATATATAAATCAAACTTTTATAAAAAATATTGGGAATTTTCATTGATATGGGACGCGCAGGGGGCATTTCGAAGATTTCCAAGACAATGCGTAAAATTCCATTTTTTTCTCAAAAATAAAATTCTTTTTACATTTTTTTTGTGATAAATGCATGCCATAATGCATATACTGTACCTTTAAATAATATTTAGGATAAAATTTACAAAAAATAAAGAAAAAATTGAAAAACTTTGAAATTTTGAAATTTTTTCGAAAAAATTTCAAAATTTTTCAATTTTTTTTTTTTACCTTTAAATTGAAATATATAAAATTCGATGCTCTATTTTGTTTATATATATAAACCAAACTTTTATAAAAAGTATTGGGGATTTTCATTGATATGGAAGACGCAGGGGCATTTCGAAGATTTCTAAGACGACGCGTAAAATTCCATTTGTTTCTCAAAAATATTTTTTTTTAAATTTTTTTTTGTGATAAATGCATGGCATAATGCATATAATGTACCCTTGAATAATATTTAAGGTGAAATTTACAAAAAATAAAAAAAAAAATATTTTAAGGTCCCTTGTCCCATTAATTAGGGGAAAGCTGGAAATTGTTTTAATGCCTCCAGTTTAAGTCTAGAATGAATATACTATGTTTTCCCCCTCGTACTAGGTGAGCGTTAGGAAATATGTATAGATTTATAGTCAAAAAACACGTTTTTTTTACTTACCATAACAGTATCTCCAAACAGCTAACTTTGTCAAAAACATTGTCAATACAAAAGTTGTAGACCCTAAAATTCTGAGTAAAATGAGTACCTACACTTATTTTTTTGTTGTTTAATATTAAGGCCGCAGTTTTGAGATATTGTTAAGTTAACTTGGTCTCTGCTGGTTTCTAGCTCTTGATTTGAGAAATTTTGATGTAGGATTGCGACCTTAATGTTGAACAAAAATATTAATGATGGTACTCATTTTATTCAGAATTTTAAATGCTACAACATTTGTATTGACAATGTTTTTTATAGAGTTAGCTGTTTTGAGATAATGTTAAGGTAATTAAAAAAACGTGTTTTTCGAAAATAAATATCTACCTAATTTCTAACATTCACCCAAGTACGAGGAACAAAACATCGTACGTTCATTTTAGACCTAAACTGAATGGATGAAAACAATTTTCAGTTTTCTCCTAATTAATTCTGAGTTCAACCCCCTGCCCAAGGGTCTAAAACTTTAAACTGGAATTGTGACCTTAATGTTCAACAAAAATATTAAGTGTGGGTACTCATTTTACTCAGAATTTTAAACTCCACAAGATTTGTATTGACAATGTTTTTGACAGAGTTAGCTGTTTGGAGATACTGTTATGGTATTTAAAAAAACGTGTTTTTTGACTATAAATCTATACATATATCCTAACGCTCACCTAGTACGAGAGGGAAAACATAGTATATTCATCCTAGACCTAAACTGAAGGGATTAAAACAGTTTCCAGCTTTCCCCTAATTAATTCCAAATTCAACCTCCTAACCACTGGGCTATTAGGGGGAATCTATAAATCAAAACCATACCAAATTTTTCTTTAATGACAACACCCAGTTTTGACAATATATTTTAATCCGTTCAAACTATGCCTAGAAACGAACTTTCTAGTCATCTGAATGATAAGTTTTTGAATTATAAACATTCAAAATTAAAAAGCTTCTAATGTTAAATTACATTTTCATATTTCTATTAATATCTCCTGAAATTATAATCTTAATGCGATAACTTTTGTGTGTGGTTAGAAATATTAAAAAACCCAAACATAAATACATTGAATTTGTAATTTAAAAATTTTTATAATATGAATTATGAAATTAATAGTCGAAAAAAATATGAATTGCAACCTATAATTTTTTGATTGGTTCATATATATTATGTCCTGCTTTATGCGAATTCACAATTTCAAATATTTCTTTCAAGAAGTTTTCGAATTATCATTAAAAAACGACAAAATGGTGGTTTAAGGAGCCTATGTCTATGACGGGCGGAAAAACATAATTTGAAAAAATATATTTTACTCATTTTATTGTAATATTTCGGCTGGCAATAGTAGAAACATATTAAGCGAGTTAAATGGCCATATTGGCAAGAAATAATACATTAATAGAAGTGACATAGCCATTTTGTAGCCTTTCAACAATCGAGTACAGAACTTCAATTTGGATACAACCCCTAATATATGCTCATTTTTAAGTAATGAATTTCTCGGAAACGGATAGTACGAATTTCATGTAAATTTGTTTTTAGGCTAATTGAAGGATATAGAATGTATTTATGGTGTCAAGCTTGGGTATTGCTATTGAAAAAAAAAAACAAAGTTTTGGTTTGTTTTGATATGCAGATGGCCCCCTAAGCAAATTAAATACACATAATTTAAAAGTAGACTTTTTTCCCAATCGTTTGGTACCTGTAACTTTCTTTACGATAATTTGTTACAGTGTTAGCATGGGGTGTTTACCATTTTCCCACGACTGTACATGCAAACTGACTTAAGGGTCAATAACTGAAGACTGGGCAATTTCACTCCAGAATTTTTATTTTTTTGAATTAATGTACCAACTTCCAAATACAATTATATACTATAATACATGTTTTTTCATTTGATTGTTGTTGTATTTTGAGATCAAGGATGTATATTTTATGCGTAGGATAAACTTTTATGGAAGAAAGTAAGACCATAATCAGTGTCTAATAATTGGGACTTGGGACTGAGATGATTGGGACTGAGGTGATATTTTTGTCTTAACAGCTGCACAGCCATTTTATTGAATCATTTTGAACACATGTAAATGATTAAATATTCCATTTGACATTTGTATGTTATATAAATAAAGTTGCAATAAGCTTTATTTTTATAGATAAAGAGCTAAATATGGGGACATGAATGATGGTATAAAAAAATGCTCATCTCTTTTCAGTACAAAAACTAAATATTTCTAAAAATGAAATAATGAGAAAACAACTTACCTTCATCCATGGTGTATAGTTGAACTGTAGTTGCTGTTGCAATGGAAATAATTCTGCCAGCGCCACCTAATATCCGTTAACCTAAATGTGTAGTTAGAGGGACTGAGATGATGGTCAACCTCAGGGACAAATATATTTACTACAATATTTTACTATGCAATCTATAAGAGTAAAGGGGCATTATATTTCCCCATACTGTATATATAAAGGTATAAATATATAATAGCAAAAGTTTAAAATATTTATAAACAATTTTTACAGCATACATTTAATACTGGATATTTGTACATGGGGACAAGGACTGAAATGATGATTTCATTTGTTTAAAAGTTAAAATTAATTATTTATACATCATCATATGTTCATTTATCATTGGTAATTGTTATAACACATGTTACAATGTATTACATTTTTCAGTTTTTGGTTTTAGTATAATTAATGGAATATTATTGGCAGTGGACGCAAATTGTCCAATTTTCAGATATTGACCCTTAAAACCCTTTAACCGTCTGGCCCGGATTTTTCCGTTCCTAGAAAAAATGTTAAAATGGCTGTAGACCAAAATGTTTTAAACAGAATTCTATTTTGAACCTTATATAGAAAATAGTGATGTTAAAGATATTATAGCATCAAACTGAGATTTAAAAAATATATATCCTGGGATTTACAAGCATTCTTATAAAAATACTGCAAAACCTTCGGACGGTGAAAGGGTTAAAGTGGAAGAAGGAAAATAGGTTCTACTTTTCTTGAAGAAATAATATCCACAGAAAATATTTTTACTTGAACTCTGAATACGGCGGAAACAGGAATTTTTGCTGTCAGCGTGGAGACGCTAATTCTGGGTAGTTTGTGTCATTCAGAACATTCTGTGTAAAGTGTATCATTCTGTATAAAATAAATAAATGGGTAAATTAAAAAAAAATAAATTTAAATACAAAACTGGACTTTAACTAGACAACAATAATTAACCCTTAGGGGTAAAATTTTGCTCGTGTTTTTAGAAAACTAGAAGGGCACATGCTCCCCTTGTCCCCACCAGATTATGCAAATGCCTATACGCGAAAGCTGAGTTCCCGAGGTGGTCATCGCTGTCATCGCTGTTCATTTAAGCAAAATGCGAATTTTCTTTCAAAATCAAAAGAGACTATTTGAAGTGTATCTGAAAGTATCCCTTGAAATAAAAAAAATCCTCTCTCCTGAAATATGACGTAAAACAGTGACAAGAAAAAAAATGAATCCAAATGTAAGTATTAGTCTTCTAAATTTGTATTTAGAGTAAAAGTTAGTTTTCAGAGATTTTTTAAAGTTTAAAATACATGATTTCCTTGCTGCAAAATGCTCATTTTGCTGTTATTTATTGTCCACTATTTTTTAAGGTTCCGTGCTTAAAGAATAAAAATGGAACCATTAAAAGATCACTCCTGTGTCTGTCTGTTAGCCATTTCACTCGTAAACTATGGAACGTGGAAAGTTCAAATTGGGGGAAATAATAAAGACTGTTGACATGCATATTTACAGATTATTAAACATTCACAAATATATTGAGGAAAAAGGTTGAGGGGCTACTTAATTTACTTGTAAAAGGAAATATTTTCTTTGTATATCGTGTGGGGTATCGTGTGAAAGCTTTCGTAAAGCTAAACTCAAAAATGCATTTCTTTTAATTTTAGGTATTATAGTTGCAGAGCTATCGTCGAAAATGTAGTCCAAAAATATGTACCCCCCCCTCCCCCATCTATTTCAGACTCTATTTCAGACTCTAGATTTCGCGTGAAACTAAAATTATGGAAAAATTACAGGTAGTAGATCTTAACTCAAACCTTGCAGGAAAACTATAGTGATTACCCTAGATCAGGTAGTTTTTGAGAAAAGCGCCTTTTTCCGTTACACAAATTTCGATTTTCAGACATTCAGCAAAGGAGTTGAGGAACACTGGAGGTACCTATCGTAGCAGAAGTATAAAAGGACTGCTGATAATGATTTTCGAAAAAAAAACGAGATATTAACCCTTAAAGACACGGGCGGTTTGGACATACATAATGACAGGTGCGGCGTACTATAGGTTCCACCGGCTTTTAAAGTCCAGATGACAACTTTTAATGATATATTTGTGTAATGCAATACCCAGTAGCAGTTTAATTAAAAGCAACAAATGTCAAATTGTTCGAAACAGAATAGTTTAATTAGAATTAATGACGTAAATATTATGGGATTCGCGACTAATTTGGATTGAGTGGATCTCTCATTACGCCTCCCGTTTCTTTAACAGTTAATTAAAAATCTATCTGGAAAAACGCGGCACGGACCTAGGCGGCGTCGCAGCATTCAGACCTCCTTTCGAAGCTCTCTTAGCACAATGCCAAATTTAAACTTGAACATGGATTTTGTTTTAGCTACACTGTAAAAAGAAAGATTGTTACTACGCTGAATTTAGTTTTATGAAATGCCAAATGATGTTTAAATATGCAATTCTTTTGTTCTCAGTACCGAATTAAGTTCGTCATAAACAGATTAGGATAAGATAAAAAAAGAGTTACACAGAATATCAACATTTGATATTAATTAGACTTCATATCTCTTTGAACTTTTAAGGTATACTCATTCATACTTTTATAGTAATATGCAACTATAGCCAACCCTATGTTGTATCGTTTTTTACGAAGTCTTATTATTCTTTCAGCAATGACTTTCCTTTTAATAATACAGTTAATAATTCAGACATTTATTGTACGAAACCCTCTAAGCGAGAATAATACTCGCATTTGACCGTTTATTTTATTTGCAACAGATTTTTCCATGTACAGAAATTGCTATTTTTGCACTAACTTTTTGTAATGTATTCTAATGAGTCAAGCATATGATTTTTCTTAATTTCGTCCCAATGGTCAATATTGTTAGATATTTTATTATTCTGAGTTACGCGTTGCAATTGTTTTATTTCTACACAGTGCATTTAGTAATTATGTATTGATTTTTTTTAACGTATATTAACATTTTACATGATTTTTCTAGCGTCAAATTTATGTTTATGATTAAATAGTCATTTTTGTTTTTTGAAAAGTTTTATTATATTAAATATTTCTTTATAAGATGCTGTCAATGATTGATGCGTAGATTTTTTTTTTTTTTTTTTTTGGTTATTTAAAATGAAATGTAAAAAAATGTAAAATGAATGTAAAAAGTAAAATGAAAAAAAAAAAAAAGAATATTATATAGACAATTTAGGATATTAATCCTTTCCGGACAGGCGTATCTCACATAAATTTTATTAGGTTGGCACCACTTTTTTAAGGTTACCTTTAATTATATAATTTGAAAATGCTCTAATTATATGTCAAATATTACTTTTCTTTGTTGCTTTTGCCAATAACAAATTTTGCAAAGAAAGATGATGTCGAGTCAGGCTGGACACTGGGTCGCAAAGGGTTAAAACTACCCTTGGGACGGAGGATATTTTTAAAAGTACAAATTAGGGAATAGATGAACGTACGGATATACTGCCGTAAGCAATAAATTCTTGACAGAGCACGAATATTACACGCCAGTGATACAAATAATAAATACCTTACCTTGCAAACTGTTCAAAATATGGAAAGCCTTGATTCAGCGAATTTTATCTTAGGAGCGTTCAGGATTTATTGCAATCCTACTTAAAAAACACACATTTCCATCCATTGAAGGAAATAAAATAAGAAAAATGCTTTCTTATATAAATCTGGTGCATTGTAGAAAACGCGAAACATATGTAAAATGAAATGTTTTAAAGTGAAAATTTTGATTAAAAATATAATTCAATATGTTTCTCGGATCATTTTTTAAAACTTTATTTAATTTATTTAAAAATATAATTTTATCTTAAAGTTTAAAATTAAATGAATTTTAATTTTATTTACAGGTTTTACGATTTTTCTTAAAAAGAAAGAGAGTAAAAAAAGGAAAATAGAAATGTTACCGTTCAACATTGCAAATTTTCCCGTTATATTCACGGAGTCTTTTTTTTTTTTTTACACAGTATGAAATTTTCAAATATTGTTACTGAAGTAGAAATAAAAAAATTCTATCATTTTTCTCAAAAGTAAAATATTTTGAGTTATAATCGATTGCACTTGGATGGTATCCCAAAATATGTTAAATCATAAAATTTCGCACCATTTAACGAAATAAACTTTGCCTTTATTGAATAAGATAAAAATTAAATTAAAAAAAATTCAAAATACCCGGCTGCGTAAAAAGAGAACTAATTAATTATTTCTTACATTACGTACCTATTTTCTTTATTTACTTGTATTGATGACTTTTAAGTTATGTTTAATTGATAGTTCCTATCTACAGGGTGTTTCAAAACTGACCGTTATATTTGAAAAATCAATAAAAACTGAACGGGCTGCAATAGAAATACACCGTTTGTTCAATATGCTTGGGGTAACAGTAAATTTTCAGGCGGACAATTTTTTTTTTCGAAATTAGTTACAATTTTCAACAACAGATGGCGCTGCAGTCTGGAAAAACTTAAAACCACGATATTTTCCACATATGCACCATGCGCAGCAATAATATGGCGTAGTCTCTGAACGAAATTAGCAGAAACCTTTGTAAACGTGTCAGGCGGGATGGCTTTACATGCAGAAGAGATGTACTGCTTCAGTTGTTTAATTGTTTCTGGATTGTGGCGGTACACCTGGTCTTTCAAGTGTCCCCACAGAAAGATGTCACAGGGGTTCATGTCTGGCGAATAGGGAGGTCAATCCACGCCGCTTCCTTCAAATCGCCTGCAGCGCCATCTGTTGTTGAAAATTTTAACTAATTTCAATTTTTTTTTGTCTGTCTGAAATCTTACTGTTATCCCAAGCATATTGCATCAAACGGTGTATTTCTATCGCTGCCCGTTTAGTTTTTATTGATTTTTCAAATATACCGGTCATTTTTGAAACACCCTGTATAAACACTGCTTTGATGAGGCCTATGGATGTCTATGAAGGTTAGAGTTGCAGTAAAGCTAGAGATCCTACAAACACAACTTCCAGGTTGTGCAATATTTAAACGGAGCTTCTGATTGTAAAATAGTCAATGAAACATCGTCTTCAATTTGAAAGGCCTATCCAATGATATGCTATTCAGTATGAGGCTTAAATTTTTTTTCCGTCTTTACCGCCAGTTTGTATTTTACGGCTGCAATTTTGAGTTTATAAAAACAAAATCTAGCCTATAACCATTGGAAGGTTAAGAGGAATCGATAGAGACCCTCATTCATTAAAAGTAATCCAGCCGTTGGGATGTTTCAAGGGTATAAAGAAATCCACTTACCCAGATACGCGTGAAACACATAACCCTTCTTGGCAGTCAGGTAAAAAAGAGTACGATAATAGATTTCTTAGTTTCCGAATAAGTATGTCTGGATAGGAATAAGATGAAGCTCACATAACAATAAAAACGACTTCATGATTACGTCAAAAATTTTAGATTTGACGAAAATGTCAAAAAATATTTTTTGACGACGACGGATAAGATGAAGCTCACTTAAAAATAAAAACGACTTCATGATTACGTCGGAAATTTTAGATTTGACGAAAATCTAAATGCAATAAATTATGACACATTTTCTGAAAATTCTTACGAAATTCTGTCTTAAAATTGAGATCTTACATTTATGTACACTTCTAATTCAGTATTTTCTTCTTTTCCCAAAATTTACCTAAATAGTTTTCAAACAATGCTTTTTAATTCTTCATCTACCTATTTTGCTGTTGAAAAACGAATATAGCGTAAAGAGTTGTTTAAATATTCTAAATTATATTTATTAGAAAATATTTTTTTTTTCATTTATTCATTTAAATCACTAAAAAAAATATCCAAGTATATTAAATACGAGTATAACAGTTATTAATTTATTATGGTTTTTTTTTTTTTTTTCACCAATTTCTTTGTATGTATGAATTTTTTTTTAAAAATGAATTCAACAATTTTTCCTAATATATGTACAAATTTAACAATAATTATCGGATTATCGTTTATTGTTTTAAGAAATAAAGTTTTACTAATTTGTTTATTTTGTATTGTTGTATTTCGTAAACCATCATAAAATTCCTTATATCAAAATAATGTTTAAAATATATATATATATAGAGATGAATATTACACATGTAAAGCGACATATCTTCAGAAATGACATAAATGAAATTCTAAAGGCTAGAAATATCACATCTAGGGAACCAAAAGACACAAGAAGGCAGGCTAGAGGGGGGAGGGGGAGGTTATGAGACAACATTCTGTGACGTTTCGAAAGGAGGTCGGCAACATGTTCAAATTACTTTCACAATTGGTCAAGATTCGATGGTCGAGAAGCTGTTTGCGACCTAAAAGGAAGACGTTTCTACCGAGTTCATGTCACAAAACTCAAGGATTTCATAGGACTTCGAAGAGTGAGGTTGGCTGGGCGAAAAATCGTCAGGTAAGGACATTCTGCCAGGGATTGTTTGCTGCTTCAATCATTAGAGATTTTATTCTTCTGAGTTTATCATTCCAATTTATTTATTTATATACAGTGCACAAGCACCTTTGGATTAAAGTTACTTCTAAAATATTCTAATACTTGAACATTTTTATCTAGCTTCGATTTTATCTTATGATTTAATAATTGTAATTTTATTTAGAAAAAGTTATACAGACAAAGATATAGTATATATACAGCGTGCAATATGTTATCTCTCGCCGACTTTTAATTTCTAAACCGTTGGTCATAGACATAAAATTCCAATTACAAAAACGTTTCAAATGAGGTAAATATTCATGTTGTTCCATTATTTAAAGTAAAAAATCAATTTTATAAAAATTACGAAATCTAACTTTTTATACGGTCCCCCAGACCCTATAGCTATATTTAGTAAAAGTTTATACATATCATAACAGATATAACACAAAACGTTTGACATTTTTACTACAAAAATTAACACAGTTATTAAATTTCAAAGCTTGATATTTTTGACCTGATTATATCTTTCATTGAGGGATCAGTTAAAGGTTGAATTAAAGCAATTCGAGATCGAAATCATGGTGCAATTTTCTTTTTACGGCGAGGTATCGCCAAATCGGGAAATCACCAAAGAGGGTTATTTCATCTAAAAATTTGATCTGACTTTTAGGGGTCGTATACAAAGCGAAGAATGAACTACTGAAATTAAACAGAAAAATAAATTTCAATTTATTATAATATCAGAAAATTATGTACTATGAAAAATTAATACATCAAACGCCGGAATCTATTAGAGATACCGCTTAAAGTGTTCTCCATTGGTGTCAATGCACAATTGAATGCATGACAGTACTAAATCCTGGCCACGTTGTGCAAACTGTTCGACAATCAAGGAAGATGCGCTGCATCAGATAAACCAGCGAAGTGGTCTCAGTCAGATAGACCCATACCCTGATGTAACCCCAGATGAAAGAAGTCCATGGGAGTCAAATTCGGCAAACACGGTGGCTACTCTACCGGACCACTATATCCAAAATTCTGTTGACCGAATTCGGTGACCAGATACGCCCGAGCGTTTGATGTTTTATGCCATTATGTTAAAACCATACCCGGCATGCATGTCGGAGAGGCTTTATACCAGCCACGTACCGTATTTTGAAGCAGGTAAGGTCCCATCGTAGACGATGGGTCCAACAATCTTGGTTCCTCATATATAGCGCCACACTTGCCGTACTGTGCGGGTGATGTAGAGGTTTTCCAGAGACCAGTAATTCACACCGTTCACGTTCACAATGCCACCCCATGTAAACATAGACTCATCTGTCCACAGAATGTCACAAAGGAACGACGGATTTGACACTAAGATGTTGAGCATGAAATTACAATAATCAAATCATCGTGCACGGTTACCCAGCATCAATGCTTGCACCAGTGTCAGATAGTACGGATGCGCTACATGTGCAAGTAACAAATGCCAGACGTGCTGACCACATGCCTCGCTTTTTTCTGCCGTGGTCAGTTGTGGAAGTGTAAGGGCGAATACCAGCACCTCCTCTTGTGTCACTCGAACATTACACCTTGCCTTCTAACTTATTCTGTGTCGTGGTGAAACAGAGCCGGTCTCTCCAAGATAGTGCAAAGCATCAGTTACAGTTTCATGCTTTGGATGTAGATCCTTAGGGAAACGTTTTGAATAAACACTCGCAGTCTCACTAGCATTCCTTTGACACTCACCATAAATAAATATATTGCGTGTATGCGTAGCTTACCACCACGATCTGACTAGCATGCGATCTGACCATCCATCATGACTAGCATGTCCACTGCTAGATCGTTCGTGTTTTAACTCGAACGTGTGGCGCCAAATTACTAATCTAATTTGCCTAACCCCAGCTTCCATGCTCGTTATACCTCGGATGGTCGCTTGCATTCACTGCCATTTATCTAGCCCTCATTGAGTATGTTTTATTTTCCGGTTTTCAATTGTACCTACTCTCACTTTTGAATGTTGTTCGAACCATAAAAATTAGCTCAAATTTTTAGATGAAACAACCATCTTCGCTTATTCCCCGATTTGGCGATACCAGCTAAAGGTAATTTCGCCGTAAAAAAGACATTGCACCCTGATTTTGATCTCTAATTACTTTAATTCATCTTTTAACTGATCCCCCAATGAAAGACAAAATTATGTGTAAAAATCTCAAACTTTGAAATTTAATAACTGTCAATTTTTGTAGTGCATATTTCAAACTTTTTGTTTTATATCTGTTATGATATGTGTAAACTTTTACTAAATATAATTATAGGGACAGGGGGGCCGTATAAAAAGTTATATTTCGTAAGTTATTTACTTTAAATAATACCACAACATGAATATTTACCTCATTTGAAACGTTTTTGTAATTCGAAATATATGTCTACAACCAACGATTGAGAAATTAAAGGTCGGTGATAGATAACATATTGCACTCTGTATATATATATATATATATATATATCAATTATTATTACTTCTTGTTCCATCATCATTTTAAATCGTTTTTATCAACATGTGCAAATCTCTTACCCTTACTGTTTTTGCTGCATCATTCTGGTGATAAATAATGTTTAATGATAAATAATTGTAATATGTTTTTTCTTTTTCAATCCATTTTAATCATATTTTATTAGGTAGCTTTCATTACAAAAAGCTACCTATTGCAGCCGTTCGGAGGAAAGCGATTTCAAAAAATTTTGGCATATTTTCATCGATCATGACCCCCAGACCCCGAAACCACCCTCCGTTCAAAAGTTGATATATATATATATATATATATATATATATATGTATATCCATATATATATATATATATATATCTGATCTTTGTCAGACTGTAACACTCGTACTCGTATTTATGAACCGATTTGGATGAAATTTCGTGTATACATAGTGCATACCAATGTCTCGACCGAGTTCGTTGGCCAGCTTCATCCGCCATCTTGTTTCAAAATGGCGGCCATTTAATTTTTTTTTTAATTTAAAATTTGAAATGTGGTACCAAAACATTGAAAATTGGAAAATATTTTTTCCTTATGTGTTTGACCTTAATACAAAGATTCCGGAGCATTTTTTGTTTTGTCTATATCTTAAAAAATGGCTAAGTTATAGCACTTTGAATTTCTAGCTTGGCTGACATTTTGAAACGACCTGATTTTTGTCACGCGATAACAGGCGTATTTATGAACCGATTTGGATGTACCTTGGTGTATACACAATACGTACCAATGTCTCGACCGAGTTCGTTGGTCATCTTCATCCGCCATCTTGTTTCAAAATGGCGGCAATTTAAATTTTTTTTTTAAATTTAAAATTTGAAATGTGGTACCAAAAAATTGAAAATTGAAAAATATGTTTTTCTTATATGTTTGACTTTGATGCAAACATTCCGGAGAAGTTTTTGTTTCGTCTATATCTTAAAAAATGGCTGAGTTACAGCACTTTGAATTTCTAGCGTGGCTCACATTTTGAAACGGCCTGATTTTTGTCACGCGATAACAGGCGTATTTATGAACCGATTTGGATGTATCTTGGTGTATACATAATACGGGCCAATGTCTCGACCGAGTTAGTTTGTCAGCTTCATCCGCCATCTTGTTTCAAAATGGCGGCCATTTAAAAAAAATTTAAGAATTTAAAGTTTAAAATAAGTTACCAAAAAATTGGAAAATGAAAAATATTTTTTTATATGTGTTTGACCTTAATACAAATATTCCTGAAAAATTTTTGTTTCGTCTATACCAAAAAAAAAATGGCTGAGTTATAGCGTTTTGAATTTCTATTGTGGCTGACATTTTGAAACGACCTGATTATTGTCACGCGATAACAGGCGTATTTATGAATGGATTTAGATGTAACTTGGTGTGTACATAGTACATACCAATGTCTCGACCAAGTACGTTGGCCAGCTTCATTCGCCATCTCGTTTCAAAAGGGCTGCCATTTAACAAAAAAAAAATTTAAATTTAAAATAAGTTATCAAAAAATTGAAAATGAAAAAGATTTTTTTTATGTGTTTGACCTTGATACAAAGATTCTGGAGCAGTTTTTGTTTCGTATATATCTTAGAAAATGGTTGAATTATAGCACTTTGAATTTCTAGCATGGATGACATTTTGAAACGATCTGATATTTGTCACGCGATAACACGCGTATTTATTAACCTATTTCGATTTAAGAAAGCATGTTGATAGTATATCGGAATCTCTCGACCAAGTTCGCTAGCCAGCTTCATCAGCCATCTTGTTTCAAAATGGAGACCATTAAATAATATATATATATATATATATATATATTTATTTATTTATTTATTTAAAGTGAGGTGCAAAAAATTAGAAATTGAAAAAGATTTCTTTCTTAAGTATTTGACCATGATATAAGGATTCCGGAGCATTTTTTGTTTTGTCTTTATCTTAAAAAATGGCTCAGATATAGCAGTTTGAATTTCTAATGTGGTTGATATTTTGAAAAATCTGATACTTTGCCTGCGACAGCACTTGTACATATCAACCGATTCCGATGTGAGTGAGCATGTGCACAGGAATTACTAAGGCCTCGACCAAGTTCACTCGTTAGCCTCATCCACCATCTTGTCTTAAAATGGCAGGAACTTCACGATATCGCCGTATTTGGCAACTAAATATAAGTTACTTTAAATAAAATCAGATTGGATAAAGCTGACTAATTTCGCGAAATTCTCATTCATAATGATTTAGTATTGATAAAAATTAGTATTTAATCTCCTATAATCGGTTTCCACTAAATTCAGCTTCGTGTGTTTGAATAATATAAGCTTGCTTTTTAAAAATAAGGAATATGAAAGCTACCTCTTCCTCCCGGCACTGGCCGGAAGGACTTTTTTTAATTTATTTGTTTTCCAATATTTTATTTAATGATTTATTAGGTGTGATAGTCCTAAATTCGTATTTTTATGGCTTATACGAAGATGAAACCACAAACTTTTTATGTGAATGTCAAGGCATTTAGTACCCCATGAATCTGTCTTGGTTCTACAAATTTCCATTATTATTTTTCTCCCATTTTTACTCTGTTTTCAAAATCCGTGTTGAAAATGTAAAGGTGATCAATCTATTGTCAATGAATAAATTTCTTTTTTATTTATAATTTCACAATTTTTGTTGGTAATTTGTAATGGTTTTTAGTGGTTTATATATATATATATATATATATATATATATATATAACTAGTTCGTATAACAAAAATTATTGAATCTCTTAAAGATTGCATGCAAGAATGTTTTGCATTAACTGTTATTTGTGAAACATATACATAGGAAAAATTTTAATGAATGGAATGTACCAGGAAATCTAGATATATAAAGAATGATAAATATTTGTTAAAGATATATGATATCAAACAATAAATAAAAAAATAAAAAGAGTATTTTCCCTCGAAAAGTTGTAGCAAAATAAATTTTAAATGACAAACTTGAACAAAAATTGAATATAGATACAGGGTTCGTACGCTTCAAGGACCTGCTACCAGAATTTTTGTAAAGTAATATTTGCTTTATTTAATGAAACAAAATTCTATCTTCAGATATAGCGACCAGTATTTAGGAAAATTTCTGGTACTAAAACACCTAAAATCCCCTGAACCCCCTGATGCGTACGAACCTTGAGATATCATATGATGATGGAAAAATTAAAAATATAGCAACATACGAATGTTAAACCTCTTGTCAGCAAAATTTTCAAAATGTTGCAAAGGGATGCCATATTTTATATAATAGACATGACAATGGCCGAGTTTTTCTTTTCCGGCCGAATGTGACTAAAAAAAAAAATAAAATATGAGACCAAAAAACATTCGATGAAAAATTCATATAAAAGTAAATAGAAAATTGTAGGAAAAAATCAATATTAACCACTTAAACGTAGCGGTTTTTATTTCACGCGGCCGTGAATGAATCGTGCGCGACGACGATTAAGGGTATAATATTTAAGAATAAAAAAACAATGGATTGTACTCATGGCATTTCATGATATGCGAGAGGAAACAAGTCGGAAATTGTACTTCAAACGAGGCAAATGTGGGGGGTTCGTACTATAACTATTTTAATAAATATTGAGATCTTGGTGCAACAGCTCTTGCACTCTTATGCACAAATGCATGAATACACAATTTATTACGATTATACACTGGTTATAAAAAATTAAGGAAAAGTCACAAAATGCTAATTTGCAAATACGCGAACACCCAAAAGGAAATAATATAATTCGAGTAATTACTATCTCTACAACACAGCTAGCCCATATAACATCTCATTCATGTCACACATGGTCACAAGTGTCACAGTCACTACGTTGAAGTAAAAAAAAAAAAGGAAATTCCATACATCTCCTTATGAGTCTCAAATGATCACTATATGTGACTCCACTAAGAGGTCAATGTGACTGCTACTTTGTGACGAGTCACCAGGTGACTTTACAATGTAGTTAAATTGTGACTCTCATGTGACTGTCATTTTGAGACTCAATTTCATAATCATCATGAACGTTGCATTATGATAAGTCACCAAATAATATATATATAGTCACATTATATAATTACAGTCACATGAAGACTTTTTCCAAAAGAGCACAATGGTGACTTCACAGTAGTCTCTCTGTCACCTGAAAGTCATCATGTGACTTTAATGTGACATTATTTGGTAACTTATCACAATGCAGCGTTCACGATGACTTTGAAATTGAGTCTACAAATGACAGTCACATGAGAGTCACAATGTAACTACATTGTAAAGTCACATTGTGACTCGTCCCAAAGCAACAGTCACAGTGAGGTCTCAGTGGAGTCACATATAGTTATCATTTGAGACTCATAATGAGATGTATGGAATTTCCTATTTTTTTGCTCCACCGTAGTCACTGTGACATTTGTGACCATGTGTGACATGAATGAGATGTCATATGGACTAGCTGTGTTGTAGAGATAGTAATTACTTGAATTATATTATTTCCTTTTGAGTGTTCGCGTATTTGAAAATTAAAATATTGTGACTTTTCCTTAATTCTTGATAACCAGTGTATATGGTGAATTCAGTAATACGGAAATAATATGGCTCCATCCTATATAGGACGTAATTCCATGTCAACCTACCATTGCCTATCATGGGATAGCATTGAATTAATTACATATGATAGGATTTAATAGAATGAAGAAAACTGTTAATAGTATCTTTTTAAGTTTTGATTCGATTTTTATAAAATTTGAAATGACACGACAGAATTATGCAACGATTATATATATTAAATTTCGAACGAGTAGCTTTTGCACTGTTATATGCAGACAGGCGGACAGACAGTCAGACGAACGGACCAGAAGACGACAATAGGTGATAAGTATTTATATAATTACAGGCACACCTAAAAATAGATTAAGATAACAATTATACTACAGTTACAGATAAGAGAGAAATTGAACAGGCAGAATGTTTATTTACTATTAATTAAATTACAACTGAAATATAATATGAACAATTAAGTTCTAAATGAATTTTCATTTAATGATTAATAATTTATTATAAATTTAAAAGAAAATACGTACAAAAGAAAAACAAAATATAAGTATTTATATCTAAATTTTAAGCAAGAAAAACTATTGTAAAAATATTATACTTTTCAGGCTTTAGGGCAGTTGATCAGTTGAAAATATACATATGTATATATAGTAAATTTGAAATCCAAGTATATGAAGAAATTGATAAAGTTCTAAAGATGATTTAGAAATGAACATATGAAACCAGTATGTAAAATAAGAAACTATGAATGACTCACAGAATCATCAGAAGAGCTTGTGAGTTCATTCATAGAAGATGCGTTATTTCATCCAATTTTGTCGGCATTAAGCCTAAAATGACAAAATTTAGCTCCTTATAACGCAAACATTACAGAAAATAGATTGGATCTGGATTAATAACAATAATGTTTAGAGTTGCCATCTTAAGTCCAAAAAAATAAATAAAAAAATAAAAGGAATGAAAATGATTGAAGAAATCAAGAAAATACTTAGATTAACTTTTAGTTAAACTAGAATGACAAAATAGGAATAAACTTAATAAGAACTGAGTGAATACAAAATAAAATAAAGAAAAGGAATAAATTAATACAAATAAATAAATAAAGAAATAAAGAATTATATAAAAATAAAATAAAAGGGCAATTGATTAAATTGATGTTTTAAAGACAAAAAATTATAATATAAAAAAATGAGAATATAAATAACATTTAAAAAGATGAGGAATATTTGAGATAGTAAAATTTAGCCTTGTATTATGTAAATAAATGTGAAAATTTAAAAAGCAATGAGGAATATTGAGATAGTAAAATATATCCTTAAATGATGATCTAAATGTGAAATTTTATTATGTTAAATGCATGATACCCCATATTTTTTTTATTATTATTATATGTCCATACAATATATAAGCATATATACATACACTTATACACGCTCACACACATAAAAACATATAAGGTTTTAAACTTTTTTTTAGCAATCCCGACCTCAACCCTCCATAACGGTATTTTTATTTTTTATGTTTTTTATGTTTTTAGTGTATAATGTATGGAAAAACATACACATACACCAAAACTTTTTTTTATAAGAATATATATATTATATATACACATAAATATAATTTTTTGTGTGTATGATTTTTATAATTTTTTCAGCAATCCACATCCCACCCTCCATAATAGTGTTTTCGATATATATATATATTTGTATTAAACAATTTAGTGCTGTTATCTATTATTGAATTCATTTTTTATTACTTTAATAATGATGAGTTACTTTAATTATGATTTCCAAATGTTAAAAATATTAATTCTAATATTTAAATTCAATTTTGTACTAAATTAATCAATCAATTTATTTTTAATTATTAGTAATAGTAATTGCAATATGTGATAGCCATAATAATAAATATCTCATATCAGAACTTATATTTATTTATTTCAGACAATGAACCAATTTATCTATGTCGTAATTGTATTTAAATTATACATTTCTTAACTTGTACCTTATTTTCATAAACAATTTTAATAACAGAAATTTCAATATTAATTTAGTTTATAATATTTATATATGAACACCTTTTAATAAAAATGACAACTCACAAGAACAATACATTCTATAACAATAACATTGCATTTTTTTGAAAACGAATCAAGCAAATAAATAAGAAATACTGTGTTTTGGAAATAAAGAACACACACACAAACGCACATATATAGTATACAGTAGAACCTCGATCCATCGTTTTTCAAGGGGTGCGTGAAAAAAAATGATAAATGCGGGAAAACGACGAATGCGGGTTAACGTCAAAATACAAAAAAAAAAAAAAAAAAAAAAAAAAAAAAAAAAAAAAAAATTGTTTATGCAATACTAATACATGCAATGTACACAGTATTAGTATAAATACTAATTTTTTACTTACCAAACTGTTAAAAATTAAATCGAACTTGCAGAAAATTGATACTTATTTTTAAAATCAGTAATTTTATGTTGGTTTTTTCGTCCAATTTTTTTATTGTTTTAAATGTACAGTATTTTTCTGGTCATTTTCTGTAATTTCCTGCATATATAAAAGTTCATACAGTTTAAAATGCCGTAATTGTATCAGACTTTGCACTGGTCTAGGCTCAGCTTCATCGGTATGAACATTATTCTCTACTTCTTCGCCATTATTTTTATTTTTTGCATCATCAAATATTTCTTATATGCTTAGTATTTCCCATGCCGCAACATCTTGATCAATGGAAGTATAATTGCTAAATTGCACACCAGATACATCGTCTGCTACACGCAAAACACTCTTCATCTGCATTTATCGTCACCATCATTATCGTTTTCTTTCCCTTCTGTTGAGAATTCTTCATCAATTTTTCGCACAAAACCACATTTCACGAAATAATTCTGGATGGCTGAAGAGGTTACTTCATGCCATGCTGAAAGTATAAAATGAATAGCCTGCAGAAGGTCTATTTTTGGAGTAGGTTTTTTTGATTGTTCCATGAAACATAAAGATCTTTTCACTAGCTTTCTCCTGTAAAATTTCTTAAAACAGTTGATTATCCCGGCATCAAGAGGCCGTACAACAGATGTACAGTTAGCTGGGAAAAAACTGATTTTTATATTTTTCAAAGACGACGTATCTGGTGAATGGGCTTAAAAATTGTCAATAAATAGACTTTCCTTTTTTGAGCGCTGATTGATCTAATATTTGACGCACGAGACTGCTCGTACCAAGCAAAGAGAAGTCTTTCCAACTCACTGTAGGTAGACATTTTGCTAGTTTTTCTCTTTTTTCCAGAAGTTTCATACTTATCTGCCTGCTCTCAAATTTCTTTCTTTTTCGAAATTATCGAATTCAGGATTGAAAGTGGTATACCTAAACGTTTGGCGATGTTATTTTTTTTTTCTCTAAAGGATTCTTTTCCACCTGATCTATGTTGTAAAGCCTTTCTTCTAAGGTTCGGGTTTGTTTTGTCATTTTTAAAATTCACAGAACGCATAAAATTTAATACAGAACGTATTAAATTGAAAGCTCACACTCTTGAAATTAAACACGTGCACTGCACAGGACAGATTAGCCCGGAATGTGAAAGAAAGTGCAGCTAGCCGAAGTGGATGCATCCATCCTTCCCTTTACACAGAATAGAATAACCCATTCTCCAAACAAGTACACCTATTCCGCATTCAGTTATTTATACGTACATACAATACATGTCACAATACCAACGCTAATCCCTGCCCTCCTACCTAAAGCAGCACAAATGAGTTATTTTAAGATAAAAGAATTAACTCCAGTTTGTATGTCACATGGATCTGCTTGACCTTCAATTTAATTTCGTTGAGGAGAAAAAATTTACAACGATGAATGCGGGAAAACGACTTTTTGAAGAACGATGAATGCGGGTTTCGTTAACATTATTTAACACGTTCACGCCGGCGCCGATATTCATGTTTTTCTCTGTGAGGCGGCGTTCGAATTCATATTTTGCTTCATCTGGCGGCGCGGCACTTTCGCTTATTTAGACACTGTATGTAATGACACGCCCTCTCAATGTAATGACACGCCCTCTCAATGTAATGACACGCCCCTCTCATATTTATTAAACTCGAATATAATAATTAGAATTCATTGTGAATGTCTGAAAGATGGTAAGGAGTAAGCAAATTACTTAGAGACATAATTTTATATACTACACTTAACACGTTCACGCCGGCGTGCATCCCCGGTGGGTCACACTTGAATATACGAAAATTCAGTAGAAAGAACAATTCAGTATTGTAAACTTAACGTAATTATTTATTTCGATGCAGTTTTTTAAAGCATTTTAAACAGAGTGCTGACCCTTACAACGGTTACGATACGTCGTTACTTTTTTAGTTTTCATTGAGGCATACTGTCTACCTTTTCTTTTGGATAAGCATTTATAACATTCTTTACATCTTTTTCTCGTTTTTCTTGCGACCCCTTTGTACGAATGAAGAAAATGTGAACATTTTTCTGATGGCCTTTTTGTGTTTGACCTTTCAATTGGTATTTCTTCACTGTGAGGACTATTGATCAGAAGGCGACCAATTTATTCTATGAATTTTAAAATATTAATATGTTTATCACACCATTTTTTATGTATGTACCACGCATTTATGAGCGAAGTCCCGCTTATTAATTCTATGATTATTTTTTTGTACCAATTAACGGTTTCCCGTAAACAACTATAATATGATGACATCTGATCGGCTAAATCAACACTTTTTTTGCATCATTATAAAATAAAATAGTATCGGGGTTTAATTTATTATTTTTTCCTTGAATAATGGTACATGTATGATTCATGGAAGTAGTTAGCATACATACTGGTCTTTTTTCATTCCATTTCAAAAATTTAACTCCGTTAGGATTTTCAAAACTCATAATGCATAGCTGCCAACTTTTACGCTTTTTTCTTACCAGTAAAATTTTACGGTAAATATATTCTTATTTAATCGTCAAAATATCACGATCACACAAGGCAAAAATTTCTATTAAATTTTAGTGATAGCAAAAAAGCGTAAAAGTTGGCAGCTATGATAATGCCACCCCGTTGTTGTTTTTGTTTTGCCTGTGGCGGTAGAAATATTTTGTTCACGGACTGGAAGCAGGAAAACACAATGGTAAACCTACGAGTCAACCGGTAAAATCGGGTTTTTAGGTGTTTTCCACCAAAATATGACTTGACAGATCGATTTCGTTTAATATGGGAATCGAGTTTTAGGTAATTCTGGAATTCCAGCCTCCAACTCGATGAGGTGGTTGTCTCATGGTTCGTACGCCTCCTTGAATTTTGGAGACCTGAAATTTTTTTCGGCATTGGTATTATCTTATAGAAAATCTCTTTTTAAAAAAGACGAAATTTTGCGCGTTTAACACAGATTTCTTTCTCTGTAAAAAAATACTGATAAATATCCTGAAGAAATAACGGTATCCGTACGAACTATGTGTCTGTGTTGCCGGCTCGCGGTCTATTATCAACGTTAGTATAAACAAGTTGGAAATTGCTCATCAAACGTGGCAAATGAGGTGCATTCGTACTATAACTAGTTTTATAATTATTTTTTGCACCCCATATTGTACTGAATGTATATTTTTTTGCGCTTCATAAGTGCATAGTCTGTAACATCATTAAAATGCACTTACAATAATATTTTCCCCATTCCCCGTAATGTAACGGAAAACTTTTGACTGTCCTTGTAATTAAACTATACATTCGATTTTCATAAAATTTGAAATGGCTCGACAAAAGTTTGCAGCAATTATATATTTAAAATTTCAGACCATTCGGAAGGCTGTAAAATCATTAAAAGGCATTTGCAATAATTTTTTCCCATGGCCATAATGTAACGGAAAACTTTTGGGTGTCCCTGTAATTAAACTATACATCCGATTTTCATAAAATTGGAAATGGCTCGACAAAATTTTGCTGCAATTATATATTAAAAATTTCAGACCATTCGGAAGTCTGTAACATCATTAAAATTCACTTGCAATAATTTTTCCCATTGGCCGTAATGTAAAGAAAAACTTTTGACTGTCCCTGTAATTAAACTATACATCCGATTTTCATAAAATTGGAAATGGCTCGACAAAATTTTGCAGCAATTATATATTAAAAATTTCAGATCATTCGGTCGGGTAGTTTTTGCTCTGTTATATGCGGACGGACAGACAGACGGACTGAACGACGACTATAGGTGCTACGTATTTATATAATTACGAACGCACCTAAAAACGGGCTAATAAACATAATTAATATTTTTTTAATTCAGAGAATAAATTATTGATCACCTTTTGATCAATATTCAGCACACTGAAAAATAGCAATTCGATGCCAAATACCATGACAAAAGGATTCACGTTTTTTTTTTTTTCATTCGTATAAAGAATCTGCAAGAAAAAAGACAAAGATGCAAAGAAAAATACAAATGTTTATCTAAAAGAAAAGGTAGACAGTGTACCTCGAAGAAAACTTAGAAAGTAACCACGTATTGCAATCTTTGTAAGGGACAGCCAGCACTCTGTTTGGAATGCTTTAAAAATTACATTGAAATAAATAAACAAAAAGTACATTAACACATTGCCGACGGCCAATTTTTATCAAATCTGAATTTGCGGTAAATATCTTTCAATGTACGAATTTAATATAAAATGTCTTACAATCTAAAGAAATATGGACAACATGATATAAATGTATTTTCTGTTAGTTAGAAACCACGCCTTCAATGAAAAAGTTGAGTGTGACCCATCGGTGATGCACGCCGCCTGATGCGACAGTGAGCCGTGACCCACCGGTGATGCACGCCGCATCACCGGCAAAAGTGTAGAAGCTCCTCCCTGTTCGTAGAGGCTTTTTAAATTGGTGTTCTAGATTGGTTTCCCAAGTTTATGCATCGGCAAATATCTTTCAATGTACGAATTTAATATAAAATGTCTTACAATCTAAAGAAATATGATCAACATGATATAAATATATTTTCTGTAAGGTACTAACCACACCTTCAATGGAAAAGTTGAGTGTGACCCACCGGTGATGCACGCCGCCTGATGCGACAGTCAGCCGTGACCCACCGGTGATGCACGCCGCCTGATGGCACAGTCGAGCGTGACCCACCGGTGATGCACGCCGGCTTGAATGTGTTAAATATAATTTGTGCAGGGACCATAGAAATAAATCGATCAATGCGGGAAAACGATGGATGCACGAACGATAGATCGAGGTTTCACTGTATATGTATGTATAAGAATCTTGAATTTTTAGAGACAGCGCGATGCCATCTGTTGTTTAATATTAGTGTATACACAATTTCTTAGCTATCTTCGAGGCTTTTATTTAATCTTTATATTCATATATTTATGAGTTAGGGAATTGTTAAATTCAGGTATAATTTTCGGTATATTGTTTGTTATGTGATTATAGTATACTCAAAATTTTAGAACCATTTTTGTTTAATAAAGGCTTGACCCATTAACTAATAAAGCGACGAACTCTACATATACGTTCAGTATAATAAAGTAATTTTGAACACAAATATTTATCTTATCTAATCGTGTATGTTTAGCAATTAAAAAATGCAAAAATTCTATTCTGGAAAACTGGTAAAAAAAAAATTAAAATAAGTGTAAAGTATCCTCGTCGCGAAGGTATTAAGACGCTGCCATCGAAATACTTAAGGTCAGAGGACGCGTGTTGTAACGTCATCATTAATCGATCGATTTCTCACTAGTATTGGAATTCAAACCGAAAAATTTTGAATAGCAATTTTCTTTTATTTTATTTGTGGATTATCTATCATCTCATAAAACAATAATAACTATTTAAACTTACTGGTAAGAATTTGGAATCCCTAATTAAAATTCAGCCGCATGCGGAATGCCACAGTCTTACCGCATCTGGCAGATTTTTAAAAGGGGGATTCAAAATTCTCACCAGTAATTTTAAATAGTTATTATTGATATATAATACAGAGATAAAATAAAATAAAATTGCGATTCAAAATTTTCCTGTGTGAATTCCAACACTAGTGAGAAGTCGGTCGATTAGTGATGACGTCAGAATTCCTGTCCTCTGGCCGTGAGTATTTAGATGGCAGCGGTTAAGCACTATTTATTAAATATTTAAGACATTGTATGAAAAATGTATATGTATAAGATTGTGTAAACATGACGGTGATCTCCGTTATTTAATTTTTCAACCATATTTTAGGTAGTTGTTAGCAGTTTTTAAACATGCAAATTCAGCAGCAAGCTCTCGGATTGTAGCTCTTAAAATATTTCCATTTAATTTAAATATTTTATTGGTTTTAACAGAAACGAGTTCACGACTTTCTTTATCTTCAAGATTCTCATTACCACAACGAAATTTCTAGTACCACAGTTCAAATGTATGTTCTCAAATCGTTCATGTGGAAAACGCGTAACTAATATTGCGAGTCATTTTCGCTGCTTTTCGTCCAATTTTCAATACGAAGAAAAATCCTGTGAACTTGCTCTTTATCCTTAGTCTTTTTAACGGATTTAAATACCACTTTAACATAAAGAGAAACAAATGTATAATAAAAAAATGTAGATAAAGTTCAGCACTTTGAAATGATATAAAGAATTATAAAGTTACATTAACTCAGGTTAAAAAGTTCATTTACAAAAACCACCATAATTTTTTACACAACCTAATATGAAGATTTTGATATCGCATGTTTAGCGGTGTTTCAAAATGAGTACTTTTATTCAAAAATCAAAACTGTCCTTATAAAAAAAGCATCTAGAATTTATTATCTTCTTTTTTGTTTACACTACGATTCCATGCTTAATGTATGAAGAACATTAGCTACCAAGTCATTGGCTAGAAGTTGAGCACTCTTCTATCACACACGAAAGAGGACTTGTAGGCAATGGCAGTGCTTTTATACATTTTTATTAGATGATTCAATTTATACAAAATAATTTGTAAGGAAAGTGATTGAAAATATTTATTTTCAACTCTTTTTTGTCAAAAAGTATTTTTTTTTTGGATTTTAGAATTTCAGGTATAAAACACCTGGCACGAATAACCATCAAATGATTATAGAAAAAACCAAGACCTCCTTACCATCTATATGACCTGTTAAATAACGCTAGGCCTATGAGAAATCTTGTGGAAGATGAAAATATAAGTTATCGACGATTTACATCGCCACATACCAAAAAAACCTCCAGAATAATCGGCCGAGACGTTGACATCGAAATACTCAAGGCCTGAGGACACGAGTTATGACGTCATCACTAATCGACCGAATTCTCACTACTGTTGGAATTCGCACCGGAAAAAATTGAATAGCAATTTTATTTTATTTTATTTATGGAATATGTATCAACTTATAAAATAATACTAACTATTTAAACTTACTGGTGAGAATTTGGAATCCCTCAATAACAAATCAGCCAGATGAGGCAACACTGTGACATTCCGCATCTAGCTGAATTTTTATTTAGGGATTCTGAATCCTCAACAGTAAGTTTAAATAGTTGGTATTGATTTATAAGATGATAGATATTCCACAAATAAAAGAAAAGAAAATTGCTATTCAAAAATTTCCGCTGTGAGATCCAACACTAGTGAGAAATCGGTCCATTAGTGATGACGTCACAACTCGTGTCCTCAGGCCTTGAGTATTTCGATGGCAACGGCCGAGAGCGAATTCCAATTCGCTCCAAATTATATGACTTCTCCAATGACAGATCGCGTACTAAAAATAGTATTATCTATTAATCCATTTCTCATCAACGGTTGACACCTCCACCTTTCAGCAACATCCAGAGAATAACATGTGAATTACCATTTGGAATGTCTTATAGATGATAAGCAGGTCTTGAACAAAACGAACGTTTCAGTTTGCAGGAAGATCTTCATATTTGGCAAAGATTATTTGGTCCCTTTTCTGCAATTATACTTTTATTTCATACAACAGTAGGGTAGCTTTTATACGCTGTATCAAAGGAATCATCTGACAAATCAGCAAGATGACCGTGGATGCTGCAGTCACTATGTTGATGGTAATACTGTGGACTTCTAATCACAGAATTAGGACTGTGTTCTAATTGGCGAAGTTGCATTGCTAAGGCTTCCCTTTCAGCCCTCTTGCGTCGGCCACGGTAAAAATAGTAAATAGGACACCCACATAATACGACTAATATGATAGCACCACCACAGCCAGCAACAAGTGGAAGATGACCTACGGAAAGAAAATAACAGCTAGATTAAATTGGTTTCAATAAGCAAGAAGACATAAGCAAAAAGCCAACTAAAATGTTGTCGGGTAAATAAAATACAAAATAATTGTCATTAAATGCCAGAAAATTATAAATAGTCAAATCAAATTCTTTTCGGATGAAATATAAAGCCAAACATCCGCCAACTGTTTGTAGGCAAAAAACCAATGTCGTAAATATCAAGGCACTGACAAAATAGTCGAGGAAGTAGGAACCTTAAATTAACAAATTTCTCTTTTATTTATTTCGTTTTCTTTAGCTACTAACACTTTCTGGGTTTTTTTTTTCCTTTTTAGCTAGTACTCTTAACTATCGTTGTCTCCTCTTCTTACTTCCAAACATTTTCTTTCAATTTTTCCCACTCGACAATTTTATGAGTACTAGGGGGCTTGATCGCAACATTGATCATTAACAACAATGGCATTGGATTTTATTTTTGGACCTGAAATTCTAAAATCCACGCAATATTGACAACATTGATCGCGAACGCTCGCGAGCCCCGTTAATTGCAACGCTATTCACACTGTGACCACTACTCGATCCCAGCTCGCTACGCTCGCTCTCCGCTATTTGTATCACCTCTTGCCAGAAAGAGTATTATATCATAAACCCTTTTAACATATGAAATTTACAAATAATTTTATTGTATAAAAAAATATTGAAAAACTTCATTGAAAATGCAAATAAAAGTGTATTTTTTCGCCTATAATATTGCACAGAATGGCTTAAATTCATTTAACACTAGAACGACCGCAAATTTTACTCAACTGTTAAAAAAATATTTTACACCAGACTTTTTATTTAAAACTATTTAACTCATTTGTTTAACTTATTTCTCCATGATACATATTTAATTTATTTTACGAAGAAATTTCTGGTTCGAATCGAAATATTTTTATTTGCTAGCGGTCATTCTGACCGCTAGCAAACGAAGAATGACGACGAAGAATAACGAAGAATAACGAAGAATGACTGCAAGTCAAATTTCGTTATCAATAAGATTATTATTATCATGTTTATTATTATGCCAAATATTAGAATAAACTCATAATATATTTAAAAAAAATTGCTATCAATGCCTATTAAGTTATATTTATCATGACAAGAGCAGAGATGTCCATTTACATCTCTGTTGTCACGATTAAAAGACTAAACATTAAAGCTTCTTTTAATATCTTATTATTATGTTTCGATTTCATTATTTTCATTTCCGAGAAAACACATTCACATAAATTGGTGGAAAATTGCTACGGTCAGATGGTAGAAGAAAGACTTTCGCAAGTGTAAATTAGCAATAAGAGCAAAATTCAGTAAGAAGTATTGTGTGTATGCCATTTTTTGAGTTACATGTGAGTTATTCACGTGATGTTAAGATATTTTAAGAAATTGACGCGCTTTTTCAGTTGTTGGCTGCATCGATACAAGCCATACAAAAACTTTGTAACCATCATATTGAAATTTGTTAAAACGTAAGGTGCTTTTGCATTATAGCATTATCGTATTAGGTTTTGGTGTTACTATTATTAAATCATAAGACCCAACCAGACAGTCCTAAATAACAGGCGTAACGGGCTGTAAATGGCACGCAAACCGCTAGATGGACCATTCTGTTTATCCTATTGCGTGTATGTTGTCAAATAACATGCGGTTCTTCTCATATGACGAAAGGACGATTTTATATTTTGTCTTCGAAACAAATCCATCATCATTACTTATAATTTTATGTTTCATGACAAAGATTATGTTTTTTAATTTAAGGGATATTTTTAAAGACTTATGTTTTTCATAGATACAAATTATACTTACATTTAAAAATTAATCAACACTAAACATACCAACAACCAGTTATTTGACCGCTACCAAATTAAAATATGTCTTTCGGACCAGAAATTTCTTCATAAAACAAATTAAATATAAACCACACAGAAATAAGTTAAATAAAATTTCAGATCAGATTTATTTTTATAATTACGAAGTCAATAATTAATTCAGATTTTTAATTTTTTCCAAATATTTATTTATGTTTAATAGAAAGAAAAAAATATTTTTTAAATTCTAAAAAAAAACAGTCACAAAAAGTTTGTAATATTGTACGAAAAAAATAATCTTGTAATACTAGATATTTACGATTTTAAAGTTCACATTAAAAAATTTTTGATTCGTCATTTCTTCTTTATATTTCTTATTATTGTGTCTCTCGGTTATACGTATAGTATGTATATGTATATTTATGTATGTATATTTATGTATATATATATGTATATATATATATATATATATATGAGGACGCGAATTTCAAAATTTGCCTTATCCAAAATGTAAAAAATTGAGTTTTCTCTATCAATGTATTCTATTGGTGAACCTGCATCGAAAAAACACTACGATCTGAAAAAAAAAAAAAAAAAAAAAAAAAAAAAAAAAAAAAAAAAAAAAAACTAGTTTTATCGTGCATTTCTGGCATTGTGAAATCTTGGTTTTAAAAGAAAACCAAAGGAAGTGGTCGGAGTTTTTTCACGATTTTCCAAAATTGGGATAAGACGAGTTTTGAAACTCATATATATATATATACAATAAAACCTCCTTGAACGGTCACTTCTAAACAACGACAAACACGTTCCATAGCATTATCATTAGTACGAACCTCAAAAAAAGGAATTCTGAATAACGGCTGCTCAATAGTCATGAGAAAAAAAAATTAACAGCTACTGGAACTATTTTACATTTATTTTCAAACTGAAATCTGAAGCAGATCAAACAAATTTTACTTAATCTTCCGACAAAAAGTCACTTTATCTCTTAAACATTCAATCTTTTTCACAAAACTAGACATAGAAAATAAGACATTAATAATGATGGGGAAAATTTAGATAATATTCTTAGAACGGCAGGTATTAATAACACGAAGGGCAGTAAGTTTGTATGTCTGGACAAAGATTTGGCATTTACTGCCACATTTGATTCATATAGCAAATGGTGGAAGATAGGAGAGAGGAAGTGAAAAGTGATGCGGAAGGGAAAATGGAAGAGATTATAAAATCACCCAAAATTTCGAGTATCAATACGTATGCCGAATTCTTGACGAACCTTCGTGAAATCCAAAATTTCGCATTAAATCATAATGATGATGAGTAGTACAGCAAAACAACTCATACTATTATTTCATTGGAGAAAGATATTTTCTGCAAAGAAAAAAAAAGCAACTGCAGATCATTGATTTTTTAATGTATTAAAACAATGAGGATTAATTAAAATGAAATGACTGTGTATTTCTATTTAAATTCATATAATTATGATTTTTAAAAAATGAAACTTCTGAATAACACCACCTCTGAAGAGGGATTACTTTTCACCGGTCCCACTGGTAACCGTTATTCAGAGATCACACTGTATTTACATATTTAAAAAAAATTATAATTAAAAGTACAAACATAAAAATTAACCATTGTTTTCTATAACTTGAAAAGAAAACATTTTTCTTTCGTTGTTATCGTTTGTAGAGAAATTAGTTCACTTTTTCAAAACATAAATATGTAAATCTGTTAATGTTTTCAAAAGTTATCGTTGTAAATCGTTGAAAAACAGTGTTTTGAGATAAGTAAGTTTAAAGTTTTCCCCTTCGTCAGGCATCGCCAGACTGCGCACAGGTGCAAAATGGCCTCCAATTTTAATCCGACATTTCAAATTAATACCGGAATTGTCTAAAGAGGAATTTTTGTTTTATGTGATCTCTAAATGTCTCTTATTAAATAAAGCATAATATACTATTCTTTATTTCTGGTATTTACACTAAATTTCTGAATAACAATGGTGGCCAAACTGGCATCCCTGGCTGCGCAGTAAAGTGTATCGATTTTTAACTTTTTTTTTGTTTCTAAATTCCAAGTTGATAAAAAGTTGCTACTAGACACCACAACTTACCACAAGAAATTTTGGATTTTTAAAAAAATATTTAGGTCTCCCGCACAAGGCCTAAAGTTTAGAAATTTTACTTAAAAAGTAAATTTTTACAAATTAAAAAAAAAAACCTAAAACACTTTTTTTCTAAATTGCAAGTTAAAATTCCACTAACAATAAGCACAAAAAACGATAGAAAATGTATTTCAAAAACTTAGTACAACATTTAGGTCTCCCGCACAAGGCCTAAAGTTTGTTAATTTTGAGGAAACTTTCGTAATTTTTAGTGTAAATGAACCATTTTTGTTTTCGTTAAAAACACCAGACTTAAGTGTATTTTTGTTACAGGAGGCATAAAATGACACAATATAAATAAATAAATAAATAAATATACATATGTATATATATATATACATACTACATAAATAATATATAAATGTTGTATACCTTAAAAAATAGTTTAACGATGTAAATTGTTTGATAAAGGTGTTGAAATAAACTCTATCGTTATTTGTAATTACTATTGTTTATTACAAATGTATAAAATATTATAACGTGGAATAAAATGTAGTATATAAGTACAAAATGTTGCTGATGTATTTTCATAGAACATGAGCGCAGTTTTCCTGTTCTATTTCAAATTAACTAACTTGTTTTAAATATTCGTCCTTTCATCTTGTCTTCAAAACCTGAAACGAAAGTTATATACAGTATTTACGTAGGCCTACAGATTTCTACAAAATTATAGAAATGATCCCCAATGAATTTCAAATATTATATGGAAGACAGTAAGATAAAGATGTTATTTAAAAACATTAAAAATCAAAGTAGTACAAAAAACACTTACTTACATATTAATCCTTCACTGAGGTTTTGTACTGGCTGTTGGTCTCGAACGTAGGTAGCTCTTTACGGTCTTCCAGTCTGGCACGAATGAAACCATCTCTTTCGATCATCCCACGCACTCGCTTTGAAGCTTCTGTGACTTCTTTCACAATTCGTTCCACAGCTTGAGTGTGAGAAGGAATTGTAAATTCAACCCTTCCACTTTTTCCCGTTTCCGCAATTAACTGTAACTCTTCTAGTCTCATATCGGTAACAAGAGGGGGTTCGGTTACTGAAGAGGTTTACCAGTCAATCATATCTATATAGTCTTTAGCATTAAAATTGATCAGAGGGGGGTTAAATATCCTTACCCCTTTCTTTTCTGTTTCACGAGCTTTCTGGATTCTCTTATAAGCCAAGACTCTAATATGTTTTCGTTCATCAAACAACATCGCTATTAAAACATGCTCTGGGTGAGCTATGAATGCGTTTCTCTGTAACGTTGCATGGACGACATGGTTTAGCTCGTCTTCCAAGTAATTTCTGAAATGAATCATTTAAAAAAAATTAATGGAACCCTGCGGGATTTTAGGATTGCACTTAATTGAGAACCATGATGGTATGTAGACTTTCATTATGAACTCTGCAAGCATTCCCAGCTCAGGGGTCGGATCATCCATGGCTACATACAAACGAAGGATTCGATTTGCCAGGGTAAGCCACCTGGCGTGCGAGATGTTTCCGGGGTTTCGACTGGCCAACTCTTCTGTGCATGTACCTATTGATACGACTTTGGATATTTCGTACAAATACTTTTCGTCAGTGCTCAACTCTTTAAGATCAACTTCTGGTATATCGCTTTCAATTGCAACAAAATTGACAACATCCAGATTTTGGCAGCTTAGAAGTTTTTTACCAATGGGCCCACTAAATGTGTTTCGTCCAGAAGTTGGCCCATCAAGAGCAACCATAATTTTTCTAAATGGTAATTCATTCAAATGTAGTAGTGCTGCTAAATGTAGTAAACTGCCTGCAGTGGCTGTTGTATTTTATTTTCAAATACGGTGATAATTCCATTTGAAGTGCCTGTGTTTGCTGCCGTACCATCTCAACCAATAGCTTTTAGTTTTTTTAGATCGACAGTTTTTTCTTCACAATATTTTACAAGTGATGTAACTATTTCCTTTCCTGTTCCATTTATGGGAGTTACATGACCGAAATACTTGGATCCAGGTTCTTCAACAATAGATATGTGTTCTTCCATTAAAGATTTTCGGACAATTTTACCAGCTACAATTTCTTTTGTTATGGTTTCATCTTTACGACCATCAAAGTAAATGGCCATCAGATCGGAGGTTCGAGTTGAGCTTATTTCTTTACGAGACTTAAGTCCTTCACGTGTTACTTTTGTTTTGTCGATTACTGCTTCTTGGTTCTCCGCAGTAACGACATTTAAGTCTCGCAAAAGGGCACTAGCTAACTGAGCTCCAGCTCTACTAGAAATGCCCCTGTGGTCACAAGCTCGTGAAAACAAAGACAAGCGTTGTGTCAGTTCTTGTTTTACTTCTACACTTAAAACACTTTTTTGACTCGTATCAAGTACATTTATTTCAAAATCCCTATCTTGACATGATGTGTGAGACATTGAATCATCTGTACTATCACCAGAATCAATGTTATCAACAGATTTTAAGATTTCATCCTCAGTCTTTTTTACAACTACCTGCATTAAAGCTTGTGACCTAGATTTTCTTTCTAATCGCTTTTTAAGCTTTTTAGTCTCGTTTTTGTCACACTCTGCAATTGACATCAATCTAGGACCACGTTGGTTGAGCAAATACTCGTATTCTAGTACCGGAACTTTTTTGTCAATAGAGCAAATACAGTTGCTGAGGTCACATTTGCAAGTACAAATATCAAACAATGCAGTTTCAGCTTTTGACTGAAAGCTAGTTACTGCATCTTTGTAGGAGTTAGGATACTTCATTTTGTGCCCTGAACACTTTTTAATTTTCTCAAGCTGCTCATGCAGTATTAAAGCCATAAATATTGTGTTTTTGGTGCCACAAACAGGAATTGAAGCTCTTTTCCATATTTCCTCAAGTTTTAAAGCAACTCTTAACGCAATTATATTCTTTGCAGGCTGATGTATTCCCTCTTGTTTCATTTCAATGCGTACCCACTCAAAATACTTCAAAGCATCCATCTTGATTGGCAGAACATTAAACTCACTCACATCAATAGGTTGCCCGATAACCGGCCTGTCGATAGTTTGTCTAGTTAGATGCGGTTTTTTACTCATAATGAACAACAACAACACTCACTCAATTGATTCTTACAACAAGACTATCGCACTAAAACACAACCGTAAGGCTCGCTCGCGGGCAGACGACTACTGACAAGTCTGCGCGGTGATTCATAGGGGTCGCGTCACCGCGGCGCAGCAGTCTGGCCTTCCCCAACCCCATCACTTCAAGTTGACGCTTGACGTATTGAAATGTGATTTATTATTTCACTTATTTCAACAATTCCAATCAAGCCTAACGAGGCTTTAGTTACATTTAATTTTTAAACCAGCAACAACACAAATATCAAAGCACTGAAAAATGTTCAAAAATTGGCTGAAATTTACGACTTTTAGGCCTTGTGCGGGATACCTAAATGTTGTGCTAAGTTTTTGAAGTACATTTTCTATCGTTTTTTGTGCTTATTGTTAGTGGAATTTTAACTTGCAATTTAGAAAAAAAGTGTTTTAGGTTTTTTTTCAAATTTTTGTAAAAATTTACTTTTAAAGTAAAATTTCTAAACTTTAGGCCTTGTGCGGGAGACCTAAACATTTTTTTAAAAATCCAAAAATTTTTGTGGGAAGTTATGGTGTCTGGTAGCAACTTTTTATCAACTTGGAATTTGGAAACAAAAAAAAAGTTAAAAATCGATACACCCTACTGCGCAGCTCAACGTCTACGCGTCGTACGACCGCATTTTAAGGGAGTTTTCTATCGGACTAATTATACGGCACTCATAAAGATTCAAACATAATAATAATAAATAAAATTTTAGTCATCTCAATCATTTCTGGTCCCTTTAATGCCAAATATTCTTAAATTAAAATAGCATGATATGGCATTGGTATTTAAAAGACTAATTAATGGTTAAAAAATATTATCATCTACATTGAGAATAACTCCATCGTCCTTCATATAATAATTTGAAAAGAACATGATTTACATTTCTGTAAATTAGAGCTTTTATCATTCTTGGAGGTCTTCTTGGCTACGTAGGCCTGCTTTACCGGAAAATAATTGCACCAAGACAGGTGTTATCTAAACCTCTACAGTTTATATAGAAAAGGAGTTATGATTTTTAGCAGTTTGTTACTTAAACAGGTCCATTTTTTAAAATTATAAATATGAAATCTTGTTTCCAATTCGATTGTATATTCCTTGTATAGCAATGTAACAAATATTGTAATATTTTAGTCCAAGTCGAGTATAATAGATTTCAAGGGCATTGAAAATTTTCAACCTTTTTTTCTTTATATTTTACTTACATTTTTCTTCATCGCTGTAATCATCTTCACTGCAGTTAGGCAAACCATCACAGACTAAAGACTTGTGAATGCAGTATTGAGGCATTATATTACAAATTGTTGAAGCAGAATTCAGGCAATAGTGACTGTCTCTACAAACATGTTGATCACATTTACCTGCAAAATACATGTCTTCGAATTAAAAGTGATTTCATATATCGTTGCCTGAGAACAACAGTAGAACATCTAGTAATAATAAAAAAATGAGATGTCTGACTTACTGCTATGAATAACTGTGTTTGCATCTAGTGGAACAACTTCTGAAACACAGAGTTATGTCTCAGATGTGTTTTAGAAAACTTCCCTTCGGTTCCACAAGATGTAGACACAGAGTTTCATAGTATTAAGCCATCTCATTTTCGATTATTAGGGGAAACCGGGGCTAGTTGACTACAGAGGTAAGTAGGCGCAGTCCTCATAAATCGCCTGTTTGTGGATACATTGCGCAACCAGTCACAGAGTACCTTTTGTTCTTGCTTTTTACAATGCTCATTGTAGTTTTGGAGCGTTGCTTACATGCAGTGGACATTTATTACGATTTTTCTGTTTTTTGCACTCATAAGTAATTTTTTGTTGCTTCATTCTTTTTCTAATTTCTAATAATTCTTAATTCTCTAATTTCTAATCATTCTTAATAATTGCGATTTAACTTGTGCAGTTTTTCTTAGTGTATGATTAACTGACCAAGAACATACGTGATTTACTTGGATTATTTATGCTTAGATGGTTACGTGTCCCTTTTGTGAAGAAATTTATTATGGAGCTAGTAGGCGCATTGAACACGGGGCAAGTTGGCTCGGTGTCTGGTGTGAGCTGGTAGCTTGAAAAACAGCAAACACCGAGAAAAGTGGTTGCAATGCAAGATTTTGGGTACACGAGGCATGCCCAAAACGAAGACACTCGATTTTTTATTTGTGAACTCTGATGATGATATCGAGTAGGATAGAAGTTACTCAATGTTAATGTTTTATTCATTATTTTTATGTCTGTATCATTTAGAATTTACATTGTACGGCGATAACGCTTTTATTTAAACTTACTGACAATAATGAAATTGATTTTTCTTAACTGCGTGTCTTATTTGAGTTTCATTTAAATTTTTATAAAGCGTGTGCCAACTTACCCCATAGGTATAGGCAACTTACCCCGCGATGAAGTAGGTTGGCGAAAAATTTTCCTTTTACTTTAGGCTTCCGCTAAACATAAACTACAAAAGCTACAAATTCAAAACCCCGTGTATTTATAGCCCAATGCCTGTTCTGTTATGCCAAATTTGGTGGGTGCTCCGGTTGGGTGATTCTGCCTGTTCTTTAAAAGTACGGTTAAAGTTTCATAAAAAAACATAAACAAAAAATTAATAAAAATCAATAACTAAAAACTGCGCCTACTAGCCCCGGTCTCCCCTACTAGATGTCCCACTGTTGGTCTGAGGCGATGATATAATAAAAGGTGTTATATTCAAAAGTGATTTTAAATCAATGTCCCTTTTATATAAGTTGCTTGAGAATAACTATAAATTATAAAATTGAATTTCGTTATAAGTTAAAAAAAAAAAAAAAGTTTTTCAAACACTATCAGATTTAAAGTAACAGGTTTCAAATAACTGCATTCAAGTCTGTCAGATAATATTAAAGTATATCAAATTCAAGAAAAATCATTTAAATTTAAAAAAGAACTTTATTTCCTGCAAATTGAAAGCCAGTTTAACGCTTAGTTATTTAAATTAAAATTTCCGATATACGAATAGCAATAAAAAAAATGTCAATAAAAAGAATATTCATAATAAAACCAAATGTGTAGGAAAAATTTAAAACTAAACGTTTAGAATTAAAAAATATTCAGTCACATCTAACACATTTTTTGTTTTCTTTCTTTAGTTTTTTTATTTTTAAACTTTTTTTATGGTATTTAATTTTTTGTTTTTATTTTTGTTTTCACTTTTAACGTATGCAAAATTAAATAATATGGAACACTTTAAATGTTTAATTCTAAATGAAATTGGGTTTGATATATTCAGTTATAACAGGAGGACAATATCAAATGTGATTCGTACAATATAACCAAAAGTGAAATAAACATTAATAGAAACTAAATGTAAAATATTAAAAATATTTTGTTATATACTTTTAAATGCTAAAAAATTTTCAGTACATATAAAAAAGTTTTTTAAATCTTTCAATAACAAACCGGCTAGTTTCGTACGGTGACATTCTCAAGGTCTGTAAATAATAAATAAACTGTTTCAGCATAAAATTGAACTCTTCGAAGTTAAATTTTATGATGAAACTAGTCGTTTCGTTATTAAAAGTTTTAAACACCTTTTATATGTACTGCAACGAGTTTTAGCATATATTTTTAATTTTATTTAGTATATCAAGTTCTTTTTAAGACATGATTCTATATTTAGTTATATCTTAATCTTCAAAATCTAAACTTCCATAGAATGCTTAAAGCAAATATATGTATTGGAAAAATGTATAATAACGGTTTTTTCAACGAAATGAGGTAATATTTTAGGAACATTTTAATGAATCAATATATGCTAAAAGTGATTGCAGTTCCTATATAAAAATCATTAGGATCGCAAAAATAAATATGATTTCTGTCCCTTAAAATTTAATTACAATTAAATGTATGTACAAGGTGGCCTTTATAAAAGTGCACGTATTTGAAAGGCTCTACAAGCTAAGGTAAGCTTGGGTAACTGGACTCACGAGGTAACTGGGCCATAGGCTAATTTATAAAAAACCGCTGATGTTATTTTTAGTTTTAGCTTTTTGTCAGAATTGCACCCCCATCTCTACTTCTTAAAACAACGTGTGTCAACTCAATCATAACTCTGCCTTTGCTGTGATAGGTTACCGAAAATTTAGGTTTCTTCTTTTAAAAACTACGTCCATTTGGTTGAACTTCCTCGGCTTTTCATTAAAACACGGTAAGTACTTTTATTAAACAATCTTTTTATTTAAAGATTAGACACATAAATACATTAATATTATTGGGTTTATTATTTATACATATTTACTTCATTCAGGCCAGTGTTCCAGTTACCCCATAATTTTTTCAAGAATGATTCAAATAACTGGACATGTATCAGGGGGACCATATGGGATCCAGTTACCCCAACAGTTATAAATATCTTTTTGAGTTTCTCTTACTACGGGAAATTAACTTCTCCATTGTTTTTTTTTGCTTGCAATAATAAAAAAAAAATACATAATACCTCATTAAAATTACATAATAAAATTTTTAAAAAGCATGTTGGGGGTATCAAACCAAATTTCTTAAGTGTGATAGCAATAGCTTGAAGTTTTACGATACCGATGAAGAGGCGTATATAAGACAAATTGATATTAATAGAAAATTATCGAAATCAATAAAAAATAGTTCTGTTCGATATAAAAAATATGGTTGCATTCTCCACAGTTTAATTGAACATATCAAACTTCCCCAAACATCCCTGACCAGAATCGTCCGTGATAGCTCAGATGGCAGAGCACTGGCGACTTCAGCCAGGAGGTCCCGGGTTCGAATCCTGGTCCGGACAATTTTCGCCCAGTTGGAAATTTACATCTAATACTTACTAAGTTTTTCCTTAAAATACCCATGTAACTTTTATATTTATTACCTATACTAAAGTACATAAGTACTTAATTTTTATGTTTTTTGTATAAATATAGCTAATATTTTCACTTTTAGTGCTTTTTTTAGGCACATTGACAGTAAAAGTTTCCCTTACAATGCTCTTTAGTAGATATATAACGAACATGATCTGCCTGGTTTAAATGTTTTTTATCTGTTTACATTTTTTCAAACAGTACCTGATACCCTATATTAAAAAAAAAAAAGTGTGTGGAACATAGAACCTTTTGGTCCGCTAGCCCCATTTTTATGGGGCAACTGGACCCATGAGGAAAGAAAGATGAATGTAATTTTTAACATTTCTGTCTGACAGAGGGAACCTAACTGAACACAAATGTTCAGACATTAATTAAAATGAATATTAGTTTTTTGAAGCTGAATTGCCAGAATCTCCAGAGTCACATTGTAAAATCATGACCTAGTTGCCCCACGAAACCTTAAACTATTTGAAATATTTTCAAAAGATGTGGTATTTATTCATTTTAGAGCATGTGGAAATACGTTCTGCAATTAAAAAAAATGATTAAAATTTTGTAAGGGAGATGGCGCTACACATAAAACAAAAATGAAGAATTTCTGACCAACTAAATTTTGAAACTTTTTTATGGAAAATTTCACAAAATACAGTGTTTTTATCAAAATGTTAGTAATTATAGCACTGCTATAAAAGACTATGGCCTTCTCAAAAGATGTTGATTTATAATGAGTTATTTTTGTTAATATTTGCTAATAAAACATCTCTAACATTTAAGAGTCAACTATCGGTAAAATTTCAAACGAATCATTTTTATTGCTTAACTCGTTTCCGCATAATCTAAAAAGTATAAATACTAAAACTTTTTAAAATATCTCAAATAATTTAACTTGTAGATCCTTTCAAATACGTGCACTTTACTTAAGGCCACCCTGTATATAGTGTTTAAAATCATAATTAGATAACTTTAATAGATGTATCACAAATGAAAAAAAATGTAGTTTTCATAAGCTCTGTCAATATCGATAAAATATCTTAATTTAGAATAAAACATAATTTACATTTCCATAAAAATCGTATTAAATAGAGTGGATTAATATCATTAAATATCTGATTGCCTGAATTAATTCTAATTACTTTTTATTTGCAATCAATTTCCTTTCCAAATTTGATATATTTTGAAAATGGCTCATAGGGTAAAGTGCCCATATATCGTTCCCTTTCCTAATTTCACACACCCCTTAACTTCTTCGCTTCTGAGAAAGTGGCTCCACTTATGACGTAAGGCAAAGGGGACGAAAGGTAAAAGGGGCCGTATTGAAAGTTTCGTTCGCCAAGACGCATACATAAATTAAAGACGCCGAATTTCCCATTTTTAGAAGACCAGAGTTCTTATTACGTCGTTTGTAGAACGTTATTTACTGTATTGTAAGTATTTATTTCTTATTCATTGCATGTATTTTACGTAGGTAAGATGCTGACAGTAGCATACCAGTGAATTTTAGGACGCCCAGTTCATCTTACGGGAACTGAAGCTCCGCCATATTGGGAAGAAGCGTGGTCCCAATTTCGTCCCCCTTGCACTCCTTATTTTCGTCCCGGGGACGAAATTAGGAATGCTTTTTCATGACGATTTTTTCCTCATGTTTGGATGGCTAATGTTTCGTTATGTTACTCTTCCACAGATAATTAGTTCATTTCTATGTGCATTAATTTAATGTAAGTTAAATTACTTATTCAATTAGAAATAAATTTTAATTTACTTATAAATTAAGCCTTGGCGTATTGGATTTTTTGGGAGGACGAAATTGGGACCTTTTTTCATGCATTTTTTAGATACTTTTGAAAAACAATTTTTCGCATTGTTAAAATTTTTTTGTACGATATTTGCCTATGCTTCTATGTGCGTGGGTAGTTAGTCTATGTAAAACCGAAATTCGGTAGATTTTCACTGAAATTAAAACTTCCAAGGGCCTAAAAGTGACTGGGGGACGATAATAGGGCACCTTACCCTATATTTTAAATATCATTAATTCACAAGTTTGTCAAATTATTACGAACCGTTTGGCTGAGAAATGCTGTAATATTTTTTTAAAGGTTTCAATGAATTATTAAGAGCAAATAATAAATAAATTCCATTGGTAATTGACATCAGTTATGTCGATCACGATTATAATTATTAGAAAAAACATATATATTTTTCATGAATCAGAAAATTCATGAAATTTTCTAAATTCAGTTTCCAAATGATATCACCTTTACTAAAAAGAATTCAACATATTTTTTTTATTTATTATTTCCAATTTATTTTCGAAATAATTAACTAAGCCAATATAGTTTAATACACGGAAAAGCTTTGTATGTTTGTAATTTTCATTTTATAAAAATGCTAAATCTTTAAAATTGCTATCATTCTTCGAAAATACTCTTTCAATTATTTTCTATGTAACTCTTTAAACAATAGCTAATGGGGATAATACCTTTCGTTATATACGCTAAAGAAATGTTTCGCAAATTTGTCTTCACTGCTTTTAAGACACAATAATTTTTTTTTTTTTTTTTAAAGCATAAACATTTACTGTCTGTAAAATAAATTTATAACCATAGTAAGGATATGCAAGATAAGAACAAGATATGAAAGATCTTGAAGTTAGTTTAAATTCCTGTTAAAAACATTTCGAGTATCCTATATTACAATAAAATAATGCGCAACAATTTATTAAAATATGATATCATTTGTCACCTAACAATATATATTTAGAGGCAGGAGGCATCCCCTTTATTCATCGCAGTTGTAAGACGTGGATGTACACATTTTTTTTTGTCATTAATTTTTAAGTATATCTACGCAACTAGAAATGTTCGGGAACGTTATGTATCTCTCACTCTTGATTTAGAGGGTAAGAAGCTTTTATTTGTTTTAAAAGTAATAATAATAATAAAGATTTTAACTCATACATATAAAGGAAGCTTTTTGAAGATATTTACCTCATGGTTCGTATCCTACAGAACATATAAATTCATTATACATCCTGACATTAGGAAAAAAATATTCAGTGCTTGTATCACAAGTCACAATATTATTAGGGAAATTACCATCTAAATCCTTATAAAATAAATTAGCCACCAAGTATTGAAAAGGCTATATGACAACCTACAAAAATTTTTAAAGAGGTGGAAGATGAACATATTACATTGATGATTACATTTATTTAGGAAAATTTTTATGCTAAAAAAGTAACGTATTCCTTGTAATGACAACCCCCCCCCCCCCCCCCCCCCTTAAGCCTGGCCTGTCCAGAAACTACTGTGTAAGTCTTATTCTTTGGAAAGGGTCGTTAATATAATTTTTAAATATACAATTGCTGCTTTGTTTTGAGATGGAATAGTTAGCACTGGTGTGATTCTGAACTCTGTCATAACAATGGAGCTATGAATAAACAGGAGGAGACATATAGAGTAGTGTAGATTAGTTTTGAGTGAACTGAGGGAGTAGTCAGAAGATGGCGGCTGTAGATTGTTTACATCGAATCAATAGGTCCTAATTTCAAGTAGGAAATTAGTACGCCTGTATGTACATTCTAATAGAAATTTTCGCCTTATTAAAACGCCTATGTCTTGCAACATTTCTGTCATAAGTAAGGCAACTATTCTATTCGGTTTTACTCCGGCGGTATTATAATATATTTCACCGATATCGACAGGAAGTTAGTTAATGTAGTTATAATATGTTGGAAACACAGGATGTGACTACCAACGGGGCGAACTTCCACCAGTGAAATCGAATAAATATTTTTGCCTTAATTATGACAGAAATTCTGCCTGAATCAGGAGTTTAAATAAGGAGAAAGTTTCTATTAAAATTTAGTGGTGGAAGTTTGCCATGTTTTTAGTCAGACCCTGTGGAACAAGTTACAGTTGAGGCTTGATCTTTATGAGGATATGTGAATTTCTCTTTTTTCATAGTTCTATGGTCACAAAATTTTCAAATGGAAATAAAATGTATGTTGCCATGACAACAATTTGCCCTATTAATGTTTCTGTGGCATCATTACATCACAGCTACCGGTCTGGCTATAAGCAACATTCAATGTATTCAATATTACCTTACTAAAGTACACCGTTCAATACACAGTTTATTTATACTTACCGTGAAATTCGAAGGCAACAGCTGTCCATACTAATTTGAATCCTATGACTTTATCAGAATCCACTGCTTTTTTTTCTGACGTAACTTTTGTTTTAAACCTATAAAAATCATAAATGTATTTCGTATAAAATGCACAAAGATTTAAACTGAAATTGCAAGTGTAAATCAATTGTACAGTTAATTAAAGTTAAATAATAATTAAACCATGTATTCCCTTTAGTAAAGAAAGGTAATTGTAGATTTTAAATAGTTTTCTACATAGTGATACACTAAACATAAATAAAAACATTTATAAAATAAAATCCATGAACTAAACACATTTAAACTATAGAAAAGCCATGTGATTGAGTTTATTAAACATCCTAGCAATTCGATAAAACCTTTAAATTCGTTGGGTGCATTTCACACAGTTTCTGAAAATTTTGATTTAATACACTTATTATATTATAATAAGGAAATAAATTCGTGATTAAAAAATATATATATAAAGCTGAAAAGTTATAAATTTTAAAGTAACTAAAGCTTTCAAATTATTATAAAACCCTTATAAAATTGACCACCCAAACTTTACATAAAAGGCTTAAACGCTAACGTATATTTTTAATAGCTTCCATTATGATTTCAAAGTATAGATGCCTTATAGGTTTTAATAATTTCAAAAGACTTTGTATAGCTTATTGAAGAATTTTTATAATAATTAGGTGTTGTTTCGCTAATCTTTCATAACATTGCTATAGAAGCAATTATTAGTGTGATTTCTTCGCAACTACTATCATGATGTTTTAAAATAGCATGTTAAATAAGTGACGTAGTGCTGCATAATTTTTGAAGTATTATGAAGCATTTATACTCTGCTATTGCCGGAAATATTTTCAAATTATTATCTTGTTAAAAAAAGTTTCAAATGGGAATTTAAAATGTCCGTGTGCTTTGTTGAATCAAAATTTTTGATTTCAAAGTAAATTGTCCCAACTTAGATTGTAAGCCAGTAACCAGGTATAATACGGCTTCGTCAACAGTATTTCAAAGCTGGTTACATACTAAAATATTTCTTCTATTGGTTTTATTTACGTTATTCGTTAGTGGCCGCCCCTCCGGGTGGTCCGGAACCCTTGAGTAGGAGAGGAGACCCGGAGCCCGGCCGAGTTCGTTCTACACGAATGCGAGGGGGTGGGATGGGGACGAAACGCTAACCCCCAGTGAGACTCAAGGCCGACAGGTGTTGAGTCCGGTGGCCACGGGTAACGGACGTCGTGTATGGGGCGTTTTGCAAGATGTACGTACCCCCGGCACCCGGGTTCTCTAGGCAAGCCGAATAGCGACTTCCATAGCCTGATCCCAGAGACGGTCATAGACCGGGTGGTGACTCTGGTAGCCAAAGCGATAGGACCTCATCCACCAATTGACTAAGAGGGAGCCTAAGGTGAGAGAGCGGGCTTTGTAGAAGAAGACTCTCGGTGACTCGCTAGTGGGGGACGACGACGCTAGTAGAAGACGGGGCTCGCGGAAGGCCATGCAGGAACTCCCGAAGCAACCGAAAGGAGAGGGTGTCGGACAGCTCCTGAGATGGTCCCTTCGTCTCATCCCGCCGAGAGTTGCAGCTAGAGCAGTTGTGAGCCGACCCCAAGGTGGGTGGGGTTTGGTGGTGCCGTCGTCGACAAGGGAGCGGTCGCAGAGGTAGGCAGTATGGCTCTGGTTGCCCGATGTCGTGCCGTAAACCCTGGAAGAGGGTCGGCCGGCAGGTCCGCCATCGAACGCTATACCCTCAGGGAACCAGGGCGGAGGCTCACCAATAACGCGGCGGCGCCTCGAACCTTGGGGGAACTCTTTGTCCGACCCTGATCCTGCGTGTCTGTGCGCTACTGGAGGTTACCGCACCCAGTGGTGAGGATCTAGCGGTGTCTCCACCTAACTTTCGAACGCACTAACGGTAGCGGTCGGTCACTGCACGGGGTCAAAGGCATTTGTGCCTGGGTACCCTCGACGACCGTGAGGTGGCTGCCGGCCTTCCGCGGTCCCTCCGACCTTGTGTGGAGGCGGGCGGGATTCTGGACCATCCAACCCCCTAGCGAGGCGGAGCCTATTCCGTCTAGGTGGAACTTTCCGTGCCCACCAGGGGTCGCTAACGGCACCTAGTCTGCCTAGTCTGGCCTCTCTGGCTCCCGGCGGCTTTTTCAAGAAGGCTCACGTTTTGAGCACCTTATCGCCAGAGTAAGGGTTGGCGCGGGGATTAATTCAACGCTACGCACCCTTTTTTGTTCGTGACGTCGCTTACGCGTAGCGAACAGCAACCCCATTCCTTTGCTGAGAGGAAGAGGAAGATATGTGCTTTTTTTCATTTGTTTTTTTCCGCAAATGTAAAATGCTAGACGAAATGTTATTTTACCGTGGTTTTCAATTAGAACCTTGCTTAAAACAAAGATCTTTTTCGGAATAAAATAATTTTTAATTGCACAAATGTATATAATTCAAACATAAGTTATTTTTTCAGTTCTATAATATTCATTTATTTCATTAATGCGCTATATGTTCGAAGAAATTGAGAACATATTTTAAAAACAGACGTAAAAATTTTCTTTAATAAATATAATTGTATTGATCATGTTTTTATGACACAATCGAACATAGTTTTATTAGTATTATTACTGAATTAATTTAGTTTTTTTATTATTATTAAGCGGCATAATTGTGTGACGTGTTGATTGCATTAATAAAACACATTTTCTCTGAAATAATTCATTAAAAATTAATTGTTTTTAATTTAATTGCGATTAGAAGTTAATAGGAAGTTGAAACTAAAATCAATTCAATTATAATTAGATTGAACGATAAAGCATAAATTATTTATCTGTATCCTGCAATTAAATCTATCAGCTAAAATAGATGCAAGATGATACATGCAATTAAATCAATTACTATTACATTTTAATATTGTTAAAATTTTATCATTATTTGAGTTTTTATGAAAAAGACATTGGTCTGTCTCTAGTGCACAAAATTAAAAATCTTTAAAATTCTTCAGTTTTTTATTTAAAAATTTTTGCCAATATTATTTCGCCTTAGTTGTTTTATTTATTATTTAAAAATAATAATTCGTCATATTTGAATAAATCATGTAAATTCTTCTCTCGAATGAAATCCCCCTCCCCTCACACACACACACTTTATATTTCGTCATTCTGCACACATATTGCTCTATATATTAAGTTGAAGTGACAATAAAATAATGCTCAATCGTCTGAGGCAACCTCCCATTTCGAATTTTCTCTCCCCCCTTCCCCTTTCCTCCATCACACTATTTTTTGCCCATTTAAAATTCATTGTTGCCTTGCAGAAAAGATTAGTTAAAATTGCGTCTGAAATGTTAACTATTCCTTCGCTTATCCATAACAGTGCATAAAGTTTACTGTTTTGCTCTATCTGTTGATTTTTAAATAACAAATAAATAATTTACCATAAAAAAGATAAGGAAACAAATAGAATGAAAGATTTAAAAAATAATAATAAGGATTAACCTTTTGTGCACACGCTTTCATTTTTTTTTTAAATTCTTTACAGTTTTTAAAATTTTCTCTCCTATTTATTACTTTGAAGTAACTATAAGTAAAAGACTAATTATTCAAATTCTGCCCCCCCCCCCGAAAAAAAAGAACAGCTTGTTTTTGTTTCACCCCCACCCCCCTCAAAAGTTAAATATTCTAAGTTTTTTATTTTTTGGTTAGTTTTTTCTATTTGTTAATTGATAAATTTAACTATTTAAATTTATAGCCCCTCTGTACCATATGCAGTTAAAAAATTTCTCTAATAATTTTATTTGTTACTTTGAAGTAACAAAAGATAGTCATTCAATTTTCCTTCTACCCCACCTCCCCTTAAGAATTTCATCTCACATTAAAAAGGCAATTTTTAAACATCCTGTTTGGGGGTGTGAAAGGGTTTTTTTTTTCTTTCTTGGTTTGGCCTATTTTCACTCGACTTTGGGGGCTGTTTCTGCAGAATGATTTGGTATTAAATTAATTTTATAAGTTCATCGCAAAAAATACAGTAATTTTCTACCACGGGTATTTTTTAAAATCTGTGTCATTTTAAAATCTGTGTCAAATTTTACATCAAAATGCACTCAAACTGCATTAATTCATGATCCCCTTAAATCCATCTTTATATGTAATCAAATATCTAAATATATGAAGGTAATGAGTTTTTGTTTAAGAGGTATGGAATTAATAATGTTCAATTGAATGAAAATTTAGATTTTTGAGGGGATCATATAATCAAAATTTTAGTCTATATCATCAAAAGTAATAAAGGCCAACGATAAAACAGAGTATAAGAATTCGTAATGCAATTTCTTTCGAAGAAGATTTCTTTTCAACTAGAAAACATAACTGAAAATATTTCTTTAATTTAGGTAGGACTGTTATTCTAAAATATGCTAGTTCGTCTTCCGCCATTTCGGTTCAAAACAAAACACAAGACGACGATTGGCGTTACAGCTGGCTGAACGCTCTCGCTTTCGCCAACTCGCCAAGGCTGGTGCTGAATACGTGAGCCTTCTTGAAAAAGCCTCCCGGCGTGATCCACGAGGGCTTCCGTCGGTCGAGTCGAGGAGACTGGGCGAAAAGCCCGGAGCAGGGACGCTTTACGTCCGGAGGGACTTTCCCCGTCCTCCAGTTTCTTCCACTAGGGAGTTCGAAATAATTTTCTTATCGGTTGGCCCGCATAAATGTATCTGCTGGAAAACGGTATCTGATCTTGTGGGCAGTTGTGAGCCGACCCCAAGGTGGGTGGGGTTTGGTGGTGCCGTCGTCGACAAGGGAGCGTAAGTCCGTAAAGCAACTACAGCTCGGGAAACCTCGTGTAGGTTCATGGGCCCGGCGTCTTTATAGACGTCCGGTTCCTGTGGGCTGTCGGGACGTACCGGGTCAGGTAACCAAGAGAAGGGACCATTTGGCTCTAGCTGGGTGGTGAGGATTGTCGTATGTGACTGATTTATCTCTTTCTTGGGAATAGTCGGCATGACGTGCGCTGGGCAGTGTGTCGACTTATCCGGAGCTCTCGTGAGGTTCCATCTTGCCGGGACTTGTCTGGGGGCGACATTCGGGACGCGTCCCGGGGTTTGTCTCGCGGGTGGTTCCGAGCGAGGGGCAAATGGGCTTGAAAGATCCTGGCACCGGAAGGCAGGCCCTATTTTTGGGGGGCACCCCCTGTCTTACGTTATTCGTTAATCTATCCCGCAGTGACGAGTTAAAATCTTCGAATATAAATGGTCTTTCAAATGTAAAACCCTAGAGTGTTATTATTTTTTTATACTAAGTACACTTTGCTTTTTAAATTTTAAATGTGATTGACTTTTACGTGCGATTGGGTTAAACGACTATATCGCTCTATGGTGTATTTATTAAAGTTTCTTCAAATGTTTGACTAGATGGCTTACACTAGATTAATTTTAACACAATTATTCTAATTGGTAAATAAATCCTATCAGATGTAAATTTCCAACTGGGCGAAAAATCTCTGGACCAGGATTCGAACCAGGGATCTCTTGTCTGAAGCCGCCAATGCTCTACCACTTGAGCTATCTCGGACGAATCTGGTGAAACTTTTTCACCAAGATAACCTTATTGACTATCGTATCTTTAAAATTAATCTAGTGTCATTACGTATCCAGTGATTTCGGTAGTTCCATTACCTGCGATTTATTCTGTTGAGCTGAACCAGATTTCAGACCAGATGCTATAGTATAGATGCCAAGAGACCCCTGGTTCGAATCCTGGTCCGGTTATTTTTCACCCAGTTGGAATTTTACATCTGATATAGATGGCTTAGTATATTTTTTTGGAGAAAAACTTATTAAATGTTTTTCACCCATTTTAAGCAATTTCTAATATTTTTCACTGTTAAATCAAGTATTTTTATTACTTTACAAAACTATTTAAAACATTTTTGTCTTTATATAAATTGCGAAATTATATTTCATTCAGAACAGTTTTCCATCTGTCTGATGACTTTATGATGACTCTTAACCGCTCTTAAAATCAATACTCTATGGCTAATGTCAGACGAACGTCTTTTTGCACGCTTTTTTCCTTACGTATTATCCCTACACAATGCGGGGGATAATACGTGCGTGCATAAAGACATACGTCTGACATTAGCCTTATAGTTGGCATCTCAGATCAGACGATATATTTTAACTGAAGGGAAACTATCAATTTATTAGAAAAATTAGTTACTGTTAACTCTTGACTATGCTTTTTATTTAAAATGAGCATAGATATGAAAATAACACATAGGATGGTTCCGGAACATAATTAGTAAAAAAAAAAAAAATACTAACAGCAAACAATATGTATTTCTTTGGACAGTAATGCGTGGTCTCTCGCAACCGTAACAACTACATTAATGACACTGGTCGGTGCCAAAATAATCTCTGTAAAAATAATAGCTGATTCTTATAGATTTCACCCTCCTAAATAAAAATATATTAACGAAATTACTGTATCACGTTCCTTTTAGTAGGAGGGTTTGCTTTTTAAAATTAAGGTATTTTATATCTTGCTAAAACATAAGTGGAAATTTTATAAACCATAATACATGGATAATAACATGTAAATTACCTGTAAATAAATGTATAAATATGATTACTCGAATTACAGCGGCATATGGAGTGAAAATATATTAGTGGATAGTAAACAGTAAATTCGGACACAAAAGGAGGGGTGGGGACATAAAAAGAAAAATGCACGATGCAAGTACCAACAAAGTAGATTTTCATGGTATATCTAATACAGTGATCTAATATAGAGTGAATACAGTGAGCTAATACAGTGAAAGCACTTTTTTCATGATTTCAATTTTATATAGCATTGCAAATTAATATAACAATCCCTCACTGTTTTTATTAATATAAAATTGTTTCTCGGAAACATTGTACGTGCTGGAGCAATTTGTATAACATATTTAGAGTTAGGAATATTAGATCAGTACACTTTACATATTAAGTTTGCAGGGAGGAAAAAATTTAATATTTTTGCCGACCGGTGTGATTATAATTTTGATGAAACTAAATCACAAAGACAAATGTGTTTACTTAAAAACAGATTCCCAATCCTACGTGATTAAGGGCAGTTGGAAGGTCAAAACCTAAAATATATCGAATTTTCGATTTTTTAATATTTTGAATCTACCATATCTCCTCTTTCTACTAAATTTTTTGTAATTCTGTTTGTTTATCCACTTACTACTAGTGCGTTTATTTACTTTAAACTTGATTTTCTCAAAATGTTGTTTTTTTTACTTCGATGTACCTTTTTGAAAAACTATTATACATTATTCTTTGAAATTTTGCTTGAACATTCTATACATATCCCTGTTTAATCTGAGGTGAATTGTTTAAACTCATAAAAAGAACTTTTTTCATTATTATCATTATCTTTGGAAATGTTGCATGTTTTTTGAAATTTAAATGTGGTTTCTATTTCAGATTTTTTTTTTAAAATATCTATGCTTTATTTAATTATAATTTTAACTTCCGATTACTAAAAATTGTTTATTTTATGCATAAAAATTTTCAAGTCCATATCTTAAGTAGTTTATGTGAAAAGGTACATTAATTTAATATGGCATGTATAGGGATTCCGACTGCCCTTAATGTACGGGTAAAATTATCATTAGATAAGAAGTAATGTGAAAATTTGAATTCAGTGCGGTCAAAGATAAATCGATTATCGCTTTTGGTAAAATTTGCGTGACATTACTGCAAACCAGGGTGGCCTGAAAACAGTGGTGTTATTGCATACCAATTGTAAACTTAAATTCTTTATGAAAGGAAATGTGACAACCGAAAGAAATAGGACTTCCATCAGAAGGAAAATTACAAAGTGCATTGTTTTAACATTTTTGTCCACGGTGGAATGTCGAAGTAAAATATAGAAAAGAGATGATATTTTAACCGTTTCCGGAGCGGCGTGATTCTGTTTGTAAAATGATTAAAAGATGGACTGACAACGGAATTTACAAACGAATTTATTAGGAAACATAAACGTACGTATTTTCCCGTACTTTAAAACAGGGTTCGCACGCTATTAAGCCACGTCCCATTTTGTAAGGACTCTACCACCAGTAATCGCATAAGAAAAATTTTTCTAGCTAATGAATCGGGAAGAAAATTAGCTTTATAATAATACTGGTGGTAGCGTCCTTACAAAGTGGAGCGTGGCTTAATAGCGTGTCAACCCTGTATGAAATGAAAATTTTAATTAAATATCATCGATGCTAGTTCACTAGGGAACAGGGAACATTAAAAACCAAATCTTTTAATTTTCAACAGATTCATTTTAAAATTTGTAGACTTATTAATGGCGAGTTCAAACGGTTAAATTCAAAATTTAGTGTTAAAATAATAAAAAGTTTTAAAGTTATTAAAAATTTAAAATAAATTATAATTGTTATATTTTAAAATGTCAAAAGCGCATTTCTTTTGAATATAACATGACTTTTCTTTGGATCAGGTACTTTCGGTTATTAGTAAGAAAGTTAGCGTAAATTGTAAAAGTTCACTAAACGAGTAAAAAGAAAATTTTTTTTTTATAAGAATACTCTACTTTTTCGTGTAAAATATCGACAATTTTTGTTTTACGTAGCAAACTTTAACATTAAAATGTTCCTTAAATGGAACTATTTATGCTAACATTTATGTATTGATATATGAGGCGTGCACAGTAAAATTTTAACATAATATTATTTACAGAATTAGGAATGCTCATGGAACATTTCAGATTTCATAAATGTGCGAAATTTTCAATTCTGAGAAAAAAGCGTTTAAAGTACACATGTATAAAACTATATTTTGTAAGTTGAAGTATAGTATACTAATCAAACATCATTTACTATAACATTTACTTTAACATATATATTTAAATAAAACATAACTGTCTTTATTCGTAAAAATTGAAAAATCGATTTTTTAATCGAATTTGATGAGTTTCAGTGTCCACTGTCCCCTTAAAATTAGGTGTTCTTTTTGTGGACACCCCGCTAAAGGTTTAAAACTAGTATATTTTAATGCTTTAAGTATTCAAGTTTTCAAAAACAGCACTCAATAATGAAAGAAACCAGTAAAATAAAAATATTTTTTTATAATTAAATTTTAAGGTGAGAAACGGTAACTTCAAGTATTTTAAAGTGAAAATACAAATAAAATTGGTGACAGCATCACAGACTGATATCGAAAAACTCTTGAAAGTAATTTAATGTAAACTTTAGAATAGAACACTAGCCAAATATATATGCAGCAAAAGTATTTGCCTGCAATTCCAATGGTATGCCATTGAAGTACTCAAGTTTTAGGTTAAAGGGATTATCATTTTGAGTACGTTCCTTTCTAAATTACTCATATTTAATAACATGAAACCATCCCTTTAAACTAAGCACACTCTAAATATTATCATTGTTAGTACTTCAAAACATATGTATGGATTTCACTTTGACTTGTTGTAAAAATATATTTAAATGATTAAAATTTACATAATTTAAAATATTCCATTGAGATGATAAACCAAAACTTATTTTTAGAAATCTCCTATTTTATCAAACAAACTATTAAAAATATATTTAAAAAATGTTTTATTAAAAAGAAATTTAGTAATGTGAATTTTTCTTCCGAAATAGAAGATCAATTAATCAAAAGGTATGTTTTCTGATTAATCCTTATCTTTTTTATTTTATAAATACAGTACTTAACTTGGGTAGTTCCAAAACTTATGTGTTTAATTTTTTCGATTAATATTATTAATTTTATTGCAGTAAAAATCAGGACCTAAACTAGCCTTTTTGGCGCCCGGGGCAAACATGGATTTTGGCGCGCCCCCCCCCCCCCCTCCACCACAAAGTAAATTTACAAAAAAGAATTTTACTAAATATCTAACAGACAACCTATTTTTAAATTTAAAATATATAAAACTGAACTACGTAATCAGCTTTGTCAAACATTGATCCATTAAAATCTTTGAAAAGTTATTGAAAAGAATTGCATTTTAATCTTTTAAAACTGTTTTTTTTTTTTTTGCATAGTCTAAATGAGGTCGATATCTAAAAAAGAAAGGTTTTACTAAGAATTTTACTCTGTGCATTCCCATTCCCGTTGTCCTGGGCAGTCAGCGCCCATGGCAAGACGGAAAAAAAAAAAAAAAAAAAGGAAAGAAAGGAAGCTCAACACAGTTCAGCGGAAAAAAAAAAACAAACAGCTTTCATGGATTTTTTTTATCTAGACTGAGGGGTCACTTCTCCTTTGGTAGTTATCCGTAGTGGACAGTAGGGTGTCCCACAATAGAGACTGACCTTGAAAAACGGTAATCATTCTCCCTCGGATTCTCCTCACAGGAAGTGATTTAAAAGATAGAAAGCAAACGCATAGGCATGATACTTTGAAATTTTGTATTGTAATGAATCTTTTTATCTATTTGTAAAGTTTAATGCATTTGGTTCAGTTTTCCTTTTAAATTTTCCAGCTGCGAGACATTTTTATACAAATTTCATAATATATATATATATATATATATATACATTCTTGTGTCAAACGTCAAACAAAATCTTCATTTTGGCGCCCCCTTCACCTCCTGTTAAAGCGGCGCCCGGGGTACGTGCCACCTCTGCCCCCCCCCCCTAGTTTCGGCCCTGGTAAAAATGATTACAAAAAGTCTTTGATTATTAGTAATCAATCATCATTACTGTTGGAAACAATAAGAAATATGTTTTTCGTCTTCGTTTGTGAAATATGCAGCAGGTGTCGCCACTATCCAGCAGTGTTTTCTAATATTTCCAAGGACCTGAGACTTTAGCTCAATAATCTGACCTTCATTTCTTTTCTCATAGAGGGCAGCACCACAAAAAATCTTACAAGGACAATACGAACTGAAATCTTAATTTGAACTTGCGATAGACAATAGCTTTCTGCAAAGATCAGCGGCTTTCTTTGTAAATTAAAACTGTTCAACCAAGACACCATGCGTACACTCATGTAACCCTTTTTTCTATCAGAACTGGGTGTAGCATCGGTGTGTTTAGGACGTAATCTTTCTGTCCTCTTCCCCTGCATTCATTTTATGGGAAGCTATGTTCAGCTTTTAAAGAATGCAATCAATTCCTAACCCAGATAATTTCAAATTGTATATTACATTATATATTTATTCAAGATTGTGCATCATATATTAATCATCTGTATTCATATTAAAATTTAGATAGGTTTTCTACAGTACAAGTCTCCGTCATTTCAAGCTATTCACCAATCAGCACACTCTTTTAATAAAATTTACGATTTCAGTTTTCCACTTGACATAATGAAAGCTGTGAATCTCCGAAGAGCCAGCATTTACGCCCATACAGGTAAGAAGAATTTCATTTTCTCTTACAAATATATTTCAATTGAAATTAACTATAAAAACAATTATATAAAATATAGGCCTTAGCATAAAACTCACGACCTCCAAAATTCATCATTACCATACCGCAATCTTTATGTTTTAGCTATTACTTTAAAATTTCTAAATTTCTATTTAACACTTCACAACCCAAGTCCCAATATTTATGGATTATTCCGTAGGAAAAAACAGATATGAAGCGTTACGTGTGATAAAGAAGTGATCGCAAAACAGGAGATTCGAGAATCAGCAGATGAATTATACGGAAAATGCAATAAGTTGATGACATCTCAGCTGCCAATCACAACTGCCCTATTGACCTACATCAACGCACACAATCGTATCAGCCACCACTCACAACCGCCCGATTGACCTCCAACATCAGATTTGTGACCTCATTTGCAACTACTCTATATAAACCTATTATTATCGTCGGTGTGTCAGTGTATTTTAGAAATCAGAATTCAGAGAAATAGCGACAAACAAGACCTTCTAAGAGATTTCACCAGTTACTGCCATCTACCATGATAAGTTTAAAGAAAAACAAATTAATTAATCGGTAGGAATCAAGTTTATCCTTGATATCCTCAACAGCTTATATGGTTAAAATATAGAGTTATACATTTTATAAACATCCTGCCAAATTCAATCTGATTTCTCAGTATTTCTAAGAGGTTTGTAATAAAAAAGTAAAATCCCTGCCTGTCATATTTTACGAATTTTTGTCTGCACAAAATTTTAATAGTGATTTTTGCGATCTTTAATATAATCAGATAAGACAAAACTTTCTGTTAAAATGTAGGTTTATATTAAAAATGTAAAAGTTGGTAGCTTTCAAATTCACTGAATAGCAAATAATGATAAAATAGTTGCATAAACTTGAGAGCTTTAAAACAAAGCTTGAAATATCTACAGTGCTGTAGTTATGAATAAAACAAATTAAATAAAAATCCAATGTGTGTGATAGTTTTAGAATACATCTGTCGCTACAAAGCTTGTTTACTGTAATTTGAAATGCTCAGAATTCAGGATATTTTAGTCTCTTGCTTACCAGCTATTGCAAGGAAGTATTAATACCGCAATTTCCCCTTTAAGGAAATAGGCGTGGTGTGTCTTTAATGCCTATAATTTGATGTGATCGCGATTTAGGTTTAATAATACAGTTAATCTTATGTACTAACACAAGTTACAGAGTGTCATAGGTGTAATCCATATATTATAAACAGATGTAATATTGTGTTTCTACTTATTATTATCATATCACTAGCAAACCCCGGGGCTTTGCTCGCGTAATAGTTGAAATATGCTAAGTGATATTTGCATTATTATTTTTATTAGAACACTTTTTGGAATAATTCAAAAATTTCAAACTAAGCCACAGTTTGACTAAACTTCATTATAAAAGTGCAATAGACAGAAATGAGATTTTAATTAACAAGAAGAACTAAAACAAATTCCAAATAAATGATAATTTAGAAAGTATTTTGAGACTTTTATGCTCATTTCATACGCTCATTTCAGTATTCATTTGAAGTTTTGAATTTTTTAGAAGCCATCTTAACACATTTACATGTTAAAATTAACCATCATGTCAAATTCCAAGCTTCTTGTCTAACAGTCTACCACCTCTCTGGTGTTAGTGGCACCAACATAAAATGCCGAAACAGAGTTGAAATAGAATGTATCGAAAAATGTTAAATCAAACTGTCACCATTAATTTGCCAACAACATTAACCTTGAAAGCGGTTGGTATTTCCTAATATTCTATAGAAAACGTGATTTAGATGTTTTTAAAGGCTTTCTTGTTGTTCCTGCCAACCAAGTGGTAGTAACACCGGCATAAAATATAGACCGTATAGGATCAGGGACTATCACTCTTGATTCGAACCAATAACTTCTGTAATCGGTTTATTATTTCCTGAGATTCCATAGATATCGTAATTTAGGACTCTTTTAGAACGCTTTTCGCTCCTTCCCTTCGCTTCACTCCTTTTTAATTTCGAATTTATTTTCGACTGTTCTTAGAAGACATTTATATTTTATAAGTAACTACCGTGCTACACTCTCACAAATAATTTACTTAAAAATGAGAACTTCCATGTACTCGTATTTTTTTAAGTACAATTGTTTCAAAAAGAAGTAGATTGTTAAAAATAATCTACTTAAAAATAAGCATTTCTATGTACTCATATTTTTTAAGTACAATTGCTTCAAAAAGGAACATTAATCTACTTAAAAATGAAAATTTCTTTGTACTCGATTTTTTTAAGTACAATTAATTTAGAAACGAGTACAAGATATTTTGAAGTTGTGTATATTTATACTTGATTTATAAATGTATGCAGAAATGAATACATATATTTTGTATGTTAAAGTCTTAATATTCATGTTTAAATCCTATGTGCTCAAAAATATGAGTTTTATGATAAACCCTTTTCTTATACCGAATTGACAGTAGCATAGCTGCCAACTTTTACGCTTTTTTCTTACCACTAAAATTTAACAGAAATTGTTGCCTTATTTAAATTGCGGATTTCGATGATTTAATAAAGGAGATTTTTCTATTAAATTTTAGTGGTATGAAAAAAGCGTAAAAGTTGGCAACTATGCAGTAGGGATTTCCAAGCTTTTATTTAAAGATATGTCTATCTTTGTTATAATTTTTAATTTATAATACACACTTTTCAAATTTATTTACAATTTCATTAGAAATGTTAAGAAGAAAATTTAGTTTAAAAATTGTTTTATTAGAAATTAGAGTATTTAAGAAAGGGAAAATTCATCTCTGCTGTTAGCGATCTTCCGTCGCTGATTCATAAAAGGTGTCATTTGGAAGCCGCTGGTAACTGCTCTTATAGCACAGTCAGTACAATACTGATCTCCCACCTAGAGGACTCTGGTTCAAATCACGGGGCGGCTCATGCATAAAATTTCAAGAATTAAAATAGTAAATTCGTTGTTCTTTACTCCAAAAATTGTAGTTCATCGCAATTAAAAATGGTGATTTGTCGGTTCTCTGCAATTTCGCTTTTTTTTCTTATAGTGTATGTGTGTTTCTATATATACATATTTTTGAGTCCCCGTATGTACTCAAAAAAATGAGTACATGCGTTTTTCGAATTTAAGAATTAAGTACTCGGAGCTATTCTAAGATTGGGAAGTGCTCAATAACTAGTACAATTTACTTATTTTTAAGAATAGTGTTTTAACAGTGTATATTTAAAGTTTCTAGCCTCTTCATTACCGCAGAAATCGCAATTTAGAAAGTTTTTTTGCTTTGCAACCCTTTAGGGGTTGTGGCACCGACATCAAATATAGCTTATGTTTGAGTAGGTTCTATCACCATCAATTTGCAACCATTATGTCTGAAATCATTATTCGTATTTCTTACGATTGCATAAAAATTGTAATTTAGAACGCCTTTCGCTCGCTTCATGCTTTTAAATTTGGAAATTTCTTTCGACAATTCTTAGACAGCATTTGCACCATTGAAGTAATTGCCATTCGTAATTTAAAATGTTAGACTCCATCTTTAACACAAAAAACGCAATTTAGAGCTTCTTTGCTCCTGTAACCCACAGGTGGTAGTGACAACAACGTAAAATATAGGCTATGTCTGAGCGGGAAGTGTCACCATCAATTTGAAAACATTACTTCTGAAATCGGTTTATATTTCCCGTGATTGCGTAGAAATCGCTATTTAGAACGTTTTTAGAACGCCTTTCGTTTATTTTCACCCCATTTAAATTTCAAATTTTTAAGGAACACTTCTCAGAGAGCATTTACATCCCATAAGTAATTACCATGCCAAATTTCAAGTTGCTAGCCCCTTCAGTATCTCAAAAATCACAATTTAGAACGTTTTTTAAAATGCAACCAGAAGGTGGTAGTGACGCCGACAGGAAGTAGATCCTATATTGGAGCAAGTGCCGTCATCACCAATTTCCAACCATTACTTTTGAAATCGGTTGGGTACGTACTTCTGAGATTGCGTAGAAGTCGCCATTTAGAACGTTTTTTAGAACTCTTTTTGCGCATTTTCACCCCTTTTAAATTTCGAATTTTTTATGAAATGTTCTTAGAGATCATTTATATCTAAAAAGTAACTGTCATGCCAAATTCCATGTATCTGGGTCCTTCAGTAACACCAAAAATTGGAATTTCGAACTTTTTTTTTTTTTTTTTGCTCCTGCAACCCCTTTAGGTGTAGTAGCACCGACATAAAATGTAGCCTATGTTGGAGCAAGGGTTGTCACCATGTTTTTGACACCATTATTTTGAAATCAGTTTAGTACTTCTTGAAATTGCGTAAAAATCGCCATTTAGAACTTTTTTAGAACGCTTTTCGCGCATTTTCACATCTTTTTAATTTCGATTTTTTAAAGAAATGTCCTTAGAGATCGTTAGTATCTTATAAGTAACTACCATTCCAAATTTCATGTTTCTAGGACCTTCAGTAACACAAAAATCGCATTTTTAGAACGTTTTTTGCTCCTGCATCCCCTTTTGGCCAGTGGCATGGACATAAGATATAGCCTATGTTCTAAGTTGGGCTAACACCATCATTTTGATACCATTACTTTTGGAATCGGTTGGATAGTTCCAGAGCTTACCTCCTACAAATAAACAATTTTTACCTCTTTATAATAATAATTAAATTAATTAATTAATAATTAATTAATTAATTAATTAATTAATTAATTAATTAATAAGTATAGATTAAATAACATTCAAATATTTAAATTACATATTGTATAACAGCGATACAATGTAAAAAATGGTTATTGATTAACATGCTAATCTTAATTTACACCAAAAGTACAAAAAAAATAAGCAATACATTGTATTAGTAAATAATCAGATAATTTCGCCTTTCATACAACTTTTAGTGTCCGTATCTCCAATTTATTTCAAATACGAATACCAGGAATAATGTCATGATAGCTAAAAGGTATTAAATAAAACAGCAGAAAAATCTATATACAAACTTCCTACATGTTTTGGCTACGCCTAAAAAATGTTCTCATTTGCCTCGAAAATGGCTTTGTTGCGCCAGGAACATGTAAACTGTTTGCATATAAAATTGCTGTACTGTTTAATTTAAGGCCTTTTAGAAATTAAGGACGTATATTATCTCCAATTTATTACAGATACGAATACCGGGAATAATGTCATGATAGCTAAAAGGTATTAAATAAAACAGAAAAATGTTTTATGTACAAACTGCCTACATGTTTTGGCTACACCGAAAAAATGTTCTCATTTGCCTAGAAAATGGCTTCGTTGAACCAGGAATATGTAAACAGTTTGCATGTAAAATTGCTTTACTGTTTTCTTTAACACCTTTTAGCAATGAAAGACATATATTATTTCCAATAAATTAAATATAAATTTTTAAAAAGAATTTTTTCGAATTAATTATTTTCAATTCAATAAACATATGTATTATAAATATATTATTATTCAGTATTAATTACGTGATGAGAACATTGAATAGTATGTGTATTATTATTATAAGTATATTATTCCATATATATACTTATTGTTTTCTATAAGTATGTATATTGAATATTTTTATTAAATAGGAATATATTAAATGATACACAAAAATCCCTCTTAGAAGATGAAGTGGCAAAAGGGACAAATATGTCACCTTAAGTTAACCTTTTAAAAGAACTTGCATTGTAAATACGACTAAAATGTCATTAAAAAACACTTTGGCAGATGTAATCTGCAGCACAATAAAAAAATTATTTTTAATTGCGTCACGTATTAGGCTAACACAGTTAGAATTGCATCACATCAGAGAGTCTTCAAACAGCATATGAATTATAAATACAGTAGATTATTATCAAAAACCCTTTAACAAATTATGCATGCAGAAAAATGAATTAGTTATACTGAATTACGTGACATATTTCGCAAAGGCAATATTTAAGTAAAATAACGACGCATGACAGTGTTTTCATACATATTAGTCATTATTAAAATTACAATTTCTATGCACTAAGGGGACGTCGGACTTTTAAATTATTAGTAATCAGCCAACATTTCTATTTTTTGTTTTCGTGTTATTCACTTATTAAAATTTAAAAATTTATATTTTGCCATATACTTGACATAAACAATGTTTTTATTCTTCTTAAACTTCAGGCATTCATCGCGTAGTATGTACAAATTATTCAAGCGAGAGACTCTGAATTTATATGCATATTTCTTGTTTAAATATTTGATTCTACCAGGAATAAAATTAATATAATTTATTTTTTGCTGTTTAGTATTCGTATGAGCTATTATGACAATAAAAGTAATAATAAATAAATAAATGCTTACAAAACTGCATTTAATTAAAACGGATTTAATAACACCCTCAAAATTCACATGAATTGTAAAAATACGTAATTATATAAAAAGTTTTTCCTAAAAACAAATATCATGAACTGATTTGAAATAGCTTTTGCACTTAAAAAGTTATACCTAGTATACTTAAAAATACTTTTACTGGACGGCTTTTTATTCTTTAAGTCAAATTTTAATCACTTCTTTCCATTTTCAATATCACGTGAAGTACTAATACCTTTGCATATTTTTTCAGACATTGAATTATTTATTTTGATGGTTTTCCGCTTGGAACATGGTCTGCTTGTATTCCTTATGCTTTTTTACAAGTTTTAAAATAAAATCTCTGTTGATAAGGACTATAGTTCTTGCACAATTTATTCATTTTACAATGAAGTAAAAAAAAAAAAATGTTATAGATTTATATAGCTAAAATAATGTTTAATGCATCAACTGACCAACGATTTGTGTTGCTGTTAGTAGCATATACAGTTATGATTTTGTCTAATATATTTACAACTGCCTTAGTTGTATTATAAAAGATAATCTCTGGTTTTTCTAACACTTTGTTCAGTTTTTCATTGTTAGACAATATACTTAGGAGAGCAACACATTAAATTATTTATTTATTTTTGGGATGTAAGACACAAATGATGTTTATTAAGAAAAGGGAAAAGTTAGGCAGTGTAGTTGTTTGCAAAATATCTGTCTTGATAGAGGATTTTATTTCCTATTGCGCCAATATTTGTAACATTCCTTCAAAGCTGCATTTGACTTAAAGGCTATTTGACTGTATGATGTAAATAATCTGTCGTCTGTCGCAAACAACTTTATAGCCACGTATAAAATATGAAAAATCCGAAACTAAATCTTAATCTTTTAATCTTTTCTAAAAGTGATCCTGCTTTTTTTAAAAAATATGGCTGGATATTCCAGGCGGAGAAATTGTCATTATAGCAGAAAAATCAGAAATTTACACAACACTTAGAAGATTTGCTAAGCATTTATTGCTTAAGCGAATACTTTTCATTAAAAACTATAAGTTGTCCATCAATCGTTACATAAGCTTTTGGATTCAAGATGTATGGTAAAAGTTCTGCCCATATCCAATAATTCTCTTATCGCGCAAATGTTTTATTTCATATTCTCCTTTGTCATCATATCTTCACTATAACCCAAAAAATTTGAAATTTAACATTCAAATAAAGAATACAAAAACCATAAAATGCCGTCCTTTAAAAAATATATTCAAAATGATTCTAAAAGATAAACTTTGTGTTTCTAATTTAAGGAAGATACAAGACAAACACAATTTCCTATATCTCTTGGTGCCAAATATTTCATAACTTCCTTTCCTACACTACATTCCTTTTTCTTATCTTTTATTCTCCAACACTGTAGAGAGGATCAGAGAACCAACATGGGATCGGAGATGGTTTGTTCCTTTAGAGCCGAAAAGTTTTTAGCCAAAAATCATTAAGAGGGGAAATGTAAGGGATCATACAGGAATCGCATAGTGTCAACGTTTAGTTCAGAATCCCTCTGAAACCAAACAAAATCACGAAGAGTTACTCCATTCCATAAAAGAACCCTGTGGGGTTTGCTGTTGCGGATCATGTCCCGGCAGAATTTATCGTTTTATTGCTTTTTTTTCAAATTAGCTCAGTAGTGTTTTACTATGCATTGTATCATATAACCAATAAAAGGGTAACCAGATAAAAAGACCTAGATAATTCTGTCAGAATTTTCTTCTCACAATTTAAAAAAAAAAGAAAACATAATTTAACTTTATAATCAATGATTCGTGAAACTATAAAAAAATTCTACTGAATGAAATCTATGTCGAATTACTAATTTGTACAAATTATTTTTTTGAATTCTTAACTTTAGGCATAACTAATTTACAAATTCATAATTAGTATCGACGATAATGAGAGAATTATAAGCAACAGCAACAAAGTACGTGTGCTGTGCTCCTACTGCTGTTTCTTTTATTGCTTTAAATTATTTTCATAAAGTTTTTGTTATTATTTTTTTTTTCTGAATGCCATGTGGTTATTTTTGGAAAATATTTATTTGTTTTTCGGGCGTCTCTCTATGCGTTACACATATTTTGTGGGCGCTTTAGTACTTTTTAATAATTAAAAAATGTTTATTTTTTTTGTATTTTCCTTATTTACTGATTCGTTTCCGTTTGTTTTATTTGCCAATTTTCACATGAAAATCATTTGAGTAATACTTTATTATATTAAACGTTTTGACAATAAAATTGATTTTTGGCTGAAAAAATAAAATCTTGCTAAGAAAGGATTCCATGTAGAAATACTTTACTCGTTTATTCTTTCAAAGCTAGTTGGAATTGATTGAAAAATATAGGCCAGTGAAATTGACACTATGTTTAAAGGAAAATATAGATTTTCATTCATAAAAGATCTAGTCGGAAAAGCATAGGGAAATGGCTCCCACCGCCGATGTTTGAAATAGCATGTGTGGTAATAAGGCTCACCTTGAAAATACAATATAGAGTGTTTTTAGCCCCTGACCTTGAACTGCCCTTGAGATAATCGGGGAAATATGCGTCGGTGCTCCTATTTTTCAAAAACGTTTTTCTCAAAAAGTACAAAAGTTAAAAAAATTAAACCAAAGCCAATTGCTGAAGAATATATTATTCCACGTCATATATTTTTTTCATATTTTTACACAAATTTTAAAATAGAAAAATAAACAAAAATATTTTTTGAAAAATTTATTAATATAGTAATTTTATACTTAAACCAACCAAAAAAATTACAAAATAATGCTCAAAGTATTTACTTTTAAGAAAAAAAAAATTCGTTAAAATCGAAGATGCGCTTTTTGAGTTATAAAAAAATAATGCTAGCAACTTGCTAAAATATTAATAACTTTCCCTGTTTGTATTTGCAGAAATACGCTACTATCAATGCAATGGTTGATTCGCGACATTTCCACTCGGGCAGGATGCGCAGTGCGCCAAAATAAGAGAATGTTTCCATACATACCACTTCCCTATAGGTTTGTTTCGTGTTTATAAATATTCTGTTATTTTGGCGTACAGTGCATCCTTCTCGCGTAATAATACCAAGTCAATGGTCTAGTCGATTGTGCAGGTGAAGCTGAATAGCGGCTGTAAATATATAAGTTTATCAACTTTTTGGCAATTTCAGACCCCCTATCAACCTTCCGATATCAGAAGTTATCGTTCCTCGAATCCCCCTCCCCATACTAATATTGTTATCAGTGTCTAAAGATTCTTTTTTTTTTACATTTGTTTTTCTTTTTATACGTTTCAATAATATACAGGTATGGTTGTACATTTTTTATTCGCATGCTTTACTGATTTAAATAAAGAGAAGAAATTCATAAAATATCACTGTTATATAAGAAATAACTTTATATCAAATATCATTTTAAAGAAATACTTATTATTTAAAAGTTTTTAATAATAGCTCTTTGTTACATAATGCATTGAACAGTAGTATTGTCTTGTTGCACTTCGCCCTTGTACTGGGCTAAACAGGACTTCTTGTGAACAAAACAGGTGGACAACATTCTTCCCCATTTTTTACTAGCAAAAATAACAAGTATCTTTTCGAATCTGACTTCTCTAACAACGAATTGTATACGATATGGGAGGAGAATATCAATAACGAACGTTGGGTTATTCCATATTTTGGAATGAATTGTTTTATAATCATTCAAGGGTTTTAATAAAAACTTTGTATTTCAATAAAAAGAAGAAAATAGACTTAAAAAAAATTAATATTACAGATGTAAAGAAAAAGATAACAAAAAAATAAATTTTGGTTTGATCAAAAATGATAATGATATCAAATCACAACACCCCTCTCCCCCTACAGGTATCTTCCGATGCCAAGTGCCAGACACCCCCCCCCCCCACACACACATACACTCCCCTCTGAAATTATACGTTATATAAATACACTGTACAGCCCCATAGCCTTCTTCTACGTGAAAAACATGGTAGGCAAATATTACCATTTTGTTTGTCATTTCTTGATATTGTTACGCGAAAAGGATGCTCAGTACGCCAAAATAACGGAATATTGACAAACACGAAACAAACCTATAGGGAAGTGGTATGTATGGAAACATTCTCTTATTTTGCGCACTGCGCATCCTACCCGAGTGGAAATGTCACGAATCACCAATGCATTGAGAGTAGCGTATTTCTGCATATGCAAACAAGGAACGTTACGAATATTTTAGAAAATTGGTAACATTATTTTTTTTTATAACTCAAAAAGCGCATCTTCGATTTTAACGACATTTTTTTTCCATAAAAGTACATACTTTGAGCACTATTCTGTAATTTTTTGGTAAGTGTAAGTATAAAATTACTACATTAATAATTTTTTCAAAAAATATTTTTGTTTATTTTTCTATGTTAAAATTTGTGTAAAAATTTGAGAAAAATATATGATGTGAAATAATATATTCTTCAACAATTGGCTTTGGTTTAATTTTTTTAACTTTTGTACTTTTTGAGAAAAACGTATTTGAAAAAATGTAGTGCCGGCGCAAACTTCCCCGATTATCTCAAGGGAAGTTCAAGGTCAGCGGATAATAACACTCTATATTGTATTCTCGTGGTGAGCCTTATTACCACACGTGTTATGTCAAACATCGGCCGTGGATGCCATTTCGCTATGCTTATCCGGCTAGACCGTTGCCATCGAAATACTCAAGGCCTGAGGACAAAAGTTGTGACGTCATCACTAATCGACCGACATCTCACTAGTGTTGGAATTCTAACACGAAAATTTTGAATAGCAATTTCCTTTTATTTTATTAGTGGAATATCTATCATCTTATAAAACAATATCAACTACATAAACTTACTGGTGAGAATTCGGAAGCCCTAAATAAAAATTCAGCCAGATGCGGAATGCCACAGTGATGCCGCATCTTACTGATTTTTTATTAGGGGATTCCAAATTCTCACCAGTAATTTTAAATAGTTACTATTTTTTTATAAGATGATAGATATTCCACAAATCAAATAAAAATAAATTTCTATTTAAAGTATCCCGGTGTGAATTCCAACACTAGTGAGAAGTCGGTCGATTAGTGATGACGTCACAACTGTGTGTCCTCAGGCCTTGAGTATTTCGATGGCAGCGGCTAGATCCTTTAAAGTAAATGAATTAAATTCATTGAATACATTTGTTTTTCTTTTTTATGTTCTAAGATTAAAATTCTACTGTTTTAATTTTATGAAAATATGCACAAAAAATAATTTTTTAAACATATTATATTTAAATATACAATTATTAAGAAAAATAGGCGAAAATTATGCCACTAATAACACAATCATGTTAAGAAGCTTTCTGTGTACATTAAATTTAAACTATTATTTAATCTTATTTAAATTATTTAATCGGCATTTATATGCGTTATCTACATATACATATATTTCAATATATGTGAAAAATATGACTATAATATTTTTGCATGTGTTTAAAATTCGGGTTTAAAAAAGAAAATATATATATTCTCTATTGAATATCAAATCACTTTTGCATATAAAAGCATGCATTAAAGATTCCAATTTAATATACTTTATCAGAACATTTATTTTTCTATTTATCGTATGTAAGCTATGGCAAGAAAAAAGAAAATGGAAGAAAATTTTTAATTAAATGTATCATTTGAAATATTTATTCAAATAATGAAATATCGAAATTTATGAAAATTATTAAGAAATTAAAAAGGAACCTATATCATCTAGCGCTATTTTGAATTATATTTTGTAACTAGGGGGCTCCGCCCCCTCCGAGCTACGCTCGCCAACCCCCGTTCAAACACCGCAGAATTTTAAAACTCACTAATCTGTTGGATTTTTAAAATGTTAGAGAAGATTGAATTATACTGAAAAAAGCTGTGTAGATCTCTCTGTAAACGGGTTTCCATTCAATTCCCTGTGATTGCAAAAATTTAAGGGCGAATCAGTTGCTATTAAGACATCCAATGGTTGTTTTCGTTTTTGATTAAAGAGTATCAGTTAAACATTTGAAAAGAAGCTAAAATAAAATGAATTAAGTAGATATAAGTCTACCGATATTTTAAAACAATCTCTATAACAATAGCCTAAGTCATGTGACTATCATCAACAGTTCGGGGTTGACCACTTCGCTTTTTATACTCTAGGTGCCATTTTGGAACTTTAATGTTATTCAGACACAGGTGATAAGTCGCCAAATATTATTCAATCGCCATTATTTCATCTATATTATAATAGTTCAAGTCATCAATTGCCATAAACAAATACGGTCTGATCCCTTCGCCTTTCATATGAAAGTTTGGCACAGGTGTCATATATTGGCGCGATTTTTTTTCCGGCGCCAATTTCGGGAACGCATCAACAGCATAAAAAACAACATCTGGCTTACCATATCAAGCAAAATAACGATACTTTTTTGTCAGTTATGTACCCGTTGCGTATATGACATTGGCGTCAAAAAAATATCCCGCCAATATGGGGCCGTATATGACATCAGTACCAAAAGTTTTCCATTTTTATTAAAAAAATCAAAATTTTTTTTCGAATAACTACATAAAAGTTGCCATGGTTGCAAAGAATTCTTGGTACTGTTACGCTAGCCGCGTGCAAATCTCTCCAATAGCTTTTTTTCAACTCGCCAGTTAGCATTTTTTTTTTTTCGAGTGGTAAATTAAACATTGATTTGAAGCTGAAATTAAATGTCATGTTGTGTTGTATTATTTAATATTTAGTCAAATGTCATATACTGTTTGCACGTATACTGCATGTTTGGCAAGATTTTTTTTTTTTTTTTTTTTTTTTTTTTTACGAAAATTTGGCGAAAACCTCGTTTTCGAATACCAGTTACATGTGCATTACATATGCATTTATGTATTACTTATTTATCCCGTCGACCAAAAATCTATCGCCAAACTATAAGATTGAATGCCAATAATGGTTGATCGTAACTGTCACATTCACTTGACTTTAAGCAAGTTACACGTGTTTACGTCATCAAGTGATTTTTATTTCGACGTTTTATTTGTATATTTATTAATGTTATGCTAATTTATTTGTTTTTTCATTATTTAAAATAAAAATTGTCAATTTGTATAATTTGGCGAGTGCTTTGGGCGATTTATATAATTTGGCAAAATTGGTCGACTGAATAACTAAGTAGTACCGTATTTTTTAATTAATTTCTATTATTTTGAAAAGGAAATAACAAAAAAAATAATAACTATGGAACAAAATAATTTATATAATTTAAAAAAAGAAATAAAAGTAAACAAACATTTATTATTAATTAAACAACAATAGCCGGGCTACCATGTCAATAAAAATAAAGACATTTTAGCGCAAATAGGTACCCCGGTGCGTATATGACATCTATGCCTAATATTTTTCTTTTCGTTTTGTTAAAAAAAAAAGGAAGAAGTGAAAGCCATCAATCTAAAATGTTTCAGTTTTGAATGAAAGTTTTGTATTTTAAATAAAATGAATGAAATGATTATATTTTAAATGAAATTTATGAAATATAAAAAAATGCGACGGGAAAAATGTTTGGCGATTTATCACCTGCGTCTCGCAATCATAAAAATACCATCAGAATTGATTTCTCTATCAGAATCTTTCGATTTGGCGAAAGATTGTTCAAGTAAATTGAATTATGAATAAAAGTAGCATGATACATTTCTTAGCATAAATTTAAAGGAGGCCAAACTGGTTGCCAAATTAGTTTAAAATATAAACCCTTTCAAAAATTATGGAAAAAAATATATGTTATGATTAAAATTTGAGTTGCCATCATTAGAAAAATGTATTTAAAATTAGAAAAAAAATTATATTTCGAAAACTAATTCGAATTTAAAAATTCTAATACCCGTTTTGATATCTGCGGATCAATACGGATTTTTGGTGTTAATTTCATCGCAAAGTATACCATATTTTATGAGAAATCGCCGTGAAACATAATCAGTCGTTTCAAAGAATCGTTTCATAAATTCGTTTCATTTCAGACGTTTCATGTATCCGTTTCATAAATTCGTTTCATTTCAGACGTTTCATGTATCCGTTTCATAAATTCGTTTCATTAGGATTTTACATGTATGGGGTAGATATAAATGATATATTTTTCTTCATTTACTTTTAAGGTTGGTTAGTTGGTTGTGTTTATTACGGCCAATTACCAACACGAGGGCTATAGGCCCTAAAGGGGTGAGGAGTGCCCTCCGTGGGGGTCTTTCTAAGGGAACCTAACCCGTATTTATGCAAGAAAATCCAAGATTCCAAGAATACCACGAAAACTCCGAACGGTTGGGCCGATGGGCGTGATTGGGTTCATTTACTTTTAAGAAAAAGTAATATTCTAGATTATTGTCCAAATTTAGATCCCAGAAAATATTAATACACATAAATACCAGTTTAAGTCTAGTTAGTGCCCTTTATATGGAGTCTTGAGACAATTGATACATTAAACAATTTAGTACATAAAAAAAACCTCTTTTTGCTTTTACTTTGGTTATTTATTTTTACAAATCGATTGTTGATCATACCACAGAAGTTTTTACATCTAGTTTATACAGTTTTAATTTACACGGGAAGAGTTTTAATCCCCCCCCCCCCTCTCCTTTCTTCGCTGTGTCAGTGTCTATATAGAAAAAAAAATATCAATGCAGTTATTTATAAATACATTTCACAAAAGCATATATTTTTATCCTTATATGTGCATATACGTCTTTTTGTTTGGAAAAAAAAATCAAAACACTTTTTCAAGCACTTTAATTTTTTGTTTTTCAAGGAATAACCACAAGTATTTATAAATTATTTACTATTTTGTTATATTGAATTCATTTGTTAAAATGGTTCATTTTTACAAAAAGTTTGACTATATATATATATATATATATATATCAGAGCAATAGAGATCCATGTCCATTGCACATATATTTCCAAAATATTTAACATTTCTTTTTTTAATATACAAAAGAGATACATTAAGATAATTAAAAAAGAGAATAAATCTATGTAATTTAATAAATCAAAATAATCATAAAAATTCTTCGAAAGTTATTCTAAAGCCTTTATACGTACGCAGCCGTTTAAACATTTTATTCGTGTAAGGGGAAATAAAAAATAAAATTATAAATTAAGTTTCAATTTAAATTATTTTTGATTTGTGTTCTAAAGTATATTTAGACAACCAAACTATACGTTTAATTTTTCAATACACTGATAAATATACCACTTTCACTAAACCTATATTATGCGTTGAAATGTATTTATTGAATAATGTGGTTTATCTTTTGTGCCATGCTATCCGAAACCTTAACAAAAATTTATGTAAATTATTTCATTGCGTCATATTATCCATTCGCATACATTTAACTTAATTTGCATACTATGACGCAAAATAACCATTTACAGATTAGGGTCAATCCAGTTGAAATCACCCAGGTAGTGTCTCTCCACGTTTTTAATTTTCCTAATCTTTTAACAAAGACTTCTTCATAGTTTATGAGTTTAAAAACATCACTAATTTTTTTTTTCATCATATAGTTTTTTGGAGGGGCCATTTTTAAAAAACTACACAGCCATTTTTGGGAGAAAAACGTGTTTTACGGAAAATGCAGTAACTGCTTTATTTTTCTACCTATCAAGAGGAATCAAAAACCAAAATGTTCAGCATAAAATTGTCGACATTTTATATAATTATATAATTTTCATTAGTTTTAAAATTGTCGACATTTTATGTAATTATAAAATTTTCATTAGACTTAAGGTTCCAGACCAAAATCATACTTAAAAACCGAAGAAATAAAAGACCAAACACAGCAATACGCTGACATTGTTTTTTATGAAGGAAATGAGATGAACCTTAAATATTTTCTTTTTAAAGATCTCTTATAGGGCTACTCATTTTTATAAATTTCAATCCTGAAAACCGTCTCCTTTTTTTGTACAGCTGATCAAAAGCTGTGTTAAGTCTTCTTTTAGCAGTTTTCACTAATTAATATCTCAAAAAGGACTGACTAAGAAATTCTGAAAACTTAGAATAATAAACATCTATTCCCGTACTATTTCCGTATTTTAACGGAACTTTTTCGCGGTAAATTACAGAAAAATTTCCGTTAAATTCCAAAAAAACCCGGTAAATCTTCTGTAATTTGCCGGAAAACCGATCCGTTAAAATAATCAAATAGTACTGGCGTCTAGATTGACAGTAGTATTTCCGTATTTTAGTCCGTTTTTTTATGTCAACCTTCTTTTCATTTTTGTTTTATTCCAGATACATAGCATTACAGGTACTTTTTGCTTAGGTACGTTGAAATTCACGATAAAAACAAATTTTACGCATTATTACTTAGTTAAATAGGGCACCTTTTCAAAACTTTCTTGAGTTGTGAGGCTGAGGGGGGGGGGGGGGTCTTTTGATTTTATTGTGCGCATCTGAGGAGCACCTGATACAGTTTTATTCTGACATTTTTTTTAAATTAGCCTAAATACTCGCTCACTAAGAATTTTATAAAATATCTCGTTTGCATACGCCACTGCTCCTTGCTTTTACGCATATTTGCCTTCCCTCTTCCCCCCTCCAACACACATACACACAAAAATACCGGTTATATGAATCACTAATTAATCACATTAGCAACTTTTATGAATCAAATCTAATAATCTTCCATAAAATAAGAGTTATTCAAATGAAAACAAACAAACAAACAAAAAAAAAACAGTCTGTGTCTTTTGCATTTCAGTACAGTTAAAGGAGAAAGAATAGCGTAACTTTCGTGACCCCGGAGATAAGGGTGGGACTGGGGTGCGAAAAACAGTAATGAGACAGGGTTGAGATGGAGGGTGAAAAGGAAATTAGAAGAAACTGGACTCCTTATCTCAGTTCAGTATTTTAATTTTTAACAGTCCCCTGTATTTTTCGGCTCTAAAGGAAGTCACGATCGGGGATAAGGTATTCTAGGTAGGGAAGGGGCATATATGAATTTACATAAAAAGTATAATTTTAGAATTTTTTAACAACATTTGTTATTTTTTTAATTTTAAATCAATTTAAGTTAATTTAATCCATTTACAACAACTTATTTATTAATTTATTATATTTGTAAATCAACTAAACTTTTTTTTAATAAGTTGGTATAGTTTGTGATTTGTATTCAAAATACACACTGTCTAGATGGTAATAAGCGCACGAAACACGACTGTGTTATGAGCTACAGAAACACATTATAAAAGTAATTTTTCACACCAACGTACGAGATAGGTATTGCATATATTCCGTTGAATTATTTTTACATGTAAAGGGATCGTACTGCGCCATAGTGGGCCGATTGTCACCAATAAATTTTAATAGAATTGTTCGTCTTATTAAGTCTCAGAAATTTTATCATTAAATAACGCAAAGAATACTATAAAAAACTAGTAGAGCTAATTAGCTCACTGCAGTAAAGAAAAAGATCAGCAGTAATAGACCAACTGTCACCATTAAATTTTAATAGTATTTTTCGCCTTTTTTAATGACATATTTTTTTTTAATTTAATACGGCGAAGAATACTATAAAAATTTAGTGGTGCCAATCGGCTTACTGGTGCGCATCTTTTCCACCACTTCAACAGTGGCACAGTGTTTTCATCTCTGAGCATGTTTTCTTGAGAAGGATATATCGACTGTTTATCTTTAAATGAGAATAAACTTATAAATTGCTCTGCACAATATATTTTCCTCATTCGAATTCTACACAAAAACAGGGTTTAAGGTTGAAATACTCGAATCAGATGGATTGCAGGATATTTTTCGGCTTGTTTGATGAGATCATCTTTTTGTCGCGGTACAAGGGAATGCGAAGATAATGCAGGAGGGTCCCTGACATGTTTATCAAGTACACTCGGGGCATTTTCTTTTGTTAATTGTGTCCGCTTTGCTTCAGAATCTCTTTCAGAGCAATAACAAATTTCACATTTGGCCACAGAGTCTTAGCCTGCGATTAGAGAGGAAACGTACTCCTTCTCATTCTAAAGCAATTAGAATGTCAACTGGATTTTCTTTTCCAACAACACTGGTAGATTTTAACAAAAGGACGGGAGATTCAATGATTTATTAAACAACGAAAAAGAGATAAGAAGATTACATAGAACTTGAAGGAAACTTTCCCTCATGCAGGATGTCCATTAGTTTCCTTGTAAAGCTATTAAATATGAAAAACCCCGTGTGACCAGAAGAAAGAGACCGCAAGTAGATAAATTAATAAAATAAATTAATAAAATATTAATAAATATACAAATAAAAAGTCGAATTAAAAATCACATGATGACGTAACAAACACATATATCGTGTTTAATGTCAAGAGATTGTGACATTTACCATCACCCATTATTGACATTTAATCTTATAGTTTGGCGATAGTTTTTTGGTCGACGGGATAATAATGTAGTACCCAAATAAATTAGTAAAAAAAAAAAAAAAATACAAATAAAACGTCGAATTAAAAAGACTTGATGACGTAACAAACACATCTTTAATGTCAAGTAAATGTAACATTTAAGATCATCCTCTATAGGCATTTAATCTTAAAGTTTGGCGACAGATTTTGGTCGACGGGATAATCAAGTAGTACCCTTTTTAGGTGCGTTCGTAATTATATAAATACGTAGCACCTATAGTCGTCGTTCAGTCCGTCTGTCTGTCCGTCTGTCCGTCCGTCTGTCCGTCCGTCTGTCTGCCCGTCCGCATATAACAGAGCAAAAACTACCCGACCGAATGATCTGAAATTTTTAATATATAATTGCTGCAAAATTTTGTCGAGCCATTTCCAATTTTATGAAAATCGGATGTATAGTTTAATTACAGGGACAGTCAAACGTTTTTCTTTACATTACGGCCAATGGGAAAAATTATTGCAAGTGAATTTTAATGATGTTACAGACTTTCGAATGGTCTGAAATTTTTAATATATAATTGCTGCAAAATTTTGTCGAGCCATTTCCAATTTTATGAAAATCGGATGTATAGTTTAATTACAGGGACACCCAAAAGTTTTCCGTTACATTACGGCCAATGGGAAAATATTATAGCAAATGCATTTTAATGATTTTTCAGCCTTCCGAATGGTCTGAAATTTTTAATATACAATTGCTGCAAAATTTTGTTGAGCCATTTCCAATTTTATGAAAATCGGATGTATAGTTTAATTACAGGGACACCCAAAAGTTTTCCGTTACACTACGGCCAATGGGAAAAAATTATAGCAAATGCATTTTAATGATTTTACAGCCTTCCGAATGGTCTGAAATTTTTAATATATAATTTCTGCAAAATTTTGTTGAGCCATTTCAAATTTTATGAAAATCGAATGTATAGTTTAATTACAGGGACAGTCAAAAATTTTCCGTTACATTACGGGGAATGGGGAAAAAATAATTGTAAGTGCATTTTAATGATGTTACAGACTATGCACTTATGAAGCACAAAAAAATATACATTCAGTACAATATGGGGTGCAAAAAATAATTATAAAACTAGTTATAGTACGAACGCACCTCATTTGCCACGTTTGACGAGCAATTTCCAACTTGTTTCAAACGTAACTGTTATACTTTTGAACTTTTAGCTCTTATTTTATCTTTTTACAAGTTTTTAGTATAAATAAATATTATTCAGTCTTTTTTTTATGAAGTCCACTCCGGTGTTAAACTTTTCAATGACAATATCGTATCAAATATCACTCTGCCCGGGAAACGTGGGGCGGGTCAGATAGTTTAACTTATTATTATATAGTTGATATATTTAGTTTATTTTAAAGAAATTTCTGGTTTGAATAAATATTTTTAAAGTACTTGTTGGGTCCATTGGTCTCGTCTGATAGGAAGACGGTTAAAGAAGCTTTTATGAAAGAATTTCTTTTCTGCCACTGACTTTCCGAAACGTTTTAAAAAATATTTTATAGTGTAGTAATAAGTTTTCTGAACCCGGAATATAATGTTTTCGAATGCTATCGGATCACTTGTAAACATTTTCATGTTCAAAAACTGTGTTTGACAGACAAACATGATAAAAAACCAGAATTATCATTAATATTAACCTTAACATTATTTTGTTACGCTTGGTTGAATCGCTCTGATTCATCAGATCTTTCGGCTGAACTCTTGCTTATTGTTTGGTTTATACAGTAGCGCTCAAAAGTATTTTGACACCATTATATTCGCTCTTATTTTATTTAATATAAAAATATAAAAGAAAATATATTCCCTATCATTAAGAACTACTGTAGTTATTCAAAGGTATCAAGTTTCAACTTGTTTGTTTACATTCGGCGCCACTAATGAAAAATGACTCCTCCTTAGCTCAAAAGTATATTGACAATTAGTTTGCATTTAATTGTTGAAGGCGTCAGTTGCTCTATATTTTCGAATAGTGTTTATATTGACTTATTGTGATTATTTTTAAATGCATCAACACAAAGAATATTCTAATGATTTTAGAAAAGCCATGGTAAATACACTTAAGCAAGGAAGGATGAAAGCAGAAGTTGCTAGTTCTTTTAACGTGTCTCGGTAGCTTGTTAGTACATGGAATAAAGTTTTTAGTAAACGGAATTCTATCGAAAAGAAGTCCCGAAGTGGCCGTACGAGAAAAACAACTTGCAATTTTGACCGTATTATAAAAAAGCTATCTGCAAGCGATTGTCGTGAGTCGGCTATAGTAATATAAAATGAATTGAAAAAAAAATTACGGCATAGACATACACCTTTCAACTGTCAAGCGATGCCTAAACCTCTATGGTTTACATGGCCGAAGACCAGCAAAAAATCCTTTGATATCTGCTAAGAATAGAAAGGCTAGACTTGCATTCGCAAAACGGCATAAATCGTGGACAAGCCTAGAACGGTGTAATATTTTGTGGAGCGATGAAAGAATGTTTAATATAGTGCCTTCTGTTGGAATCAAGTACATTTGACGTCCTAAAATAAAATAATAATTAAAGAAAAAAAAAACGATATTCTGTACCAAATACTCACCGTCAAATATGGAGGCGGCTATATGATGGTTAGGAGTCGTATTTATCACAGCGGAGTTCGACCCTTAGTTCGAAATGAGGGGAATATGCATCGGTTCACGTATGCTGATATATTAAAGACTCATATGCTACCATATGCTAAACGAAACATGCCTGCTAAGTGATATTTTCATGAAGATAATGACCCGAAAGACAAATCCATGTACGTAAGTGATTTTATGAAACGCAGAAAAGTCAAAGCTCTAGAGTGGCCAAGTCAAAGTCCGGATTTGAACCTCATAGAGCATGTGTGGGAGGAGTTGGATCATAGAGTAAGATGCTGTAATTATTTAAATAAGGAGGCTTTATACGAAGCTCTTAAAAATGACTGGGACCTAATTCCAATAGATCGAATGCAAAAGTTAGTCGACTCGATACCCGCGCCTTGAGAGACTGTCATAAAGGCCAGAGGATATGCTACTAAATATTGACTGACACATTACTATATTTGATAATTATTGTGTTAAAACGATTATTTATTATAATGTCAAAATACTTTTGATTTAACTTTTTCTGATTTTTCATGGGTTTCCCGTTATTTTGTAGCAAATGATGGTTCATTTACTATAATTCTGTAAGACATTGAATATGGTTCAATAAAATAAATGATTGATTTTTGTATTTTATTATTGTTTTTAATTAAGTCAGTTATTTTCTTTGTCAAAATACTTTTGAGCGCTACTGTACATTTAGTTTATATTAAAAAAATATTTTGTTATAAACTTGCTTTGCTACACTTGGTTAATTATGATAATAAATTCAGTTACGTAGCTGAAATGCAATGATAATTGACAGCAACCTCAAAACCAATATTCCGGATTGAGAGAACTGATTTACACTATAATGCGTACAGGGAAACGCTTCTGAATATCAGTGGCAGCAAATTAAACTGTGTTTTTAGAAATGCTTCTTTAAATATTGAAAATATATTCATTTCTGAGGTTCCTAAAGATAAGGAAAAAGTTTTGGAATTGTGGTCGAAAGTGGTAATTGTGTACTTTCTTAGGTGGCTATATTTTATTTTTATAGATTAAAAACATTTGTCTATTCTAAAAGTGTACGCGTTTCCGGAAAAAGAATATTACTACATGATTAATTTGAATACTTTATTTTAAGTATCTAAATTTAAACTTGTAAATAAATGTATCTTTTCATAAATCTTTTTATAATAGTAACTCGAAATTATGGTTTAGAAATGCTCTTGAATTAAAATCAGTAATGCATGCATTATTGTTACATAATGAAAATTTAGATAAATCATTCTTCTCATTTTAAATTTCGCTAAATAATTTTGAAATTAATGACCACTTCTGGAATTTCATGAATTAAAAACAAACGAAAATATTTATAGTAAATAAATATGTTGATTTCATAATATATTTCAAATGAATTAAACTCATTATAAAATTTTTGGTTTAAAATATGGAAAATCGAGAATTATATATAAATAAAAATCAATACGAGAAATAAGAAATTATACATTATATATAATTATGTTGCAATTAAGGACCAAAAAGTGTAGACAGCTATTTTTAAACAATAATTTTCACGCTTCACACTCATTTGAAATTTTAATTTGAAATAAATAATCATAGAAATTAGTTTTAAAATAATATAGAGTATAACTTGGTTTGATGAAAGAAATATATTGTTTTATTCTAATAAGTTTTCCTGGTTATATTAGTTAACTCTGGTCCTTAATATAGACTTGCAGAAGAAGTTTGACAAAAAATATTGCAAAAAGTTAAAAAAAAAGTAGGAGAAAGGGTGTTTTAAAATTTTCTTAATTTTTTAATTTTTTGAACAAGTATTGAGTTTTTCTTTATTAAATTATTTTTCTTCATAAAACTATTTCAAAATATGTTAAAAAGTTATTATATATTACTCATTCCCAAAGGGTACCGGATCCCCTTATATAACTTTACAGTTTTAATTTTTTTAGTTAAAATCAAACCACAACAATTACAACTTAAAATTGTGTCATTGTTCTATCAGTAGCTTTCATATTAAATAAAATTTCATTAAAAATTACATCTTTAAGCACACCAAGCTTTAGATAAAAGAGACCATTTCTAGTTTAGATCATTCAATAATCATTGCATAACTTCATTCCAACATTCCATAAAATACTTCTCATTGACAGTTAACTTTGCATAAAATGAGGGTATTCTAATTATTTATAGCAAGGAACAATACTAACACTATAATTAATCTGACAGAAAAGAAAAATAAACCTGAATTTTAAACAGTAATAACGATAAACAAAATTTTTACATATACAGAATTTTTTTTTTCTAGACAGAGCAGGGGTGTCAAACTGTGATCAGTCGCGTACTACTAATTATTTAAAGAAATAGTCAACTTCTTGAATCGCACAGAAATATATCTTTTTATCTGCACTGTTAAAAATATCATGAAAAATTACCCCTGTTTTTCAAGGCTATCTATTTTCTGACCAATAAGAGCGCTTCATAGATGTTAATGTAGCGTTCTCACTGGTCAGAAAATAGAGAGCCTTTAAAAACAGAGGTAATTTTTCACGATATTTTTTACAGTGTGGACACAGCGGGGGTGTCAAACTGCGGCCTGTCGGATACTACTAATTTTTTAAAGAAGTAGCGAACTTCTTGAATCGGAGGGATTCGATGATTAGACAAGACACTGATTTATATAAAATTTTAGTGATATCCTGCGGGCCACAGTTTGAAACACCTGAGACGCAGTATAGTTTGAGATCATGTGTGTTTGTGTATAATAAAAACTTTGCGCAGTTTAGTAACATTGTAGTAACAACGTTGAGATAATATGTACAAAGCTCGTTAAAGCCAAAAGTTCGTTAAAATTTTAAAAACTCATATAAAAGAAAGAAATTTTGATAACGGAGTGCGGTTTGCCAGAAAGGTCTCACAAGGTAGTCGGAATTTTTTTAGCAGAAAAAAAAAAGTTAAAAAATCACATGTAGAGGTCACCGACGACCCGAAGCAAAATGAATAGGTATTACGAGACAACCTGGTTGTGTCGTAGAATGTTCTGGAGGTCATGTTGAACATTTGTTATTGGAAGAACAAATGAATGAAGCGTTTTGTTGTCCTGTTCATTGTGTTTGGGGTCGTCAGCGCCTCTACCTGTGATTTTTGAACTATATATTTAATTTTTGCTGCTAAAAAAATCCGACTACCTTGTGAGCCAGCAATTTCTTGGAAACCGCACTACTTTATCATAATTTCTCCCTTTTTTATGAATTTTTAAACTTTTAACGAATTTTGGCTCACCCGGTATTTAGAGTTGAGTTTATTAGTATTATAATTAGTTTATGATTTGTATTTTTCGTGATTTTTCGTAAATTGTATTTAGAGTTAGACTACCAGTTGATGCATACAATTTCACTATTTTTCGCGGAAATAAGAAATAGTGAAAAAGAATGCCACATTGTTTTATGTGCAATAAAATGTTCGTTACCAAGATTGGAAGCTGTTGAGGAATTTGCCGGCAAGAAGAGAAGGAATTAGCATTTTTGTGTAGGATATCAAAACTTTTAGAAATTATTAAAACAAAATAAATGTAGCGCAACTGATATGCCAAATCATATCTTGGTGGAAAACACCTGCAAACTGAATTTTAGTGGTTGAGTCGCAGGTTTACCATTGTGTTTTTCTGCTCCTAGACCTCCATGTTTTCATACCTTTGGGTACAGGAAAATACAACGATAAACCTACCTATCAATCAGTAAACGTAAAATCGGGTTTGCAGGTGTCTTCCACCAAGATATGATTTGGCAGACCAGCTGCATTTTAATACGCTAGTCGAGTTCTGCTTAATCCTGGAATTGCAGCTTCCAACTTGATGAGGTAATTTTCTATCGCCTTCCGATCTATGAGTAATGTAGTAAAAAAGATCATTCCATATAGATAAAACAGTAAAATATATCACATCCATTGCAATTAATTTCCCCGGAAGCTGAAGCTCTTACCTCTCAGCTTGTACATAAACGACACATTTTGAAGAATAAGATGTACTTAAAGATGTTACCTTATACACAGGAAAACTAGTTTGAATAAAAAACAGAACAGTCTACGTACCAGGTTAAAAAATTACTGCTATTAGTATTAGGTCGTCAAGTATGAATCTATGAAGTCAGACGATCAACAGGGCAATCTTCCACCGGTAAACTTTAATAGAATTTTACATCTTATATAAACACCATAGTCATGAAACATTACTGTCATGAATAACACAATTTTTTTTTTTTACTGGTGGAAGTTTGCACGTTGGTAATCTGGTCCTTTTGTAATAGCAAGTTTCATACTAGATGACCTGATACAATAACTTTAATGCTACGCAAACAAATCCACAAAATTAAATTGTATTAGCTAAATTAGTATTGGTAATTGATTTATGATTTTAATATAATTCAAAAATTGCTCTGGACTTACCTAATATATTCCTTTCCTTTGAAAAGAAATTTGTATTTCTCAGTTAGTTTTAATAATATGTATAAAAGTTCCAAAGAGTTATAAATTTTAAATTTTCATTAAATTAACGCGTGAAGAACGTCAAAATTCTTAGAAATAAAGTTTACAGTGTATTAGGCGTACTACTGCCAAAAAATTTTATTGCAAAAAGAATTTTTTAAATATTTGTTGAAAGTGATAACAACTGTAATTTAATAAAAAATGTACACTATATCAACATAATAGAAAATAATAAATTTCTTCGAATTGCATTTATGCCCTATTAGATTAATGTAACCCATTGTGACTCAGCAACTCCGAATTGAAAAATATTTACCCAGATAACAGACTAAATAAAATAAATAAAATAAATAAAATAAGACAGACTTGAATAGAGTTTTACTAAAAACATTAAAAATACATTCAGTAAACGTTTCGCCAAGCAACTGCGAGGCCTCATCAATGCAATTTAACCATTGTGAAAGCAAACAACAGAACAAATCAAGTACAGATAAAGTTAAAGTTATTTAACAAAATATTCACCAGTAGATTTCATTAGAGGAAATCTAAATTCAAATATAGTCCAGCATTCTCGAAACAGATCACATCGCGCTATTTGTGACCGCTTGTATTTTGAAATCAGGTTGTAACAGTTATCCTGGTTTGTTTCTAGAAGGCTGGTTTACTCAATTACGTCCGCCAATATTGAATCAAGCCTGTTCCATTCCTGGTGAATATTGTCTATTTCTTTTAAAATAACTTTAACTTTAACTGAACTGGATTTGTCCAGTTGCTTGTTTTAACAATAGTTAAAATTTACTGATGAGGCCTTGCGGTTGCTTGGTGAAACGTTTACTGAATGTATTTTTAATAATTTTAGTAAAACTGTATTCAAGTCTGTCTTATTTTATTTTACTTAGTCTTTTAAAAGTTTCTAATTCAGACGTTAAATATATGTGTATTGTAATTTAGTCAGATGTTAGAATACATCATTTTAAATATGTAGAATATAATATAAAAATTTAGGACATAAAAAAAATGTTGATTAAAACTTTACTTTTTTCACAGTTGTAATAAACAGAAAATTACATACTTCTCGTATATAGTGTCAATTTTCTAGTACAAAATTTTAAAGCATACAAACTTACCTTTGTAAAAAATAAATATTTGGACGTCTCCAGGTTTTTCGATTTTACAAAATTTACGAAGATCATTTTAGCAATATTGATGCAAAAGTGCTCACATGATAAATAAAACTTTTGCATGAAAATGAATTTAGTATCACTGTCTGCTGAAAATTCTATGAACAATTTATATTAACTGCTGTGTTGGTAAACAGTAGCAATAAATAAAATCATCTTTTAAATCCAGCTGTGTAAGTAAAAATGATTTTGGTGTATGTTGCAGATATCCAACGAGTGATACAATGGCTTATGTTTCGTGTAGGGGAGACCGGGGGAATGGCGACACATTAAGGGAATTTAAATTTTTTCACCTCAAAAAATGTTCATTTTTTAATAGTAAAAATTCTAAAGCTGAACCCTGATCTTTAGTATCTGTATAAATTTAATCGTAATCATAACTGTAAAGTAAGCACACTTAAATAAAAAATTCTTTCAACCTCTGTACTGTGGCAGGATTACCCAGGATACTGGGGTAATTCTGTCACTGTATCGGGGTAATGACGCCACTCTTTAATGACCTAGTAAATGCATAAAATGGATACTAGGAAACATATAACCTACTGAAAATATTTAGAAAGCGATAATTCAGCAGAATAACGATTAATTATAATGTTCCTTAAGCTAGATTATTAATGTGCTACGCTTACAATTTAACTGAAATTGGAAAAGTCATCCTTTGCCATGGTAGCGGCGTTACTCCGAAAGGACAATATAGCGGAAATACCCCCCAGCAAAGCCAAAAGCAGGACCAAATTTGTTCAATAAATTGAATCAAAATGTCGGCGAATGCATGTAGATTACGGGTAATATTATCTTAAGTACCTAATGTTACAATAAAAGGTCTTTACCTCTACTCATTTGAAGCGCCAAAATAAGAAGTAACTAGATGAAAACTAAATTTTTCACTAGAGCAAACGAACGACGTACAACAAAATCACTCTCATTCTAGGCACTGCTTCTATTGTTGGCCTCTATTGTGCAGGCGCATTCACTATCTCAAACTGCCGTTAATTTTTAAACTAGGCGGGGTGGCGGCATAACCCCGAGTGGCGCCATTCACCCGGTTTCCCCTATGTACCAAATTTGGGTGACGGCTTATCAGCAGATTATATTTTTAATGGATTTTTTAAATTCCAGAAAATTTAAATAAAATAGTTGTTGTTCGTTAAAGTTTAAAAAATATATTTAAATTTAGCTTAAATAATAGACGTACCTTATTAACAGTCTGTTTCTTTTAGACATTTCCGTACGTTCTTCTACATTTTTATAATATTTCAGATCCCCGCAAAACTTTTTCATGATCTCAGGATTGAAAGTAAAACTTGAATATCCATCATATATAGAAAGCTCGGCATCTGCACAGTTAGCTAAAAGAAAAAAATCTTGTCGTTAGGGATTTTATAGGACTAAAAATACTTGTATATTTAAAATAGTGTGTAGAGGTGGGAAAAAAGTTTCTCCTAACTACTTCTGCTGCAAATAATTTATAAATATAAACCAACCAATCGGTAATAACTTCTATTATTAAGATATGTAAAAATTAACGTTTGCAGGCCGTCTATATATTAAAATGTGAACTAATTTTATTTTTTTTCCAGTTGTAACACTCTTTTGACAAAATAATTTTACCCTACGTCGAAATTTATATCCTGATACCAAATGTCATATAATTTGAACTTAAAGTTTCGGAGTTATAATTAATCAAAATGTTCACCATATAATGTTAAATTAGTTGTACACTCCTGGCCAAAATTATAAGGACATCGAACAATATAAAAATTCATAAATTTTCCACAGTTCTAAATATAAAAAAACATTATATAATATGAATTGGGTTATACGGAAAGTTTGTGCCAATTATGAAGGAACATTGAAACGCAGAAGATTTAAATTTTTGTATACGTTTATTAAGGGGGTCCGGGACACATTTTAAAATAATTTTTACTTATTGAGTTAAAATTCTGAATTTTTTTGTGATGGTTAACTTTATCATTTGTAATTAAAATCACATGATAAAAATTCTCAGAACTTAAAAAAATTAAATTTAAAATATATTAAAAAATTGGGGTAATTTAAAATCGTTATAAATCGAAATATTATTTATAGAATTTCAATTTTTTTCATTTAAATAAACAGAATTATATAAGTTTCAAATTTGATTCAGCATTTTTAAAAATATTAATTTATAAAAAAATAAAAATATTAAACGAAAAAATTTCAAAAATATTGGTACAACTTTAAGAAAAAAATCATATTTTCAAAAGTAAATATTTTTTTCAAATATGCTGAATCCAAATTAAAGAAAAACAATTGAAAAAGATATGTTCCAAGTTTGAACCCTGTATCTTTAATGGTTCTCGAGTTATAAGAATTTAAATATGAGAAATTGTGAAAAAACCTATCATGGAGACAAAACGCATTTTTACAAGATGTCATTTCCATGACAGCGATTGCTTGAAAGCTAGATTTTGAAAACAAACCAAAATTAAAAAATTAATATTTTTTGTTCCAATTCAGATAGAAACATGATTTAAATCATGTCATTTTAAGCAGGAATAAACAGAAAAAAAATTTATGAAATAAAATGTTTTGCAAAATTTGAAGATTTTTGTGTCCCGGACCCCTTAAATTAAAATAGGTGCCATTCTATTCTACAACAGAAGTCTCATAAAGCCTTCTTTCCAAAACGTTTGTGATTTAATGGCTGAATAGTTATCGAAATGCTTTTTTGGGGTTCCGTACTTAAAAAGTATAAAAGGTATCATTATAAGATCACTCCTGTGTCTGTCTGTCACGGCCATTTTACTCGTAAACTATGGAACGTGTGAAGTTCAAATTGGGAGAAGTAATAAAGACTATTAACCCACATATTTACAGATTATTGAACATTCACAATTATATTTAGTAAAAAAGTAGAGGGATTAATTAAGTTAAAAATCTTTTCTTTGTATATCGTGTGGGGTATCCTGCGACAGTTTTATAAACGCTGAACTCGACAATACGTTTCTTTTAATTTTAGGCATTATATTTTCTGAGATTTCGTCGAAAATGTAGTGCAAAAATATGTTCCCCCTATCTATTTCCGAATCTACAGAAACTAAAATTATGAAAAAATTAGAGGTAGTAGACGTTAACGCAAACCTTTCAGGAAAATTATAGCGATTTTCCTAGGTCATATTGTTTTTGAGTAAAGCGCATTTTTTCGTTACACTCAAATTTCGATTTGCGGGCATTCAGCAAAAGTGTTGAGGAGAGCTGGAGGTACCTATCGTAGCAGAATTATAAAAGCATATACTAAAGCACATAAATTAACGTCTGAATTCCATTTTTAATTATTAAAGGTACACATATATTAAGACAGACTTTAAATACAATTATTTAAATACAATTGTATACACTATACTTTAAATACAATTGTATACACTATACTTTAAATACAATTGTATTTTAAGTCTGTCTTAATATATGTATACCTTTAATAATTATAAAAGCATTGTTAATGATTTTCGAAAAAAATCGTCGATAATTAGCAGAGAGATTAACCGTTAAAGAAACGGGCGGTTTGGACATACATAATGACAGGGGCGGCGCACTCTATGTACCATCGGCTTTTAACCCTCTTGCTGCGCAACCTGAGATATTCTCAGGCATGCAATTTTCCTCCTAATTAATACTATTTGGTTATTAGCACCAGTTAGGTTTTAGCGAAAACTTTGTCAAATTTAATCAGGATATTTTCCTCGATTACGATAGTAAAAAAATTCTGCTTTAAAGAACCGGTGATAGAAGATTAAAAATTCTGTAAAAAACGCTCATAGCGAAGAATTACTTACGCAGCGGGAGGGTTAAAGCGTGGACAACAACTTTCAATGATATATTTGTGTAATGCAACGCCCAGTAGCAATATAAAAGCAATGAGCGTCAAATTGTTAAAAAAAGACTAATTTAATTAAAATTAATCACATAAATACTATGGGATTTGCGCCCAGTTGCATTGAATAGATCTCTGAATACGCCTCTCGTGTCTTTAAACATTAATTAAAAAACTCTCTCGAAAAACACGACACGGACCAAGGCGGCGTTGCAATTTTACGACCTCCTTTCGAAGCGCGCTTAGCACAATGCCAATTTCAAACTTTGAATAAGAGTTTTGTTTTAGCTACACTGTAAAAAGAAATGATTATGACTACGCTAAACTTAGTTTTACAAAAGGCCAAATGAAGTTTAAATATCTCTACTTCTATTGTAAGTACCGATTTAAGTTCATCATTAGCAGATTAGGAAAAGATTAAAAAAAGAATTATACAGAATAGAAATATTTGTTATTATTTAGGCTTCATATCTCTTTGAACTTTTATGGTATAACTATTCATACTTTTCTAGTATATATAGCTATACCCAAACCTACGTTGTATAGATTTTTTACAAAGCCTTATAATTCTTCTAGCAATGATTTTTCTTTAATAATACAGTTAGTATTTCATATATTTAATGCACGAAACCCTCTGAGCGCGAGTAATACTCCCACTTGACCGTTTTTTATGTCATACAAAGACTCAATTTTTTTCGCGAAAAGAATTTTTGAAAAAAAAAAGAAACAAAAAATTGTCGGGCGGAGCAATGTCCGGAGAGTAGGGAGGGATGGTCATAGTGTCTCAAACGAATGCAAGGAGTTTGTTTCTGACAGTAAAAAGTTGTCCTAAAAATTCGTTTCTGAACTCACATTAAATTTTTAAATAAATCTCGCACCAACTTTTTGAAAATAAAAATCTTTCATATATACTTTGACAACATCTGAAAAATAAACAGGCTATAAAACGTATTTTTTAATAGTGGTACGAATAGAATATCAAAATAGTTACCACTGGGCAGGAATTGGCACAAACTTTCTGGACAACGCAATACTTATAATTTAAACAGGGGTGTCAATTTAGGGCCGCCTGATACCACTAATTTTTTTAAATAAATATTCAACGTATTGAATAGCAGAGATTCGATGATTAGATAAGGCAGTGATTTCTGTAAAACTTTAGACGGGCTATCTGACGGGCCACAATTTGACGCCCCTGATCTAAAGAGTATCGATCTGATATAGATTTAATTATTCATTGCTATATTTAAAAAATAATAATTGTTAAATAAATATGAGACAAGAAAAATTATTACAATTTTTAATGGACATAATTATAAGGACACTGCTTATAAAACTTATAAAATTTTATAATCATGCTTCAGCGAGCTTATTCAGCAAGATTGCTGAAGGACAGTTGAAACTTTATTGGTCTATAGTTATACGTTAACACTGTAACAGATTTGCGGAGGAATAGAAACATTGAATGGAGGTTTTAAAATGATGGAGGATTAGCAACTGTAGGGGGAGCTGTGTCAGATAAATATAAAACTAATCTATTTTTTTTCTAAGTCGATGAACTCAAAAGTGCACCACCTTATTTCAGAAACACAAATTTTGGCATATTGTTGCTTCTAGAATGTGAAAAAAACATTTTCAAGCATGCGTCGTGTCATATCTCAAAAGCTACAAAAATGTGATATAATATAAATTAACACGTATCAATATTCCATTATTTGATTGGCCACCTTGATCAAAATTATGATCATTATAGAAAATGAAGAGGGTGCATAAATGTAAAACATATAAAATATACTAAGACGGTGTTATGAGTGCTACATACCGAAACGATCATATTGATATAATTGAAATAATTATGATTTTCTAAATAAACCTTTGTTTCAGATGTTGTATAACATATTCACACAAAATCACTCAGAGTGTCAGTAAATACAGATGCTTAATGATATTAAAATAGCCGAAACGCCTTATAAAAGAGGAGAATTGACGTAAGAGGATATTGAATGAGCCTTATCAATATACCTCCTTTGTGTAAGTGTACTGATAATCAAATACAAATCTAATTCAATACATGTGATTAAAATTTAGTTACTGCAAAATATTTTCGAGCATCCAGTTTCTTTGTTTCAAATACATCACTGATAAATAATGAGAGAAGATTTACACCATTTACATGAGACAATTCAAAAGTTTCCAGAGTATATTTGAATCAGATAAATATGTTTTAAGCCAAAAATGCTGCTTCAGTCATATAGTACATATTCCACAGGAATAAGAAACTTAAAACTTCTTGTTCATAATTTCTTTTTACGCATTCATGTAATACTTGGATCACGACACGTAACTTGGAAATAAATATATGCTTACAATGTTTCCATTTTTTTATTCAATGATATAATAAAAACAGGTGGAACCGTCAAATAAATAAAATTACTATTTGTGTCTTACAAATGCCATGCACATAAAAATGAATACATTGAAACAATACTCATGTTTTATAAGCAAAAAACTGTTTTCAAAATTCAGGGTGTTTCAATAAGAAAGCCCTGATTACAAATGATCACAATTTCATTGTAAAATATGAATAACTCTCCTAGTAACATTGAGGTATTTTGTAACCGCATGTTTTTGAAATTGATCTTTGTCATGATTCAAACCAGAAAAATTAAATAGTTAAATTTAATAAATCAAATCAAATAGATACCTCGCAGGAAGAATCTTCATTTCATATAATTAAATTTCTGGTTCATATACTGCAAAAGTACGAACGCTCATCGCAAATTAAAACCTGGTGCTGGGAGGGTTAAAGCAATGCTTTAAATATAATACAGGATAAAGATCAAAGGCTTATTTATGTACCATTAATCACCTGAAAATATGCACCTGACAGTCAGTTTCACCTCAGATATAGTGAATGTAATACGCATGATTCCTTCTAACGACTTTTTAGGGGTATATTGCTTTCATTGACTACAGCAGAGAACAGTCTAAAGGGCCCAGACATCAGTGTCTCTACGAAATTGCTTCTATCTGCATAGCTGTCAACTTTTACATTTTTTTCTTACCATTAAAATTTAAAAGAAAATTTTGACTTATTTAATTGCAGATTTCTCCGATTAAATAAGTCAAAACTTTCTTTTAAATTTTAGTGGTAAGAAAAAGCGTAAAAGTTGGCAGCTATGTATTTGGCATAAAATGGAATACCCCATGGATGTTTTTCGATAGCCTACAAATACCTACTTACAACAGTTAAAAAGTACACAAAAAAAATCTGAGCTTTTTTCTGAATTGGGTTTAACATGTTTCCTCGAATTAATCTTTACAGCGACGTTATTGTCATATCTAATTGGATTTTTTTCTTTGAAACACCCTGTATTATGTCATACAAGTAAATCTATTCAAAACAAAAAAATTAGATTTAAAGAACACACTTGTAAAAAATAATAATGTTTAGTTCATTACCTATGCTTCCGTACAGTTGAAGATCTAATATTCGGATGTAGATATGTTTGCTATTTTCAACGCGTATTAACCAAACACATTCGACATCTTTAGGAAATGAATGTGGATAACCTGGAGATACAATAGTGCCGCCATCCCCTGTTTCTGTACCTCCGCATCCGTCCACAAAATCAGTACTGCTTGGAGGAGGAATTGAAACTGCAACATATAATTCAAGACCTAAAATATTATCATCTCTTACTTCTAAGATTTTGAAGACTGTAAAACATATCGCTCCTTTAATAGATCAACTCCACAACTCAAAATTTTAATATTATGACTGAAGGCGTCTTATCACTCTACTGTTAGAAAAAAAAAATTATAAATATGTACATATGGAAAAGCACTATTTTCTGGGCATTTTAAAACAAATCACAAACAAATTCTCATAGCTTCAATAGGTATGATGTAAAATGATAGTCACAGTGTAAGCAATGATTGAGGAGATCTAACACATTATTACTTGCCATTTGAAGATATCATAACCTGAAAATAACTGACATTTAAATGTCTATCATTAAAAGGATACTTGCAAATAGTATGTTCTAAAAATGTTAAAAAGTGCTTTTATTAAATTATGTGAAGGGTTTCTCATGAACTACTTAATAATTTTACACCCAATCTTAAAGGATTTATAGATTATATCTATTTCTTCAGACTGAGTTGTAAGTTTTATTTTTAATATGAAGTAGAAAGTTATATATTTTTTCGTAGTTTATACATATATATATATGTGTGTGTGTTGTGGATGGAATAATGAACATTTTATTAACATCTAAGTATTGAATTTTTTAACTTGAGACTATGTAAAGCCTTTTAAAACGTGGATCATTGTAAAACACTCCTTCTAAAATATATAACGCTTTTATTTATATGAAGAAGTGGTTTAATATAGTTTTTTCTTTTAAAAAAATAGTGCACAGACATAAAGTGCTTTTGATATTTTTTGATGCAATAAATTTTACTTAATTCCAAACATGAGTTAAATGGCAATTGAATAAATTTTAAAACGACAACTACTTGCGGCTACTTGTTTTATTCAAATACAAAAAAATAATAAAGTTGATTTTATTTATATTATATAACTTTGACATCATATGATATAAAATATTTCCTTCATACATTAGTAGTAAGAACATTGCTGAACTTTTCATACAGTATTATTTTTTCCACATTTACTGCCGAAATATCTCATATTAACATTTTCGGGACGGGCGTTACGTATGTATTTGGTGTAGGGTGCATATGGTCCTTAATTTTTAGTACCAATATTTGCGAATAGTAGATTTGCCTTACTTAATCTTAAAATTTAGGCCATTAAATGAGGAAAATATTACTATTCCGAAATATTGGCAGTGAAAAATTAAAAAATTTACATGCGACACGCTCGTCCAGAAGGAAATGATCTTCACAAAATTTAGACGAATACAACTGTGATATTTCCAGTTAATTATAAACCTGTTACTGATTTATTTTTAGGTGCAGGGAACACACTGAAGACTTGTACCCCACATGAACTACACAACGACAACAATTATAACTATAAACGTGGTGTCTAGTTATAGTAAATCGGCCATGCTATACACCATGAAACCTATTTCAGGTAGCGACAAATTGAAGAAGTAATTTTCCTATCTCGAAAACGATTCGAGGTAGGGATAAACGTCAATTACAAAGGAGTAGAGTGGCCTCGATATAGTATGAAAATTTATACAGCTAAAAAAAACTTTATTAGAAGTCCTTAAATGTAAAAATTTATATCCAATCCCCATCTTAAATATGCTACTCTATCATTAAATGTCCATTTTCTTTACAATATCACACTTCGACATGCAACATGTGGTGTATTTATGCTGGTGACAGGGTATAAAAAAATTATATTCATGGGTTCTGAGAAAGTTATTTTTACATGTAAGATTTCAGTTCTTACCAAATCGGTGACACTGTACAACTTTGTGATTGAACTTTTTCATGTACATCAATTTTCTTCAAAATAGGAATGCTAATTCTGCAGTTTCCCGCTTTGTGTCGCTTTAAGCGATCTCGTTGCTTTGCGAATGGCCATTTTGCTATACCTAGACTCTATGTCCATGACTATAGCTCTTGCCGTTGTTCAGTTAATGGGGGGTGATAAGACTTTAGTGGGCATACTGTAAAACCATGAAAAAAATGTATACTATTTAACCTACGTAATAAAAGGAATATGTTGTAACGTTACTTCAATGTTTTTTTCAAAATTAGAAGTCTTTATTGATAGCGAGATATATGGTACAAAATGTAGCTTACCTATTTAAGCAGTGTGACAGATATTGCACAGAACCCAAATATACTGATAAGGATATTTACCTGATACTTTTTTAAATTCTATCTTTGACCATTTATTGATAAAATCACAAAGGATATCTTACCTTAACAATTTGATTCCAGTTTATCTATTTGTAAAAGAAAATGCAACAATTAACACAAAAGAATTTCACCAAACTGACAAAAATTGTGCATTTTGAAACGTGAGTGTAATTGGATTAAAGCCATAAATTGCCACTAAAGGAGTATTTATTATTTATTGGTATGTGCACCAGTTGTGACCAAAGTGTAAAAAAGAGTAAAAACTGACCTACTTTCATGGTAACCTTTTATAGGCTGAATTCAGATCCAGGTACATTTTAAATTCTTCTTTTATATATTTCGCCGTATAATGATTTATTTTAAATTAAATTAGTTATTTAAATTCAGGAAAAATTATGTAAAATTTTTATGCGGTTCCAATTAGGAACATTGACCACTTTCGACTACTCTGTTACACTGGAATAAAAAACGTAGTAGTAAGTAATAATGTAGATTAAATAAAAACAAACTAAGGAGAGTTGGTAAAGATCCATTTAAAATTCTTTGAATAATAATAATAGATAAATTAAGTCAAAAATGCATAAATTGCAATGAAAACATTTCCTGTGAAAAATGTCAATTTTTATGATTTTCTGTACCTTTCTCTCTTTTCTGAAAGTAATTTTGTTTCTATTTAAAAAAAACAAGTGTTCTTTCTTTTATATCAGCTAATTTTTTCAAGTCCATATCGATGAAATTCAATTTTTTAAATAAATTTTAAGCAGTAAATTAAAAGAAAAAATAAAAGGTTAATTAGTAACGCAGTTCAGTCATAGTCTGCAACAATGCAAATGCTATGTACCGTTAATATCGTTGGAATAGAAATTAAATGAACTTACACATAAAAATATGATGCATTATAAGTTATTTAGATATTTTACCCAAATAATAGAAAACTTCATGTTGTGACTTCTTTCATTAAAAGAATGATATGCAATCCTATATAAGTCATAATAATTAAAAAAATATATTACATTCACATGTTGTACTAGTGGGAAAAACTCTCACGAATTTTAAATGCATCTTTATAAAGCAAAATACTTTTTGTCTAAAAACAGTTCAGAAAATTTACAGTAGTTTTAAAATAATTTAGTTTTATGCACTTAATTTTTTTAATAAATAATTTATGAAAAATTAAAGAATGATTTTCAGGGATACATGCGTTGAATTTTCAGACATCCTAAGTCAAATTTTAAAGTACTGATTTAATTTTATTTCCTTGGAATTTTAATATACCTTTGAATAGCTATTGCAGTTCAGGTATAATGCTTAAGGTGCCCAAAATTTAGTTTAGAACTTCATTTTTGGGAGTATATTTAGAATAGAAAATTAAGTTTTTAAAGACAGATCATTTATACTAGTCTATAAATTTTCGAAAGAGAATCCGCTATAATTGATTTTATGCTTTTATGGCCGCTGGATGGGAAAATGAAGCCAGTTATTCTCCATCATGAATAACATTTTTTGTTCTGCAACTCTTAATTTTTTTTTTTTTTGAAATGTACAAAGTTTGCAAAGGGACCAAGTTTATTGGTAGATGAAATTATACAAAGTGAAACTAAATTTGCGTAACTGGAAGACGAATAGGGCTTTTACTGAAATCACAGAATTTAGCATGTGCTACTATACACAATCACAAGAGGCAATGGCTTTAGCCGAACTGACAGAGTGCGTGATTTTAAACAGGTTCCACATGGATGAATTGATTCTTATAGCTGTATCACATGGCAGTCGTTCGCCGAACATTTCCCCCCACAGACAATTTCAGTCAGCAAAAGTTGCGTGACCTTGATGGAGAGAATTTTGCTGGCTATTCTTGCTGCTGGGTTTCCCTTGGTGGCCATCCTCGCCGAACTTTTCCAGCATCGCGGGGGAAAAGTTGATGTACACTGAGCGGTGGATCAACTAACCCAATAGGACCGAAACTAGGAAGACAGGATTTATATGAATGGGTAGCAGGAAGATATGCAAACGTATCACGTAACACTTCCAGATCAACACATAATAGACGTTAACCCAATAAGCCTACAAAACGTTTCAAGATCCTGTTTATCTAACATATAACAATCTGGATGAACATGTTTCGTAAAATGTTGGGAAAAATGTTTGTTGTTTATCGTTCTCCGTCTGATACGGCCATTAAAGCGTTATTCATTTCTGCTGTCTGGATTGTTCTTTGTCTTAATAGATAGAAGATCCTTCCTATTATATACAAAAAATGACATAATAAGTATCTTTAAAATTACATAACTGGGTCATGTGAAGTAACCGAGTATTTTGGATTTCATTTTCTGTATCGGTGGTATAAATACTGCATATAACACTCATGACGTATCTCTTCCGAAAATCGTGTAGACGTATTATAAGAGATTGTAATCGGAATTTCTAATAGTTTTGTGCATATATGAATAAACATTTCTTGTAACTTAGGCTAAAATAAACATGTTTTTAATCGACATAAAAAATGTTAAACAATTAAATAGAAAAAAGTCTTTGACGGGTTGTTCAAGTGACACATTACAATTCAATCCATGTAGATATGAGATCCATGTTGAATCCATGAAAAGTATGAAAACGGAAACGAATGGTTTTCTTCAATTTACATAATTTACTCAATTTACATAAATTTTTACACATAAAGGTAACATTCAGAGAATTTTTTTTTCTATTTCAAGAAATTATTTTTAACCTTTCATGGTAATTTATTGTTCATGATATCCTTACTTTTGAGTATTACCATTTTCAAATAATAGTAATCGCCTCTTTTAATCGCAGAATTTGTAATAATTGTCTCCGATTAAATAAGGCAAATATCAATAAACCGAATTAGTCACACTTCAAAGCAATGGCTCTCCGAAACCTGAGTTACGAGATGAGTCGTTCATAGCCATTAAAGGTTTAAAATACACATTCTATAACTAACTTAGCCTCATAGTTTTCTTTTGCTACTTTGTTCCTATGAAGTATTCATTCAGTATTGGTAACTTTAAAGATCTTTTTGAGCAAAAAAATTTCGAAGTTGGATTTTTAAGATTTGCACCTTCCAGGTCAACATACAGTGCCTTAATTTACCGGAGTTGTCATATATGGGCAATAAAATGTGATTTGTGCACTTTGGACAAAAACAGATTTAATGAAGCCAATATCGTCAAGCTAATGTACTTTCCTGCCACAAGTCATAGTATAAAAATAGTGGAATGATCTGAAATTTTGTACTTACATATTAGATGCTTCTAAAAGTCGAGTTCTGTGAAAAGTTTTTGTTACATATGGTTTTAGAATATTAATATAAACTATATATAAATTATGAAAGCAATATTCGAATAAAGGGCGTTGTAACCAATAAAATGTTTTTAAAAAATCGAATTCTAGAAGATTCATGTATGCGAATCCAAAATTACAGCTCATTCTGTGTAGCAGTTTCTGAGTTTTGCATAAAAAACTACACGCATTGCATTCTGCTTTGGAACGATATAAAAAGAATTGGATATTAGGATATAAAAATTTACACCTGCATAAATCCTAAACTATGGGGTAGAATGAATTTCTTTTTGATCTTCCAAGGAAACGTTTACCGATAAATGTAAATGTGGTGTCAAAATTAGGTGTTAGAGTTGAAAATTTGAACGTTTGTTACAATTTCACTACATAAAGCTCCAAGTCAAAAAATTAGAATAATATAAAAAAAAGAATTGCGAAAAAGAGGTTTTTTCATGTATCTCCTTATACAAAAAGTAATGCAGGATAAAACTTAATATTGTAAGAATCTACATAATTTGTAGAATCTTTTAGCATAAAAATTAAAGGAAATAATACAAAAATTAAAATAATTATTCACACTTGGAAAAAATCAAAATATTAGAGTAACCGTTTACCTGGTTCAAAATATTAGAATAATGCATTGTGACGTATTTAAAAAAAGAAAAAAATGGTTATTTTTTAATGTTTTGTAGCATAATCTTTACATTTTATAACAGCACGAACTCACTTTGCCAAGCTAGCTACAAGTGGTTCATAATGTTTTCTGCCCAGACATGACCATGTCAACTTTATGATGTAAAGAAGCTCAACTTTGTTTTTTGGCGCAATATTTTGCAGTCTTTTCTTCATTATTCCCAACAAATTCTCTATAGTATTTAAATCCGGCGAATTAGCCGGCCAGGGAAGTACGTTAATTTGGTGTTCGCTAAGCCAGTTCTAGGTGGACACTGACTTGTGTGAAGGTGCTAAACCATGTTGGAAAAGAAAATCGTCATCACACAGATCTTCCGACGATGGTATCATGAAATGCTCACGGATTTCTTGATATATCTCAGAATTAATCCTTTCGTTAACGATACATAGCCTTCCAGAACCATTTGCAGCCATACAAGCCCATACCATTACACTGGCAGCAAATTTCACAGATAGTTTCATGCAGTCCTTGTCGTATGCTTCTTGCTTCATTCGCCATACACGAACACCTTGATCACCATATGTTGCACAAAATACATTCTCATCACTAAACAATAGCTTTTTTCAATCATTCAGACTCACAAAAGCCTTTTTTTCCATCACTTCACTCTCCCCCTTTTCGGTATAATAGTCATAGGGGACTTTATTTTTGGCACACGAGATTGAAATCGAAATTTCGGAGACGTCTTAGTGTTGTAGATTTACTCACATCAACACCGTGTTCTTTGCACTTTCCACGCAAATATCTTATACTTCTAAAACGGTCTTTTTAGCAATACTCTTTAGCTTTCTATCATCTCTCTGAGTAGTTTTGGCTTTCGGCCTATATTCAGATGCTTGTTTTCAAAATGTCCTTCGTTAAAATACTGCTTTATTGCTGTACTAACACTTTGTTGAGAACATTTTAAATAATTGGAAATATTGCTGATTACGACCTTCTTTATGTAAATCAATAATACGATTCTTTGTAAACTCCGTTATGTCGGACAAACGACCTATGTTTCACACAAAATGAAAATAGTAATGATGATGCGAAGCGCCTTTATAACTTAAGAAGAATCCCCGCAGAAGCTACTTTATGCTTAAGCTTAATTTATGCAACCTTCTGAACCAATCAAGAAAATTCACAAATATTCTAATTCTTTGAACCACCTATTTTAGTATTCTAATATTTTGAATAAGGAAAATAATTTTACAAAAATACAATATTCACTCAAAATTTAATCTTTTACAGTTTTAATTTTCTTTAATAACATGCGAATTTATTAAAACATCAACCGCTGTTCTTTTTCACTTGTACTACATTGAAATAAAGCTAAATGCAATTCCAAATACAAATGAAATGACTTATACATTTTGAATTTGAATTGTAGATATGTTATCTAAGTTACCATAGTTTGTACGAATGCTTTCAAATTCACCATGCAAGCTTTGCTTTATTGCCAGTTTCTTTTAAAAACTCACTAGGTAAGCTTACAACTGAATCCATGCATAAATATGGCAGTCTCAGGAATTTAATCCATTCAAAAGTATGAATGTAAATTTTAAAAAAAATGGTTCAGTCCTTTCATCCAGTTTCAGTCCAGTAATCCTTTTTCCGGTCCAGTCCAATATTTATATCGTTATATAATCCTTTTGATCAAATTTACCCTTTTAAATTTTTCAACACCCCTTGTTTTTCTCCTACTAACTGAGACCCAGAGCTCTGCATTAGATTATTTTCTTGAAATATTCAATCAGTACTGCTAACCTCACTGACCTTTTGGAAGAAAGTGTTTCGAATTACAATTTAAGGGTGTCAGGAATTCTTAATTCTGAAGGGAAAAAAAAAATATTTTTTTCTTTGCTAATAAAATAGTACAAAGTTAATTGAGTTATACATTAGTACAAAGTTAAGTAAATTGAATAGAGAAAATTGCGTATTTCTACGATGATTACATCAGCAGATATAATAATTTTTGTGATGTACTATAAGTCTTTCTCCGTCCGTAACTAAAATTTTAGGTCCATTTATCTCAAAATGGATATTGTTCATAATTTGGTATGTTTAACACCTTAAGGTTCAGCATTAAATTACGGTTTAAAAATTCAAATTGCTTATTGGCACCACTCTTTTGAAAAAGAAATGTTCACCTTATTTAATGACAGGTAAAATGATATCATAATAAAGCCAATTACACTATTCTATAAAACTGGTGGGAATCAAACAAATCTGAATAATCTGAATAAAAGTCCCAGCCTGTGAATATAACGTGAGCGAGAATTAAGCGGTTAAAAGGATATATCTAAATTTTCTTGGAAGACGCGTGTATGAAATTGTGTACAATGTTTTATGTTATGTTTTTAACAAATTGACTTTAGGATTTTTAATTTCATTTGAAAATTAGCAAAATATGTTCCCCGAAGTAAGAGACACCATCAAAAATTCCGTTTTGTTTTACTTTTAAATTTATTGTAAATTCGTTAAAAAATACTTTTATAATTCCTCAATACAAATAAACAATAAAACGTTTTTGCACCTAGTAGTGAAAAAAGTATACGGCAAGTGGTTCAACTATTCTATAAAAATTAAATAAGTTTAAAGTTTTAAGTATTAAATAAAATAAAAAAATCACAAAGTTTTTTCCTGAAAAGTAATTTTTGTAGACAAATTGCAGGAAAAAAGTATTTAACTAATGCCTATAAAAAAAAGGAAATACAATTTTAACCCCCGGATCCCATTAAACTTTATTCCTTCCAATATAGCTGTCTAATTTTTATATTAAAAGAAGTAGAAACAAATGATAGCATACGCGAAGTTTTTAGTCATATATTCTTAAAATTGTATTCAACGGTAACATTAACACTTATACTTCCCTTACTACATTTGAAAGAAATCAGACTGAGATAATAAATGTATACAGATATAAATAAAGTTGTACAGTATAGTTATTTTTATAAGAATTCCAAAATTACAAGTTCGTGATATCAATAAAAATATTTCACCCAAATTCTATTGAATGAAATTCAATCTCAAAAGTGTGAGGAGAATGATGTCGAGGTTCTTATGTGGTAACTTTTATTCAGATTTAACTTAACTACTTTGCTGTCAAGAATGTCATTATGTATATACATTATTTATAATAACTGCGAAAACAGGTTTATTAAACGAAATTTATTAGTAGACTATTAGATTTTTCATAAAAATTCAATCTTCTTTCATGACTTCTAGGGAGGTAATTTATTCATAAAATGTTCTTTAGAAGCATATTTTAGTCTCAGATGTCTGTTTATGTTTTCCTTTAGATAATTTTGTGATGTTTAGTAAAATTTCTTCTACACATTCTTTTACAGAGGAAGTGAAAGGAAATCTGCGTAGGTGCATGGAAAAGTTTAATGGCGAAACAGTATTGTTAAAATATTTTACTGGTATTGTAAAACATTTATGGCCTATAAATTATAAACAAAAACCTTCACTTCTTTGGCATATTGCTTTAAACTTTTAAGCTCTTGTTATCAGAGAAACATGTAAGAAACTTGTGGAAGGGAAACTGACTACGGTAATATTATATACATTAAAATGTTTCATGTAAATTTTCAATTATTACTTATATTTTTTAAGTATCTTGGCTGACATTGTGATCCTAAAACAATTATTTTTACATGCATGCCTTCCAATGTATAAATTAAAGCTCATTTAGTAATCAGGAATTTAAACCATTGACATCAAATAGTTAAAATATTTAATTAATTAATTTATTTATTTTGTTATCCATTATCTACTTATGGTTAATAATTTCGTAAAAAAATATTTTTTATAATAGTCTATCAATCAGAACTTTAATAATTGGGTGTAAAATTAACTGGGTTAAGATTTTCAAAATGAGAATTTAAATGGTGCTTATTGAAAAATATCTTCTTATAATGTTTGATTTGTGATGAATTTCATTTCAATTGATTGATTGAGCTTTGATTTCAATTTTGACACTGATTTCAATAGAGATAAAATAAATTCCAACATTTATTTATATATAAATAATTGTCTTTTAACTAAAAAAATATATTTCCTGTGATAGAGATGAATTTACTGACATTTAAGTGGGAAAAAGAGTTTACTTTAACGGAATTTCTTACTTTTAAACAAAAATTAGCATATTGATGGTAATTGTTTTGCTATTTCAAAACTTTTTGTTTATTGTACTGCAAAATATCAGATTTATATGCTGTAAAGAGAAAGGATAAAATATATTTGAAGAGAGGAGTGTAACGTTCTTTGTGCAAGAATAAAATTTTCCTAACCCCTAAAAATATATGTTGGCAGGAAATCCTTCCGTGCGGAAATAAAGGGATTAATACTCATAAAAATTTACAAAAGAATCAGTAGATTCCTTTTTCTTTTTGTGTATGAAAATACATTTTTCGAAAACGAGGCTAATGAGAAAGACAGGCTGCCGTACTATCTTTTGCATAATACCGCTAGAGTTACGGGATGCTCCTTTCGTGAAACTGCATTCGTGCATTCTAGCATGCACAACTAAACAGAATTAATACTGCGTACACTTGTTTCAAGACTCTATCAAAGGAATGTCGCCTTTGCGCGAAAGTGAAAAATTGCGCGTATGGGATAGACACAGTGAAAGTGTTGAGGTCCGTTTAGATAACATTTATGGAATACGGGTGTTTTATCGGTATCTTTGAGGTAGGGTGTCTTCTGTCGCGCTAGAAGAGGGCAGTGTCTCTTCGGACGAGGATCTGATACGTTTGTAACTTCCCCTGGGGAGAATTTCTTTAGTTGATCTTTAGTTGCTCTTTGTTTACCAACCTTTGAAAGCAACAGAAAAAGTCACATCTTACCACAGACCGCTTTCAAAAGAAAGCTTAGATAAATGAAGTATGACTTCTCGTCGCAGAATTTAAAAATGCTATATGAACGGAGCCTTAGATAGGGGGGAAGCGTCAAGGTGTCTCGAAAAGTCCGTTAAAATTACAAAGCGTTAGAACTTAATAAGTATTTTTTATAGATAGTCGCTGTATTTTGCTATATTTTCTGGTGTATCTAAAGTTTGTGCAGCTGCACTTGCAACATTTCAACTTGTGCTCATTTAGTGACCATTAGAAGCACTGTGTTCTGTCATACACAAGCTAGCCTGTTACGTGTTACACGTTCGATAGTTTGTATGATCCGTGTCTTCAGCATGATAATGTCATCAATTTCGAATGCGTATACGTCTTTCTTAACAGCAACGATTGCGTTGGACTGAAATTGGGGATTTAATTTCAACATACCATGCAACACAGTTAGTCTATGCATTTGATATAGTCACCATGTGTCATATTGTCACGATTCCCTACAAGAGTAGAAAACAAACTTTAGATATTGCAGAAGAATTAGTAGCAAAACACAACCAATCATTGATATTAAATATGTCATTAGTTATAATGTTTTGTAATGCTAACGACACTACAAGGACACTTTTAATTTCAGCATATTTATGCAACGTATACATGCTAAATTTAGAATATTTTTTTAATCTTGTTTAAAATAAAAATTACTCAATTGAGCGTAAATACGTGGGTGATTCAATAATTATTGGCACTAGTGCATATAAAATATTTGTACTGCGATGGTTGATGTAGAATATCGAAGACTAATGTCTTAAATGCCTATATGCTCAATTTCAGAACCGTAGCTGCTATATTAATATGGTATTGGAGGGAGAGGTGAAGTTTTAAAGACCTATTTTTGAGAGAGTTTTTAAAGAGGGGGGGGGGGTGAGGGTGAAATGCTGTTTTGGAGCTTATGAGGCTAAATTTGTGACACTGGATGAGATGTGGCTACATCACTATGATTCCGAGTCCAAACGACAGTAATTACGTCTCATCCACTGTTACAAATATAGCCCCATAGGCTAAAATACAGCCATTCACCCCCCACTCCCCAGCTTTCACTCCGCTCTCCAAAATTATATGAATATAGCAGCTACGGTTCTGAAATTGAGGATATAGGCATCTAAGACATTAGGCTTTGATATTCCACAACAGCTATCGCAGTAGAAATATTTTATATACACTAGGGGCAATAATTATTGAACCACCCACGTATACTGTTATTGATTGCTCGAGTTTGTGTTTCGGCTCCATGTTAATAGAGCAGTGATTATTCTTTAATGCGTGCGGCTACTTTAAATAAGTGAATTTTAAAACAATACATACATATATTTTTAAAATATACTTCAGGAATGTAATCACAGACAGAAATATAATAATCAAACGTAATTTATAAGTAATTTTTGTTATAAAAAACGACATAAAGTACCTTAAAGGCGAGCATAAAGAAAAAGTTCATATTGATAAAATGTATTTTTTAAATAATCAAAATATATAACAAAATGTTTATAATTAATTTACTTTCTTTATGTTTAACAGTAATTTTTTGAAATGATTATTGCATTTTAAAATATTAAGAAACTATAATACATCCTTTGAAAAAAAATCTGGATTCTATGGAAAAAAAAGTCTGATTGTAAATTATATTTGTTCATGTTGTTTAGAAAATTAATGAAAATATAATTTGAAATTTAACCTTTTCAAAAAGGTTTAGTTTTTATAATTCAATATGTTAACAGAATCGTTTTATTTTGCGACAAAATAATCTTATAAAAAATAAGTTTCGAAAAATGATTTGATTTTCTTCTACAAGATATTTTTCGTAATTGAAAGGATTTCTTTAAATTTTCATAATAATAGGTTTATGCTTTTCCAAAAAAATCATATATATTTTAGAATAAAAAAAAAAACTTTTATATTTGGTTATCAGAACAAAATAAATATTCAAAGGCATTTTATTTTTATTTACTGTAATTATTAGAAGATTAAATGCACAATTTTATTTTCCAAATATCCAAATTTAAATATGTGGTCTAAAATCCATTAAAAGAAGGCAATTTAGGATTTGTACGTTTTTTCAACTTTTACAGGATTTCTTTCTTTTAATAATCTCAAATGGGTACTGATAAAAGACAGCTATATTTAAAAAAATATTTTAAATTTTGTGCCCTTATTTATACTTGTCAAAAAATTTTGTTCAATGATCAATTGTTTGATTTTCTAAATTTTAAAGGTTGATTTACAATTTAAATAAATAGTAGGGTAGACCGGGCACGTTTACGCGTTTTTTTTTTTTTTTTTTTTTTACAATGAATTTTCTAATTTTTATGTTTTAAGTTAGGGAATTTTAGACATTGTGGTTTTATAAAGCTGTTAAAAAAGTTGAAATTTGTGTATTCAGTTGTTACACTATTTGTGTTTTTAACCGAAAAAAAATAGGTCCAAATCTTTTGCGTACACTTGCCGCAGGAGCGGGAAAGTTTACGTATCAAGTGGGTCACGTTCACGCATATTATAAGTGACACCAAGGAGTAAGTGAAATAAATATTTAATTAAATTGAAATGTTTTATTTACAACTTAAAACATTGTTTAAAAATTAAAAAAATAAAGAGAATTTATTAAAGAACATTTTATAGGCTAAATTGAAAACATAGGGCTTATTGCTAATTAAAAACAGAAGCTATTTAGTTATCTTTATCATCACTGCTACAGTTTTTACAAACCAAAAACAAGTACAAATTAAATTTAAAAAATAAAAAAAAAACCGACTGCGTAAAAAGCGAATTAATTAATTATTTCTCATCACTGTGCAAATATTTTTTTTATATTACGTACCTATTTTTTTTATTTACTTGTATTGATGACTTTTAAGTTGTATTTAATTGTTAGTTCCTATCTAAAAACACTGTTTTGATGAGGCCTATAGATGTCTATGAAGGTTAGAGTTACAGTTAAGCTAGAGATCCCACCTACACAACTTCAGGGTTGTGTAATATTTAAACGGAGCTTCTGACTGTAAATAGTGAATGAAACATCGTCTTCATTTTGAAAGACCTATCCAATGATATGCCACTCAATATAGTGCATAACATTTTTTCGTCCCTACCGCCATTTTGTATTTTACGGCCGCCATTTTTAATTTATAAAAACAAAACCTAGCCTATAACCTTAGGACGATTAATACAAATCTACAGAGACTTCATTCATTAAAATCCATCCAGCCGTTGGTGTGTTGTGAGGGTATAAAGAAATCCACATACCCAGATACGCGTGAAACACATAACCCTTCTTGGTAGTCTTTAATAAAGTATTTCTTTTTGCACACTTGCCATGGGACCACCTTTTGCATCTAAGACATTGAACGCATAAGACGTTTACGCAGTACGGACGTGAGTTAAGGTGCCCCGATGTCAATGGGTAAACGCTCCCCGACGCCGTGTTTGGATTTATTTTTAACGTGCAACGAAAATTAATAACATTTCTGTTCATACAAATACTGTTCTCAAAAAAAGGATAAAATTCTGCTAATGTTCATATATTTGTTTATCCTTAAATAAGTATTATTAGTTCACAATAAGTTTCAATATGTTCAACAGAAACTTTACTCACCTTGACAGAAAATAGTTTACCTTTTCCGCATGCTAGCAGCATCAATCTCTCATGACTGGTGGCGCGCCAGTTATAACTCGTTTCGTAAAAAGTGCACTGTGTAAACGTGCCCGGGTCTACCCTATATTTAAGCATTCGTTGAAATATAAGAGCTCTGAGACATGTTGATCGCATCGTTGTTCAGATGGCCCGGTTTCAATTTTGCCTTTCACTATTTTACTATAATTTTACTATAAATCACTCTTTTCATATTATATAGTATAACTATATGAAACATTGAATGTTTGTGTCAGCTTACATACATATGGAAAACGAATTCTATATTAATTAATGTTAGCATCAATTGTCCTTGTTATACCTATAAAAAATGAAAGTGTAAAATGAATTTCTTTAACAATTCAAGGGCGGTGGTTCTTTATTTGGCCACCTAATTTTAATTATTAAATGTCACATTGCAACCAGAATATTGGAATGAAAAATTTTCTTTTATTAAGTACGTGAACAAAAGCTTTTGCTTATTTTGAAACAAATTTATTTTTAAGTTCTGGTGTCATTCACTCATTTCAGCATTTTCCGAATAGAAGTACCTTGCCCCTGAAAGGGTTAAATGAAACAAATGAATATAATAATTTTGGTATGATTCAGAATAGAAATATGACTTTCTTCATAAACCGTTCAGTAATCATAAAACACACATAAGTATTCTTCACTTCTCAGATGCAACAATTCTGTTCAGTGGAAACTTAGTGAAGATGTCGTGCATCATAAAACCGTATGGGACATTTGCCAGTATTGTTCTGCAATATAAATAACAATATTTCGTTCACAAAAATAAGTCTTTTTTTCTTTCATCCATGCTGAAGCAGTTATTGAGTTGAATTTTGAATGGAAATATTTCTGTGCGATTTCGCAATATTTCTAGAGTTCTTAGCAATGAGCATCCAGCTGAAATTTTACTGGCGGCTATGCTTACTGGTATACAACTTTTATCACGAGGATTGACCACCACCATAATTTTCATGCAGTGTTGCAAGTGGGATACTTTTTTTTAAATTCATATTTCTTGATTGCCACCACTCTTTTTAAACGGTAAAATTACCTTTGTTTTTGCCTTAATTAATATGTCATTAAATAAGGCTCAAATTACCACTTCAAAAAAGTGGTGCCAATCGAGAATCTGAATTTTAAAAAATGTAGCCCATCTGGCAACACTGTTTTCATGGGGCCATTCTTCAGAATTTCAAGTTTTACTTCCCAATTTCTTTATTTATGGTTAATGCCGCACTATTTTTGCCTGCCCCATAATTTGTGTTTGGAAACCCATACCGAAAATAAGTTCAAAAATTCTTAAAATTCTGTTTACGTAGCTGAAGTCTAAAACACGGATTTCGTGCGTTTTTAAAAAAATCAAAGGTTTAGAAAACTTTTGCATCTTTTTAGAATTCATAGAGACAAAATAAAAACAGAAAAATATCTGAAATCACTTTTTCTATTACATTATATAATTTCGTTAATCCGTATTTTTTTTATCTGTATATTATTATCTGTATTGTTCGTTAAAATATACTGAAATGTTAATAAAAATGCCAGTTTTTTGACGAAAACACTTATTTCTCGTGAAGGGAAACAAATTACAGTAGGTACTGTTTTTGTGTAAGGTTTTAGAAGTAAAAATAACACACATAAAAATGCATGCATACTTATGTCTTTTTATCTTCATAAGATAAATGCAATTTTTCAAAAAATGGCATTTTATTTTAAAGTACTCAAAAATGCACATACATTCTCGAAATTTACGTCATCTAATAGAAAAAAGGGTATATCTTTCAAACCTGTTTCAATTTTTTGTTTATCGCAATTAGCTAAAAATCATTTATGGTTTTTCAAATGCTTTGAATTTCGAAAACAGTGCAAAACCAGAGATTTCGACCCCCTCTAAATAAAAAGTTTTTACGATTTTTTAAAAATGAATTTTAACATCTTTTACGAATAACTTTCTAAATACAAAATATAAGGGAAAAATTGTAGCAACCAAAATAAATTAAATTTGTCCAAACTCTGTGGAATGACAATTAAAAATATTTGGGTGCTCCATACGTTTTGTTTACCATACACCATATTGTAAATTATACCGTTTAGTTCCTTCATGACCCACCACAGACTTCCAATAATGACGTAACTATACCGAATCGCGTATAAATTTATTTAAACCTGTTTTACAGTATTCAGTTTCGAAAGAACTTATATTTGAAATATGATAATCAGAAATGACTGAAAGTTATACTAGGTTGAGCAAAAAGTTCTCGGAAATTAGTAAAAGTTCTGTTGTTATGCGCAAATTAACAACAAAAGCAACAAGGACTATTTTTCAAAGTAGAGACTATCATAATCCACGACTTTCTGCCATCGTTTTGCCAGATTCCGGATTTGCTGGAAGTACCATGGCGGCTCCTTGGAATAAAAAAACTCTTGACATGCTTCTCCAACTTCATTAAAGGATTCAAATCGACGGCCCTTGAAGAAGTGTTGCATTGATCGAAAGAGACCATAATAGGAGGGAGCCACGTCTGGACTGTAGGCGGGATGTGGAAGAATTTCGACGCCGTCCAACCGTACAAACTTGTCCTTAGATTAAAAATTTCCCAAAACTTTTTGCTCAGCCTAATAGAGGATTAAATGATTGATCAAGGGGAAAGGGACTAAAAGGCTACCAAATCTTGAATGAAATTTTTCATGTTCAAAGAACACGTGTAACGGACAAACATGTTAAATTAGCATCGTAAAATAAACATTATTTTGTTACTAATGCTTATATAAATTCTATTTCGAAACTGATAATTTTTATTGAGAATTAATAGCATTCGAAACAACGATATTTCATGTTAATACTTGTTTGAGAAAACTCAAAACACAACATTAAAACTATTTGGTGACGTTTCCGGAAAATATCGACAAACAAACAACCACAACAACGTTTACGTCAGAAATGCTTCTTTAAATCTCAGAGATCTTTTGCAAAAATTAATGTGTTTCTGAAGATTAAGATATGAATTTCGGAATTGTACGTAAGAGGTAATATTATATTTCTTAATCCATAAATTTTCCATGTATGTGGAATGTGATTTTGTTTAGACTCATCCACTATACATGTGTTATGATTTACGTAATACCAAAAGCAGTGCAAAAGTGCAGCATTCGGTATTCTGAATAACTGACATTCTGAACGTCAGTCGGAAATCTGTCGATGTTAAGTTCTACACATACTATTATTTATTTTCATAAGTTAAATATTGCTAGTATGATAGAATTCCATTTGTATCTTTACTGTTTTTGGTTTAAAAAAAACTGTTTATAAAGGAGCACATACACACGTATGCTAAAACAATACTTTCATAAATGAGAAATTTCCAAAAGAATGTGGCTGATTTTGATTTTACTCTTATTACCTATAGAGAATTCAGCTCAAAAAAATTTTTTTGGAAGTTGTAACACTGAAATATTTGCGCGAACTCTATTACGTTAGGAAATTTTATTTGTGAGCAGTAAATCGATCAATATCGTACCCAATTTATTTTGTTTAAAGTTATACGTAGTATTTTTATAATATTGCATTAGTAAAGAAAGACTTTTAATAAACATGAAATATATAAGTGATAACGCTTAAATACTTACTTTCATCTTTAAATTCATACATTCCATAAAATCCGCGATGATTTATTATATGGTTAGATCGGAAAATAATCTCTGCTTTAGGGTGCATTGAAAGTAATGGGCTGTCGATTTTAGACCCACAATATCTTCCAACAAGCTCTTTCACATTTGAGGCTGTAATCGTAGAAATATCGACATAATCTGTTAGACACCTGTAAATTAAAATGTGCATTAAATATTAACGATCTTTGTGTTTTATCTTTCTTCTTGAAAGATACATTTGAAGCAGTCAGTTCCAATGAAAAAAATTATAAAATTTAGGGTGCATTGAAAGTAATGGGCTGTCGATTTTAGACCCACAATATCTTCCAACAAGTTCTTTCATATTTGAGGCTGTAATCGTAGAAATATCGACATAATCTGTTAGACACCTGTAAATTAAAATGTGCATTAAAAATTAACGATTTTTGTGTTTTATCTTTCTTCTTGAAAGATACATTTGAAGTAGTCAGTTCCAATGAAAAAAAATTATAAAATTCGAAGAAAACGTTCAAAAACTGAGTTTGGACGCACATACACTTTTGTTCGAAGTCAGTTAACAAAAAATTACATTTTTTAGAAAATTCTTATCATTTAGCTATTTTTAAAGAGTAACAAAAGTCCAGTTCACTGTACTTTCGATATTTTTCTGAAATTTCACGATATTGGACTAGGATATTTAAATAAGTGGCTCTATATAGTTGACTATTAAATTATGCAATATCACATTTTTTATCTTTCTCGGATGCATAGTTAAAAATTATTTACACAAATTTCCAGATTTCATTCAGTATTTAATATTTTTATATTCTAAATGTAGTATATTGTTTTTGTTGTATATTGTCAAGTTTCCTGAAAGTTACGTTACATTTGGCTGTAAACTCTGCATGCAATAAACAAAAAACGAGGAAAATTCTTGATTTTTTACTTTCTTCTATCTTCAATAGTAGAAAGTATTGTAATCAAAATTTTTTTTGACTTCCGGTTTTCAACGGATTAACACGTTTTAGGAGTCAGAGATCAAAAAACATGTTTATACAAAATGTCTGTCTGTCCGTCTGTCCGTATGTCCATGTGCCGCCATTGTACCATCAAAAATTGTATGAAGTTATGCATAGAATTGAACCAAATATTTTTTTAGTTTTTGGCTATGGCCAGCAGGTCCAATATTAATTTGGAAAAAATCCGCCGGTACGGGGCGCTGTAATTGCGATTTTTGTGCATTTTGAATATTGTACCATCGAAAAGTGTATGAAGTTATGCATAGAATTGAACCAAATTTTTTGTGTATGTTTTTGGCCATAGCAAGAAGGTCCACCCTGAATGTGGAAAAAATCCGCCGGTAGGGGGTGCTGTAATAACGATTTTTGTGCTAATTTTGTGCATTTTGAATATTGTACCATCGAAATGTGTATGAAGTTATGCATAGAATTGAACCAAAATTTTTGTGTATGTTTTTGGCCACAGCTAGATGGTCCTCCCTGAATTTGGAAAATTTCTGCCGGAAGGAGGCGCTGAAATAGCGATTTTTGGAAAGTTTTCAATATTGTATCATCGAAAAGTGCATAAAGTTATGCTTGATTCTAATAAAAATACTAATAAAACTAATTATAATGAAATATTGACATGAGATAGAAGAAAGTTTTGGGATTGGCACATCCAACTAGTTAAAAGTAACTTTTGACTCTATATATTTGAATATCTCTTTGATTATAAGTGCTATTCTTACACAAACAAACACAAATGTTTCACTGAATTTATATATACATATGTTCGAGCAATAGATCAGTTCAAGAATTGTTTTTCACAGGGAGAGTGTAATTATTATTTTTTATTCATCTTTTTTACTTTCTTCTATCTTCAATAGAAGAAAGTATTGTAATCGAAATTTTTTTCGACTTCCGGTTTTCGACGGATTTACACGTTTTAGGGGTCAGAGATCCCAAAAAACATGTTTATAGAAAATGTCTGTCTGTTCGTGTGTCCGTATGTCCGTGTGTCTGTATGTCGCCATTGTGCCATCGAAAATTATATGAAGTTATGCATAGAATTCAACCAATTTTTTTTTTTGTGGCTATGGCAAGTAGGTCCTCTATTAATTTGGAAAAAACCCGCCGGTAGGGGGCGCTGTAATAGCGATTTTTGTGGCATTTTGAATATTGTACCATCGAAAACTGTATGAAGTTATGCATAGAATTGAACGAAATTTTTTTTTTGAGTTTGTGGCTATGGTAAGGAGGTCCTCACTGAATTTGGAAATTTTCCGCCCGTAGGGGGCGCTGTAATAGTGATTTCTCTACAATTTTTTTGCATTTTGAATATTGTACCATCGAAAAGTATATAAAGTTATGCATAGAATGGAACCAAATTTTTTTAAGTTTGTGGCTATAGCAAGCAGGTCCTCTATTAATCTGGAAACTTCCGCCGGTAGGGGGCGCTGTAATAGCGATTTTTGTGGCATTTTGAATATTGTACCATCGAAAAGTATGTGAAGTTATGCATAGAATTGAACCATTTTTTTTTTTTTTTAGTTTGTAGCTATGGCAAGCAGGTCCTCCATTAATTTGGAAAAATTCCGCCTGTAGGGGGCACTGTAATAACGATTTTTGCGCGATTTTTGTGCATTTTGAATATTGTACCATCGAAAAGTGTATGAAATTATGCATAGAATTTAACCCAATTTTTTGTGTATGTTTTTGGCCATGGCAAGTAGGTCCTCCCTGCATTTGGAAAAATTCCGCCGGAAGGTGGCGCTGTATTTACGATTATTGGGCCATTTTCAATATTGTACCATCGAAAATTGTATGAAGTTATGCACATAATTGAATAAAAATTTTTGTGTATGCTTTTGACCATGGCAAGAAGGTGCTCCTTGAATATTGGAAATTCCACCGGAAGGGAACGCTGTAACAGCGGTTTTTGTGCAATTTTCAATATTGTACCATCGAAAAGTATATGAAGTTATGCGTAATTCTAATAAAAATACTCATAAAACTAATAAAAATGAATTATTAGTATTTGTAACAACATTTTGAAATATTAAGATACATGAGATAGAAGAAAGTTTTGGGATTGGCACATCCAACTAGTTTTTGATTGCTCTCCTAATTGCTTCCACGATTTTACCTTTGTTGAAAAATATAATGTTAAAAATGTATTTTATATATTTGAATTTCTAGAAGATTTAGTCAAGTATTCCTCAAGATATTGGACAAATCTTCTAAAATCAAAAGTGTTAGGCGACGTTTGGCCATTTGGTGTATAAGAACACCAAGCCCACATTTTTCCTAGAGAGTCCGAAATTGTACGAGGTACTCATGAAAACCAAACAAATTTTAAAATTCTACGACCACGTTTAACATCCTTGGACCCATGCGGATAACTGGCGTTAATTTGATCACCCAACATTCCATATTCTAGGAGGAACAGCTGTGAAATACAAATGAACAGTCACTTTTTAATATAATAGATTGATGAAGATTTAATTTCGCTATAAAAAATTAGTCAGGGACAAATGCTGAATTATATATATTATTTTAAGTGCAAATGGCTTATTCCGTAATGGAGCCTGTAATGGATATAGATTAAAAAACATTATTCTTGAAAATTACTTAAAAAGACATAATAAATAAATCAATTAAGATAAATTTTCAAGAAAATTACATTTGAAAGTAGATTTTCTTCCCTATATAACGGGTGTAAAAATTGAAGATGCGCGGTTTTTAGAAATTGAAAAAATTGCAGTAGCAAAGATTGCAAATCCGACGTTTAATCGTCAAGCGTTGCAATTCTCAAAATGACGCCAGCCGTACGCATGGACACATTTTCCCTTTATAATATAGATAGATTTTCAAACGTGAAGTTCCGTTTGTCAGCTAAAACTTTGCATGTGAAAATGTATTCTTTTGGCTTGAGGGTCTAATTTCAGTACCGCGAAGTACAAATTCCAGAAACTGATGTCTTTTAGATGTATTCGTGTAAAAATATATAGTTTTATCAAAGAAAAGGGTTGTTTTCTTTTAAATATGACTGAAGCATTACGCCAAGTGTCTCAAATTCGGTATCAGCCGAATGAAAATATATTGTAACATTAGCTTTATGAGCGAAAATGTTTTTTAAATAGTGACGTCATTTTCTGTTCAGACTTAAAATAAAGTTATTTTTAATTGTAATGAGTAAATGGTATCAATAAGGATAAATAAACCCCAATATTTCCCTTTTTCTGCAACAGTGGAAATAATACGATTGCTACCATTTTGATGAAATTTCAAAAAATCATTTCAAATGAAATAAAAAATATAAAAGTGAAAATATTTAAAAAATAGCTAGTGCGAGGACATCTACAAATGAACAGCTTTCATTTAAAAAAAGAATTATTAGCAAAATTGGTACAGTAGAAAGTTCAAGGAAGATGTCTAAAAAAAGCAATCTCGTGTTTTCAATATATAGATTATTTTTTCTTTTTTACTTTAACAGTTGCCTAGCAACTCTATTTCATACAAATTACATTTAAAAGCACATATTTTTCCCAATTCGGCTCTAAAAATTTAAATTGTTCGACTACATATATGTTAAATTCGTGCTTTTTTATATATTATTCATTTATTTATTGATGAAGCTTTAATTTCGTTGCAGAAAATTAGCGGGAGAGAAATTCTGAACTTTTTTTTAATGTGCAAATTGTTTATTAATATTTCGCAATGGAGCCGGGACGCAAAATCCTTTAATTGATAACTAACAACGAAATAAAGCCAAAACTCACTGGGTTTTATAACAGACGATATTCTTGACATAGCACGTATTTTAATTTCAATTTTTTTTCGGTTTTTATGAGAAAATGGCAACAAAAAGATACAGCAATCTACTATTTTCATTTTCCCCCCTTTAGTTTCAACAGAAATGGAGTACTTCAGCTGCCACGATTACAAAAAAAGTAATAAAAACTACAAAATAATTAATATCTTAAAATTAAAATGAGATACAGCTTTCAAACAAATTGCATTTAAAAGAGCATTTTTTTCGTTATACGGCGGTGTAAAAATTTAAAATGTGCGATGTTTAGAAGTATAAAAATTTGCAGTAGAGAAAATTACAAAACCAAAATTTTATTTCAAATTTCAAAGCGTTGCCATTCGCAAAATGACGTATGCGTTACGCACAGATATGTTTGTCCTTTATAATATAGATATGCGTATACTGAAGGGCGCATTGGACGTTAACGGTTACCACGTTAAGCGCCACGACATTCACCGGTGACTGACACTGAACTTTCCGTTTATAACGCGTTATTCACCGATGACTGACGTCTAAAACATGATATAAAACTAAAAAAAAAATATGGGACATTTCCACAATCTTTTGACTTTTGGGAAATTAAATCTGACAAAATTAAAATTGCAAAAAAAAAAAATATTTTAATCTCATAGACGAATGCCTTAATGATTCAAAATAAAGAAAAAATGGTCAGCAGCGAAAATTGTTTTATTTAACTGAGATTAAGTTAAACTAGCGAGTTTAATTTTCCTTACCATTTTACCCCTATAACTTTTTATTTTGTTCTAAATTTTTACTTATAATGAATTTTCATAGTACCCACAGGACATTCAAATAAGAAATAATAACAATGTAGTACTTTTAATACAGAATTTTTGTATAACATTGTCTTAAACGGGTGTTAAAGAAGGGACGATGAGGTAAAAAAAGGGGTAGTATTGGAAAAAAGGGACGAAATGGTAAAAAAAAGGACGGTGAGTATGGAACAGTAAGGAAAATTACCACCTATTTTTAGGAAAATCATGTTAAGATTAAGTGCTAGCCACAATGTTCATTGATTTTTAGAAACAGTTGTTAACATTGGATTAAATTATTATTATTATTTTTACTTTACCTCGAAAAGTGCAGGAATAAACCTTGGGGACTGTGAGACTACCAATAAAGCCACGATGCTTGAAATGGATATTTAAATGCTGATTTAAATTCTACAGGAAATTTCCTGCCAAAGAATTTCAGACATTATTTCTCTAGCATACTTCTGCATGAGAAAAAACTTGACAAAAATTCTGTGGCTGCATCTGAAATGATTTTCTGTATAATTTTAGAAGAGGGATGGTAAGGAATTTAAAACCCAGGGACAGAGTTTAAAAAATAATAACAACCCTAAAATTGTATGCAGGTTATTTTTAGCTACATATTTATATAAACCAACAGTTCCAATTTCAGAAAAAAATTACATCGAATTATTTTTATTGGAACAATTTTATCCAGACAGCTCCAAACTTAAAAATCAGCGTCAGGGACACGGGACGGTATAGGAGTTTTCCAGGTATTTGGAACCCCAACATCGTCCAAAACTTATTTATCTCGTTAATATTGTTGTGCAATCATGCAATGAGGTATTCACCAGTATATGAAATTAAAAAAAAAACTCAAAAAAGTGTGTTAAATAAAAAATTATTATTCAGGGACATGAAAGTCAAAATATTGTGAGAATGCCCCATATATTGTTTTAAGTAAATACTGAAATTTTATTTAAAATTTACCTACCTTTTATTTATTACAGGATTATACTTTCTTAAAAATTACTTAAAATATTGTAAAATTTTCAGCGCTTCAGTGTCAGCCACCGTGGCACTCAACGTGTTAATCTCCAATCACTAAAATTTAAATTGTATAAAATTTCTTCGCTGGAATTATTGTATGTTACAGGAGCTTATTGAGTCGTAGGAATTTAGACAATCGTTACTAAGTAAATATTCGCAAATATGACTTGAAATTTTTCAAATGGCTATTATATAAATGCAATTTCAGTTTTTGAAAAACTATGAAGATTCAAATGTTTTAGTATTCCATCATGCTTTATTACACGACCTAATGAAAAAATAATCCTATAATGAATAATTATTAAATAATGTATGAAATAATGTAATGAACTAATGTAATAAAATACTGCATGAAATGCACTGAAAAAAATGAAGTACTCAAAATTGAGTAAATAGATGTACTCATATTGAATTGAGTATTTTTGGATAAAAAATGAACCTCTGCTTTCTCAATTTTGAAACATCACATGTTATCAAACCCAAACAAAAGGATAATTGTGTACCCTGTAATGGTTTATTTTATTTCTGGCGGCTTAAATGATGTTTATTAATGTAAATATTAAATTATGCACAGAATTTTAAAATAATTTAAAAGTGCTTGGAAATAATGCTCTTGTCATAAAAATATCCGATTTGTTATCTTGTTAATAATTTTACTACTTTTCTTAATAAATCATCAATTAAACGTTTCTTTTTAATAACTCTGAACGGGAAATAAATGTCAGTGCATTTTTACTTTAATTTTTAGTTTTAGAGGGGCAGAACATAACTATTCATATTTGAACACAACTATGGAATCAAAAATGAGTACATGTGTTTTTCAATGTTGAGTACATTTGGATCGGAGCTATTTTGAGTATGTGATGTATTGAAAATTGAGTATTTTTTACTCAATTTTGAGTACCCATTTTTTTCAGTGTAATGTAATGAAATAATGTATGATTTCTTGTGCGTATCTAAAAAATATATATAAACTTGACACAACTGATGTTTTGGCAATTAAATCAAACACAATATATAGCACATGTTGTATAATATTCACTTTCTGATGGAGTCATTTTACTAGACCACATTACATTTTTAACCGTAATTATCAAAATATCAGTAGTATCTAAAATTGTTCGACGTTCGGCAGTTCAGTGATTAGCGAATTGACCTGCAGCACGACAAGCCTGAAGATTACTTTCGGATTTGTATAAGGTTCACTCAACATGCATCATTGAAAGATCGAATAATAATCACTTGAGAACTAAACACTGGTGTTCAACGTCTGACTGACCACTTGACTGAGACATGTGCTTAGGATTGCCAGATTTATCTCAGGAAAACGGAAGATTTTGATTGACACTAGTTACTTTTGATTTTAAGGCGCTACCTTCCTTTTTCATACCATTCTAAACTAGGTTGAATGTGCTAGTAATGTTTAAAGAGTGATTATTATTAATTAATCGATTTAATCGTTATTCTCCAACTGTACTTGTGTTACATTATACTATTAACATTGTTTATCTAATTTTACAGTCATATATCTCATTATGAATTATAAAAAGAACATTGAGTTGTAAGTACAAAAATAAATGAAAATATCCTACAATTCAAAGATGATCATGAAAATTTTTATCAATGGACAAAAATAAATGTTTGTATTTAACCCTTTAATTGTCGCGATTGCCTGTGAATGTATCGGGCGGCGCAACGATTAAGGGATTAAACATAAATGGGGAAAAATAAATCAAATTAAATATTAAAACTTAAGATACAGATATACTAAATAAAAAATTTTATAATGTAGATTCTTATAGTCTATAATAAGGTCAAATTTAGATGATGTAATGCTACAGAGAATAAGCAGTTAATAATATCGAACTCTTCCAAGAGTTTTGTATTTATGCTCGGAAACAAGCTGTTTTTACAATTGATGCATATGTGTATAACTTATTTTTGGCAGGAGGTAAAATTTTGGCGCCAACTGAAAAAAAATTGTTTTTAAACTATCAAAAGTATGATGTGATAGAAAAACGGAAGCAATCTTCGTACGGGACACATTTAACCCTTAAATGCCTGATTTTTCAAAAATAATTGTAATAATGTTTTTCGGCTTTCATTTTTTAAATAAATCATAGGAAAAATACTTAAAAAAATCCTATTTTGTTTTAAGTATAGTTTACGGCTAAAAAACAGTTTGTTACTAATCGACAATACTGGTGTTTAATTGAAAAAATAATTTCCCTTGATAAAATTCTATAATATTAAATATACAAGAATTTTAGGAACTATAATAAGAAATAAATTTTACTTGCTCACTGCAGGTCAAAATAGGTTATTTCGCAAGCTCTCAAACAAAACAAAAAGAACAAGTAGCAACAATTGAAAATATAAATCTATCTTTATTCTTAAACAGCACAGGTGGTGCCATCTACATGTTGAAAATCGATTTAATAATATTTTCAGAATATATTTTATTGTCAACATTAGGCATTATGGCTTCAATATTATTCTAATAGTATTTTAGAGCCTAAATTGGGTATATTGCCGAAAAGCAACACCAGGCATTTAGGGGTTAAACGTACACCGTACGATAAGTCGCACTAAAAAAGGTGCAATTTACGAGAAAAACGTACAATCTGGCAACCCTACATGCGCTGTATATAGCTTTTAAAAGCCCGTTGTCAAGATAGCGGAGTTGGACAACGTGGCTCATTATCCTATACGAATAGTAGTGCCGTAGAATTTAATTAATATATAGTCTTCACTGTGATATGACACGCTGAAGCGCCATTGCGAATCGTAGTAAGTTCGATAAAAGCGTCACACAAATACTACATAATTAGTATTCGAAAATTTAAGGAATGCCTAAAAAGAAAATTACAACTAAAACTTTTGAAAACTCATAAAAAAAATAAAATCCAATATTTCTTTTTCAATTTTTTTTCCCTTAGATTCCATAAATAATGAGAAAATAGAAACTTCTTGTGCATATTTATAGATACTTGACTTAGATGAGCTTAAACAAATTAGATTTCTGCTATTCATCTACTGTTAAAAGAGGGAAAAGGTTGTATAAAACTGGTATTTTCCTTAAATTTGGTAAATAATCAGAAAATGACAACTTCTTGACACCTATTTATGGATGCTTGACACAAATGAGCTTAAAAGAAATTAGTTTTCTGCAATTTAATCACTGTTAAAAGAGGGAATAAGTTGTATAACCCTTTAAGACCCGATGTATTTGTAAACAAAACTAGTCATGCCTCTACAAAGTAAAAGATGGACTGGAACTGCTACCTGTGGATAAAAAATGATACTTTAATCTATCTGCAAACCAGAACGATCGTTCGATTCAAGTTTTTATTACAAAAGACTCAGAAGCAAACATTTAAATGAATGTCTAACCCACACGACCGTGCGTGTTGGGTCTTAAAGGGTTAAAACTGGCAACGCTATTCAGAAATGTAATCTGTCGATAGTAATTCACATTAAGAGTCTACACTAATCACACGGAGGTAATTGCAAGCTAATGTAAAACGAATAAAGGCAAGCTTTGTAAATTTCTCATTAGCACTTCAAAATTTTAAAATGATTCTTATTTGAAAAAAGGTGTCTAAAATCTATTTCTAACGTTGTATTATTACGCTTTTTTGATTTTGGTTTCAGATTCATTCTGAGAATACTTTCATTTCTGGAACCAACAAACCAGATAATAATTGTTCAGAAGCTGAAAACGTCTTCATAATAAAACTGCAATAAAAAGAAAAGTGCGCAGTTAAACTGATGGCATTGAGCTCACAGGCTATTCACACTAAGTGTATATTATAATCTTATTTCAAAGAATAATACCCCTCGAAAAATAAATTAAGGGGATTAGCCTGACAAATTTGAAGCAAATCGGATACTTCTGCAAGAAAAACCCATTTAGCTAAATTAAGGGGGTGGGCATAGCTCCCCCATTCCCCCCTTAATACTTAACCAATGAACCTCTAAATCTTATCAGGGAAGCGCCTTTTCAGAACAAACAGGTATACCAAATTTGAAGCAAATCGGGAAACTGCATGAAAACCCATTTATCTAAATTAAGCGGTTAGCCCCCCGTACCCCTTTTTTATACTTAATGAACCCCCAAAACTAATCAGGGAAGCAGCTTATCAGAATGAACCTAGAAAAAAAATTGAACCCAATCGGATATTTCTATCAAGAGCTATCGCGTTACGGACATACATACGTACATACAGAACCTGCGGGTATATTAGCTCCCAGGCATTGATAGCTTGTGAGCTAACAAGAAAAACAATGGGAAAATACAGTGTAAGGTTTCGATATCAGGTATCGTACGGAATTAGAATCATTTAAAAATATTGAAATCCAAACGATAAATTTACAATAAACGCTTCTATTGATTTAACGCTATATTGCAAATTTCTATGTTGATTAGTGTAAGCTTATCGACTAGAGAGTGATCCATCTTTGAAAATATGGTAACATTTCAAAAGGCATAGTTGTGCTATGTAGTGTGACTTTAAACGGGTTACAGCGTCTAGAATATATAGTGCGAAAATCGTCTATCAAAACAGTGCTGAAACTTTAAATCCTTTAAATATGCAAGGATGCTGAAATCCTAAAAGTCGATATCAGCGACTTTTAAGCGTCATATATTCAAATTTCAATATAAACGTCGTCTAGACCGTCTTGCAGTTTTAGAAAATGTCGCTGCGATAGACTCTTTGAATTTCAGCATTTATGGATAATTAAGCAATTAAGAATTACTGGGATATCCGATTTCCACACCATTTATTCCAGTCGCCATAAACATATTCTTCTTTTAAAGGGTTCCGAATTTTTTTTAAATTATTTCTGATTAATTATTTCGTATACGAAATCAACTGAAGAAAAGTGCAGTCTATTTGATTTACATAAAAATGTACAATTGGAAAATATTTTTTTTTTTTAAATTTATATTTAAAATATATCTACAGACAGTATTTCCACAAATATTTCCACAATATAATTTTAATGTAGCATTAACTTTAGACTATTTACAACAGTGTTCGTACGGTTACCGTTATTTTCAAGGCCAAATATTAGTATTTTTTTAGAGAAAAATATAACTAGTTTAAACGGAAGAAATTTCGGCTTATTTAAGGAGAGATTTTTCCACAAGAAAATACTGGTACCGAAGAATTTCATAGTCGGGAAATTCAAGGACCCGTACGAAGCCTGCACAATGAGATGTTAATAATATTATATTTTTTAATTAAAGTTTGCACAATTTTGTCCGGTGTCAATATTCTTGACATATATCTGTATTACACAGTAAATACTTCAAATATATTTAGTGGAGAATAGGGAGGGTTGACCATAGGAGAGGCTTGAACCACCATTCAACTTTCATATTTAAATAATTTCAGAGTTTTGCCAACTGGTGTCAACCCAAGCTACCGGAATATTGAAATAATTGTCTTTGTTTCATGCAGATAATTTAAACAGGTGTGGAAAAATCAATTGTGAACAGTTTTCGACTTAAAATTTGTGTTTTTAGAAATATTTTGTAAGCTTTTTTCAAATAAAATATATAATAGGAATTTAAGTAAGTAGGTTTTAAGTAATGCAGAAATATCGAGCTTTCATTCCAGGGATAAATGTTGTACATTAATTTAGGCTTAACATAACAATGTGCTATTCTTTAGAAAAGGGCTATGAGGGGAGGTTTGACCTAGTCAATTTAAAGAAGGTTTGACCAGATGCTCAAGGATCCCTTAAGTAAATGGTTTTGGAAATCTGTTTATTATACACTGTGCAAAACGAAAGGTTAATGGTTATATATAAAAAAAAGAATGTAAATTTATTCTTTAAAGCTACAGCAAAATGGGTGATAGAAAAGAAAATGTTTAACACTGATTAAAGAAATATGTGAAAAATAGCTATATTATCCACTGCAAGAAAAAATTTAATGAAATATAAATGGGAAAGTTGATAGAGACTTTTTTCCATTTAAATATTACTTACAATAGGTAAATAGAAACAATGGAAAAGAGTAAAACGGATTAGAAAGTATTAAAACATCAGTCTTAACCCTTTCAAGGTCAGTGGTATGTTCATGAAACTACTTAATTTTAATTCCCAAACGCCACTATGGCATCAGAAATTTACTCAAATCTTTTCCGTTTAATATGTGTGTGAAATATACCATTTTTCTTATTTTCAAAAAAAAATTGTTCGTAAATTTTGGTACCAGTCACTTATTTCAACATTTTAGTACTGAAAGTACTTTACCCCTGGAAGGGTTAAAGCGGCTGCAAAAGAACATAGCATTGATCGAAAAACATTAGGAATGTATGTAGACAATGTATGTAATCATAGGAATGTATGTAGACAAATTTCACGAGGATGAATACAGTTGGATGAAGCCAAACTGTGTAACAACTAGAGTTTTCAGGTCGAGTGTCACAAAAAGGAGGAAAAGGAGACAAAAAAAAGCGGGACAGTGGCTCCTAAATCTGGACATAATAATACTTGAATATATATGAAAAAGCTGTCTCTAACGGAATACTGTCTTAAATGTCAAATTTAATTTTCCCTGCTGTACAGCTAGCTATACCTGCTCAGATAAAATCCTGTTTAAAATAAAATTTATCTTATCTGACTTGCGATTGGATCTGAACAGGTTTGTTTAAGCACCATATTTTTAAAAATATTTTTTTTTAATAATTAAAGCGTGCAGCATAAAATTATTTTTCTTTTTTTTAAACTGATTTTATTTCCCTTCAAAAATATTTCAATATACGAGAAAGTGGGTACCCTCATAGCATGCATGGTCACAGTGACGTCATTGTGACGTCACTGTAAGTCACTGTGGTCACGTCACATCTGTGACCAAAATGCCACCACTCAGTGATGTCACATTGTGACTGAGATGTGAACTTCTTAGAAAACTCAAAAAAATTACAAAAATTATTAAATCATGTTATTTACTGTAAAAAATATTTTTCTGCCGGATTTAAAAGTTTTTTTAAACCGTGGTCCAAGTTGCCTCTGTGCCTCTAACCGAAACTTTTTATTTTCATATAACATAAAATGTAATTAATTCATCAGCGACACAAAAATATTTCCTAATTATGCGAATTTCATATTATTAAAAAAATGGTTTAGGTAAACAGACCCCGACTTATCTTTTATAAAGATTTTTGTAAATGATCATCTGTTATAGTAGAAGTTTCTCAAAGAGTAGTCGAAACATTTCTGTGGTTTCAAACTAAAAACTTTCTATTACAGTTAAGTCTGCAGCTTTTAATGAGCACGCAGAAAGCGTCTTCAAAGTTTAGTCATATATGCATTTCTTGCTTTATAATTTGCATTCAAGTCATTTTTTTTTCCTCTTAGTGTTTCACTAATTTAAGTAACTTTTTTTTTAATTCTACTTCTTTCAGACGTTTAAAATAAAATTGACATTTTCCGAATATAAAATTAATGTCAAAAATTTAGGCAAAGCCCATGACATAATTAATTATTCATATTTTATTTTTTGTTTTCAAAATATATCTTTAAAAATTATTTTACAAGGTGTTTTGTTCTACAGAAAATTAATATTAAGATAATGACAGATTGGCAAAGAAAAACTCATCTCTTCTCGATAATCTTGTTGAATTTTTTAAGAAGATATTTTGTATATATTACCTGTGATATAAATTTTACTTTTAAAAAAGGGAGGATGTCATTATTATTACCATTAAATTAATTTATACTCATTTTGAAAAATTAAGCAATATTTTATCTAGTAAACTCTAATTATGGATAATATTATTATTATAATTTACGTAAATGAAACTTTACAATTCAATAAAACTGATAAAAATAAAAGGTGAAATACAATAAAACATTTTCAAACAGGAAATTGAATTAGAGACAATTTGATAAAATTATTACGCATTTATTTTCCTTCCGAAACTGTTGTATAGAAAAACAAATAAAACCGAAAAAACATCTGCTTCGAACTTCGAAACTTAAAAATCGTCTGCATCTGCACTATTTCAGTTGTTACGACTCACCGCAGAATAACGGATAAAAGTAACAGTGAAGCTTTTTAGAATAAACGCGGGAAGTTATGTGGACACTGGACAGCATAGGCGTGTTGACACGGATTTAAAAAGTGAAACAAGAACGTTCTCAGGATCCAAGTTAGTTCAGCTAACAAAATATAAACCCGAGAAAATTACGGTAGCTTTGACTTGTTGAAGATGATTCAAGTCATTGCTATGGTACTTATTATCGGATTTAATTGGTTCCCCAAAATCAAAGTATCACGTATAACGTCAATGAAATTAGGTAAGTAAAAATATTATTTTCCCTGTTTGCTTTTTTTTTAACCGCAACAATTTTAGTTAGCTTCTCATAAACATGCTGAGAACATAAATATTTCACTACATTTATTTTTTATTTTGTTGAAATATCTAAAATATTATTTTCCCTGTTTGCTTTTTTTTTTAATTACAATGATTTTAGTTATCTTCTAATAAATATGTTATAGAACACAAATATTTCATTACATTTATTTTTTATTTTGTTGAAATATCTAATTCCTTTTCAACAGCTTTGATCAGATTATTAAAATTAGTGATTTAAATTGCATTTTAATCTGGTTTATATTCTTATTTAAATATTTGGTTAAAACCACATAGTGTCCTAAATATGAAGGTATATGGATAAGTATTATAATCAGTCATTAATATAATTAATAAACATTTAAAGATAATTAAGTTATTTAAAAAAAAAGTCTTTTTATGGAATAAAATTATTGGCAAACATAATTTTTTAATTTTGTATTAAGTGATGGTCTTAAACAATTTGAATTGCATGTTTTTATTTAAAAAAAAATTGCATCTGCTCAGAAGAGGAATTTATAAAAAATAAGACACAACGGAAACGTATACTATTAAAAGAGATCGTAGATATGTAATGTTAAGAAAAAAAATGATTATTTAATGTATTATTCAACCTGAGAAATGTTTTAAAATCTATAAAGAAATTGTCATAGCGGGTGAAAGCTTTTCAGTTGTTAAACATTCTTACTGAAATGTTGTCTGTTGGCAAATGAAAATATAGAAGTTACACAATCAGTAAGTGTTTAAATATGATTTTACTTTAAAAATAACGCAAATACTTGAAAGGTATGAATCTAAAATGTAATAATCATTTTTTATTATTTACTTTTTTTTTCTGGATAATTTTATCATTTTATCTCCTGAATGATTTTATCGAGATAAATTTCAAAGTATCGATATTATACACTCTTTATAAACAGCGTGATTAAAATGGATTTCTTATTTATAATTACCATAATCTTGTAAATAAAATATTAATAATAATAATGAACCTATGTGTGGCTCTATTTTGTGTTTATGGGCTCAATTTTTATACTTTATTTACATTAAAAAGTAGTTAACCATTTGATACTGAGTTCATTATTTTGTTTTATTGTGTCATATAAAAATAAATATGATTATTTGTAATTCTAATACAATATATACAGTAGAACGCCGATTGTCCGAACAAGTCGGGACCGACCCTAGTTCGGATAAATGGGCAGACAGTTTAAGGGATGTTCCTGACTATTCTAAAACCTTCACACTTTATCTAGGTTTAGGACTGACAGCACCAGTTAGTACTGGAGTGCTTAAAAATTGTTTTGTTTTTTTTAATTGTTTTTTGTTTACTTATTATTTATTTATTTTTTTCTTTTATCATTTTCTAAACTTCAGAGATTATAATTTAAGCAAAAAATAAATTGGAAGTTAGGTGTTTTTTTTTCTTTTTTAGAGAGACAAATATTTGGATAATTGAAAATTCGGTTAAAAAGAATTCTTTGAGAGAAATATGCTGTTTGGATAATTGGAAGTTCGGTTAATTGGAGTTCCAATAATCGGCGTTCTACTGTATTTATAAAACTTTCACCAGACTTTATTCTAAAAATTTCGTTGTAGATTCTAATCTGTTTGTACTATTTATGACACTATCAGAGTTATAGATGTCATGGCAACATATATCCAGCCAGATAGATCTTTGGCAAAACATAAAAACTTTCACATTAGACGCAAAATAGAGTAGCTGCGGTGCTGTGTTTTATAAACAATAAGGTATTATTGTTTTAAAAAATCATAGATAGTAAGAGTTATTTTTATAATATATAATTTCATAAATAAAAATGTAATTTTGGCAATCAATTATTAAAGTTATTTTTTAATAATCAAAAAGTTGTTTTATATATGGATTTTACTCCAAGCAAACCCTGATGTAAAATAAATTAACCCTTTGTATCACCGTTCTATGCATACCTAAAAGTTTTATTTACTTTTACAGTGAGCATAAAAATACGATTTTATTTATTGCTGCTATCTTCCAACATAACGATTATTGCCGAAATTGTTCTTAGAATTCTCAACATAATGATACTGGTGATATTCAGTTAATTTTCTATACCAAAGCTGTATTTTTCATTTGAGTAGTTTCAAATGGTTATTGCTAAAATGTACTTCGGAAATTTTGTAATGCATGTATGGGGCATAAAAGACGTAAACAATACATATATAATGACTATATGGCACATGATGAGCGTTTCGAGTGTATATATATATATATGTATATAACGCATGCATAAACTTCACAATGATCTTAGCAATGTCGTTACTGCAATTTTTGCATAATCAAATTTATAGGGGCCTATATATATAACAAAGAAGTTTCCTATTTTCTCAGCCCCAACTTGTTTGAATTACAATCATATATATATATATTTTATGGTAATCAATATCATAAAACATATAAAATTTAATTACTTAATATCGGTATTTCTTTTTATCTTTCATTTTTTTTTTTATTATAAATGTTGTGTAATCGAAAAAAATTCAACCTAACCAGTGACTTCGAGTTTGTAATGCGTATTAAATGAAATAAATTAATTTCATTCAATATTTTCTATAGTTGAAAGAATATAAAAAGTACTGTATATATTATAAAATATTATATTTTCAACACAAATTTTATCTTGATAAAGATTTGAAAATTTAAACAAATTGCTTCTTTGGTAATTTTAATGCTTTTAACAAATAGCTAATTTTGAAAAAAAAATGTGATAGATCGATCATTCAGTTGTCTTCAATATTCTCATTTATTGCAATAGGAAAGAAAGGTGCAACAAAAATTGAAGTCTGCGGGGCATTGCATTTTGATTCAATAAAATTCTTTTGGTATATCCTTGTTATATCGGCCCCCAAGTTTTAATTGCGATGTATCGCCGAAGTATATTAACGTTATAGATGTAAATGATTTTACAACATGCATAATTATGACTTATGTGTGGCATGCATATGTGTTTACAACTGTACAAGTATGTCATAGTGTGACTTCACAACATTGCCGCTAGTCACATATTCGCCACAACGTTAATGACAAAATTGTCACAAATCACACAATTTTCACAAAATTGTCACAATGTGACTTCAAAGCAGTGTCGCTGTCGTCACAGAATCACCACAGTGTTAAAGACAATTTCGTCAAAAATGACACATATTTCACAAATTGATCTCAATGTGACTTTAAAGCATTGTCACATTCGTCACAAATTCGTCACAAAGTCAATACCAAAATAGTCACAAATGACACACTCTTCACAAATTTGTCACACCGTGACTTCACAAAGTCGTCACAATGTGACGTCACAAAAGAGCTCTAAAACGGCCATAACGACCTCACATTCTAGTCACAGTGACTTCACATCGACGTCACGTGACGTCACATCGACGGTCACAATGTCACAGCGTGACGTCACAACGACGTCGACGTGACGTCACCATGCCTTACGGGTAAAGCCTCCCATATAGTTGGTCAACCATCCCCTTGGTCCATTATTTTCTCATTATTAAAATCAATCATTTTTCAAATTTCTTATATATTAGACTTATGTAGCAATTTTATTGTATAACGAATAAAAAGATATATAAAACTTTATTCCACGTTCAATATTAAAAAAAATAAAAATCATTTTGTAAAAAATGGGTCAACCCTCCCTAGTCTAACCTATCTCAATATTGTATAACATTGGAAATATTCTAATTTAAAATTAAATGATGCAATAACAGTGCGACATAGAATTAGTATTTTTTTGTTACATTTATAAGTAAAATACTTATATAGAATTATATAATAGATTTTCAAACAGTATTTTAATAATAATAAAAAAATAAACAAACAGAAGGAAAATACTGGCAAATTAATTTGTCTTTTAAAACGTTTTCCACATGAAATTATTAAATTTGAATTATAGAATACTGTAAAAAAGTTTAATTGTATTAAATGGCATTTATTAACATATGAAAATAATAAAATACTGAAATAAAATGCAGTAACGCACTTAATTTAATCATTTTAAGTTTGCTTCATTTAAATAATGATCTATTTTTGGAGTATTAGTATTTAATGTACAAATTGCAACGTCATACAAAATTAATTCATCATTCGTCATAAAAAAAAAAAAAAAAAAAAAAAAAAAAATTACGTACAAAATTTAATGAACTTCTTTTAAAATGCAATGATGAAATTCTGAAAATTTTACTTACCCTTTTGAATATGGAGGCTCTAAATCAAAAAAGTAAAATGTCAGTTTAAGTGTTTCGTAATCATCTCCAATAAAGTTATAAAAACATTCTATATTTGACGTGTATTTTTCAGGATAATCAGGCGAGGAGAAATTCCCAACTTTGCTATCTTTACTGTCAAATTGAAATAGGCACCTAGCTAGAAAAATATTTCTTTAGGTTACAACTGAAAATGTTTTAATTAAAGCGAAACAAAAGTTTAAAAAAAATACAATAAAACATATCTACGAAATACTTCATCTTAAAAAAATATATATACAGAAATACGTTAAAGGTGACATAGTTTTAAAATATTATTTTTAATTTATCATATTAATGAGATGTATTAATATATATTCTTTGATATAAAACTAGTGTAATATAACATTAAAAGTGAAAAATGTCTGTCAGAACTTATGGTCAAAAACTTTAATAATTCTTGGTGCATGATCTTCACCAAAATGAAAAATAAAAAGTAACACAAAAAAAGTGTCCGCTTGACCAAATTCAATTATTTAAAATATATGTATACAGGGTGTAAAGAAAAGTCCTTTTAACCAAAAATATTTGCGAACGGAGAGAGCTACAGCTATGCAAGTGAGGTAACGTTATAGTAAAGCGACTACGCCCGACCTAATGCAAATGACAGAAGCGCCCCTAGTTGCGAAATTTGGAAGACAGCCAATGCAAATCCAAAACGAAAAGAGGTAGAGCAAAATTTCCAATTACAAAGGTTTAGAGTATCTATTAATTAGTACGAAACGACATTTGGTTCACACGGATAAATCATCACTTGTATACCCAAAAATGCCCGAAATCGATGAGTGACGATTCTACTTTGCATATTCACATTTCGGAAACGTAGCAGTGCGCAATTGCAAATTGTGACGTTGTACTGTAGTGTAATGGCAGTAAAATTTAATGTCCAATGCATTTAAAATGTTAGTTTAATACTTTCAGGGCAGAATATTTCTGTTGGTAAAATGATTAAAATAATTGACTGACACCGGATTATTCAAAAGAATTTCTTAGAAAAAAAAAATCCGCTAATTTGCACTTTCATTACAAAAGCAAAATTTTATTAGAATATTATTGGTGTCATTTGTCACTTCTGGAATTAAAATTAGGTGGCCAGAACATCTATCCACCGCCCTTGACAGGGTTAAATCTATGTCGTCGTATTGAAGAGGCTCGCAATAGACGTTCCATGCTGTGAAATGTGCATGCAGATTTACTCTCACGAATACAAACGTGTATCGTGAGTAATGGCGAACTTTTCGAACATACTGAATATTAACTTGTTAACACTGAGACAGTTTGTCTTTTTCGTTTTTTGTCTAATGTTATCAAAATTTATTGAGTTAAGTACGTATTTATACAATAAAGTGATCGTATTTCTTCATACTTCTGGCTATTCCATTCAACCGTTTACACAAAATAGAGTGCATCGATTTTTGGGTATACAGGCGAAGAATTATCTTATCCATGTAAACCAAATATCGTTACTTACTAATTAATTGATGCTCTAAAACTTTCTAATTGGAAATTTTGCTCTATCTATTTTCGTTTTCGATTTACAATGGCTATCTTCCAAATTTCGCCACTGGACGCTGCTGTCGTTTGCATTTAATCGGTCGTAGTTGATTTACTATACCGTTACCTCACTTGCATAGATGTAGCTCTCCCCGTTCGAAAGTATTTTCAGGTTAAAGGGACTTTCCTTCGCCCCCTGTATATATTTTATTACATTACAAAATTGTATTTTACAAATATTATTTTTATAATATATTTCTATGATGTAATACGAGGGGTGTTTATTCCGTTTGAAAATAAAAACCAAAAGAAAGAAAAATTTCAAAAATCAAATTTGTTTTCGGATTCTAAATACATTTCTCTATTTTTCAACATAGCTGCCAAGTTTGTTTAAACACTTATCATACACCTTACAACTAGATTTTGAATACCCTCTTTATAGAAACTTGCCACCTGCTCCGATCCAAGAGGTCACGGCCGTTTCCACGTCTTCGTCATAGTTGTAGAGGTTACCGCCGAGATGATGTTTGAGATAGCGGAAAAGATGGAAATCGCTCGGCGTGAGGTCGGAGCTGTAGAGGAGTGTCCAAAACGTCCCAGCCAAAAGAGTCCTGTAAAGCTCGGTTCTGAGCTGCGGTACGAGGCCTTGCATTGTCATGAAGTAGGAAAATTCCCTCTGTCAGCATGCCGCGTCTTTTGTTTTGAATTGCTCTGCGTACCAAAAAATGTATCACTGACCGTACGTCGCACGGGGCGGGGATAATATTGAACATTTTAAAGACACAGAACAGACCTTACAGGTTACCATCTACACAGCTGCAACTGAGACCAGTTGCTCCCAAGGAATGCCGGAACGCGACGCAAACACTCGTTGCGACGCGCGCGCCGCCTAATAGTGTATACAACAAAACGGCCCTTACTTAAAAAACACGACACGTCATCGTATCATATTATGATTATTAGGATATATTACAAAGATATATTTTGAAAATATGAAATTGATGCGGCACAACAATGTACAGCAAAATGGAAGTGGATGTAAACAAATAATTTGGCATGTTAACCCTTTATATCCCATATTACGAATTCATGAATATTTCATCTTCTAAAGCATTTTTCGTGAATTTTTAAAACTACATTAGAAGATTTACACAATCATTTCATAAATTTTAGAAACATTTTGCCAATTAAAATTAATTAAATGTGAATTTATAAGGATTTTGTACAATATTTATAACTCTACTCAAATTTTTATTAACAAAACATATTTTTTGATGTTGTATAGAATTAGGAAAATACAAATATAATACTCTTACAAAAGAAATATAGAAATATTTCTTAACTGAAACTTTTCTCCCACAATTTCAACGTCAAGAGAGCTGAAAAGATGCAAATGATAAAGAAATCATCCTTTTAAAGATATTTTTGTTTTGTGCAACGAATAATGCTTTTGGATAAAGATAAAGTAAAGTATCTATAACTCATTTTTAAATTGTGTTACTACTAATCGGTGTATTAAATTAATTTAATAACAAGTTATTTTAATGGTACTTTAAAGAACCGTCAGGCCATAAATGGTTAACTAAGTTTGTTAATAATGTATCGAAATCGGACTTAGTCGTTGCTCATTTTCAAAGCGTGACTTATTTAAAACGCATTTATTACTTATTTAAAACACATTTTAAAATATTGCATATGTCGTATCTGTAAATATTCATATTGCAATTGTGGGTTTTTAAACTACACTCATGTCCGAGAACTAACGGTAAGTGACCGGATGCTGTCGATTTTACACGTCGAATACCTACTGAAATTCTTGAAGAATTGTTCTTGAATTACTAGGATATAAAGAACATGTTTGACTTCATATTTTTCAGTGACGATTTAGTCGCGAGCACAACTATGTGGCTAATATTAAATTTAATGATAAAATATTATTTGCAGCAACCACTTTCTCGAAATAAACAATCTTTTTGCAGTATAAGCAGCAGAAATTTATTTTTGCAAAATATATTCAGAAATACACTGTGGAAATTAATTTAATAAATTATTTTTATTTATTTACTATTTTTATTTATTTTTAACGGATTGCCTAAATAACTTTTAAAAATTATAAATATCGGTATCAAATTCATTAAAACAGTTTGCTTTAGTGTAAATATAAAAATGTGACTAAAAAGATTGGTGTTTTATTTTCTTCTACCAGGAGAAAATATTTTAGAATTTATAATTGGGAAAATTTGATTGACTAAAGCATTTGAATTTTAATGAAATTTAGACACATCAAGATTAATTTAATATTTTCTAAAATTATTATTAAACTATTATTTACACTTCTAATAATTATAAATAATTATCAAAGATTTTGAAAAAGCTGAAATAATGTATTTTGTTATGGTTGACAATTTATTACTATTCTAATTTTACTACTATTACTACTACTATATACTACTACTAATATACTATTCTAATTACTATTCTAATATTTGGCTATTCTGGTTTGCTGCAAGAGAAATATCTAAATATTATCTGATAAAAGAAAAATTTAAAAATATATGAGAAATATTATACCGTCATTCGTTAACTACATGAGGCATTCTCTGAAAAGTGGCAATTTTATGTCCCAGGGGTCTTGAAGGCATATTTTTAAAATTACAAAAAGAAAAAGTGATTTAAACTATTAATATTAATCAGTTATACATATAAACTGTAATTATTTGCTTATTGAAATTGAAATTTAATAAATTTAATGTATTTTTTATGCAAATATCATTCCCTCAATATGTCGCCATTCACATATGTAGGAAAGAAAATGCTTTCTCTGCCATTGCAGCACGTATATTTATAATTATTTTTTTCTCAATCCATTAAAAACACTTAAATACATATTTAGCCATTTAATCATATTTATATTTTATATAATGAATGAATTAGGGCACTTTTTAATGATGCCCTTAGCATTTGTCGTCATTCCCTCACATAACTATAAATTTGCCATTATTTACTTAGTAGAAAGCAGCACATGCTGTATATATGTCTATTACAGTTTGTACAAGAGTAAAGTGTACCTATCTTGTTGTTTGCTGAAAAACGTTCTTGAATAGTTAGTATATGGCTTTGAAGTACTAGATCAATGCAAGTATTTTTATTACGCGTCATTACCTCATCTATTATAAATTTAATAAAAACTAATGAAATGTCTTTTTATGTTGTTATATTATTAGAAAGGTGTTTCAAAAGATGTTTAGTAACTGAAAATATACCTAAGACTAATCACTTTTGTATAACATGGTTTTCAGAAGTACTTCGTTATTCCCTCATAATTTTAATATGAGGGAATGATTTAAATTGTGAGGGAATGATCTGAATCCATTTATATATGTACTAAAAAGTAAAATACGAAAATATAATGAAATAAAATACACATTAAAAAACTCACAAGATTTTTAATTACCGTAAGTAAAGAAAATATATTTTTTATTTTTATTATTTTACAGGGAGAAGTAAAAAAAACAACAAAAAAAAACATGTACTAATTCAAATAAACATTAACTCTTCTAAATGTTAATGTTTTATCTTTATTTTTTCAATTGACATAGAGTAAAAAAAATATTACTTATTGACAGTATGACTTCTAATTATAATTTCTTTTCTTTCTTAACCCTTTCAAGAGCGGTGATATGTTTATAGAAACCACTTAATTTTAATTTCCAAGTGCCACAATGGCTAAAGACTTTTTATAAACTTTTATCTATTTAAAATGTATGTGAAATATAGCATTTTTCTTATTAACAAATAAATCTTTTCTTAAATTCCGGTGCCAGTCATTTATTTGAACATTTTAGCAATTGAAGTGCTTTTAAATTAAAATAGCAGAAGAACTATGAGATACAGTTTGGTTCATATTATTTTTTGATAAATACAGCGATAAGGTACTTCTAGGCTAAATTTCGAGATTTTTAAGGCAATTTTATTAGGCCGCAATTCTTAAAAAAAAAAAAAAAAAAAAAAAAAAAACAGCCACTTTTCAGAGAATGGCCCACATGAAGATCAAACTTATTTTTATAATATTTGAATAAAAAATTTATCAGAAATGATTCAAAAATTTAGATTATAATGACTTAATAAAGGTTTGATGAATAAGCATAAGAATGAATACTACAAATTTTGGGATTTTGAAAAGAAAAAATTTTGAAAATTGAAATCGTTTTAAAGTTTCTGATTTTTTAAAAATGTTATTTGAACAGCTCCTAGCTGATATTATTTACACAGCAGTGAAGTTTAAGAACATTTAAACATAGAAATAATTTTCTAAAAAATGATCAAATATTTGATGGCAGGATAATGACATGGGTACCAGAACAATGACAAATTTTATTTAAAGTGTTAAAAAATTATGTTTTTTAACAAATTCTCCTCAGATTATTTATTATCGTTTATTTAGACATAGTAAATATTTTTACAAATTTATTATATAACCTTTTACATAGTTTAAAAAAAAAAAAAGATAAAAAATATTGACTAAAATTTCTTCTTGAAAAAAAAATCGAAAGTTTTTTTTTTTTTTTTTTTTTTTTTTTTTTTTTTTTTTTTTTTTACAAATTGTACATTAATTTGTAAAACAATAATAAAATCAAATGTTTTTTCAATGAACTGTTTGAATAATTGGGTAGAAAATCTTTCTGAGATTCAGTAATTACATGATGAGACACAAAGATAATAAAAGAGGTAAAATAATATAAAATAACTTTTGTAGTAATTGTATAATATTTGAAATCTAACTGCATTTGTCAAGTTATTACGAAAAACAAATGAATATATAGGAATATTAAAAAATAATAATGAAATTATATGCTAAAATTTACAAGATATTTCCTTTAAGTATCTAAATGCTTGTGCTCTGCCTCTTCTATCTTTTTTACTACCTGAAGACTGTCTTTGATCTACTGCTGAGCTTAAGGGCAAATTTTTAATCCTTTAAGCATCTGCCAGAAATATTCATGTATGTTTAAAGATTCCCAAAATAATAGCGATAAACACTGTTGGTATGAGGATTTCTATTTTATTATCTTACATACTTATATTTACCTTAAGCACTGAAAAAAATAACATAGCTATCAAATTTTTGTTAAATCATCCTTTGAATTAAAAAATTACATGGTGGGAAAATACTGTTGGGACCTTAAAATATTAATGGTATCAGGGTTTTTCAATTATGTTAGAGCTGGAAAAATCTATTGGTTTTGAACATGCTCTAAATTGAGCAGTATTTTTCTTACACTATTTATGCTGATGTCGCTTTTCTATGTCTGCCATCTGTGTAATTGATTTTATAACACTTTCCTTTTTCTTTCTAACATACTTAAATTTTCTCTAACTTTTCTTCTTGAAATAGCACTCCATTTTTTAAAATTCTCTCTTGGCGCCGTTCCCCCCCCCCCCACACACACACACACACTTATTTTTAGTCTCTCCTCTTTTGACAGTTTTTACGACTCATTCCCTATAACACCCTACAAAAATTCACAGTTCTCTAATTATAATAAATATAGTAAATTATTTTATACATCTGTGTACAAATAAAAGATTTGATATTTATCTTTTCAACACAAGATACATAATATTACTCCGTGAATAGTATCCAGCTAATAAGACCCTGATTTCAAAATTAAATATCTCAAAAACAAAGATCAATAGAATTATGCGGTTAACGGTTTGTTTATTAGCTCAGCTGCAAAAATGTTGTACATACGTTTCAAAATTTAGTTGCAAAAACCGTTAACAAATGGCGCTGTAATCGCAATGCCTATAAATTGGGCTTCGAAGTCCAGAGCACTAGCGTCTCATTAATAGATGGCTCCCTATGGAAGAACGAAAAGTGGGAAAGTCTACTTTTTCGTTGTGGAGATGCGGAGAAGTAGAGACATCTGGTCACAGAATTATTGCATCAGCTTTAATTTAAGAGAATTTCAATTAACAGAATTTTCAATAAAATGTTTAGAAATCATTATATAAGAACTTATTAAAATATTTTATTAAATTCAATTTTTAACGCCGTATAATTATTTAAATCAAAATGCATAAATTTAGAAAAAAGATTTTGTACTTTTTATTTATTTTTTTATATTTTTAAATCACTGAATAAAAATTTGGTATTATTAGATATACCTGGATTATTATAAAAAAAAAGTAATTTTACACTTTTCATTTATTTTTATATCACTGTATAATATTTTGGTTTTAGCTCAACACATACATATATTTCTTTTCTTTGTAAACATAGTTTTAGGGACAGAAAATATGCATTAAATTATTCCATTTTTAAAAGGAATTGTTGAAGTCATATCATCAACGTCGAAGCAAAAATATTTTGGAGGCTGCGCTCCTTTCCAACACTTAGGATCATATCGCTAGAGACTGCACCATACTTCTGTGCTCAATGATAAAAAAAATGAAAATGAGTTTTTAAAATTAAAATGATTTTTTTTAACTTAATTAAGTTTTTAAAAATAGAAACTTTGTATTTTTTCATTCAAACTATTTTCTACAATTTAAAAAAAATGATTTATGAATCATTATTGGGTATTTCCACGAGAACTTGTCGTGTAACTCACATACTATGCTTATTGGCCACCGTTATTTTATAAAAGTTTGCTTCGCCCTTTTCAGCTAATGAGATATCTCCCGTAAGATAAGTCCCATTTTACCGTTCTAAAATACTGGTAGTAAAAAATTATAGTATGTGACTTACACGACAAGTGCTCGTGGAAATGCCCTATTATAAATGCTCAACGGTTTTAAAAAAAGGAGGTTTCTGTTAGCTTAAGTAAATTTTAAAACTAGAAACTTTTATTTATTTTTTAATTCAAACTTTTTTTTTCACAATTTAAATAAATATTAAAAAGTAAAGATTTCTATTTTTTTCAAATCCTCCTTTGCTTGAATTCGATTCCCCGATAAACCAATTAGGAGAGAAAAGACATACCACAGAGATACTGGTATGCAGACCGAAATAGCTTACAATAAAATTTTAAACAAATCTCAATTCTGTCAACACATGGCTCCGCTTCTGCACACCACCCAAATAAAATACTTTAATAAGTTCTTATATAATGATTTCTAAACTTTTTATTGAAAATTCAATTAATTGAAATTATACAAAATTAAAGATGATGCAATAATTCTGTGACCAGATGTCTCCATTTCTGCACAAGTCCAACGAAAAAGTGGACTTTCCCAATTTTCATTCCTCCATAGGGAGCCATCTAGGAATGAGACGCCAGTGCTCTGAACTTCGAAGCACAATTTATAGGCATTGCGATTATAGCGCCATTTATTAACGGTTTTTGCAACTAAATTTTGAAACGTATGTGTAACATTTTTACAGCTTAGCTAATAAACAAACCGTTTATCGCATAATTATATTGATCTTTGTTTTTGAAATATTTAATTTTGAAATCAGGGTCTTATTCACTGGACACCCTATATGTAAAATTGTCCATTAAAAACAATTCAACATTTCAAAAGGTAAATTTATTTTCTATTGGTGAATAAAGGATTTTCCATGTAATATTGTTAAAGTTTGAAGAGCTTAAATAATAAGTTAATTTTTATGTAATTATAATTATATGACATTTTTTTTTCTGCATATGTATGCCAGGATAATGACAATTTCAGTCTAAAACATTTTTCACATTCTTGTTTTCTTTATTTTTAGATCTAACATTTTAATTTCGTTTAAAGGAACATGTTTTATCTATAATACCTAATTCAGTGTAATGTTCAGTTTTATGTGTAATTTATTGCAGCCAGGAAAATGACATAACAAATGTCTACTCAATTTTAACAAAGACTTTAAACGCATTATTTTCAAAGAAACATGTAAAAGATCTTGCTGGTAGCAATGATTTTACTACTTCTGACTTGAACTATGTCAAGAACAAGAAGAATTACTCTGCAGCGCCATCTTTATACCTCATAAAGAACTAAAATGTACAGACCAGGAAAATGACATTCATTTTCAGTGACAACCATGTGTTAATTATGGAAAATTATTAATAAAATACAGAATTTGTCACCTTCCTCATATATGTGTTATATAAGGTATAATTACTAATTAGAAATTAAAAAAAACTAGAAAAATATATTTGTACAATATAGCAGAAAGCCTTTTACATTGCCCACATCAGAGCGTGACATGCCAGGAAACTGACAATCTGAAATTTTAAGTCTTTTAATTAATTTATTTTTGTGTTATTATGTATATAATATCTCTTGAAAATACTTCTAAGAATTTTTTTATTAGAATGTAAAACAGAAAATTGCATTATATAACATTTAATAGAAATGTTATTGTGCGGACTGCAATTTTCGTATTTAGTGATATTGTCCCGTAAATATAACAGACTTACCAACACACCTGTGTGAAATATAGTGAAAATCTAAGTAAAAAGAATATCACAAACACATCACATCTCAATATAAAATATATAATAAACTATGTTAAAACCACGTATATTACTCAAGCATAAATTCGAATTTTATTCTTTTAAAGAAAATACTTTTTAGACGGTTACTTAAATTATAAAATATTTTGGCAGGGAAAGAAATCTTATAATTATTTAGATATACTTTTCAAGAAAATCAAGTTCATTTAACTTGAACTTTTTTCAACAAATTTCAAAATACAATATTTGATTGTGATTTAATTGATTAGTTTATTTTTTCAATTATATACTTTATAAATTTTTATGGAATGTAACTACTTAAAAATGCTTTGCATATAAATTTTGTAAATATGTAAGTGAATAAATGAACAAATAAATTAATGTTCTGTGTGAAGTATTGTATTTTGTAAATTTTTTGAAAAAGTTCAAAGTGAAAGAATTAGATTTTCATGAAAAGTGTACCAAAATAATTATAAGATTATTTTTATCCTGCAAAAATATTTTATCATTTAATTAGCCTGCTAAAAAGTATTTTCTTTTATAGATTAAATTTTGATTTATGCCTAAACATTCATTATGGCACAGCAGTGGCTAGTGATTACATTTTAAATAACCATAAGGCTTTTTATTGGGCAGATTTTGGCTAAATTTAATTTATGACATCCGCAAATGTTTGAACAAAGGAAAGCTCCGGGTTATTTTTTATTTTTAGTGGCTATTAAAAGAATAATTGAGGGCAGTTTAAGACTGTCTAACATTTTTATTATGAAATTAGTGTCATGATTATGGCCATCTTCGTGTATTTATGGCCAATTGTAGTGCTGCTTTGTTGTGGCCGGAGTGATACTTTTTTGACGTTGCCTTTAAAGTGAAAGATAGCGGGCTACCCATCGAACATTTTCGACCAAGTCTAACGAACCCATCATCGGCTCGCAAGTTCTTAGTTTGTTGGGAATCTACTTCCATGGCCTGCCAGGTCACCAGATCTTGCTCCAATACAGAATTTTGGGACATATTGGAAAGGCGACTTCAGCCGCCTCGGATTACCATCGAACTAGTTTATCAGTGATACGTTTATGACAGAATCTACTGCAGAGGAATATCGGTAACTTATTAGACTCCATGGCTCACCGAGTATTAACTTTTATAGCTGCTAAATGCGGCTTTACAACCTACTGAAATTGATATATTTTTTTTCTGCTACTAGTCAATAAACTGTTTTTTTTCTGAATTTATAATCATTGTTCATCATCCTTGTTAATCATTGTTTAAACATTGGTTTTGCTCTGTTGTATGCAGACAGACTGGCGGACTGGACAACGACTATAAGTGCTACGTATTTATATAATTACGAACGCACCTAAAAAATAGAGTAGTTTTGAAGGTTTTTTTAATTTAAGGATAATGTTTTAGTCTATGTGCAATTATAGGTGCTATGTTAAAAATAAAATAATTCATTCTTTAGGAATATTATAAAGAACAGATTTCATTAATAATTAAATAAAGGATACATTTTACTGATATTATGTTTGTTTTTTTTTTTTTTAAGTTTTTTTCATTACGCTGTGCATAACGATTCGAATAATAAAAATGTTTAAAACAATATATTGTAAACTTTTTATTTTATGTCTCGGTACATAAAGCTCGCTTTTCATAAAATGTATGTTAATTTAACGACAGTAATAACGACAGAAAATAAAATAAAGCTATTCATTATTTAGAAGTTAATCATTTTTAACCTATCTTTCAATCAACTATTAAATTTTATAAAAATACTGCTGATAATATTTATGTTAAAAATGACGAAACTTTTACGGTTACAATACATGATCATGATTAAAAAGGATATCACGTCTGTTTAATTACTTAAACTTTGTAAAGAGTTAGCTGTTTATCCATGATAGATTTTTAATTATTTCTTAATTTCACGGTTATAATAACTTTTTAAGTTAACATTATTTCCATCTGAGATAGGAAATTTTTCACGGGTGACTTGTATTTGAGAAAAGAAGCTGGTATTTTTCAGCTGCATTAGTTGTTTCCTGTTTTATTCTTGATTGATTTGAAATAATGTCGTAAATAAGTTGTTTTTAGGAGAAAAATTGTAAAGCACTGATTATTATCTGATAGAAAAATTCAAAAAAAAAAAAAAAAAAGAGTTTAGAGCGGAATGTCACATTTATCTTGCACTAATATAACTAAAATAATTATCAATTTACTAAAAAATGTGCTTAAAATTTATTCACTATTCCATTACAAATGAAATGGTCTTAAAAATTTAAAACTGTTGATATTAAAAACATACGTAAAAAAAAGACGTTACATTAACCAGACTTCTTTCGATCCCAAATGTGATCATTTTCAAGGTATAGCTTTACGAGAATGTCACTTTCACTGTGCTAGTTATATCAAAGTTAGGGAAAAAGGCTCAGTCATTTGGGATGTATATGAAACTGGTACTTTCCGATGCTTAAGTGTTTGATATTTTCAAAATATTGAATCAAATCTTAGGTATGTCATAGGATAAAACATGATTACATACACTAGTTCCTTTACTCAACATCTCCAATAGTTCTCTAATTTTTAACACATAAAAATGTGATGTAGGTATTATAACTTTTGCATTTTCGAAATTAATTTTTATATTCTGGCGTTGATTTAATCTTGAAAGTGCCGTAGATGGTCGGTTGAATTTCATATCTCGCATGTGCTTCCCCAATCTTTCTTTAAATTTTCGAGTGGTGATACCTATGTAGCTTAAATCATTTTGTTTTTCAGTTCTAAATGAGATAGAATAGACACCTGCGATTTCCTTGTTGAGTATGGGATCTACTTTTCTCTGAATTAAAGCTTTTAGTTTTGTTGGAGGTTTGGCTATTAAAATAAGGAAATTTGATATTAATTTAATAGTTTTTAATACCAGTTCATTTGCAATGGAATAGTAAATAAATTTTCAGCACCTTTTTTTTTTTGGTAAATTGATGATTATTTTAATTATAAAGTAGTTTGAAAGGATATATTTGTCTATTCATATAACAAAAGTAGTCTCGAAAAGATTCAAAAGCGCTTTAATTTTTTACCTGCTAAATATACGTGAAGAACGTAAACAGCAAACGTATTAAAATTAAGGTAGTATATAAGTTTATGTTGATGAAATAGTCCTGCCATTGACTTTCAAAAGTTACACTTTTCAAATTTTTATAGGGTCGGGCACAAACAACCTGTTATTTTGCTTTTGGCGTCAGAAAACGTCGAAATGTCAAAACAATTCAAAGTGTCATATCTTGGTCAGTTTCAGTCGTATAAGGACGGATTTATACTATCTGACTAGTCAGAGCATTGAGAAAAAATTTCTAAAAGAACTGATTGAATTCAGGGATCACATAAAAATTTATTAAAAGTATTGATCTTAAAAGATAAAGGAAGAACTATTTCAGGAACATAATCTTATTTCATTTGTTATTTTGAACAAATTGCAATTTAAATTGCGCACGTATTTAAAAGTGATTAAAAAAATAAAGCGCGTACAAATATTTTTGAGAAACTATGAGCATATGTATATACAAAAACTAAACTAAATAGTGTACTAAACAGTAAGTTAACCTAACAGAAGTCCACAATTTACCCGTTTTTTGAATACTAGTATTTCAAAAGAAATCAATTCGTGATAGGCTTTTACAACTTTTTCAGGGGAAATACGAAGAATAACCAAAGAAAAGAATTATGCGCATGATTTTGAAACTAAGCCCTCCTATCAGATCAGAGGTATTTTTTTATTCTCATATTCTCTAAATACGCATGCACTTTACAATTGTGTGAGTAAAACAACAAAGATTATATCTCTTTGTCGTGAGTTAATCACATAATTAAAGTATTCAAAGCTATAGCATTGAATTATCTAGAATATTCTTACTTACGGCTTCCATTAACGCCTTTTATTTCAAAACCTGTATAAAGATTGTTAAAAGATTCTCTGATGTAAAGTTTCCTTCTATATATTTTATGCATGAAATACGCTTTCATGAAGCAGATATTATAGAATCTTCGTTTAAGTATCATGGAAAAATTTATTGAAAAACTTCAATTAAAATTTTTGTCATACTTTTTAAAAAGAGAAAAATGTTTAATTTTTTCCTATATAATTATCGCTTGATAAGTTTTTTTTTTTTTTTTTTTTTTTTTTTTTTTTTTTTTTTTTTTTTTTTTTTTTTTGTGCAAAGGTTTTTACCAAATAAATTACTTCTTATCTCAGAAGTAATTTCAGTTATAATCAGATCTCTTTATGAATGCAGTTAATCTTCTTTTATCAACATAAATGTGTTATTTCTGTTACATACAACTATTAAAGGCCCAAGAATGAAATTTTAACGTTTCATTAGGAAGAAAAATCAACCTAATAACAAAACAAAGCAAAATAAATTAATCTAAACAAACAACCTAAAAAGTTTCTTTGGGAGAACCACTCATAAAGTTAGTCGCAACATAGTAGAAATAGCGCATAAAACTTTTTGAAAACATGATTTTGAAATTAACAGGCTGATTGTGCTCTGCAGATATAATAAACAGATATAATTATTTAAGAATGAAAAATTACTGTGCCCCTAATTTCTCATTAGCATTTTAAAACGGTATAATTTTCGAAGAAATTGAAATAGCTGCTGGCTTAAGTCTACGTGCATGCATCCAAATAGTGATACTGAAGACACGGATCATAAAAGCTCTCAAATGTGTAATATCTGATATGTTAATTCGCGTATAGTAGAAGTTAAAGTTTTTTTTTTTAATATTGGGGGTCGCTATAACCTATAGGCACATATATTGAAGTGTTGTGAGTGCTGATGCATGAACTTTAAACATTAACCATTTGATTACAGGCTAGGATTGATGACTATTTTTACATTAAATCGTACCACAATTTACTTGTGCTTGATTTCGCTCAAAAATATCTTGAAAATAATCTGAGATCAATTTGTTACTGCATTTTTTTTCACACAGATTTTTTTCCCTCTGACAAGAGAAAGTTATACGATAAAAGTTTATACGAACAGGCAAGAAAAAAGCAGTATCCACGCATTATCAAAAAATTGATAATCAATATTGTATGCTTCAGTAATAATGTTATTTAGCTATATGTAAGCTGTTATTTTTTTCATTCCGTTTAGACACTTCTCCGTTTTACAAATCTCCACAATAGAATATGAATATGTGAAACGAATATATGTTAAATGCGAGGTTTGTTGAACACTGACGGTTATGTGCTTTTAGTATACAGTTACAGACCGGCAGCAGACTGACAGTTGGCAGAGTGTAGACAGATAGCAGAGAGACGTCAGACAGAATACAGATAGAGAGCAAATAGCAGACAAACAGACGGCAGTTAACAGACAGACAGAGTGCAGACAGATACCAAACACACAAAGATCAGGCAGTCAGAAAACAGACAGACAGCAGACAGGCAGCTGACAGAGTGTAGGCAGGCAGCAGATAGCATACAGCATACAGCAGACAGGCAGATGCCATACAGACATACATCAGAAATCAGATAGCAGACATACATATATGAGATAGCAGACACGCATACGGTAGATAGCATGAAGATATACATATATGAGATAGCAGACACACATACAGTAGATAGCAGGCAGATATACATATATGAGATAGCAGACAGACATACGTTAGATGGCAGGAAGACATACAGTAGATGTCAGGCAGCCAAACATACAGAAGACAATATATAGCAGACAGCAAACTAGAACACAGATAACAGACAAACAGAAGGCATACACCAGAAAAACAGCATACTAACAACCAACAAAATGGAGACAGGCAGTAGATGGCAGACAAGGAGACAGCAGACAGACTTACAACAGACATACGTACAGCATACGGCAAGCTGCTAGAGCGTAGGCATCAGACAGCTGATAGCAGTGAGACAGTCGGCAGAGTTTGTACATCCAGCAGACAGACAAATAGGAGAGATATCAGGCAGACAGAATGCAGTGAGGAAGCAGATAGACAGCACAGAGATTACACAGATAGAAAAACAAAGCACATAGCAGACAAACAACAGACAGCAGACGGAATCATACACTGTTAAAAATTTGCAGCATTCTGTCTAGTGATTTGACCATTTTTTTCCGAAAACGGTTACACAACGGTAATTTAACACTATTCTGACCATATTATTGGCCAGTCTATGGTCGTAATATAGTTAAATTAAGGTTATGAAACCGTTTTTTGAAAAAAAACGGTCGAATGACAGAATGCTGCAAATTTTTAACAGCGTACAGAAAGCCGAGAGAGTGTAGACAAACAAACAGACGGCAGACAGGAAACAGACAAACAATAAACAGACCGCCGACATAGCATATACCAGACAGACAGACAGAAATAGAGACAAAGACAGAGATAAACAGATCAAACGCAGCCCGGATGTTTGCGCACTAAGGGCGTAGGGGTCAGACCCCCCTAGTTTTAATTATAAACATATCTTTAAAATATGACAGACCTGTACAATCAGAATAATAAATACACTTAATTTAAAGAAAAATACAAGAAAGATTAAATAATTTTTAACTAAACATATTCTGAAAAAAATCTATGTCTAGCATTTTAACTTAATAATTAAAACCTTTTTTGTGAGTTTAATTTCTAGAAATTCTTCACTGTAAAAAATATTCCAAGTAGTATATGTATGTGATTTTGTGTGAAATTTCTATCTTTTGAAACTTTCTACTTGGAGTGGAAATCATAATTGTTTCGGCAATAAACGGAAAATGTCCCTTTTGTCCTTACTCCTTGAATGCTAAAAAATGCTAAAACGGAAATGTTCCTTTTCAATTAAAGAAAACGGAAAAAATAAAGTTATATTTTCGTAATTCATGTTTTGGCCAGTTAGCAAGTATATAAAGTTATTACTCAGATTTTTTTTAATAATATTGCACTAATTCTCGTGTTTATTTCTAAATCGGAAATTCCCTGTCTTTAATAACGGAAAAGTTTTATTTCGAAAACGGGAAATGCGAAAACGCCCATTTCATTTTGCGATTTTTTTCTTTTCTCTTTACAGTATGGCGTTTCAATAATTATCAAAATATTGTTGTATATTAATCAAATTCTAAATAAATTTTAATTTTGATCTATAAACTTTATTAGAGAGTTTTATATCGTAACTTATATTTTTAAATGAGAACCCAATCAAACAAAATTCAAGGGATGAAAAGAAAGAGAGAGAAAGACAATAAAGGTAAGAACAATCCCTATAAAATACAATTAATGAGTTTAAAAATTTCCTCTTTTGTACTTTTAATAAATTCTCTTAACCTTTTTAATTTTTACTCGAAAACAATTTTCATGTAATCAAACTCAGTACTCAAATAACTAACAATCAGCAGCCAGTACTGCCTCTTTCGTTACAAAATATTTTTCGATCATTACCACCGTAATGTGTATTTCTTACCCCAAAAAGTAGTTTAAAACATAAAAATAGAGAACAGCATAGTTTGTACAGAAGTTTCCTCGAAATATTATTTTATTACCAAATTTAATTTTTTGACCAAAAATCACATTATATTAATATGTCCAAACATTGATGTTTCTTAGTTGAATTTTTATTTAATATAAATTAGGCATCTTAATTTATTAACAATTATTAACAAAATTATTTAATTTTTTTTCTCATACTCACCAAATGTGTTACAGTAGAAAACCATTAGAAACTGATATTGCATCAACCATCTATCAGACACCCGCATCTGAAAAGAAAAACAACAACATTGTACTCGAACTTAAGGAGATAGTATTTAAAAAAAAAAAAAAAAAAAAAAAAAAAAAACATGCAGTTTGTCCCCTAAATCAAACTAGATATTTTAATGAAATGAGATGAGATTCGCAAACCTGATGTGACAATCTCGTCACTCATTTTTAATAATTTAAAAATAAATACAACAACAAACCATCATTTGGCCTGAACTAAATGGAAATATTTCGATTAGAAACCAGAAATTTCTTCATTAAATAAAAAATGTATAAATCAGGGCTGCGGAGTCAGCGGGAAAATTGGACGAATCCGACTCCGAGAATTTTAACATATCCGACTCCTACTCCTACTCCGACTCTTTCGCTCATAAATGGGCCTGACTCCGACTCCGACTCCTACTCCGTAGCCCTGCTTGTAAATTGTCCGACTCAGGGAATTTTAACTGATCGGACTCCGACTCTTTTGCTTAAAAATGGGCCTGACTCCGACTCAGCAGCCTTGATATAAAACACACATTCATAAGTCAAATAAAAAATATACTAAATTTCAATAAATATTCTAGTGTGAAATATATTTTTTTAAACTTTAGTAAAATTTCTGATATGTTAAGTGTTAAATGCGATGACATAAATTTAAACACGTTATTAAATTAGCTTTTCCGTTTGGTGACTTTTATTATTATTCTGTAAACCGTTCCCGATTATTGTGTAGTAATTTGAATTTTGAATATCAGACAAATAAGCTAAATTAACAGCATAAAATAAACATTATTTTTGCATGCATATATTCTGTTACGCAGCTTAAAATGTTTTCTTTAGAGATGGTGACAGAAAATCGATATTTCATGTTGATACTAGTTTCAAAAAGCTAATTAATACACTATAAAAAGTACTCTGAAAAAATTCTAAAAATTACGGACAGGAAAAAAAAAATGTTTCGGAAATCTAATTGTTTCTGAGGTTTCTGGATACTAAAGAACGCTTTTCGGAATCGTGGGTAAATGAGGGGAAAAATTATATTGTATTTTCATAATACTCTTTCTACATCAAGAAATAGTTCTCCATTTTTAAGAGGTACTGCGTTGAATCTAAAGGTTCCTTCTTGAATACCCCTAGTTATGCTGTACATTTATTAAAATCCTAAATTCTGGTTAATGCCAGTAAAAGTTTTGAACCATCTAGAAAAAGCGTATTACGCAGTGAAGTGCATATTCAATATAAACGTATTTCACGTGCCAATATAGTATTTTTATGTCACATTGTGGTTAATATCAGGTATACACTTAAGTTTTAAAACGTTTTAAGCAAGTATCCTGAAAAACGTGTATCCTAATGATTGAAAATGCATGATTCGTTACATATTAATTACTCGTTAAAACATAATTATTAATAATTCGTTACTTGCAAATTTTGAGTAATTATTTGCAGTTATTTTTCATTTGTAAGTCACTTGTTGTTATAATAAATTAAAAATAATCTTAGTTCGGACAGAATTTTCAATTCACGTTTTCTTTTTGTTTTATACACATGATAACGCTCTAAAACTTATCGGTACTATTTTGTTTTGTTTTGTATTTAATATATAAAATTAAAATTACATTTGTTATACCTAAATAAATTATTCCTTAATTAGAATTTATTGGAATATAAAGACTAGGTTAGGATTCTTTTCTAAAATAAAATGAACATTAAAACGATTACGAAAACTGTAAATTTTCACACATGGCTCTTATTGAATTTTAATATCGTTTACGAAATCCATAAAATTATCAAAAACCAGAACATTTTATATTAAAATCCCATCTGAATTATTTCATTCTAAAGTCATAAAAATCTGTTTAGTTGCTTGGAATATACATTCTGTGATTCTTAAAACTTTATGACGCATTTTCCTCACTTTCAAAATTGAATGAATACTTTAGTTTACAAAACACTATTTTCCAATTTTCAGCATTTTTCCGAAGCATAAAATTCAATTTTGTCAAACAGGCTATACATATTAATGTGACAATCTATTGTTTTTCACTTGGAAAAGAATTTTCGAGATTGAATTTATACGCATCCATTTTATTCTGATAGAATCAATGAATAGATTTGTTCAAATAGAGAAATTATTTTGAAATTTAAGTTAAAATAAAAATATATCATATTTCATAGAGTGCCTTATTCTAGAAAGAAATTTCCCCTATTATTTTTAAGTAAAAAATATTAACATTCATACTTTTGGAATTTTTCATATTTTCTTTTACTTTAATTTTTTTTTCATTAGATAAACATCTGGATTTACAGTAATATCCATCTATTCAAATCAGTCAGCACTTTCATAATATTAAAACACTAAATTTACGTTTCATACATGGGGATATCCGTTAATTACCTCAACTAAATTTCGTGGTTTTTAATCCACCCCCCACCTATTTCGCAGATTTTAACACTAGACAGATATCTTCCCTATTCTTATGACGCCACTTTTTCTGCAACTATTAATTTAATGCTGATTTTATGCAAAAAATTATTAAGCATGATCAATTACCTACTGATATAAATACTACAAATTTGCCAAGATATTCGCGCTTTTTCTTCAAGCTGATGAAATTCGAAGAAAAACGAAACTATTTATCTATTTTATCTGTTACATCTACTATTAAACCATCAATATCTTCGTGCTTTTACATCACTCTGCTGAAATACAAAAAGGAAAAAGAAAAAAATGTTTATCAATTATATTTATTACATCCATTATCTATTACAGCTGTTCCCAACCTATGAGTCGACGCTTGCCACAAAAATTAATATTTTATTTCATCTGTTTAAAAAATATAGCAAATACAATATGTTACAACCGAAATAATCATAAAAGATATTATCTTAAACAAAATTTTGTGAGAAAACAGTGTTTTCTTAAGCAATTAGACGGTATTATGTTATGACCTCGTTGTGAGGTATGGCAGCAGTCGTGCAGGCGTTCGGTACCCCCGCTTGTGGATTAAAAATTGTTTTGATGAACAATATTTGAAAATCCCAAAACTATCAAACACCTGAAGAAGACTCCTTAATTGAGCTATCTTGCTATTTCTCTTTGAAGGCAGTTTTCAAGGAAGATTCCTTAATTTCGTTCTGGATGAATATATGAGCACAATAACCAGAAATATCTAAATTAGCTTTGAGGTCCTTGATGCTGTTCAACACGACATACTTGTGTGAAGGCGCTTTTTCTACTTTTCTGTATTTGAAAAACAAGTACAGAAACAAACTACGTGAAGCATGTGACTTAAGTTTAAAATTAACCACTTTTAACACCATAAATGCCCTCATCGGTAAACACCAGTTATACGAATGCGGAGCTTGCTGACATGCATTTCATGTATGGGGCTGCTCAGAGGATGTGCATGGAATGATTCCCGGGTAGAAATCTGCTGGATCGCCGAATATTTGAGCGTTTTCATGAGGAGTTGTGTGCGAGTAGATCGTTTTACGCTTCCAGACGTTATACAGACACAGGGAGATGTAGCAGAATTCTTGCTGTGAAAGAAGCAGTATTACACAAAGTAGAAGATAGTCCTTCAACAGGCTCGAGAGCTGTTACACGTGCAGTGTGTGTGAGCCATTTCCTTCTGCAGCCCCATTCATAAAAGGCTTGTCGGCAAGCTCCGTATTGGTGTAAGGATTCATATTGCTTGAAATCCCTGCGGGGAATGACGATTCAAGCCAGTGAAGCGCTTTCATTCGCCAAACTCAACATCGCCCACTACTGCCACAACGCTACTTTACAGCACCCACATTCCTATACGAAATCTGCTTATTTAGGTCCCCTCTACCTGTCTTTACACTTTTGACATATAGTTCTGAACCAAACTGTATTTTCACGATTTAACTAAGCATTTATAGAAAGAAAGCATTTATAGAAGTTTCATTTGCTGCCACTCATTTTCAGAAACGATTCCGAGTAGTTTTCATGGTATACTAATAAGTTTTCTCAAAACAGAATTTCGGTTTTTATGACTCCATGAATTCTCAATTAAACATTTTCAGCTCCGTAATTGAATTTATGCATGCATGACTAATAAGATAATATTAATTTTTATGTTAATAATATCAATGTTAATGTAGCATGATTTTCTGTAAAACATTGTTTCTTAAACATGAAAATATTTACTTGAGAATTGATATCATCCAAAAAACATATATTCCGATTTGAGAAAACCAAATAATACATTATAAAAAGAACTCGGCCACGTTTCTGAAAATTAGTTACAGCAAAAAACTTTAAAGAAACATTTTTAACTTTATTTCTTTTTTAAAACTCGAAAATATATGTATCTCTGAGGGTTCTAAAGATAAAGTGCGCTTTTCTGAATCGTGGGTAAAAAGGAAGCAGTTAATATATATATTTCCAATCGCAATTATATTTTTCTAGATTAAGAAAAACAACGTCTTTTTTACGGTAAGACGATATTGTAAATTTGTCCTATAAGACATATTAGTCATTTTAATACATTCTGTAATTCATTGATTTGGGCAATTTAGCTCAACGGTTGATTAAAAAAATAAAATGCTTCGCAAATTTGCATCGCGTGCACATCGTCTTCGCCTTTTTAGCCTTAATCTTTTATGTGGTAATTTTTTTCTAAAAATTTATTTTTAATGAAGTCTGAATTCCCATATGACACAATTAATTTGATGTGTTCATTTTGAAAATATCATTTCAATCTAGTCACTTGAGATACTAATAGTAATAGGAAAACATTATAAAATTAAATTCCATTTTTAAATTAATTTTTCAAAGAACAAACACAAAGATAAAAATTTGTGCGAGTTTCGTAGACATAACTCTTACATATTTCTAATTTCGAAACAAAATTTTATATATAAATTGGATAGCATTTAACCGTTTTCTGATTGTTAAGAATTTTGAAATCGCAATTGTTGAAATTAATCTTATTCACAAAGAATAAATTTTAAATTATTGACTTTACATATTATATTACAAAAAAAAAAAAAAAAAAAATAACATTGTCGCAAAAATATAGACAATCTGTAAATTTACATAAAAAAAATAAAAATAAAAATAAAATAAAAACATAAATTAAAATCAAATTGCACCTCCATTTTTTGTAATGTAAATTCAAATTTCAAACTTATGACGTCACATGCATGAAGTATTTAAATGTATCTCACGATAGGATCAGTTAGTGAAGATGCCGCGAGCTAGAGAGATTCAGTCAGATGATGTAATTGAAATAAGGAAGATGAAATCAAAAGGAAAGACTGTAGCAGAAATTTCAGCGACTTTGAATCGCCCAAAGAAGTCTATCTATCGAGTATTGTTTAAGGTTGACTCCTACAAAGCAAAAAATAGATCTGAAAGGTCGCGTGAGACAACAAGATGACAGGAGGATCCAGAAACTGGAATCTATACAAATGATGAGTGTAGTCAGATTAAGAGCGAGTCAGAACTTTCTGTGTCAACTAATACGATTCATAGGTGAATTAAGGAAAGAGGTAAATTAGTTTATATGAAAATGAAACAACAGCCAGCTTTGAAATCTCGCCACAAATTGACGAGAATACAGTGGGCTCGCAAACATATGTCATATCTACCCCAGCGGTGTACTGTGATATTCAGTGACGAAAAAAAGTGGGCTCTGGATGGCCCAGATGGGTGTACATACTATCGGTACGACTTGCGTAAAGAGCCTAGGACTTTCTTTAGTCGACAACCCGGTGGTGGCTATTTAATGATGTGGGCCTCATTTTGCTTTAATGGTCAAGTAGCTGTGGAGTTCCTCAATGGTTGCCAAACTGCACAAGACTACATACATACATTGGAGAACAATTTACAGCCATTTGGGGAATTTTTAGCTGGTCCAAAGTATATATTTTAGCAAGAAAATGCGTCCATCCACGTTGAACACAAAACAAAATCTTGGTTTAACGCTCAAAATATCACTGTTCTCGATTGGCCCGCGTGTAGCCCTGATCTAAACACAGTCAAAAAACTTTGGGGCATCATGTCTAGTAACATTTACGCAAAGTTTCCACAATACTCCTCTGTTAATGAACTTCGAGCTGCTGTTGAACGTTCTTGGTACGATATAGACCCCCAACAGATGCAGGATTTATTTTCTTCGATGGAAAGTCGCATTTTTGCACTAATTGCAAACAATGGAGGTGCAATTTGATTTGATTTGATTTTATTTTATTTTTTAACGATAATCAAAAATATTCAAACAGAAGATAATTGCATTTACATAAAAACTTCAAATGTTCTAAGCAAAGATATCTTTTTAACCCATACGCTGCCGACCACGAGTACACTCGTTGCATTAATACTTGTGGCTTTAATTTATTAATTTCTTTCTCACCACTATTTTAGAATTTAAAAAAAAAATCCTTATTTATTGGCAGAAATGTCGCTGTATTAGTAAAGCAAAATTTATATTTTTGAATTTGGGGTTGCAAACGACTTTCAACAAGAAATATGAAAATTCTTACTTTACAGTTTTGGTAGTGAACGTATTAAATAAAGTTGCCATATTTCAGTTTCTGAAAATATGAATTGGTTTACCGGTGTTATCGGTGTTATCGGTGAAATTTAAAGTAATTTTAATAACAACATGACTCTGAAAACTTGCTACAATTTTACAATTCGAGTTGACATTTATCAAAAATATATCCTATATATTTTTTGATAAATTCAAATTTTAGTAAATTTCAAATAAATAAGTAAATTTCAAATAAATAAATAAATAAATAATAACTTCTATCCATTTGTTGGCTTTCTGAAAAGCCAAGCGACGCATGTTTGTAGCATGTCAATTTTTATATTCAATCTTGTGTTACTTGCCGGGTGTCCTAAAATGGGCTGGCTGTTTTAAAAATTCAATAACAGGTAAAAGGTGATAGTTATTAAAACAATTCTTCGAGAAGGAGAATGTAAGACGTCAAGAGATTTTTTACGACGATTTTCGGTTTTTGTTCCAAATGACAGGGATGGATGGTCCTGCAAGCAAGAGGCGTTCTATGGAGGCAAAACCGAAATCACCGAGCATTAATTCGAAGAAAGTAGGTTAAATATATGGAGTGGGTCTCATTCGACAATACAATCTTGTTTTTAGGTTCCAACTCTATATATTTTCTCTCCTTCCTTAGCATAAATGGTAGGTGATTTCTGTTTCCGCGTGTACTGAGTGCCTATTTCTTGCAACGCCATCTAGCTCTGCTTTTGTGAACTAAAACCGGAATTTGCAGTAATAAAACTCTTGACATCTTACATAACTCTCCTGCAAGAGATTTTTTAATAGCTGTCACCATTTGCAAGTTATTGAACTTTAAAAACAGTCGGTCCATTTTAGGACACCCGGTATGTATTTACTCCATTAGCAGCGAATTCATTTTTGCAAACACTACATAAAAATTATTGTGATCAATCTAATAATTTCTTAGAGTAGATCATATATGCGTTTATATTAACCACAAACTAATGAATGCAAAAAAAAAAAACTGAACAACAAAGAGCGTAACAATTTATGAGATTGTATGACATAATGAAAATATTTTGACCACGATATTACATTAATCACATGTATTTGAAAAAAAAAAAACTCTGACAAAAGAAGTTGAATTAAAATTTTTTTTCACATGATTTTTTTGATGAAGTATGCAGGAGTTTTACCTGATTTAGAAATTCGGTATAGAAGTTGTTTCGATTATGTTCAGGGACCTCATTCAATTTCGTTTTTAAAGACCACTTTTTTAAACGTCAAATCTTCTTTTGAAATTTATCTTGAAAATTTTATAGAAATCTACACTGTTTTTTTTTTCTTTTAATTGTTTTATAAACCTACTCCAAAACTTTTTCCTTTAAATGCTGATATTGAAAAAACGGACCAGCAAGAATTGAATATGTTTCGAGAGTCATAAGTTAAGTACATAAGTTAAGTTCATAAAGTTAAGTACATGTGGTTTAATTTGAAAAAGAATATGCAAATGCTTTTTTTAAGCCTATAATTTCTATTTGGGATACATTCATTCCAAACATAAATTTTATACAAGGTGATCGGAAAATCACAAAACAAATAAATTTTCAATAATTCGAAAATTATAGATACTAGCACGATTTTGTTTTCACAGAAATATACACGTATATACATAGGATTGTCAAAATAACCAAAAAAATATTGCCAGAATAATTACATGTTCCGCCGGCAAGTGACGTTTTATTTGTATCTCTAATTTATAAAGTATCGCATCCCAGTTTGAAATGTAACTACGATTACAAATTGTCAATTTGACACATGGCATTAACACTCGAACCGCGGGATATTTTACTCAAGTTAAAAAAAAAAAAATCTGACACCAGAATTTTTATTTATAACTATTTAACTGTTTTGTTGCAATTATTTTCATGCAGCATATATTTAGCTTATTTTATAAAGAAATTTCTAGTTCGAATCGAAATCGATTCATTTGGTACGGATGAAATGACGCTTCATCGCGGTTATCATGTTAACGGGAATAGATGCCACACATAGTAGCATACTCTGCATAGCATGGAAGAGGATTTCTGATGTAGGGGATATTGGCTCACCTTAGGATACAATACACCTCGGGACAGCTTAATTTTTTGCCCTAAATTTTAAATTAACTCTTAACTGTTGCAGATGCAGATAGTTAGCAGCACAATCTAACTTTCAGACATGTTTTGATTCCATTGATGAAGCAAGCAAAAATTTATTACGATTTTTATTTAGCAAACATATCTGGGAGATTCTCAAAAGGTGGGATCATTAAACGTTAACTATATGTAATTTTTAAATTTTTCAAATTTAAGGCCAAATTTTTTTAATAGTATAGTATTTTGTCTATAAATATAATATATAAATATTTTAATAATATGTCTACAAAATTATACACAAACATTAAAAGACAGTATCTAATCTGGAAAATTAATGATTAAAGCATTTAATTAGCAGTTTTGTACGTTACAAATTTTGGACATTTGCAGATTTTGGACTTAAAGATTTTGGACGTTGCTGTTAGTATTTAAAAAATTCTTAAGACTAAGAATGTAGTAAATGTGTCTGTATACATATATATATGTATAATTAACTTTTTGTTATCTAGTAATAATAATAATAAAATCAAATGCTTTGTTAAGTACGTTATTTTCGGACATAACAAAATACAGAAAAATGCTTTATAGAAAAGTCCTTCTATCTTCAAAAAAGCAATAAATTAGCCTACCATCTCTTAACGAAATTATCAAAAAATCGTCCGTTTTCTTTATGCATACGTTGTTTACCATTAGAACCACCTGGAAAAAAGTTAAAACTCTTTTTCTTGGTGGTACATTGGAGCAGTTAACGTTATGAATGTCCGAAATTGGCCTCTTTAGCATAAAATAATAAAATTTTAAGATATTTATACAAAGCTTTTACAATAAATTATGTCATTTTCTATCTCTAAATAGAATTAAAAACTCAGTGTAAAAAAAAAAGATAAAGTCAATGATAATTAAAGTTATGTTTGAAAGGCATAAAGTTATGACTTGTGTCCAGTGCCCACCTTTTGAGAATCGCTCATCTAGTAACTTTCATGTAAAAGTTTGATAAGTTGCAAAGTGAAATTTGATTGCAAATATTTTGAAATAAAATTTAATACAAAGAAATTTAATCTTTCTCTATAAAACGAAGTATAATGATAGTTCTAGTGCTAAGCTTAACAGCAAGACATTCTAAAATTTCATAGTGGGTATAGGGTGCACCTTGGGACAGGTGGAGGTGGTGCACCTTGGGACACAAAATATGCCTAGCAGACTTTTTTTCGAAATATCTTAACAAAAAGATATTGTGTTTAAAACATTTTTTATTTAGTCTACATAGTATGTACTTATTAATAGTCATCATTTCTTCTTTTAAGAAGTCATTAAGCTTATCACTGGCAAAGATTAGAAATTTAGAACACAAAATAAAAAATGCAGCAATTCATGCTGACAATATTCAGAAAGCTGCTGCAAAAATTGTATCAACTGAAATATTTTTTAACTGTCCCAATGTGCCCCACCATGTGCTATACCTTGGGACAAATCACAAGTTTAATGAATGTATATTTTTAAAGTTTTTCTCTAATGGATATAAGATCAAAAGCTATTTAATAATGTAGGCAAATGTTAAAAGAATGAAAATCAGGTAAAATTTTGACAATTGATTGATATAAAAAATAAAAAAAGAAAGAAAAAGTATCTTAAGGTGAGCCACTCTCCCCTAATTCGAGTCACATGTAGGCTTCAATAGCGATAGACAGAAAATTTGTTGCCAACTGTCTGTGGTAAATTCAGCTATTTTGGCAATAGTTATTTTGATCTAAGAAACCAACTGCGTCCCTCTGTATATATATGTGAAAACATAAAAAATGATTGCAAGAATTATCTCTTTTGTACTGGATTTTTGCAGGTTGAAGAATATTTTTTAAATCCTACTAGATTTCTTAGAACATTAAATTAAAAAAATCTTTATAAAAAACTAATAAGTTGATCTAGACAAACAAAAACCACTATCAGGAAAGAAATTGCAAGAAACTAAGTAATGTGAAAATTTAAAGTGCACTAAATTTGAATTTTTTTTATGCGTTACCAGACTGTAATAAAGTCAAACGTTTGTCAAATGTTTTGTCAAATGTTTCTTAATCTATGAAAATGTAACATTCACGAAAAAATATACAATAACTTTTTCCGAGTTACTTACGATTAAAAATGGCCTGCTTTAGACACATCAGAAACCACGATATTTTCTGCAATTAAACAAGCATGAAAAATGTTTCGTTTGGTGCACTGACTTTCAGAAACGTTTTCGAGAGGTTTTTATAGTGCATTATTTTGTTTTGTGAAACAGGAAAATCGCTTTTTCGGATGCTATCAATTCTCTAATTTTCTGAGGTAATTCAATTTATACATGCAGAAGTAAACCTATATTCCATGTTCATAAGACTAATTAATACAGAATAAAAATTACTCGGAAACGTTTCCTAAAATCAGTCGCAGAAAAAGAAAGTTCTTTTTTAAAAATTCTTCTTTTTATTTAAAAAATATATCGATTTTTGAGGTCTATTGATAAACAGAAAGTTTTTCGGAATCGTGGGTAACTCGGAAGGCGTTATTGTATATTTTCGTTCGCGGTTGATTGGTTGGTACGTAGACTAAGAATCCCTTGACCTTTTTAACACCTTAATTCTCGCTCCTGAGATTTTCACGGGCTGTGTCTTTTATTCAGATTGTTTGATTCCCACCAGTTTTATAAAACAGTGCAATTGGCTTTATTATGGTATCATTTTACCTGTCATTAAATAAGATGAATATCTCTTTTTCAAAAAAGTGGTGTAAATATGTAATTTGAATTTTTAAACCGAAATTTAATGCGACCGTTAAAGGGTTAACAGTGTAGAAAGAATTACAAAATTCAAGTCTAGAAAAATGATTAAAAAAGATTAGATAAAGAATTTTTTTTTTTTTTTTTTTTTTTTTTTTTTTTTTACAGTGTCGAAATCATTAAGAAATTCAACTTTAGCAAAATGATTAAAAAATAGCATTATCTAGCCACTCACTTTACTGCATTAAAGGGTGTTGGTAGATAATACTCACATTTGCCCTCCGGTAAGATAAATACTTTTTGCCTTTTTTTAATTACATTTGACTGTTTAATATAGTTTAGGATCTGTATTTCAACCTCTCTGGTTCTTTTTAGACTGAACATTGCTTAAATCTGTTATATAAGATGAGAAACATACAAAATTTAATATTGCAGGCTGTCCGAAATGTCCTTGACACATTTTAAAATTCAATATAAAATTAAGTAATTATCGTATATGTGCGCGGTTTGGACTAAAATGCTTCTCACGATGAAAAGTTTTCTTCAACCGAATAAAAAAATTAGTTCCGAATGTCGATCACAGATGGAGCCACTTGTCCGTATATTTGGTTTCAAACGTACGTTTTGTTTCTGATTTTCAATTTAGTTTCGATTTTGTTTAGTACCAACCTACGCAATTAGTTTTTTCGCAGGGAGTCGTCAGTTCTGTGTCACAGCGTCAAAGCTAATCTGAAAATCAGAAAAAACGCATGTTTGAAACTCAACATACATACAAGTGGCGCCATCTGTGGTCGAAGTTTGGAACTAATTATCTTCAGTCACTTGTAGAAGAGTGAGAAGCCTTTTAGTGCAAACTGCACTCCTGTACGACAACTACTTGATTTTATATTAAATCTTAAAATGTGTCAGGGAGTTTTGGAACACCCTGTATTTCACTTATATCAGTGCGATACTTTTTCGATTTGAAGTGTTCATGACATCATATTTTTTTTTCTTTCTGATGCACATATGAAAAAACCCCGATGGTGTTATGAGTGCTACCGAAAAAATATAATATCTGAAACCCAAAGCAAAAACATTTACTTGCGTAACACTGACGACATATTTACGATGGGAACACCGAAACAATAAATTTCGCTTTTACTGTATTTTTTTTTTATTGCTAGACATCGCAAAATTTAAGTTTTTGCACAATTTAATATGAAATAAATATTCTTTCAAATGCAATTTGTTTGAAAACTGCATTTCAAGTTACGGATTTTGCATGCTATTGAAAGTATCTTTCAAGCATGATTTTTTTAATCTCTCTCTATCACACACAGCCCGATTATAAAATATCAATCTGGTTTCACTAATACAGGGTGTATCTAAACTCTTTGGCAAAAGTTTAAGGGCTGATAGTACACATCAAGACAAACAATATTAAATAGGAAACTAAGGGTCCCAAACGTCTTCCGAAGGAGATAGGCTCCATTAAAGTTTAGGATTCAAAATTTCAAGTGATTATAAAAAACGGAAAAATTGGTCGATTCGTTTGCTGTTTCCACTAAAACTATTCTTTATGTCAGTATTTTCTTCAAAATAAATTTTAAAGATAAAGTTTTAAAAATGCCGATAGAGGGCGCTTTAGACTTTGGCGTTACGAACAACTATTTTTTACCGTTATTTTTTGTATCTCATTCAATGCTTTCAAAAGCTTAGACTTAAACTTAAATTTTGAGCTCAAAATCTGAATCGTTGGGAGTGGTTAAGTAGCGCAAACTGAACTGTGTTCAGGAGGGGGAGTTCAAATTTCAACTTCTGAACACAGTTTGAGCTACTTAACCACTCCCAACGATTTAGATTTTGAGCTCAAAATTTAAGTCTAAGCTTTTGAAAGCATTTAATGAGATACAAAAAATAACGGTAAAAAATAGTTGTTCGTTACTCCAATGTCTAAAGCGCCCTCTATCCGAATTTTTTGAACTTTATCTTTAAAATTTATTTTCAAGAAAATATTAACATAAAGAAGAGTTTTAGTGAAAACCGCAAACGAATCGACCAAATTTTCGTTTTTTTTTTTTTTTTTTTTTTTTTTTTTTTTTTTTTTTTTTTTTTTTTTTTTAATAATCATTTGAAATTTTGAACCCTAAACTTTAATGGAGCCTATCTCCTTCGGAAGATGTTGGGACCCTTAGTTTCCTATTTAATATTGTTTGTCTTGATGTGTACTATCACCTCTTAAAGTTTTCACAAGAGTTTAGATACACCCTGTATAGGTATTTCAACGTAGATAACAACAATATAGGCAGTTCAGCATTTGTTTCCGGCTAATATTCCATTGTTAAATTAAAACCTTATCCATAACTGAATAAGAGACACTTAATCAATCTAGCGATTTTACCCTTTAAATTTTATGAATTAAAAAGACTGCTGTAAGTAACAATTTTTTCGGCTATTTACCCCTGGCATGCGACTAATACAAAATTATTGATTTTAATAAATTTCAAAATTTTATTTAAATGCATTATTGCTATTTTTCGTGTAAAATTCCTTTATTATTGTTTTTAGTCGAAATCTAAAAAACATATTAAATATAAAAAAATCTCTTAGATTTTCTAGTTTAAATAAAAATATTTTTCACATATAGTCACTAACGCGGAAAGTTGGGTTTAATCTCCTAGTTGTTGAAATTAAAATTTTCCAAATAATCATGTTTCTGATCCCCTGCAACATATTTAAAGAGTTTGAAACAAAACTCAATACGAGAGGTGTTATATACAAATAATAAATTACATTAAAATTCCATATATCTTAGAAATTAGAATAAAAGATCCTATCAAGGGAGAAAATCTTATTATCTTACCTCCTTTTAAATATTGAAACACGATGAATTGGTTAACCTTTCTAAATATACAGAAAATTCAATTTAAAATATTTGCAAGATAAAAATAACTTTGAACAGATTATTTTTCCTGATTTTAATTGTATTATTTTAATAAAGTTTTACACCATACTTCATATTGTATAGAAAAGAATAGCAAAAATGTTTCCTGAAAACTGCTCTTATTTTGTATCCCTTTTTATTTGTAGAGAATGTACAGAAAATGCATTAGAGACACATTCTGATGTTTTTTTTCAATACAGACAATTTCGCTTCAGGTAAAAGAAAGTTTACATTGTTAAAACTTTTTAAAAATAATGTACTCTGGTTATTCATGATTGCTTTGTATCAAAAATTTCAGTCACTTTAAAAAAATAACTGAAATTTAATTGTGTTTATCTAATAAAATATTCATTAAAATAAGTATCAAAATATTTTTGTGTTGATAAATGTTCAGTAACAGTGTAGAATTTTTATATAAACAGAGCATATGAATTTGACATACAAAATTATTGCCGAAAGCTTAATATTTGTTTTTTTCTTTTTACATCTGAAGCTCAATTTATTAAGAGGACTAATTTTATAATATGTTAAAATAAAAAGAATCGTTACTGATTTTAAGAACCTCAATTCTTAAAAACAATTAAATACACGAAGTAAACAAAATTAAATTTCAAAATTATACAATTTTGCGTATAACATGAATTAGGTTAGATTTTCTAAACTAAATCCGAACACATATTTTCCATATTTAAGATATCTTACGTTTGAAACTATATACGTTTGAAAATTATTCAAGTGTTTAACAATTAAAATGTGTTAATGTCATTCATCAATTTTTAATATTCATAACATTCATTTCTGATCAAGATGGATCTACTTGAACAGAAAGCAATCTTTGATTGTTTGCACGACATTTATACAGTAATTGCAGATATTAAAAATAAATGTAGAAATATTACAGTATAAAATTGTTTCTTTCTGTTTTGTAAAGCTATGATGTGTTATTTAATACAGCCACTGTTAATAAATAGTTAATTAGCCATTGATAATTCTATTATCTACACATGATCTTATAGGCCCTTCTGGTAATTAATGTATAGTCTTTTTTCGGTAGTCGGAGGATTAAAATTAGCTTACAAATGTGTTTTTTATTGATAACAAATCATTTTGTATCAGTCGAAAAAGTGTGTTAATTTTTTTTATTATATATTTATTTTAGAAATGTAACGAATAATATAACTTAATTTAAAACTTATATGCATTTTATAAGAAAATGGATGTAATGGAAGTGCTTAGAAAAATACATTAGGTTTTACAGAAATTGTGAAAATAACTATAGATATTAATATTTATCAATTAAATTAGCAATCCAAATGTATAATAATTAACAAAACCATATGCTTTTGATTTACATAACCATGCAAGAATTCCTCAGATAACAAAATAAATAGTTCTCTAAAAGAGCTACATAATGTAAGAATAAGACAGAAATTAGTCTTTGTTTAAACAATTACGCCCGGTATCCTTTTTCTGTATCTATTTGTTTCAATGTTACTTGGAAATAGGATAATCATTAAATGTATTGCTAATGTATGACATTTTTTTTCGTAGGCCTTAAATAAAATTAACTCTTCATTATAATCTGTCTCAAAAGTTTAAGCACAAGCATTAAATGTTGATTTTTAATGAATAATAAAAATTAAAATAAATAGCATTTTTTCATATGTGTATTCCGCAACTTCATTTAAATAAATGATATCAAAAGTAGAAGAGTTTAAATTACAAATTGGTAAAAAATATAATTTAAAATTTTTTCAAACAAAACTGTCTCAAAAGTTTATGCAGAATGACAAAATCAACTACATTTATCATTTTTACAACACTGTTACATACAAATTATTCTTCCGTGATTACGGAATAGTTCAAATAAATGCGCGTATATCGAAATTATTACTTTTTGTATGGTTTCTGGTGGCAAAGAGTACCATGCTTTCTGTATGGCTCCTTTGAATTCTTCAAGAGTCATACTGTTTTCCATTGCTGTAAACATAACGGGTTAACATGCCATAGACATTGTCAATCGGGTTTATGCGAGGACTTAAGTCGGCGAGTCAAGAATTAAATAAAATTCTGCGAAAGCCACGATTATGTAATATGTAATATGTACATTGAAGCATTAACTTGCTCAAAGATCCATTCAGGGCGCCCCAAAAATATCATCGAATGGAAGAAAATGTTGGTTCAGCGTCTCTTGATATTTTTGGAATTATATATTCTTTTTAGAAAATCCAGAGAGGGCAAGCTGTTGAAACCGAATACCCCCAAACCATAACAGGCTTACCGCTTTGCTGCCTGTTAAAAAAACTCGTTGGCTCCTTTCGGAGATCATGCCAATGCATGTTCCATCAATCAGGGCCACATAAGTTCCATTTTTTATCATCTCTGAATAAAACAGTAAGCCATTTGTCCCCCGCAGGACATGTGTTTTTTAGCCCAGTTTATTCTTGCTTGTTAGTGGTGTAGTTTGAGACATGGTTTGTAAGCCATTTTGTTTAGTATGATGTAATCACATTCTTTAATACGTCTATGTACAGTATCTTTGAACACCCGTACACCGAGATTATTTTTAATTTGCAGTATGGGTATATTTTATCTAAACAGGAATGATCGTATTCTCCTATCCGTCTCAACAAACGTCATACGTGGACGTCTGCATCTTGATTTCTGATTGAAATTACGATTTCTAGAGAGTACTTGAAATAGATACATTGCTTTGATCAATTTAAAATTTTTGAAATTTAAGAAACAGTTTTATTTTGTGATTTCAATTTAAAAACTTTTAAAATCTCACCTTTTGTGAATTCTTTACCTTTCGGCATTTTTAAAATGATTTTTTCACTTTATATTTTTCTAAAATTGGAAAATGACGTTATACAACCTCATTAAACCCATCTAATCCCGTGTTTCTAAACAATTTTGCATAAAGTGCTTATACTTTTGAGACAGTGTTTCTTCCAGAAAAATGTAAATCAAATAAAAATTAAATGTAATTTTTATTTTAACCAACAAAAACTGCTTATTTTATTTGATTTTGTTTAAATATCGAGTATTTATTGTAAATTGGCTTCATATATTATCTTCTTTAATTAATTTTAACCATATTTGAAGAGTTCATAAACTTTTGAGTCGAACTATATTACTTTCCGAACATATAGCTTAAAGAAATTTTAGGTAGCTTTCTTTACAAAAAAGCTACCTATTGCAGCCGTTCTGAGGAAAGCGATTTCAAAAAATTTTGGTATATTTTCATCGATCATGACCCCCAGACCCTGAAACCACCCTCCGTTCAAAATTGATATATATATATATATATATCTGACCTATGTCACACTGTAACTCCCGTAATTATGAACCGATTTCGATGTAATTCGGTGTGTACATAGTACATACCAATGTCTCGACCGAGTTCGTTGGCCAGCTTCATCCGCCATTTTGTTTCAAAATGGCGGCCATTTAAAATTTTTTCCAAAAATTTAAAATTTGAAATGTGGTACCAAAAAATTGAAAATGGAAAAATATTTTTTTCTTATGTATTTGACCTTTATACAAAGATTCCGGAGCAGTTTTTGTTTCGTCTATATCTTAAAAAATGGCTGAGTTATAGCACTTTGAATTTCTAGAGTGGCTGACATTTTGAAACGTCCTGAATTTTGTCACGCGATAAAAAGCGTATTTATGAACCGATTTGGATGTAATTCGGTGTGTACATAGTACATACCAATCTCTCGACCGAGTTCGTTGGCCAGCTTCATCCGCCATTTTGTTTCAAAATGGCGGCCATTTAAAATTTTTCTAAAAATTTAAAATTTGAAATGTGGTACCAAAAAATTAAAAATGGGAAAATATTTTTTTCTTATGTATTTGACCTTTATACAAAGATTTCGGAGCAGTTTTTGTTTCGTCTATATCTTAAAAAATGGCTGAGTTATAGCCTTTTGAATTTCTAGCGTGGCTGACAATTTGAAACATCCTGAATTTTGTCACGCGATAAAAGGCGTATTTATGAACCGATTTGGATGTAACTTCGTTTATACATAGTACATACCAATGTCTCGACCGGGTTCGTTGGCCAGTTTCACCCGCCATTTTGTTTAAAAATGGCGGCCATTTAAATTTTTAAGAAAAATTTTAATTTGAAATGTGGTGCCAAAAATTGAAAATTGAAAAAATATTTTCTTCTTATGTGTTTGACCTTGATAAAAAGATTCGGGAGCAGTTTTTGTTTCGTCTATATCTTAAGAAATGGCTGAGTTATAGCATTTTGAATTTCTAGCGTGGCTGACATTTTGAAACGTCCTGATTTTTCTCACGTAATAAGAGGCGTATTTATGAACCGACTTGGATGTACCTTGGTGTGTACATAGTACATACAAATCTCTCGACCGAGTTCGTTGGCCAGCTTCATCCGCCATCTTGTTTCAAAATGGCGGCCATTTAAAAAAATAAAAAAATAAAAAAATTTAAACGAGATACCAAAAAATTGGAAAATGAAAAAGATTTTTTTTGTATGTGTTTGACCTTAATACAAAGATTCCGGAACAGTTTTTCTTTCGTCTATATCTAAAAAAAAAATGGTTGAGTAATAGCATTTTGAATTTCTCTTGTGGCTGACATTTTAAAACGACCTGATTTTTGTCACGCGATAACAGGCGTATTTATGAACCTATTTGGATGTAACTTGGTCTGTACATAGTACATACCAATGTCTCGACCGAGTTCGTTGGCCAGCTTCATTCGCCATCTTGTTTCAAAAGGGTTGCCATTTAAAGGAAATTAAATTTAAAATTCAAAATGAGGTATTAAAAAATTGGAAAATGAAAAAGATTTTTTTATGTGTTTGGCCTTGATACAAAGATTCCGGAGCAGTTTTTGTTTCTGAAAATTTGTTCTTTTGTTGATATCTTAAAAAATGGTTGATTTATAGCACATTGAATTTCTAGCATGGATAACATTTTGAAACGATCTTGTATTTGTCACGCGATAACACACGTATTCGCCTATTTCGATGTACACCTCGACCAAGTTCGCTGGCCAGATTCATCAGCCATCTTGTTTCAAAATGGCGGCCATTAAATTAAAAAAAATATATATATTTAAAGTGAGGTGCAAAAAAATTAGAAATTGAAAAAGGTTTCTTTCTTAAGTATTTGATCTTGATATAAGGATTCAGGAGCATTTTTTGTTTGTCTTTACCTTAAAAAATGGCTCAGATATAGCAGTTTCAATTTCTATTGTGGGTGACATTTTGAAAAATCTGATTTTTTGCATGCGACAGCACTCCTATATATTAACCGATTCCGATGTGAGTGAGCATGTGCACAGCAATTACTAAGGTCTCGACCAAGTTCACTGCTTAGCCTCATCCACCATGTTGTCTTAAAATGACAGGCACTTTAAGAAATTGCCGAATTTGGCAGCCAAATATAAGTGACTTTAAATAAAAGCAGCTTGGATAAAGCTGACTAATTTCACGAAATTCTCATCCATAATGATTTAGTATTGATAAAAATTAGTGTTGAATCTCCTACATTCGGTTTCCTCTTAATTGAGCTTCGTGTGTTTGCATGATATAAGTTGGCTTTTTTTAAATAAGGATTATGAAAGCTACCTCTTCCTCCCGGCACTGGCCGGAAGGACTTTTTGTAATCGTGATCATTTTCTGATCAATTATCAATCAATTGTGATCAATTAAATTAGCAAACCAAATGTATAGTAATTAACAAAACCATTTGCTTTTGATTTAGATAACCCTGCAAGAATTACTCAGATACCGAAATAAATAGTTTTCTAAAAGAGCTACATAATGTAAGAACAAGACAGAAATTAGCCTTTATTTAAACAGTTACGCATGGTATCCTTTCTCTGTATCTATTTGTTCCGATGTTACTTGGAAATAGGATAATCATTTAATGTATCGCTAATGTATGACATTTGTTTTGTTGTAGGTCTTAAATAAAATTAACTCTTCATTATTACTTTCCGAAACATAGGTTAAAGAAATTATTGTAATCGTAATCACTTTGTGTATGTGAATGAACACGATAAAAACAAAGAGTAGTTCCGATTACGCTGTCTATTGTGGAATAATTTATAGATCACTATCGCAACGAGTGTATAGATTTTCGTAAAAATTACCCAAAGGGTTAGGTATTTCATCTTTTTTATACAGTTTTCAAACCAACTTGCGACCAATTCTATACGGGAAATCACGAAGTATATGTTAAGGAGTATTATGAACGTCAAGCGTTCGAATCCTGCCGATTCATTTCTGTATGAAACTTATAAAAATCCCCCCTTTCTTAATTTAATTTATTTTTTTACACCAGTGCTCGTAAAGACGAATGGAATCGCTCCAGTTTGTTCAATATATCTGCGCTCATTTGTAGGAAGATACAGCTTTAATAAAAATATTAAGAATTTTCATATTTTTATAATATATTCAACAATAATAGCTGAACTCAGAAATACATTTCTTTTAATTATAGGTATTATATTTTCTGCGATTTCGCCGAAAATGCAATACAAAAATATGTCCCCCCCCCCTCTATTTCCGACTCTACTGAAACAAAAATTATGAAAAAATTAGAGGTAGTAGTCGTTAATTTAAACCTTGAAGGAAAACTATAGCGATTACCCTAGGTCAAATAGTTTTTGAGAAATCGTATTTTTCCGTTACACACAAGTTTCGATTTGCGGGCATTCAGAAAAGTTGTTGAGGAGCTCGATGGAGGTATCTATCATAGCAGAAGTATAATAGCATCGTGGATAATGATTTTCAAAAACTACCGTTGGTAATTAGCCGAGATATTAACCCTGAAAGACATGGACGGTTTGGACATACACAATAACAAGGGCAGCTCGCGTACTCTATGTACCATCAGCTTTTAAAGCCTAGATAACAACTTTTAATGATATACTTGTGTAATGCAATGCCCAGTAGCAATATAAAAGCAATAAACGTCAAACTGTTAAAACAGTCAAATTTAATTAGAGTTAATCACATAAATACTATGGGATTCGCGAGTAGTTTGCATTGAGTGGCTCTCTCAAAACACCTACCGTGTCTTTAAAGGTCAACTAAAAACCTATATGGAAAAACACGGCACGGAAAAAAGCGGCGTTGGAACTTTGCGACGTCCTTTAGAAGTGCGCATAGCACAATGCCAAATTTAAAGTTTGAACAAGGGATTGTTTTATCTACAGTGTTAAAAGAAAAGGTTATTACTACGCTGAATTTATTTTATGAAATGCGAAATGCAGTTTAAATATGCTTCACTTTTATTGTCAGTATCGAATTAAGTTCATTTTAAACAGATTAGGAAAAGATTAAAAAAATGAGTTATACAGAATAGCAATATTTGATATTATTTAGGCTTCATATCTCCTTGATCTTTTATGGTATACCCAATCATACTTTTCTAGTATATACAGCCTAAGACAACCCTACGTTGTATAGTTGTTTACAAAGTCTTATTATTCTTTTAGCAACTTTTTTTTAATAATACAGTTAATAATTCATTTATTTATTATACGGAATCCTCTGAGCGCGCGTAGTACTCGTACTTGACCGGTTTTTATTATTGCACTTGATTTCATTATACATGAGATCGCGTGATTTTTGTTTACCAGTTTTAAATTAAAAATTTTTTTGACGAAAATATTTCTATCATTATAGATCTTGAGAATATCGTCGTCTGAGCAATGAAACATGTCGAAGATATTCATATGCCTTGAAGTGTATTTTTATCACTTTTTAGCAAATATTAACTTAGTTTGATGATTTCAAGTGATTTTCATATATAATTTTAAAACTATATATTTTTATACTAATTTGGGGTCACAGAATATGAATTAATCTTTAAAATTTAAAATTTGGCTCTCGGTGTAAAATATGGCTGCTATTAAAAAGTATGATTTTAATTTAAATGTCAAAAAACATAAACTCTTTATTTAAAAATAAATGGTCAAGTACGAGTATTACTCACGTACAGAGGGATCCGTACAATAATATATGAATTAGTAAGAGCACTATTAAAGAAACTCGTTGTTAAAAGAATAATAAGACTTTGTAAAAACAATACAGCATAGGGTTGGGTATAGCTGTATATACTAGAAAAGTATAAATGAACATACCATGAAAGTTCAAAGAGATATGGAACCTAAATAATATCAAATATAGCTATTCTTTATAACTCTTTTTTTAATCTTATCCTAAACTGTTTAAAATGAACTTAATTCGGTTTTGACAATAAAAGTAGTGCCTATATAAACTTCATTTAGCATTTCATAAAACTAAATTCAGCGTAGTAATAATCTTTTCTTTTTACAGCGTACCTAAAGCAAAACACTTGTTCAAAATTTAAACTAAGCATTGTGCTAAGCGCACTTCGAAAGGACGTCCCAAAGTTTCAACGCCGCTTTGGTCCGTGCCGTGTTTTGCCATATAGGTTTTTAGTTGACCTTTAACCCCTGACCGCCGCGCAAAAGGGCAAATTTGTAATGTTGTTTTCACTGTAAATATTTAAAGAATCTAAAAAAAGATGATTTTTCCAACAAGATGTAAAAAAATTAATTACGTATAGGAATATAAGCCTTAAGAGTATTAATCATAACAAAATGTTTTAAAAGTGCATTATATTTGTACAATTATATTAATTTAAATAATTCTTTTAATGCGGTGAAACATGCAGCTTAGTTAACGGATATATCAGTTCGCGGCGGTGAGAAGGTTAAAGACATGGTATGTGTTTTAAGAGGGCCACACGATGCAAACTACGCGCGAATCCCATATTATTTATGTGATTAATTCTAATTAAATTAGTCTGTTTTAACAATTTGACGTTTATTGCTTTTATACTGTTTCTGTGCATTACATTACTCAAATATATCTGTAAAATCAGTTATATAGACTTTAAAAGCGAATAGAGCATAGAGTATGCCGCCCCTGTCGTTACGTATGTCCAAACCGTCCGCGACTTTAAGTTTTAATATCTCGGCTAATTACCGACGAGTTTTTCGAAAATCATGGTCAAGAATGCATTTAAACTTCTGCTACAATAGGTACCTCCAGCGCTGCTCAACACTTTTGCTGAATTCCCGTAAATCGAAATTTGTGTGTAATGGAAAAATGTGATTTTCTCAAAAACTATGTGACCTAGGGTAATCGCTATAATTTTCCTGCAAGGTTCAAATAAACGTCTACTACCTCTAATTTTTTCATAATTTTGTTTCAGTAGATTCGGAATTAGAGGGGGGGTGGGGCATATTTTTGCACTACGTTTTCGACGATAACTTTGAAAATATAATATCTAAAATTAGATGAAGTACGTTTTTGAGTTCAACGTTACGAAAGCTTTCACACGATATACAAAGAAACGTTTTTTTCAAGTAAATTAATTAGCCCCTCTCAATTTTTCTTAAATATATTTATGAATATTTATTAATCTGTAAATATGTGGGTCAATAGTCCCTATTACATCCCCCATTTTGAACTTTCCGCGTTCCATAGTTTACGAGCAAAAGGGCTGTGACAAACGGACTAACAGACACAAGAGGGATCTTATAATGGTTCCGTTTTTACTTTTTAAGTACGGAACCCCAAAAAAACCATCAAATTATTCAGTTTTTTTTTTTTTTTTTTTTTTTTACGTGAAATTAAGAATTTTTGGACGATATCAAAACATTAATCAACGTAATCATCTCTTCTTTTGTGTTCATTTTCAGGGGCATCTCTACTCAATTTCCAGTAGTATTCTGCTAACATTGACGCATTCCAACGGCCCTGGTAATTTTTTTATTTTCGATATGTCTTGGTGAAATCGTTAACCGTGTTTGTCACTCAGAACACCACAGTTTGCAGGAAAAAAAATTGAGATGAGAGAAAGGGATTTTTTAAGGACATATTGAAACCCAGCTGCTGATACTTTTGTAGCAGATTGTTTACATGCTCACCATAGTTCTCAGACCTCCTTTTAACCCAAAATCAGTAAAATTCCTATAGAAATTGTTACAAACATTTTACATAGTTGGATTCTTTGATAAATCTTATTTTCAGATATCAAAGAGGAAATCATTTGGGGAAGTATTATGGGATATATACAGATGTAACATTTGAAACTCCAAATGCTAAATGTCTTTTCAATAATGTTCCAAATCAAACTGCAATTCGTGTGAATGTTTAACCCCCTGACCGCCGCGCAAAAGGGCAAAAATGTAATGTTGTTTTCTCTGTATTATTAAAAAAATGCTGAAAAAAGATAATTTTTGCAACGTTATATATAAGATTTAATTAACTATAGGAATATAATCATTGAGAGTGTTAACCATAACTTGATTTTTGAAAACTGGTTTATATCTGTAAAATTATATTAATTTAAAAAAGGCTTATATTTCAGTGGAACCTACAGCTAAGTGAACGGATATATCAGTTCACGGCGGTGAGAAGGTTATGCATAATTTCAAAAATACTTGACAGAATGAACTGTAATTTTAGATTAAAACATGTGAAGATTATAGGATTAGAATTTTGTTAAAAAAATAGGTTACATTTCATATATTTAAAAAAAAATAATTTAAAAAATACATATTTTTCGAAAAACTCTTAACTTTGCACATATGTATTTCCAAAACAATGAAGGTTTTTCATGGTGATATCCGTATTCAATGGATTAATTTCATACAGAATTGCACACTTTGATTTCACAGGCAGTTTCATTGTTGTACAGTGATATAGTTTTGGATTATAGTAAACCACCGTTTATATGTCTTTCATGGGACTGTTCTAAAACGACGTATAATTGAGAAAGACGTACAATCGAAATTATACTCGCCTAATATGTAAAACCTTTGACTGTAACAGTATAAAGCTGCAATAATACAAATTTAAATTTGCTATTATTTTTGGCTGTTTAAGATACTATATATGGAAAAAAAAAAGTTAAAACATTGAAAATATTGAATAATCATTTCTAAAATAGAAAAGTAAAATAAGAATTATCAAACTTTATATCTAATGCACAAACTTAATTACACTTTTTTTATATTATCGAACGCACAAACATATTTTAATTAAAATACTATTTAATCGTAATCTGATGTGCCGATTTACGTTGATACTTAATCACAGCATTACGTACGTTGTTTCTGGAAAGCTTTCTCACTAGTATTGTGAGAAAAATAAAAGGTTCTAAGTGTGCCATTGTTAATGTAGTCCACTCGCTGTACATTCTTGTCGTTCTACCCCCTCCACAGTTTCCACTGTCAAATAATCCCTGTAGCAGTCACACGTGAAATTTGTTTTACATCTTTCCCTAAATATTTATAGAAGAAAATAAAGAATAACCAACGATGGAGACAAAAATCTGAGAGAATCGGTTACGGCATGATAGAAATGACGTGACGTACAATCGAATTATGCGTCGTATAAACGAAACGTTGCAACATTAAAATGTATAGGGGGAATCGGGACCACACTGAAACGATGTAAAAATGTGAAAGATGTTTAAATGAGAAACGTAGGAACTGTGCTTCACTGTATTAATTTTCTGTAAATTTATATTTTGTTAATTGAAGAGCTGAGTAGATGAACATGTTATGCTACATTTTCTAAATTTTTTTTTTTTTATCTTTTGGATGAAAGCGTTATGAGGTATCATATCACATGGTGAAGCTAAAATGCTAATATTCCATTTTGTCTTGAAGATTTAAGACTTCATTCATTAATATTTAATATTTATAATTCAATAATATTAATAATTTTTAATATTTTAAAATTAAATATGAATAAATTTTTCTGAGAGAGCTCAGTACCATACCTGTTAATATTTTAAACACATATGGTATCAAACAGAAAATAAATCATTAAAATTTACAGCAAAAACTTTCACTTCAAATTTCTTCAAATGTAATCTTTGCTACTTAACATGTTCTTTCACCTAGCTCTTCAATTGTAAACTTTATCTTAATTTACATAGATGATTTTTTCATATCGTGTGGAAATAATAATCTATTTAGCATTTAAAATAAATTACTGTGTAAAACGCATTACAATTTTACCTTTTTGCTGGTCATTCACATTGCTAATGCCCAGTCAATTGAAATCGCCTACTCCTAATTAGTAAATCAAGGTTGGTATCTTATAAAAAAATGAAATGTGTGAGAAATTCATACTAAAGAAAATTTTATGTCTTAATCTGATTTATTGTAACAAAATATTCTCCATACAAATAAATATTTGCAATATGTGAAGTACTGTTATTTCGAAACATGTTTACCACATGCCTAAACAGACACCTGAAATTGGTATTAAATTAAATTAAGTAGGGGAGACTGGGGCTAGTTGGCTACAGAGATAAGTAGGCGCAGTCCTCATAAATCGCCTGTTTGTGGATAGATTGTGCAACCAGTCACAGAGTACCTTTCTTCTTGCTTTTTACAATCCTCATTGTAGTTTTGCAGCGTTGCCTACATTTATTACGATTTTTCTGTTTTTTGCACTCATAAGTAATTTTCTGTTGCTTCATTCTTTTTCTAAATTCTAATACTTATCTTAATAATTGCGATTTAACTAGTGAACTATTTCTTAGTGTATGGTTAACTGTATCTACCCCATATGTGATTTACTTAGATTATTTATGCTTACATGATTACGTGTCCCTTTTGTGAAGAAATTTATTATGAGGCTAGTAGGCGCATTGAACACGGGGCAAGTTGGCTCGGTGTTTGGTGTGTGCTGGTAGCTTGAAAAACAGCAAACAACGAGAAAAGTGGTTGCAATGCAAAATTTTGGGCACACGAGGCTTGACCAAACGAAGACACTCAGTTTTTTACCTTTGACAACCGTAACTCTGATGATGACATAGAATAGGATAGAAGTTAATCAATGTTAATGTTTTATTCATTATTTTTATGTCTGTATAATTTAGAATTTACATTTTAGGTCTATAACGCCTTTGTTTAAACTTACTGGTAATAATGAAATTGATTTCGGTTAACTGCGTGTCTTATTTGAATTTTTATACAGCGTGTGCTAACTTACCCCACAGGTATAGGCAACTTGCCCCGTGACGGAGTAGGTTGGCGCACAATTTTCTTTTTACTTTAGGAATCCGCTAAACATAAACTACAAAAACTACAAACTCAAAACTCCGGGTATTTATAGCCCAATGCCTGTTCTTTAAAAGTACAGTTAAAATTCATGAAAAACTTGAACAAAAAATTAATAAAAATCAATAACTAAAAACTGCGCATACTAACCCCGGTCACCCCTACTACATCAAATATAATTTTATACCTACCATTGTAATAAAAGCTTTCATAACAGACTTCACGATTAAAAGACACTTGTTTTATACTGGATATGAAATATGGAATGTGGAAAATATCCTATCATAAATAAAAACAATCATGCTAAAGAACGGTAATCTTATTGAATATAACAAAATATTATTCTTGTATATAAATATTTTTAATATGTGACGTACTGTTGTTTTGAAGCACGTTTCCTTATATATATATATGAAATCGGTATTACATGAAATTAAATACCATATCAAATATCATTTTATACATATCACTCTATTAAAAGCTTTCATAACATACTTCGTGAATAATGGACTCGTTTGCTATCGGATATGAAAGGTAGAATGCGGAAAATCTCGTATCGTAAATGAAGACAATAATGCTAGAGAACATAATAATTTGTTATTAAGTGCCTTGTATTTCTCAGAAGCTATTTCAAGCTAAGGAACCGCCATAAAACGCCACTACTGGCTTATTATACTCTGTACTTTACTTGACGTATTACATTTGATTTGCTGTTTATTTATGACAAAATCTGGGAAACTCTATGCACTTAGTGCTAGGACAAATATGATTTATATGATGATTTTCGTTTGAAAAGTGGTCTATAATTTTTTAATTAAAAATAGAGATATGAATTTTACATAGGATAATTATTCTACATATTACAATACTGAAAAATACTAAAATACAAAATTGAAAGAGGTATAGGACGCTTTGGAATAACAAAAGTTTGTAACAGAGCTATTTCTTTAAGTATAGGTTGATCAAGGACGCGCTGTAAACGAAATGGAACGCATTACGTTTCAGAAAAGGGACGCAGCAGAGATTTATTGAATTTGACGTTTAAAATCTTATTTCATATCGTCATAATATTCATATTCTGTGACTTATTCTTATTTCATATCGTTACTTGGGAATTAGTCCACTAGTAACCAGACTACCTATCAGACAGCTAGATGACAAATGCTTAATATCTTACTAAAAGTTCATCAAAACTATTAAGGGGATTCCAATTTCTATGGCTCGAACATACATGTTTATAAAATGGAACAAAACCGAATTTTCTTTATTGAAGAATTATATTTTTGTCTTGTTTGATAGTTTTTGGAGTGTGAAAAATGTAAAAACTGGTAGTAATACACCTATTTTCAAACACGCCAGCGCAGCTCTCATGACTATTTCCGGTGTAGGATTTTGCCTTGTATAATGATCTGAATTACCAAAACAATAGATATACAGCGCGATAAACGGATATAATTTTTTATTGTTCTGGAAAGATCGGAATTTTTATAAAATTCAAAGCATTACCACTCGGTGAGTTTTGTCGTAGAAAAATAGATTTAATACTGTTTTACTCGTATGAGCGTGGAACATATTTTATAAATATAACTTACAGAACCCAGTGACCGTATAAAATTTAAAAAAAATGTCATTTTTTAATAGTTAGTGGCAGGACCATTTCATGATCATAATGCTACGCCATTTTAAAGAGTTTGTAATATACATTGCTTTCAAATTTCAATGAAGTAAAAAAAATTAAACTGAGTTTCAAACTTTTTGTGGCCCCCACCAGTGGCCTACTCTCGAAGCTAGTAGACGGGAGGTGCTGGGTTGGAACCTAATCGCGCCTGTCGGCCTAATCGTTCGGGGTTTTCGTGGTTTTCTTCGAAGCTTGGATTTTCATGCGTAAATACGGATTAGGTTCTCTTTGAAAGACCCCACGGAGGACACTCCCTCTAGGGCTCTCTCCTATCCCTCGAGTAGATAATCGGTCGTCAAAAATCAACCCAACTCAACTCAAACTTTTTGTGACGCACTGTATATTTTGGGAAATTAGTTTTTTTTTTTTTTAAACTATGAATTATAAAATATGATTTCTTAAAAACAGAAATAGATTTTTTAAATCTTCAAATATCCGAATCCAAAAGTACAACTCATTCCACCACGTAGTCTTTAAATTATGTTTAATTAATTATCCAATGCAATCTTTTCCTACAGATTAAAAATGAATTTAACATTATGGATTTCAAGTTTAAACTTGCATAATTGTTAAACTTCTTGAAAGAGAGACTTATCGTTTGATATACAAAAGTAAAAGTTACTGAAAAATCAAAATGTGATGTTTAAAGTAAGTATTAGTACTGGAAATGCCAATTTTTAATTCAGTTTCTGTGCTAATTAAATAAAGCATGAATTACTAGTCGTTATTACTACACGATATCTATACCAGTTGCATTTTTATAGGAAGATTTATGGCAAAGGGCATTTACATTATTTTAGAACTGTGCATTATTCTTCTTTCTAAATTATAAAGAAAGATAATGTTTATTAATATCTATGTTTTGTATATTATTTTGTTAAAATTTATATTACTGTCATGATAAGCGTAACTTTCTATGGAATGTACAATTTTTTTTTTACACTTGATGACGTAGATTACGATGAGAATGACGCACGTATTAATGTTTTTTTCTTAAACGTATGTAAGCAATTAATTTAAAATCGTGTTTCTATCAGAATTACGACATATTGGAAATATAAAAACATGTAATTAATTAACATCATCACTAACGCTTCGAAATAAATTAATGTTTCCGTGAAAAATATTCAGACTAAAATGCAATATTTCATTTCAGATTAAAAATATTTCGTATATTTGATTTATTTCCATGTCGCTTAAATTTAAAATAATTGATTTAATTTATTAGTAGTAATTTACTGTTTACATTTAAAAAGTCGATTTCTTTATTTTATTTTAATGTCTCAAATTTTTACGATATTAATAACAACTTGTTTTTATAGTCCTACACTAGCCAGCATAAAAACTCAAAAACTAACCCGTAAGGGATGGTGACGTCACGGAAACGTCGTTGTGAAGTCACGCTGTGATTTTGTGACCGTCGATGTGACGTCATAGTGACTAGAATGCGATGTCGTTATGGCCGTTTTAGAGGTCGTTTGTGACGTCACATTGTGACCACTCTGTGAAGTCACGATGTGACTAATTTGTTAAAAGTGTGTCATTTGTGACTATTTCGGCATTAACTTCGTGACGAACCTGTGACGAATGCGACAATGCTTTGAAGTCACATTGTGACCAATTTGTGAAATATGTGTCATTTGTGACGAACTTGTCATAAACACTGTGATGATTTCAAATGAAAATCAAATTTCAAATTAATTGCTTAAAAGACGCAAAGGCCAACATAGTGAAAAAGATGCCATGCCGGGAGTCGAACCCGGGCCATCAGTATAGCGCACTGACATTCTCCCGACTAAACCACATGGAACGATACCAGCCTGGAAAATTTCTCACTATTACGTGTTGGCAAGGCTACAAAAGCAGCACAAAATGGGATATTTATCGTGAGCCACCGACATGGGGCAAACACGAAACTTAATTAAATCCAGCATCGATTGAAACTATATTAATACTTGGAAATTTTTCCAGAGAGAACATTCGCCTTGCATACAATATTTCAAATGAAAATCAAATTTCAAATTACATGCTTAAAAGGCAATTTTAATTTGAAATTTGATTTTCAGAAATGAAACTGAAACAAAAATAATTATTAAATGTATAAAGATACAAAATTAAAAATTCACCTCGGCTATACTATGTAATGAAAAACATTTAAAAATTTTAAAATGCAAAAGTAAAAATGTCTTAGAACGCCTCCATTGACTTCACGTTAGCGTGCGAATATCATCTCTTGACTGCTGTAGGATCAAAGCAAGCGGGTAAAAATTTTAAGTTAGATGCTCCACTTTTTATTTCTTCAAGTTGAATTTTTTATAAAATTTTGTAAATCTTACTCATTAGTTATTTTTAATTTGAAATATTCGCTACTGAATAGCCTACAATAAGGTTTCGTGGAATTGTTTTCTTAAACTGAGTTCTTTTAAAATGAAAAAAATTTAACTTATTGCGTTTAAAATATATTGACATAAATATACGGATATTTTTTTCTAAAAATATTTCTTGCCATGAAAGGTAGTTGTAAAAATTACTTGGTTTCTTGACAAAATTCCCGCAAAAACTTTAGTGAAGAAATCGCATTTTTACCAGAGCGATGGAAAATGATTGTTCATTAAGCCATTGCTGATTGACATGTTTTGATTTAACAAACTTTTATGAAATATGAAGAAGGTACAATTTCACTTTAAGGCACGGAGAAATTTCACCCAATATGAATATAATTTATTTATTTTTTCACCTAAAGCACAATGAGTGGTTGTAGAAGACCAAATCTCATATTATCTTAGAATTGGGGTTAACGAATTTGTATACGCGAAAAAATACTATGCATTATGGTTACTGTACAGATTTTCTTCAAGCGCAACTAAGCGATAGTTAGCTGTCTCAAAGAGAAAACGCTCGTTTGGGATATTTATAACCATCCGACCATGATAATTATCATTTAAGTGCATGTTAAAAACGTCTAAGATACAGCAAATTGATGAAGCGATTCTAAGGTAATTTGTTTTCTTTCCTGTTGTGTTAAATATTAGTGTGAACATTTTCAGTTACGCTTTTTAACACATTGATTTAACACTAGAACCGCCGAAAATTTTACTCAAGTGTTATAAAATTATTTTACACCAAAATTTTTATTTAAAATTATTTAACTATTTTATATAACTTATTTCTCCGTGGTACATATTTAACTTATTTTAGAAAAAAAATTCTGATTCGAATCAAAATATTTTTACTTTTTACCGGTCAAAAAGACCGCTGTGGCGGTTCTAGTGTTAAACTCGCATAAAGTTAAAAAACATCTGTTCCGATTTAATCTGTTTTTGTATGTTTTTTGTACCAGGAATTTATAATTTGGTAATTGAAATGTTCTCCAATGAAATTATACCAGTACAAAAAAATCTTAATGCTGCAGTCCGACTAAATATTTCTAACTAGAACATTTAATATAAAATATCTTACAATAAAAAAACTATGGACAACATGATATAAATGCATTATCTGTAAGGTAGAAGCCACGCCCTTAGTCAATGATCTTTTTTGAATAAAAATGGGAGTTTTCGTTTCCCGTCGTGAATGTGTTAATATTCGAAAAAACCTGGTTTCTGTGGAGAAATTTAAAGTAATGATAGGTTTAATGTGAATGCTAAAAACGTAATATCTCTCTATAAATAGTGTCAGTGTTTAATTCAAATATTACTGAAAAGGTAAAAATATGTAGAGAATAATTTAGGTAATTCTATTTTATAAAGTTATATAACAATTTATTTTATTTCCCTCCTTGCGGGTGAATCTGGAAATGAAACGAAGATATCATTTCACAAATTATTCTCAAAATACCTTCATTTTGAAAGTAGTAATTTTCAATTCAATGTGAAAGAAATTTTCATATAATTTTTATGTCGTTAGAAACAGAATGTATAAATGTCCTTTCATAAAATAAGACGATTCTACAACATGATAAGGGGATGTTAAATATCGCTTATTTTAATAATGAGGAAATACTTGAAACTGGAGATAAAGTTACATTCTTTATAAAGCAATTGAACTTTCTCATGAAATAATGTTATATCTCATTAAATGTGCATACGAGTTCACTGTAAAGGACTAAAAAATACATTTATCGTTATTGTTTTCTTTCCTTTTACCATTACCATTTATTTTGCTGTAATAATGATAACTAAATTAAAATTGAAGCAATTAATCGATCATAATATGCCAAAGATTATATTACTTTTTAAAGATATTAAAAGTATGCTTTATAATATTTGAATCTAATAGGAATAAAACAACAGAATTCCATAAAAATTCCGCTTTATTCTTCCATATACAGCGATGACCAAAATTGCGGACATTTTTTGAAATTTTCATGTCTTATAACATTGTGTGCTTGAAGACTGTCACTTAAGTACAAATAAATGTCACTTAAATACAAATGTTTATATATCATATTCAAGGAAATTTAATGTAGAATTTAATTTAAAAAAACATATTCAAAATATCTGCATTACAAAAACAGTTACACTTACAAAAAGTAAGATCTATCTTTATATTTTAAAGTTACACTTACACATTCAATATTTAGTAGGATAACCCTTGTTTTTATATTAGAGCTTCACAACGTCATTTCATTGAGAGAACTAGTGTTTGAAGGTCATCCTTTTTAATCACATGATGCCAGGTATCAATTATAGCTTCAATAAGTTGTGTTTTATTAGATAGACGCTTTTTTGTACAACGATTTTCAAACGTCGCCACAAATTTTCTATAGGATTCAGATAAGGGTTGTTTCCTGGCCAGGATTTTAATTGTATGCTTTATCTTTAAACTATTCTTTGCACATTTTTGCCATATGACACGGAGCTGAATCCTGCTTAAAGATAAATGGTGCTTTATTGGGGAAGAGATCCCTGATGGAAGGTTTCAATTTTGGTTCCATGACAGATTCGACGTATTTTTTTGCATTCAGAATTCTATCAATCACTTGAATGCGGCTCACACCATCTGTTGACATACAGGCCCAAATCATGACATTTGTTGGGTTCCTTGTAGTTGCTTCAATGCAACCAGGATGCAGCTCTTCCCCTACTCTACGCCTCACATATTTTCGCCCATCACTACCAAAGAGATATTTTACTCTCATCACTCCGAATTATTTCCTTCCACTGATTTTCTGATCAATTAATGTGTTCTTTTGCCCACAGAACTCGTTTCTAGCGTTGCTGAAGATTTAAAAAGTTTTTTTCCCTCGGAATTCTACCTTTCACTCCAAAACCTGCTAATCTTCTCCTTATTGATCTTGAACTAACTGAAGTATCCATTGCATTCATTTCCCATGTAACAGCATCTGATGAAATACTTATCAAAATATACAACAGTTTAGTTTAATGACATTTGATTGGTTCTCAGAACAGTCACTGTGATCGGCTTGGAAGCTTTTATTACAATACACTTCAGCATTCATGGCTAATTGTGTTTGTATTTTAGACTAAAGTAACTTTAACTTTTTTTTGTAATGCAGTTATTTTAATTCTGTTTTTTATTAAATTCTACATTAAATCCCCTTCAATTTGATATATAAACATTTGTATTTAAGAGAAAATTAATATATTCTATAAGAACACAAATTTATAAAACATGAAAATAAAAAAAATGTCCTCAATTTTGGCCACCACTGTATAGATATCTTTTATGCCGTAAAATAAGGCATAAAATAATCCACAGTAAAATAATGCATTAACAAAAATTAACATATCAGTTAAAATTTTCGGAATGGGTGAAAAAAGTCCGAGCCAGGATTCGAACCAGGGATATCTCGGCTGAAGCCGCCAACCGAGCTACCCCGAATGAATCTAGAGGACTAATTCACCCAGATAATATTTCACGATCACATCATCTAACCTACTATCTGAATTAGCTCAACAATCGTAGGTTTTTTATGGAATTTTTTCACCCATTTGGAAATTTACAACTGATATGATTTATTTATCAATTAAATAATTGTATTAAAACTTAATCTAAAACTTAACATGTTCAATGAAAATGATCCATTGGTTAAAGCGTTTTTCATTTGTTCCTGAGAGATCACTCATTATTTTATGGTCTCATGTGAATGACTCATTAATTTTTAAGAAAACAGAATGCATCTATTATGTGCTAAAAATACCATAATGTATATCTTTAAAGTTATAAGGTTATTTTGGGTAACTGGACCCACGAGGTAACTGGGCCATATGCTATGTTATAAAAAACCGTTGATCTATTTTAAGTTTTAGCTTTTGTGAACAATGCCCCTTAACCTCTACTTCCTAAAACAACATGTGTCAACTCAATCATAACTCTCTCTTTGCTGTGATAGGTTGTCGAAAATTTACGTTTCTTTTTTTAAAAAACAACGTCAATTTGGTTGAACTTTCTCGGCTGTTTATTAAAATACTGTAAGTACTTTTATTAAACAAACTTTTAAAAAAAAATTAGGCATATAACTACGTTAATATTATTAGGTTTCTATACATATTTACTTCATGTTTCAAATGTAAGCCCGGTGTCCCAGTTATCCCATAAATCTTTCAAGAATGGGGTAACTGGGACATGTATCCGGGGTAACTGAACCATGCTGAATCCAGTTACCCCAATAGTTATAAATAAATTTTTGAGTTTCTTTTACAACGGGAAGTAAATTTCACCATTGTTTTTTGCTCTCAATAAAGAAAGTTATAGAATACCTTGTTAAAATTATGTAATAAAATTTAAAAAAAGCATATTGGGTGATATCAAACCAAATTTCTTGACCACTTGAGAGGCGGTGATGCCGTTATGGCATCACATAATTTTAATTCCTAATTGCCACATTGACACCGGAATTTTATAATGAAAATTTCACCTTTATTAAGTACGCTAAAATATACTTTTACCTGTTTTCAAATAGATTCTCTTGTAAATACTGGTGTCATTAAATTATTTCAACATCTTACGAATGCAAATACCTTGCTCCTGAAAGCAAGATAGCCAAACATTGAAATTGTACGATACAGGGGTCGCATTCTATAGGGAAAAGTCTTATCCTTCGTATCACTATTTTGAAAATAATATCTTCATCGCACATTTCTTTAGAATATGTTAAATAAAATGTTCATGAAGGTAACTCATAAAGTGTTCTGGTATGAACAATAAAATTTTCCCTATATAATGCGACCCCCTGGATACAGATAAAGTACTTCAGTACTTACGTAGCCGTTTGTTCATAGATTTAGCTTGCTAATTTTTCCCTTAAAATACCCATATGACTTTTATACTTATTACCTATACTAAAGTACATAAGTACTTACTTAATTTTTATGTTTTTGGTATAAATAAATCTAATATTTTCACTTTTAGTGTTTTTTTAGAGACATTGACAGGAAAGGTTACAACGCTCTTTATTGACATATAATTTACATGATCTGCCTGGTTTAAAAAATTTTAAGTTGTTTACACTTTTTCAAACAGTACCTGATATCCCATATGAAAAAAAAATAAATAAACGCGTGAGGAACATAGACCCTCCTGGTCCACTTACCCCATTTTATGGGGCAACTGGATCCATGAGGAACAAAAGATGAAATATGCATATTTTTATATTTTTAAATATTAAAATGTAATTTTGAGCATTTTTGTCTGATAGAGGTAACCTAACTGAACACATTTACCGAAGTTCAGACTTTAATTCAAATGAACATTAGCTTTTTTAAGCTGAATTGTCAGAAGCTCTAGAGTCGCATTGTAAAATCATGGCCCAGTTGCCCCCAACTAACCTTACAACTGCAAAACTTGACATGACAGAGCATTTTAAAATACAGTTTTAATCATTTACGGCTGAGTAATTAAATTTATATGAGCAGGAGCAACAAATTATTATTAATATTAATATTAATATTATGCTGTTAATTTATCATTTTTGTCTGTAAAACAAGCTCGTTAAACATTTACTTGAGAATTTGTAACATACCTAAAGTCCATGTTGAGAAAACGAATTAATGCGCTATAAAAATTACTCGAGAGCGTTTCCAAAAGTCAGCGACAACAAAGTAAGCTTTTCTTTAATAAATTCTTTTTTAAATCTGGGAACACGATGGTTCAAATTAAAGTATCCCTGTTTGGGACGCTCTAGAGAGAGAAGCAGTGTATGTAACGACTTCATAATTGGAGGATATATATATCAGACTATGGGAAACTGATTGGTGTACAAAAAATGCTTAGTTCAAACAACGGCCGCTAGGGGAAAATGAGGCCCTGCGATCGGTTTGGAAAATGTAATAGGACCAAAGTTGTAAATATCTAAGTGCCAATAAGCCGATTCCCACCAATAAATTTTATTAGTATTATTCGTTTAAATTTTATTAGTATTATTCGTTTAAATTTTATTAGTATTATTCGTTTAAATTTTATTAGTATTTTTCGTTTAAATTTTATTAGTGTATGCTCCGATTACTTTTGTTAGTATTCTTATTTGGTGAAGAATACTAAAACTTTAGTGGTGGGAATTTTTTTTAAATGTTAATTACCGACACCTTGTATTCTTTGCTTATTTGTTTCGTTACAGTTCCCTTACCTTAAGCCGATCGCAGCTCCTCATTTTCCCCTAGCGGTCTTTGTTTCAACTATTTTTTTTTTTTTTTTTTTTGCACCAATCAGTTTCCCAAGGTTTGATATGTATATCCTCCAAATATGAAGACGTTACATCCACTGCTTCTCTCACTAGAGCGTCCGAAACAAGGATACTTTAATTTGAACCACCCTGTATATTAGCTTCTGTATACAGGTTGTTCCAAAATTCAACCGACAAATTAAGAGGGGTGATAGAAGGCGTCAAGAGGATGAAAAATTTCCATAGAACATGGAGTTCCAAACCACGTATTTAATCAAAAATACAGGGTGTTCTGCCCTAAATCCATTTGTGTTGACGGCAATAACTTTCTGAAAACTGAAGTGTAGTATAATAAAACTTCTAATAGACATTCTCACATTTGTTGTATATTTGATAATATGGAAAAAGTGGTAGAAGTTTCCATTATACGCGTCTGAACTATGCACTTGACTCTCCACAGTTTGGACTGCGATTGTCCGTTCATACCGTATCATCGATTGCTTGAGTACCCTGTTTTTCAAGAACTTTTCGTACTGTATAACAGTGCACACCAAATAAGTTACATTACGTTGCATTTTCATTGTAACGTTCTCATCTTTACCCGACTGAAATGATGGGTTACATGTTTCACGCGTATCTGTGTATGTGGATTTCTTTATACGCTCTAAAGATCCCAACGGCTGGATGGATTTTAAGGAATGAGTTGTCTGTCAATTCGTTTTAACGGCCCGATAGTTATAGGCTAGGTTTTGTTTTTATAAATTCAAAATGGCAGTAGGGACGAAAAAAAAAAATTACGCACCCTATTGAGTGGCATATCATTGGATAGGTCTTTCAAAATGAAGACGATGTTTCACTGACTATTTTACAGTCAGAAGCTCCGTTAAAATATTATACAACCTGGAAGTTGTGTGTGTATTGTGGATCTCTAACTTTACTGCAACTCTAACCATCATAGACATCTATAGACCTCATCAAAACAGTGTTTATAGATAGGAATTAACAATTAAACACAACTTAAAAGTCATCCATACAAGTAAATTAAACAAAAAAAAAAATAGGTAAGTAATATAAACAAGTAATATAAAAAAAAATATTTTAAGTCAATTCCTACTTAGGTCAGTAAGAGAATTTTTTTCCCCATTCTTCTTTCCTTTTGAGTGGCGCTTAAAATGCCTTGATCAAGAAGAGGGCTTTCTCGATTATTGAAAATTAATTAATTTAATTTAATTAATGGATTAATATTAAAAAAAAAACTTGATTAACATCAAGTGTTATCCACTACATGTTTTAAAAAAATTATTTCAGCTTGATTGGATGAATAATATGTATTTTGTTAACGATTGAAATTTTGAATAAGATATATATAGCGAGAGTGTGAGCTAATAGTAGGAAATGAAAAATAATAGTTTCACATTGAGGAGAAATAATTAATTAGTTCGTTTGTTACGCAATCGGGTTTTTTGATTTTTTAAATTTAATTGTTTATTCTCAAAATTATTACCGTCAACGCAAGCTCAGTTCGGATGAAACCCTGTATTTATGACTCAATATGGCGTTTGCGATCCCATGTTCTATGGTAATTATTCATGCTCTTGATGCCTTCTATAACCCCTCTTAATTTGTCATTCGAATTTTGGACCACCCTGTATATGCATTTAAACTACTTTAACTAACACTCATTGAATAAGCTGTTCAGAAAATCATATAGACCAGTGTTATCAATCTCATGACATTATTACTAGGAAACGGCATTTGCTTACAAAATATCCTCTTTCACTATGCACTTAACCTTTAAGTGCGCAGCTTTGCATATATGCAAACAACAGTGTTTTGAATTTAATAGATTTTTTTTATTCGTATATATCTAATTCACACCAGAAAATTAAAATTGCAATATCTTTAAAAAATTAATAACAGACCTTTCCGTATTTAAATTAAGCGAAATTAAGCATTGAAACTTTCTGGTGTAAAGTCAGATTCTCTGGACTACGTAATTTCTAGAACGTATTCTTTCACGGGGATTAAAGGGTTAAGGGTTAAGCTTTATAAAATAAATAATTATATAAAATAAGGTATTTGGAGACATACTTATTAAAATATTTACTAATTTGCAATATTTTAGCGTAAAACAGCCACACGACAGTAGTTTTTACTTATATTGCAGACGTGTAACGCAAAATAAGATTGGCGTATTATATGAAATATGTATCTCTGATTTTTTTCATTATTTTACCTGTGTAATATGCCTTTTAGAGAATCATATATAATTTTTTCGAAACAAAATAAAAAATCGCGCATTTAAGGGTTAAAATATGGTATATGCTGCAGAGACTTAGTTATTTATATGTGGAATTTTTTCTTGCATATATGATTGCTGATTCTAAACTCATTTTTGAAAGAATGCAATTTTATAAAAGTTGGCTACTTTTTAGAAAACAACCCATTTAATGATTATACCGTATTAGTTAATTTGTTGTTATAATGTTCATATAAATCTTTATCCTTAAAAAGTAGTTTTCTGTTTTAATATTTATTTAATATATAAATATTCTTAGTACATATAAAAATAAAGTTTTTATAGAAATAAATTTTTTGAAAAAAAATTAATATCTAAATTATAATAACTGCAATCGCTAAATAAATGTATAATTATTAAATTTCAGTAATATTTTAATATTTTTCTTACAAAAGGGATTTTATTGCAAGCGCAAATAAACATAACTCGTCTTTGAAACACATATATTTAAAAATTTCAAATTAAATAGATAATGATAGATAGATTAATACTTTGAATTACATCTAGTATTACATCATATCATAATATTAAATATTTATTTTCTTAAGAGACGTTATAAATTATATTAGGAGTATAAGGATTTATAAAACATTAAAATTAAATTAATACCAGAATTCGATCATGCTTGATAAAACTTTATCGTTCACAAGACAAAAATTTGCTAATCGATATTTTTATATATTTTTGATATATGTATTATAAATTTGTGTGAAAAAAAATATTCCTGTAATAGTCATGCATTAAATAAGCTTCCTTAGTGTCGATAAATACGTTATTTTACCTTAGTATGATTTTTAAAAGTCATTTTAATACCCATTATTTATTATTTACTTAGCGTTTTTTAGATAATTTTTTAATGCTGATTGTTACATAATAGCTGTTGTATGACGTACGACAATATACATGAATATTGCAGGAAGCACTTTTAAAACTTTATTAACCCTTGTCCTTTAGAATATTTTACAAACAGCCAAATGTCTTTTTCAAATTCTATGAATTTTACTTCACAAATTCAGGACTGCATATTCGAATTGCTGTCTTTTCACAATATATGTTGTCCCGCCCGTGGACGGTACTTTTCTATTTCATGTGCTACATTATTTCTAAAAAAACATACACAAAATTACATATAAATGCATAAAAATACTTAGAAATAATGTCATTATTATAGAAGAAACAATACCATTATTGTATACATTCATTTACAATAAAACACGAACATAGAAAATACTGTTGTTAAATAATGTAACATGCAATTATACGCCCATAGGCTTCCTATTTAATAGACAAATACAGCTGTATTCAATGTGTTAACAACAGTTCACAAAATATATAAATTAGAAAAAAAAATTAAAGCGACTGACAGTGAAACTTTCTTAAACAACGACTTACTTGAAATTGTACAAAAACATTCGTTTTATTAATATAGCCAATGTTGTTTTTATATTTGCGTTCTTGTTAGCGTATTTTGACGACAGTGGTTTGGTATAAAAGAGCGTTTTCCTGGATAATCCTTTATCATTATCCATAATCAATATACTTAGACTGTTGACAGTAGAGTGCTTTTATAAATAAAAGAGTGGTGTCAGAAGATCTGTGTACAAACTTAGATTGGTTTATCTGAAGTCAAAATGTGGTCCAAAATTTAATAGCCTACATTTTTAAAACTTCCTGGGAAAGTTCTGTTTGACGAGTGAAAGAAATCAACAAACTTCATTTCGTGATTAATAGCAGGCTCGCTGAGATGTTGTATAAGTCTATTTCGTACAATGAAATTGCATTGATCCTCTTCCGCTACAATATAAATTTAAAAAATGGATTAAGTAAGAAAATGATTTGCCTATATCAGCTGCAGTCAAATATCAGACGTGTTTCCAAACTAAACGTGTCTTGATTAGATAATGATTGGCAAAATTGATAAGAAACCCTTGCCCAGAGGTTTCAAACTGTCGCACATCGGATACCACTAATTGTTTATAAAAATGGTTGACTTCTTGTATCGGAGAAAATCGATGACTAGATAAATCAATGATTACTGTAACATTTTAGTGGTATCGGCGGGATCACAATTTGCCACCCCTGCTCTTGACCTATCAAACATATTTAAATACGCTCAGTTTGTGATTGGGAAACAACATTTCTGTTGAGAAAAACAACGTGTCTGATTTGTCACTGTCTGATTTTGATTGGTTTACACTCCCAACTCACTTATTTATTAAGGCAATTGGTTTTGCAAGATGGCCTAATTGACCCTTCCACAGCCCGAAAAAGTTTTTCGCATTTCCTGGAAAACAAAGTTTTTTGAGTTATGCCACTTTTGAAGCAAGGGTGCGATATGTTAAAGACTATGTGTATTAGTACTACCTATTAAACGTTTATACGGGTATACGTATAGTACGTATTATACGGGGTACAGATTTCAGATACCTATAATATGGCTACGGCGGTTATACATATTATGCAAAAAGATCATATACGGTACATCGTATATACGGATCTTACCCAAGCGGTTAAACGTATAAACATGTAAACGTATTTCGTTCAAGGCATGAAAATAGATGTTTTAATGCTTATCTGCGGATTAGAGACATTGAGAAATATCCTCTAGAGTCCTGCATTCTCGCAGTTTACCGGGGCCATTGCGATTCTTTGTTCAAAAACTACGATGGCCTGGAATTTACCTACTTTCTGGTTGTTGTGCAAGTGCTTAACAAAATCTGAATATTTTTTCTCAGTTTATATTTTGGTTGTTTTCTCTAAAAACTAAGCTATGAATTCCCTAAGCTATTTCCCTAAAAACTAAGCGGCCATAAAACAGTCTTAAATTTACATTATATTTACATTATCTTAAATTTACATGATATTGAAACATTTATACTCTCATTCTTTGCTCAAAAAGTGTTTAATTTTGCTAGTTACTTACAATGAACACAATTTGTATACATTATATACACAAAATATAAAAATAACAGGTACCTCATATGAATACCATGAGATGAACAAAATATCTATATAAATTGAAAGTAAAAAATTGCGAAGTACTTTTTGCAATTCACAGTAACAACTTTCTGTTTTGAAATAAAAACACTTACATATTAACATTTTCGGAATTCAAACAACCGCGTTGTGCCGTTATTATGTTATCTGCGGCTGAAAAGTCTCGTTCAGAACTTGCTGAATAAGACGGAATGAAGAGATACTTTTATACTAAATCTGCTAATCCAGGATACTTATGTTCACGATTCTTCCACCACTCAAAAGGGTTTAGGTCAAAACGAAGCTGCGGTTCAGTCAAACTGCGTACTGACATCTACAGGAAAAGACACAGTCTGCTGAAACAAAAATGCAAGAGCTGATTTTCCAGAAAAATCCTCTATTTGTTCTGATGTCGATGAGTTGTCGCCTTGTTGACGGTGTTGACTTAGCATTGACTTGACGCGGTCTCTGATAGTACGTCGTGCTGCTGGTTGTTCATCCTCTAAATCTTTGAATCGTGGGTTCAGAATTGAGCTCACTTGTCGAGTATTCACAACAGAAGTGTTTTTCCAGTCCATCTTTTAACTCTAATCGTACAACCATTTTAAAATTTTTGACCGTAATAGTATTATTATCAGAATGGTTCATATAACTGCTTATTACTTTACTGACAATTTGGCGAACTATTGGCACGAGTGAGCAGCTTTCACCACATAAAGCCGCGGTGATCATTTCTTAAGATTCAAGAAGCTTAACTAGTTCTTCAATTCGTATCCAATACTCTTCCATAATTTCTAATTTTTTAGCCACAACAGTGGATATAAGATACCGATCATATAGAACAAAAGCGATAGGGTTTCGGTTTAAAGGAATGCGTTGCATCTTTTTAGCTCAGAGTTCCACCAGGTTTTGACCCTTTGAATTAATTTAAGTTGATTCATATTTAGTTGTTTCTTTTTTTTCCTCCAACGCTGTTGCAGCTATGCTAGAATGGCGAAAGTGTCCCACCAACTTTCCAGTCTTTTCGCTTAACTCTTGAATTAATGAATCATTGAGGCCTTTATTAATAACAAGATCAATAATATGTGCCGCACACTTTATATCTTCCTCATAAAACACGTTATTCCTTTTTTGTACAGCATTTACAACATTAATTGCGTTATCAGTAACAATTGCTGATATATTTTCTTTAAGATCCCCTCTTGTGATAATTTCCTCCATTGCATTACGGAGATTTTCAGATGTGTGTCGCTGTTCCATCAGCTGGGTTCTGAGTGTATACGATTTCGATTTCCATTTCTTATCGATGATATGGGAAGTTAAAGTCAGGTACGATTGTTGGGCTCGAGAGGTCCAACTATCTAAAGTGCAGGCAACGTAGGCTGAAAAATCTATTTTTTTTTTTTTACTTGGCCTCTTACATTATCTTATAACATTTTCAGTTGCTTCTTTAATGCCTCTTATTTGCAAATTTTGTATGTCGGTTCTAACATACCCACAAACTGAATAAACGCCGGTTTTGTCTGTAATGACAAAGGTAGCATACAAGGGCTAATCTTTTTTTCTAATACTCGATGTATCTCTTCTGATCTTTGAGCAATTAAAGTACGACATATAGATGCAAAATATTTACGATGTCTTTTTCTTATGAGCGTAAAAGGTAGATTGATCCCTCGTTTATCTATTGAAATGGGCAGTAGATTCGTTACCTGCATTACTAGCTGTTTCTGCACTACTGAAGAATGGTTTTGTTGTGGTGCTACCTACGTGCATCGACAGTAAAATAATAATTATTATTAAATTTTCATTTAAGTAGTAATGATTAAAGTATATTGTAAATACGCAAGCAGCCAAAATACAAAGAAAATAAATTGAAACTGGTGTGAATTAATACGAACTAAAATAACTTCTTAAAGCACCATCTAAACCTTAAATGCGCTAGTCCTTTTGAAAGATCTGAGTCTTTTTTCGTCAGGAGGAAAAAGACCTGCTTCTACTATGAAAGCAGCAGCAAGACTGAAATGAAAGAAGGGAAGGGAAAACAAGGTGAAGAAACAGCCGACAGGAAATTAGAAATCAACAGCCAATAGGAAATTAGAAATAAACAGCCAATAGGAAATTAGAAATCAACAGCCAATAGGAAATTAGAAATCAACAGCCAATAGGATGGCAGGACACAACAACCAATCACAAAAGAGTATAATCAAAACAAAAGAACACAGAGTAGAAGGAGAATAAGGAAGCAAGATGGGAAAAAAGAAAAAAAAAGCAAACATGAAAATAAAAATAAAAATAAATTATAATAAAGGGAAAACACACACATATATTAAAATATAAGAACACATGAAATAAAAATAAATAAATGAATAAAATATAAAAACAGACTAAAATTAATAAATACAAAAATTAACTTATATGGTAGTACTGAAAAGTTTTTTCAAAGCTGCAGAGATCTGAAATCAGATTTATCCTCATGATAAACCTATTTCCACAATGCTCTCTGCAGATTGGAAAAACCTTTTCAGTACTATCATATAAGTTAATTTTCGCATTAATTAATTTTAGTATGTTTTTATATTTTATTCATTTATTTATTTTTATTTCATGTGTTCTCATAGTTTAATATATGTGTGTGTTTTCCCTTTATTATAATTTATTTTTATTTTCATTTTCATGTTGTTTTTTTCCATTTTGCTTCTTTATTCCCGTTCTATTCTGTGTTCTTTTGTCTTGTTTATACTCTTCTGTGATTGTTTGTTGTCTCCTGCTATCCTATTGGCTGTTTCTTCAGTTTGTTTTCCCTTCCCTTCTCTCATTTCAGTGTTGCTGCTGCTTTCATAGTAGAAGCACGTCTTTTTGCGCCTGACGAAGAAAGACTCAGATCTTTCGAAAGGCCTAGCGCATTTAAGGTTTTGATGGTGTTTTAAGAAGTTATTTTAATTCGTAGCCAAAATACACTTAACCATTAACAGCTATGAGAAAAATTTTCGCATAACTACTGTGAGCGGTCTCTGAAGCCGCTTAACCCTTTCAGGGGCAAGGTAATTGTATTCGTAAAATATTGAAATAATCGAATGACACCAGCATTTACAAGAAAATTTATTTGTAAAGCAGTAAAAGTACATTTTCGCATACTTAATAAAAGTGAAATTTTCATTAAAAATTTCGGGTGCCAATGTGGCAATTAGGAATTAAAATTATGTGGTGCCATACCGGCATCACCGCCCTTCAAGGGGTTAAACGAAAGATGGATAAAAGGCTCATTTAACTCTCACGATGCAGTTTCTTTACAAAACATTATGTACAGTGCCATTATAACAAAATTCATGGATACAGAAGTTTCTAGCGATAGTGCTAGCGCTTCAAACAAAACAAACTTTCATCAGTATATAAAGTTTAACTGAAAGTTGCAAGTTAAACTGTGAAAATTTATAAAAGCAGTGGTCTGTGAGACTGCTAATAGCAGGTAAAAGTTAAACCGAAGTCAATACACCACCCTTACGAAATATTTTTCCTACCTCTGACCTTGAAATTAAACTTAATAGGAGCTGTGTTAACTTGGTTGTCAAGCTTGATAGCCGCAACAGGAACGTTTGTGAATAAAGATTTCACGCCAAATGAAACCATTACATAAATAAAAATTACTAATTAGTAGTGGTGTAAAGATTGTTGGGGAGTAACGGAACAAAGTGGGAAACTAAATGTTTGCTAAGTTATGAACCGCGGTTCCAATACATGAAATATAGGAAGAACGGCGATATGAGCCGTAAAACATATCACAGGCACAATAGAAGAGAGTTAACGGTCATAATGAAGGGAACGAATATTTTTTCAACTGGATTAAATCATATTCAAGGTTGGAGTAGCACAGTTGAAGTTTATTCCAACAGAGCGAAAAATGTCCAGACCAGGAATCGAACCTGAATATTTGGCGTGCCGTGCCAATGCCTTACATGTTAGGCTATCCGGACGATAACTGGCTGACATAATTCACTCCTATTTGTTGGACTTGGCTGCGAATTGCAGCGCTAGTTTCATTCATCCGAGCTATAACTATAGCATTTACATGATGAAAGTGCTATGTCAGCCAGTTATCGTCCGGACAGCCTAACTGGTAAGGCATTGGCACGGCACGCCAAGTATCCAGGTTCGATTCCTGGTCTGGACATTTTTCGCTCTGTTGGAATAAATTTCAACTGTGCTACTCCAACCTTGAATATGAGAGTTAAAGGTTTTTTTATGGAGTCTGATAAAATAGGGATGACTTAATTGAATTTCTACACCAAAACAAAACTGTGCCATCAACATGAAAACAATATAGAGTAGGAGAGGGTAAAGATGCGCACGGGGCAAAGATACGCACTGACTGATTTAATATGAAGAAACATTTCTACAATCATGACTACTAGGTGGTAGTTTTGTCTCAAGTGTAGTAGTTGTGTGTTCAGATCTTGTGAAAAACATAGCACTCCGTGCCATGAAAATGAGTTATATTAAAATTTTCGAATTTTGATCTAATATTTTTAAAATTTCACTTTATTGTTTAGCTCACAATACTTCGACTTTTTACAAATCCAGAAATTCAGTGGAAAACGGAAACTCTATAGCTTCTAAATGTCCCATAGTTTACCTTGATCGCATTTGTTTAATCTTGTAGGTAGCCGGTTAAGTAAAATACTGTAGAATGGGGTAAAAGCACGCATCCGTCTTGGGGCAAAGATACGCACAAGTTTAAGGTGCGGGGCTTTGCCCTATCGTTTTAGCTAGATGCAAAGCTTTCCACAATTACGTTGTGGAAAGTTTTATTTTTTATAAGTTAGTATTGGATAAAACATAACAGTTACTTAACTAATATAAGCCTAACTACCTTTTCCTTTTTCTAGTTAAGTTTTTTTTTTTTTTTTTTTTTTTTTTTTTTTTTTTTTTTATATATATATATAGAACGTAGGTATCTACCTACCTACTTTTAAAAATCAATATTCTTGTTTCATAAAACAATTTTGTTTTAAGTCTTAATCCTTAACTCCTATTACAGGTCTCACAGATCGCTGCTATATTCAGTTTTCGCAGCTTAACTTGTAATTTTTAATTTAACTATTGATGTTAGTTTAATTTTCATTCGTTTGGAAACTTAGTAGTATCACTAAAGACTTAAATGTGGAGAATTTTTATTATAATAGGCCTTTACATAAAGTTTAGCGAAAAACAGTATCTTAATAGTCAGTCAAACCTTTTATTCATTCTACGATCAAGCGGTCTTTGAGACCGCTCACAGTATTTATGCAACAATTTTTGTCACAGTAGTTAGAGGTTAGCTGCTATTTGCGATCTCACAGACAGCTGTTTTATTTTTTTCATGATTTAACTTACAATTTTCAGTTTAACTATAAATACTTTTTAAATTTACTAATGCTTTTTCATAACTCATTCGTTTTATTGGAAATGGGGCAAAAACCCGCAGCAATGCGGCAAAAATACGCATTGAGTATCTTTGCCCCATCACTGCTACTTTTACCCCAACCGATGTGGCAAAGATACGCAGAGTAATGTTTTTTAAAAATTGCAATTTCTCATAGAATTATAATTTGACAGAATGTCGGTTGATGGTGGCCTAAGGTTCTAATCTAATAATTTAATTACTCGTTACATAAGTTTAGACCAATGTGTGCGTTAAAAATCAAAATGTATGGAAAGTGCGTATCTTTACCCGCACCTACTCTAAATGCTCTTTCATATTCCAGATTTACAAAGAAATACTTAATCTATGTCAGTCTTTGTGCCAGTACGGTTTAATGTCGCTTTGAACACCATAATTGTTTGCGTCACAGTGTGACGTGACACAATGGTTCTTTGTCCAAGATGTAAATCGGGCTATTCGCGCGCAAGGATCTTTCGTAGTACAGTGGGTCTTAAAGGACAAAGGGGTTTTATAATAATTTAATGGCTTCGTACATTTATAATTCATAGCAGGCAAAACCAATGACTACATCTCCTTATCATTCCAAAATATGGCTTTCTTAATAAGCATACATGACCATGTTTACTTAGACGAGCAGTTTGTGCACAGAACCAATACCGCATTTATTTTTTAAACCATTATGAGAATGTAATTAAAACAACTATAATGGCTACTTTGAGCAATTATCATTTATTTATGTATTAATTTTAACTGTTCCAGCAAATTTCTATAACATTTTATAATTTAATTTAATAAAAATTAGAATAAACATAAATTATTAAAATATTTATAGAGGAAAATAACAAGATCTTATGTATAAAACATAATATGCAGATTGCTACAGTAACGCCAACGATTTCCAGCTTATTCTCCATTCACTGATGTAAGACTGATGAGGTCTATTGTTATTAAAAGCAAATACGATACTTGAAATATACGTATACTTTAAATGCACGTATGCTTAAATATACGTTTAAATGATGTACCCTTATACGTATCCGTATATCTTTAAACGTATATTTTTAGGTCTTCGTATTTCATAGAAACGTATTATACGTATGCACGTATATCGTTTAAATGTATAACTGAAATACATATCCCATCGGGAGCACTAATGTGTATGTATTCAAGTTGATGACATTACATTGATTTTGACAAGGATCACAGAAGCTACGAAATGAGTTGTGTAACGCTTGATATGCTAATTCAGGTAAAAAATATTATAAAATATCAGTTTGATATATTGAGGGTAACGATGCCAGTATATATTGAAGCGTTGTTGGATTTGATGAACAAACGTTAGACACAGAAGAAGACATAAAAAAACAGCAAATTCTCTATATAAAATAGTTCAGTAGTTATATAATTTTTTGTAATCATGACGAGACTTCATTGACTCACTGTATTATATACAGATAACAATAAGAATTTTATGTCTCAGAATAGTTTACAGAATTCTAAAATCAATACCAGTAACGATACCAATATATATTGCAGCGTTGTTAGAGTTGACAGCATCGAAAAACAGGAAATTATCTAAATAAAATACTTCATTAGTTATAATATTTTGTGATTATAACAGGACTTTATTGACGCACTGTATTATAGGTAAGAATAATAATTTTAAGTCCCAAAATAGTTTAAAAATTTATAAAATGAAAAATAAATTTTTCCAATTTAAAGGTCTTTTTCTGCATAATCAGAATAAATAAGAAAATACATTATTTATATATAACTATATAGAAACACGTAGAAGTTAACTATACAAAATGACTGGAATTAATAATTTTATATCATCACTTATCTAATCAAACGCAGCAATATTTTGCCAATCCCTAATAATTCTTTGGGAGCTTTGTGTATCACATAAAGTCTCATGTTTGGCATATTCTGCACTAATAACCGAGTATCTAGAAAAACTGCATACCTTCTATCATTAAGCTAAAAAAAAAATACACACTCAGCAGTCATTTTGCTATTTATAGTCATAACAAGGAAACAAATGTCGAAGCTTTCCACCAGAAGATATTAGGGAAAAGAAACATAAAGGCATTTCCTTTCGAAGAAAAACAGAAATCATCGTTAACATTATTTCTAGATAAACGACTAGTCAAACACTGCGTAACAAATCGCTAGTTACTCTTGTATCTAGTAATAGGCTTAATTTTACAAGTAATAAAGCAACGGAACTTGATCAATATACTGATATTGTTTTTGAAATGAATGTAGGAATGTCATTATTTGTATGATTCAAAATAAGAAAACTCTGCCACTGGAAATAACAATTAGATTTTACACGCGATATATTTAATGGTGATTCATAACTATCGCTTAATTACTAATTAGAGTTAAAATGAGTTAATTTCGAATATAATATTTATTGAAATCAGTATCGTTCATTATTGTGTTGTACACCAGGTGCTTGAAAATCGCCGGGTTAGCTGGATTCGAATTCTCCGTCGCTAACACCAGGTCAATCCGAAGTAGTTCGGACAGCGCACAGTGGAGTATTTGACCCGAAATCCTGGCCAAACATATTTTTCTATGTAAATATAGTCCGATTGCCTTAAAATTGTTAGATGTTATTGGGTATCACTATGGCATGTTTGGTATTGTAAATAAAGTCTATAGCATTTACAGTTCATTTACAGAGACATCCAAATCTAAAAGGATTCCCTTACATTATGGTCTATGGGAAAAAAACCGTTTGCTCTGTATTTGAATGATATGACACTATTTTAAACGTACTGAAATCTATGTACATCACTGAGGTGTACTAAGGCACTTATTGTAGAATATGGTGTGCATAGAATATATCGTTCATTTACAGGCTGAATTTGGGTACATTTGCAGGAATTTGGCTGAAAAATAAATTTAACTATTGAACTCTATGACCAATAATTGCTGGAAGTGCGTTTGTAGTTGTGATATGAGTTTTTAAATTGAACTTTTTAAAAAATATTACTTGGTGTGGATACATTCTGTAGATCATATACAGGACTGCACAAAAGTTCTCAAGTAAATTTCCGTTTATTCACTGATATGGCTGAATGGAAACGTTTAAGTGTGCTATGCGTTTCACTGAGCTAACTTTTAACACACTATGTAATATGTATATAAATCCATAGCTTAGTTTAATATTTTTTACCTTAAAAGCTGACAAAGTGTAAGTAAGATTTTAACACTTCACATAATAATAAGCATACATTTTATAAATATTTTGACAACTAAGAAAAAAAGAGACATCCTTTAAGAAGAGCACAAAGAAAAAAGAAGTTAAAATATTAATTTACTAAGTACATATTTTAAAAATAGAATTCATCACATACCCATAGACTTAACATTACCGAAGGGAGTTTGGAAGTTGAGTGACTAGCAGCCTTAAATATTTACTGTTTATAAGAGAAAAATAATTGGTGATAGATTTTTTATTTACTAGTAATGTTTAATTAAATGTATTTAATTGTACTATGTATAAAATTTATTATTTACATTTAATTTACTTTAATAATAAATATTACATTTAATTTACATTTAATAAACATTATTTACATTTGATAAAGTTACATTTAACAATACATTTAATAAAGTGAAGTCTCTACAGTATAGAGATGCTAGTTTTTCACAGAACTTTGAAAAATATTGGAGTCAGAATCGGCTTCATTTTCACACTTCATTTTATATTGCTTCTGTGACCATTCTCAAAATTAAAGACCGTTTTTCGTCATCTATCAAATATTCTACATCTTCTCTAAGATGTAAAATCAGTCCTGCTGCCGTATTATCCATCAACTTTTGCATTTTTACTTCTTCACATGTCTCTGGCACACTGTGAATTTCTGTATAGCATTCTTTTTTACCCTTTGACGAACAGAATAGCACGGAAAAAAGCTTTTATCCATTTCTCGTATTCTCTCATATTAGGCTTTAGTAAGTCCTGCTTCTGTATACATTGACAAGCATGTAAAGGTGATAACTGACGGGGTTGCTCTTGTTCTTCACGACTTTTTTTCATGGCCTTTATATATTTTTATGCTCTTTGGGGACTTTTCGTAAGATCTTTTACGATATTGGCAGAATCTAAATCTGCCTGACTCCCGCAGTTTCATTTGGGTAGCGTAGATCAATACTTCCACGTCTTTTGATCTAAGGTCTTTGGTTTTCCGGCATTTGCTTCTTTCACCTGAATCAATAAAATATTTTTGAGGACGACCGGGACTGACTCCTGTAATGGTAACAAGTACTTACTTAATATATATCTAATAATAAAAATAAGTGTCGTTTCACTACACAGAAGACAAGATATAAGGAAAAAACGAAGCACAAAATAATAATAAAGTAAAGGTTTTGCATCTATTGTGTTTAACGTACGTGCAATAGGCAGCAATATAGTTTGCATGCATTGTGTTTCACGCAGGTGCAACAGGCAGCAATATAGTGCCGTCTAACTATTCGACATTATTTTCTTCGAATCTTGACCTCGTTTTATGAGCAGCTAACCATTTTTGTTTGAATTGGATTTTAATAACGGAGAGCTTTTGCTTCATCTCAGTTACCCTTGGATCACCTTCAAAATAATTTCTTAATTATTCTTGCTCCATAAATTTAAGCTTTCCATCAAACGTTGACTCATTTAAGCATTGCATGATGGCATACAGCTAATTTCAAGTCATAGGCCGCAATCCAGAAGGCCCTGTTAACAAAATAAGTAAAAAACTAAGTAGCAGTAATTTATATCAGAAATTGTAGAAACTAACAAAAAAATTCGTTAAAAATAGGGGGGGGGGGCGGTTTCGGGCAGCTGATTGTTTTATAACTATCTTGTATACTAAGTACTGCATGTTATACAATAATTTTCATTGTTTAGATATGTTTGGAAATATAAAAAAACCCTTTCTAAATATTATAAATAATTATATTCCTGCCACAGTTAATTACACCTACGTTACCGACCATATAGACAAAAATCGGATGGATATTCATTATGGAAATGCCGTGTGTATAAAGTACATACATGGTTCAGAATAATCCATCACAACAATAACCACTAAAATGTTTAGACACAAACTTACTGTAGGTTTTAAAACACTTAAATCTGAGAGCATCGGAAAAGTACACGACCACTGTAGGCGAACGGCATCTTCCGACTGATCGCGTGGCGCGCAAGCACCTCGAGTGTTTCGCATTTGGATACAGTAACTACTTAACATTTTGAGGAATAATAAATCAGGGTGGGGAACCGATTTTTAAAATAATCATTTTTGGCCATGTTTTGGGGCTAAATACCACTCCGTGCAGCGGTGGCCCAGTTGGCAGTGCATCGAATCCGCAGCTAAGGCTGCGGGATAGAGGCCTACTGCTGGCTATAATCCGCCATGTATGCTAATGTCGCTTGGTGCATGTAAAATCCGTCGTGGGTGCAAAGTCCTCCAAGTTACCTGTGAATTATACCTCTGGAGGTGCCTTGCCAGGTGAAGGTCTCGTTACCTGACCAAGGTTCCAAATTACGAGATAAACATAAGTAGCAATGTGCAGATTCCAAACAACAGGATATAAATGTTAAGCAACTGACATAACACCGTTTACAACTATGCAAAAGGCACTGCCGATACGTTCTAGGCGCTCGTTAGGTTTATTGCCACTGTGCGGCGATTAGGTGGTCACCCGCCCCGATACCAGGAATCAAGCCCGTTCAGCTGGGGCTTCCCGGCAGGTAGCGGCCTGGTCATCAGTTAGAAAGAAAGAAAGAACTTCCAATGTACCACCCAACTATAAAAAATTGAGAAAAATCGCTATTACAGCGCCCCTTCCGGCGGATTGTTCCCAAATTTACATGGAACATGTTGGCTTTAGCTAAAATTATACACATGAAAATTGGCTATGAATAACTTCATACACATTTCAATGATACTATAATGAAAAAGGCACAAAAATCGATACGTCCAACGTGGCAAATGCGGTGTGTTCGTACTACAACTACCTTTATAAATATTCAGATCTTCGTTCAATAGCTGTTGCAATCTTATGGAAAGATGTACGAGTATAACATCCACTATTACCAATTATGGGATATCATTGAATTAATTATGTATGATTGGATTTATTAGAATGAAGAAAACCTTTATTAATATCTGTTAAGTTTTGATTCGATTTTCATAAAATTTGAAATGAATCTACAAAATTCTGCAACGATTCTATATATTAAAAATGAAAACATTCGATTGGGTAGTTTTTGCGCTGTTATATGTGGACAGACGGAAAGACAGACAGACTGACGACCAGAAGATGATTATAAGTACTACATATTTATATAATTACGAACGCACCTAAAAAGACTGAAATATTTACTAAAGTCGATTAAAATTTATATAAATATGTATAACTGAATAATTTATGATTAACAAATCCATTATAAATCACAAAAACAGTGACAAAATTTATAGTTTACATAGTTTGCATTTTTGAAAAAATGCACTTTTCAGAATTTTTTCGATTGAATAAACCATTTAACAAAGAAAAAACAAGTAATCCTTTATAGATGGCAAAAAAAAGCAATACGAAATCAAACAACATAAACTTGAAGTGGGAAAATGTCAAAAAAGACAATTGTATAAAATAACCAGATGTCAATGCAACAGTTTATTGATTTAGTCTAGAATGTATTTTGCTTTTCAGGCATTCTTAAAGGACAAAATCTCGCGTAAAGTATAAAGTAAAGAGAATGAACTAGAATGAACAATAATTATCAATAATTCTTTTTTATATTAAAGGATGTGACATACTTGCTTTCTTTCATAAATGAAACTCTATATTTGTTTTTTGTTTTTGTTTTTTTATTTAATTTTTGATTTACAAAAACTAAAACTGGTTTTTAGTTTTCATTTCGATTATATATATATACATATAACAGTTTAATTCTTTTTATTAAAAAACTATTTTATATCAAAGACTTTTTGCATTTAAACTTACAAAAGTAACTTAATTTAAATGTTGACACTAAATTTAATATACAATAAAACGCAAAATTTCGAATAACGCATTTTCAATTCGATATTTTAAATAGAAGATACTCAATATTTCGCAAATTAATCAGCACTTTAACCCTTTATGCTCCGGAGGTACTTTAAAGTAACATAGTTTTCTATCTCAATTAAAACACACTTTGCATGTATCCCCAATTATACTTTTAGAAAACTATATTAGATACTTCCCTTGACCGTCACTAAATAACAATAGCAGTTCTAGGAAGCTGAAACTTTTGGCGTGTGTGTGTGTCAAATTTGCTTCCATTTTGTTTGCTGACGAGGTATCCCTACCCTTTGCTTGGAGACATATGAAATTTTAAAGGTAAGGGTATCATATTTTTTTTCTTGTTTTAAATAGATCACTTGACAATATGTTATGCGAAATAAAAATAAATTTTATGTTTGGTTAATTTATGGAGCACTTTTCAAAGCGGTACTTTTAAGTACCGACGGGTCTTTTACTTACCGGATTTTTACTTAGATTTTTATTATTTGAATATATAGGATGCAAAAAGACGTATATGTTTACTAGGGATGCATGGGTACTAGGCAGGTGAATTTTGGAACAAAATAGTGGAAGATATAGCATAATTTACGCGTGACATTGATAAATAATAAAGCAAAAAACACATTCGTTTTTCTTTTTTAACAAATATTATTTTTTTACAAAAAGAAACTTAAAAATATTACTGAATAGAAAAAAAATCTAAAATAACTGTTAACATTTTTAAGAATCATTTTGAGTTTTCTACCACTACAAGTTTGCACATTTCTCTCAGATATGCTTTCCAACAGACGATAGTTTATACAACTATAGAATATTCTTCTGTTGACGAAATGCTCATTGATGATCAACCAACAGCATCATTATATATACATCATAAACATATATGCATCTATCTGTATGCACGATAAGTTAAATTAAAACAATAAGAAAAAATTGAATACAGTTTTTTTTTTCTGAGTCTCGATTTTTTCCCAAGTATTATGAACCAACGGTACTTTGAAGTACCATTTTTAGCCGTAATTAACAAAAAATAAATAAATATTTTATTTTTAACGCATATATCTTCTAATGTATCATAGTGCATCCAAAGGAAAAAGTTTCAAGTAGGTAGTTTTTAAATTCATAATTTGGAATATAAAGGGTTAATGAGTTGTGAGAGTTAATGGAGTAACGGTCAAGTGTGCCTTTAGGTCCTTCAATTTTCCTTGCCACCTTTTATAAATGTATAAAAAACTGTGCTAGGTACTATTTTGAGCTGCAAAAAGCTCGTATTTATATTTTTATATTTTGTATTCTTTGTATTTTTAATATAATAACTAAAATAAGTTCACGATAAAAGTCTTATGGTCATTGTTGTCATGTGGCGAGAAGATTACTCGTACTGTCTTGAATAGGGATAGACCACATTTTTCTGCGAGTTACAAATGACTAATAGGGTCGTGGCAACATCACATGAGAGTCATCAAATCATGGTCACTGGAAAGTCACTTTGTTTCGAAATAAAATCATATCACCTTTACCGTTATGACTGTGAAAGTTCGGAACTTTGTGATGTCACATTGACTAACTGTGTGAATGAGGTGGACAATAGTAAGTAATACTTAAATTTTCTGTGATAAATGCAATTTTAAAAGCTTTAAGAGCATGCGCTAGTCATGCGAAAACACTTGAAAGCTAATACTAAACAATGGCAGCGTTCTTGTTTGCATTTAAATATGTTTAAATATTTTTGAAAACATACAAACAAATCCAAACAACATAATTAATAGCAATCTAGAACCGACCAATACAGTAACAAAAGTGATATAATAAATAGACATACAGCCAACAAAAGCCAAAGTACTATCACGTAGATCTCCGGTATCAGACGATCAGGTGACATTCGCCCCTCAACAAGGTACAAAACTCGTTAAACGATGCATACTGCTCGGCAGATAGGAGTCTGGTCTGCAGTATAATAACAATAATAATAATAATAATAATAATATATTAAAAACTTTTTTTTTTTTACAGCAAACACCTGAAGTTGATGTGCAACCATGTATCTTTGTACTTTTTTCGTTTTGGTTGCTGTTTTACTTTTTTGTGAGGACTTCTTTTCTTACAGTTTTGGAAACAGTTCATATCATTAAGATATCATTAAAATCTCAAAGGTATAACTTCTGCTTAAGAGAGAATAAAACAGATTTCCCGTAAAATTTTCCAGCCTAATGAATCCTAATTTAATCTTAACTCAATTTTCATTTTAAATATTATTTTAAGAAAAATAAAAAGTTTTAAATCTCTGAAGGAAGATAAATTCTATCATAGATCTGTTATGCATCAACTATGCATCAACTATTCAAAAATCATATGAAGGAGATAAAAATCAAAATATCTTTAAAAATTAATTTTATAGAAAAATATCTATATTTAATACCATAATACACCTGTTACGATGAAATCAGATTTAATCTTACAACGATTTTAAGTTTAAATATATTTTAATAATGGATAGATAATATAAGCTTTAAAGGAAAGGAAAAGTTTTTTCACCCATCTGTAATGCGCAAAACCGAAGAACTGTTTCTAAAATTTTATTTATTATGATACAGGTTCAGATTTCTTCAAAAGAACTGTATACATTTTTCTTAGTAAAAAAACCAACATTTTCAAGAACTTCAAGTGAAGTGGAAAAATGTAATATATCTACAATAACTACTAGATATATTATGGATGAATTTATATTCAACAACAGTGGAAATTTTGTTTCATGAAAATATTTCGGATGGAACTTTTTTCAGCTAAGTGTTTTGAGAATAAACTATTTCCATGGTTAAATATTTAAAGCAGAAAATTGCAGTAAGCGCCTAAAGTGAAGGTTTAATAATAAAACAGTTGTGAAACATTGTCAGTCTGTCAGCCATATTTATACAATATTTGCTTTTGAAAAATAGTAAAATCTTTGTGTATTTTAAACAAAAAATGACGGTTATAAAATCGCATACAAATTAATTTTCTGAAAACGATTTATTGTCTTAAGATTGAAATAAAAAATAGAAAATAATTAAAAAACGAAAAATAAGTGAGCCCCCCCTCCCCCCCAAAAAAGTCCTTCCGGCCAGTGCCGGGAGGAAGAGGTAGCTTTCATATTCCTTATTTTAAAAAAGCCAACTTATATTATTCAAACACAAGAAGCTCAATTTAGTAGAAACCGAATATAGGAGATTCAATACTAATTTTTATCATTACTAAATCATTATGAATGAGAATTTCGCGAAATTAGTCAGCTTTATCCAAGCTGCTTTTATTTAAAGTAACTTATATTTGGCTGCCAAATTCGGCGATTTCTTAAAGTGCCTGCTACTTTAAGACAACATGGTGGATGAGGCTAACCAGTGAACTTGGTCGAGACCTTAGTAATTGCTGTGCACATGCTCACTCCCACCGGAATAGATTGATATATACGAGTGCTTTCGCAGGCAAAAAATCAAATTTTTCAAAATGTCACCCACATTAGATATTGAAATTGATATATCTGAGCCATTTTTAAGATAAAGACAAACAAAAAATGCTCCTGAATCCTTATATCAAGGTCAAATACTTAAGAAAGAAACCTTTTTCAATTTCTAATTTTTTTGCACCTCACTTTAAATATATATATATTTTTAATTTAATGGCCGCCATTTTGATACAAGATGGCTGATGAAGCTGGCCAGCGAACTTGGTCGAAATATTGATGTATACTATCCACATGCCTTCTTACATCGAAATAGGCGAATACGTGTGTTATCGCGTGACAAATACAAGATCGTTTCAAAAGTTAGTCATGCTAGAAATTCAAAGTGCTATAATTCAACCATTTTTTAAGATGTAAACAAAAGAACAAATTTTCAGAAACAAAAACTGCTCCGGAATCTTTGTATCAAGGCCAAACACATAAAAAAAATCTTTTTCATTTTCCGATTTTTTAATACCTCATTTTAAATTTTAAATTTATTTTTTTAAATGGCAACCCTTTTGAAACAAGATGGCGAATGAAGCTGGCCAACGAACTCGGTAGACACAATGGTATGTTCTATGTACAGACCAAGTTACATCCAAATCGGTTCATAAATACGCCTGATATCGCGTGACAAAAATCAGGTCGTTTTAAAATTTCAAAATGTCAGCCATGCTAGAAATTCAAAGTGCTATAACTCAGCCATTTTTTTAGATATAGACGAAACAAAAACTGTTCCGGAATCTTTGTATTAAGGTCAAACACATACGAAAAAATCTTTTTTCATTTTCCAGTTTTTTGGTATCTCATTTTAAATTTAAAAAAAATTTAAATTTTTTAAATGGCCACCATTTTGAAACAAGATGGCGGATGAAGCTGGACAACGAACTCGGTCGAGATATTTGTATGTACTATGTACACACCAAGGAACATCCAAATCGGTTCATAAATACGCCCGTTATCACGTGACAAAAATCAGGACGTTTCAAAAAGTCAGCCACGCTAGAAATTCAAAATGCTATAACTCAGCCATTTTTTAAGATATAAACGAAAGTAAAACTGCTCCCGAATGTTTTTATCAAGGTCAAACACATAAGAAAGAAATATCTTTTTCAATTTTCAATATTTTGGTACCACATTTCGAATTTAAATTTTTCTTAATAATTTAAATGGCCGCCATTTTTAAACAAGATGGCGGATGAAGCTGGCCAACGAACTCGGTCGAGACATTGGTATGTACAATGTATAAACGAAGTTACATTCAAATCGGTTCATAAATACGCCTTTTATCGCTTGACAAAATTCAGGACGTTTCAAAATGTCAGCCACGCTAGAAATTCAAAATGCTATAACTCAGCCATTTTTTAAGATATAGACGAAACAAAAACTGCTCCGGAATCTTTGTATAAAGGTCAAATACATAAGAAAAAATATTTTACCATTTTCAATTTTTTGGTACCACATTTCAAATTTTAGTTTTTTTAAAAAACTTTAAATGGCCGCCATTTTGAAACAAAATGGCGGGTGAAGCTGGCCAACGAACACGGTTGAGACATTTGTATGTACTATGTACACACCGAATTACAGCCAAATCGGTTCATAAATACGAGAGTTACAGTGTGACATAAGTCATATATATATATATATGGGTATATATATATATATATATATATATATATATATATATATATATATATATATATATATATATGTCAACTTTTGAACGGAGGGTGGTTTCGGGGTCTGGGGGTCATGATCGATGAAAATATACCAAATTTTTTTGAAATCGCTTTCCTCCGAACGGCTGCAATAGGTTGTTTTTTGTAATTAAAGCTACTTAATATAAGGAATACAAAATTAAATGGTCTTTGGTTTGTCAGTTAAACTTTGAGTGCACAAATCTTTTACAAGAAGAGAAATAATGACGCGAAAAAAAAAATTCGAGTTATAGTTAAACAAAATGAATGACGGTATCTCACTTATCGTAGCTAACGCGGAAGACAAATACAAGGAATAGATACCCGAAATTAATGACTTCTTTTCATTCAGTTTTAGAAAAAGTTCTGAACATATCAGAAAAATCTCAAAGGTATTACTTGTGCTCAATAGAAAGTAAAACAGATTTCCCGTAAAATTTTCCAGTCTAATAAATACTAATTTATTCTTAACTCTAATTTCATTTTAAATATTTTTTCATGAGAAATAAACAGTTTTAAATATGTAAGTAAAGATAAATTTTATCACAGATTTGTGATGCGTAATTTATTCAAAAAGAATTTGCGATAGATAAAAATGAAAATGTCTTTAAAAATACATTTTATACAAAAATAGCTATATTTAATACTAAATTATCTGGTACGATAAATTCCATTTTAATCTTACTACAATATTTAGTTAAACTATCTTTTGATAATGGATAGAAAGTATAATCTTTAAAGGAAAGGAAAAGTTTTTTCACCCATCTGTGATGCGTAAAGCCAAAGAACTTGTTCTAAAATTTTATTTATTACGATACAGGGTCAAATTTCTTCAAAAGATCTGTATAGACTTTTCTTAGTAACAAAACCAACATTTTCAAGAACTTCAAGTGAAGTGGAAAAATGTAAGATTTCTACAATAACTAGTAGATATATTATGTATAAATTCATATTCAATAACTGTGGAAATTTTGTTTGATGAAAATAATATTCTATGAAATGCATGGAAGTATTTTTTTCTGATTATTTTTAGAATAAAATATTTCCATTGTTAAATATTTAAAGCAGAAAATTTCAGTTACCGCTTGAAGTGAAAGTTTAATAATAAAACAGTACTGAAGCGGGATCAGTTTGTTGGCCATATTTATACAATATTCGCTTTTGAAAAATAGTAAAATCTCTAGGAATTATGAACGAAAAAATAATAATTATAAAATACCATAAAAAATTAATTTTTGGAAAACGTTTTATTGGCTTAAGAGGGCTGGTCACTCAGCTTCGTAATGTTATGTCTCTGGACTTTTGATGCATTCTTATATTTAAAATATCTTCTTGGGAAATTCATATTTTTAACAACTTTTTTCTATGTACTCTTTTTAAAGGATGTCTCTTTTTTTATTAGTTTTCAAAATATTTCTAAAATCTATTCTGAATTTAATATTTTAGGTGTTAACAGCGGGCGAACTGTGAGTAAGATTTTAACACTTCATAGAAAATTAAGTCTATAATTTAGAAATGTTTTGAGAAAGAGAAAAAAAGAGACATCTTTTAGGAAGTGTATACAAAAAATAAAAGTTAAAAATATTAATTTCCCGAGGAGATATTTTAAATATACGAATGCGTCAAATGTCCATAGACTTTATACTAGTGAGGGGAAATCGGAAGCTGATTGACCAGTCCCCTTAAGATTAAAATACAAAATACCAAAAACTTTAAAAAAAGAAAAATAAGAAAAAGTGCAAGGGATATAAAATTCAAAGCTTAATTTCGGTTTCTGAGTTATACATTGAATGCACATATCTTTTACACCGAGAAAAATAATCCAAAAAAAAAAAAAAAAAATGCAGGTAGATGACCCGAAAAAAAATGCAAGTTATTGTTACAAAAAGTGAATGACGGTATTTTACTTATTGTAGCTAACGCGGTAGAAAAATACAAGGAATAGAAACGCGAAATTAATAAATGTATATTCGACCTAATTCGACAGTAATTATTCGACATGACCTCCGCCATCTGGTATAACATATTTTAGAAGACTCAGCACCACCCAACTGGAAATGTAAATCAGCAGATGCATGCATATCCACATGTAACTATAATACCTTCCTGAAAACAATGAACTTTAATTTAGGTTAAATAATTTACCTGGTATGCCTGCGATTTCAAATATCTATGCAATCAGAAATACGACAGAGTCAATTGTTGATCAATATGACTATGAGAAATACAGTCATTCAGGGTAACTTTGAACCATGGGGTGTAACATTGCACCACCTCCTAATTTTAAATATTTTTGACTCAAAAAGACTAAATAAACTCGAGAACTGTGCTCTATTGGCAAGGTTCTAAACTGGGATTTCTACTCTTTATTTTAGAAAATAAATTAGCAACATTATGCACAATTAATTGCATCATCTAACTATTTTTGTGACGTACTGTTTTCAAGTTAATTTTGAATGCTGTTTTGAAGGTGCTGTAATCCAATTAAATTTTCGCACCACCAGTGGCTGAGAGGTTCTGCTCTTGAAACTGATAGACGGGAGGTGCTGGGTTCGAACCCAATCGCGCCCGTCGGCCTAATCTTTCGGAGTTTTCGTGGTTTTCTTCGAGCCATGGATTTCCATGCATAAATACGGGTTAGGTTCCCTTAGAAAGACTCGCACGAAGGGCACTCCCCCATCGGGCCTATATCCCTAGAGTAGATAATCGTCCGTCAAAAATCAACCAACCAACCAGTTAAATTTTCATAGTAAGTAACAATATACTCATTTATCAGACATATTATTATCTAAATGTTGTAAATATGTCAATATTTTGTGATTATTTATTTATTAATTGTTAATAAAATGTAAAATAAGAAGGCACTAACATTTTATCGCATTTTCAGGGTAACTTTGAGCCGGCTCATAGTTATACTGATGTTTGTAATTTACTGATTATAGGTGCTACTGTCAAAGATTTCCCATATTTGCACGTATATTTTATATAAATGCCGAAAGTGTGCATTAGATATAACATGTAAATATTTTCACAAATATGTGTAAAATACATAAAATTCATTTAGAGGCGTGATTCGTGGTGGAGCTACTCAAATTTGACATTTCATACGTTCGACGTTTTTTATTCTTGTTTGAATAATGCTAGTACTAGTATGTATTACTGTAACTATGGATATAGTATTGAGATAAAACATTGAAAATTGTTTTGCACTGCATTTTTATGTTTTATATGAACAATAAACAGGTTTATTTTATTTCTAAATATTCATGGTTCTCTTCTTCCACTTTTCTTATGCATAATATTTGTTGTAATATCGTAAATTATACGAATCTTGTGATGTTGGGAAATGTAAATTCGGAGTCATTACATGTCTGAAAACATTTTTTGAGGTTCAGAGTTGTCTTAACTGTAATACTTTTTTTTAATATAATGAATTGTTTTAGATAATATTTATATTATGATGCAAAGTTACCCTAAATGGCTGGGTAACTTTGAACCAGGTTAGAAATTAATTTTTTATTGCTTTTATCATTATTATTCCGTAATTTTTTATTACCATACAATAATTTAGGATCATTTCTATTCTTTTATGCTCCTAGTTGCAACAATATTCTTAAAATAAGAGTGTGGCATGTGAAAATAGAGAAAATGCGAATCAAAGTTACCCTGAATGACAGTAAACATGCCTTCTACACATGTGTTCTTTCTCCAAGATATCAATCAGGAATGTTTTCACTATTTTTTCAATGTGACTTGTTGCTCCTCGTGTATAAACGGAAACACCTTTTTTATCGAAAACAAAAAATGCAGATCATACATACAAAAACATAACCAGGGCTTTGCATTCAATTTTGAAGATTTCCTGTCATTTACCGGGCATTGCTTATCAAAACAAGATTCCTAAAACGAAAAAATGTGATATTTCACACCACACGGTCCATTTTGGAGAAAAGGGGATGCCTGAATGTAATCGGCTAGATAGGTAAATTATCAGTGTAACGTAAAATAAACGACATCTGATCACAAAATATAAATAGACACAATATTCACAAGATTATATAACCATTTATGTGCATGAGCGATTTTGGTCAAAGAACATATACCGTATTTTTGTGAATTATCTATTTGTAAAAGTTCATCCGATAACTTCAACTTTTAAAATATAGATCATATGCATGTAGGATTATATGTAGAATAATCTGTATAGACGACGCGAATAATCCCAATCGCCCTGTATCTTCACGACCGATGTTTGCTTTGGTAGCTGTTTTAGACATGAATTCTACCAATTCAAAGGAAACAACACCGGATTGGAATAGAATTATGCGAGATCTTCTGTACAGACCTGATTGTCCAGCGTACCAATTTCCTAAAAGCCCTTATAACGTTTTATTAGCCTAGTAAGATTTGAAAATCCTTTAATATTCTGTTGTTGTAGGAGCCAAAATTAAATCACGACTAGAGTTTAAAAAAAACTCCATTAAAACATTATAGAATAATGTTAATTGATACTCTCCAATGAACTGAAGTATCACTTTTAAATCACGTAAATGAATGGTTGTGACAGCTGCCTTTCAAAAAAATTTGCATTGCGAAAAATTTCAATTTTCTACAGAGGTGTGTACAGTCGCCCAAAAAACAAAGAACACTCAATGCATTATAATCACCAAAATGCGTCAGCAAAATGGAAATAGCCATTCGACTACAAAATTATGTCTTCTTTATATCTATTTTTAAAAAATAAGCTTAAGGGATTGTCTTCATACAAAAACTGTACCAAACATTAAAATTTTTAATACGAACGCATGATTGTGACACCATATATAGCGTTTTGGGTAAATAGTGCACTGGGATATCAAACGGGAAGTCATTCAATCAAGTAGTTTAGGAATTATGAGGGTTTAAAATTGAAAAAACTAATGTTAAATTAATTTTTAATTATTGTGAAACAGATTGTAATAAGAGTTGTTTATAAGCATAACTCCAAAAAGTACTGCAATATTCGAGTCGAAAATCTGAAGATTCTGGAAATTCAGATCTATAAAAACCCCATAAATTTCAATTCAAAATTTTTCAAAAAATGTTTCGAAAAAATATATATATTGTTTAATTAATTTTCGAAAACAAATTCATTGTCAGCATATTTTATTATAATCTGTAAAGGTATCTTATACCAGATGGAGCACAATGAATGCATATTTTATCAAAACAGTTTCAAAAGCATATTCTATTGCATTAATACACGTTACGATAGATTAGTAAGCGCGTAAAATCTGATGAATAATTAATTATAAATTGAATATGATTTAAGCTTTTTCCGAATACTGTGTGATTTGTCTGTGTCAGATGAATTTACGTATCTCCTCCAACTCAATCAACCACAAATCTGTGGGATTATTTTAGTAGGGAATCAATTGTAGGCTAGTATTATCACTATTCGGAACTGGTACAATGAGAATGCAATTGAAAAACATGCTGTTGTATTACCTTAGTGCTCCATTGATACTCGAAATAAGTGATCCACTACAACAATAAATTAAAAAATATTTATAAACTTGAAATTTGAAAGTTATGTAAAAAATTACAATAATAGAAACAGAGCAAGGTGCGAATTACGCCTTAGAATTCCCAAGGAGTATGTCACCGCTACATGAGATAAGAAAAATATTGTTTATCGCAAAAATTGTTTATCGCCTTTTATAACATGATGGTACTTTGAAGTACCATTAAAATAACTTGTTATACTATTCATTTAATTCATCGATTAGTAGTAATACAGTTAAGAAGGAGTTATAGATACTTGACTTTATCTTGTTCGAAAAGCATTATTGGTTTAACAAAACAAAAATATTTTTAAACGGATGGTTTCTTTTCCATCTGCATCTTCTGAGCTTTCTTAACGTTGAATGATTGTAGGGGAAAGTTTCCGTTCGGAAGTATTTCTATTGTAAGAGCATTATATTTGTACATTTCCTAATTCTATAAAATAAAATAAAAATATTTTAAATAGAAGATTTGAGTGGAGTAATAAATATTGCATAAAATCCCTATGAATTCAAATTTAATCAATTATATTTAATCGACAAAATCTTTCTAAAATTTATTAAATGATTCTGTAAATCTTCTAATGTTGTTTCAAAAATTCACGAAAAATGCTTCAGAAGATGAAATTTTCATGAATTCATATAATGTGGGCAAATAATAAAGGGTAATCGCCTTTATTTAATCCCAGAATTTGTAATATTTTTATGCTATTAAATAAAGGAAACAAATTTATTCAGAAATGGTGACCGCTATGCACTATGAACATATGTAAAAGTATATGCACTCTGAAGAAACTGCTTCAACTTTCATTTTCACGCATTAAAAATATCAGGCGCGAGATTGTTACTTTTCGAGATTTCTGTACATGAAAACGTCACTACACTAATAGCTTGACTTACGTTAGCAATTCGTTACAAGACTAGCGACGTAAGTCGAAAATGACGTATGTTGGGGTATATTTAGATAAGCAAAAAAGGATAAGTTCACCAAAATCTTCAAAATCAATAAAAATTCACCAAAATCTAATCAATATATTCTGTTGTAGATAGAAATTATGTTACAAACATTTAACATTTGCAAAGAAATGCGTTTGCAATATAAGAATTTGTATAACTCAGTGTTGTTAATTTACAATTTATTGTTCTTCTAGCCGCCCCTTTTGAGACTTTGAGCAAGTGAAATCTTGCAATGAATTTTGAATCGACATTTTTTTTTCTTTTTTACTTTGGAAGCTCTTTGTCACAGCAGAGGGAATTTTCTAAGCGTTTTGTAATCGTTTCTACTTTCTGCACCTCCGAATCAATATCTTCAATAACCGTCATAACCGTCATTCCAGTTTTAGTAAGTTTAGTCCTTCGATTAATTTTGCTACCGCCGTAATCTTTTCCGCTGGTTCAAAATCGTCACCTATTTCCTCGACAGTACTTTGTTTCTTTAATAAGTTCGTCGGTGGTTAATTCCGTATCAGGGCAATTTATGAGTTCAACAACATCTTCAGCATCCATCTCTAAGTTGAGTGCCCTTTCATTTTCGATAATTTCATCAATTAGGAGTGATACAGAATCACGATTTTCAGACGTTTCCTTAGTCTCTGCGAAGAAAAAGGGGCAATTTTTTTTCTTCAGGCAAGATGTAAATGCGGGGTGGCGTAAGTCGGGGTACTACTGTATTTCGAAAATTCACAAAATTCACAAAATTTAATTTTCAATGAGATAAATTTTAGTCTTTGTACATCGCTGAACTGAGTTTTACGTTTCTAAATTGTTTTGATTCTTGACATGTTCCATTCCTTGATTCTGTACAACCGTATTGACGTTATAAAATATTAAAAGCTTCTTGCGACAAATCGTTTGGAGAATATTTCTTTTAGATTCAAATGCCTTTACATAAAACTAAACTATAACGAAGTTTGCGGTTTCAGGTTTCTAGCTTCTGTATTTTGAGAGTTTGCATGCTTTGTTTCGTAAATTGGCTAAAATTTCATATTATTTTGTTAAAAAAAATGTAATTATATTTTAAGGATAAAAAATTGTAAAAAATAAAAAATGCATATTTTTATTTATCACATATACTTTATGTAATATCAAGCGCAAGACTGTGCTTTGAATCGTTCATCGTAAGAAGGTTAAGAAAGTAAGTTTTTTTAATACATACGTAAGTAATCAAAGAGAACAAAATGTTCAAATACAATAGTAATTGGGTCAAAGTTGTCATTTTATGCTCCAATCATCCCACTAACAGCAAAAATGCATTTTCGGATTTAAAATGTTTGTCTCCCGCTATCCTTAACCTTTTTATTATTTCTAAAGTATATATGCTTACTTAGTAAGCCTTCATGTACATTATTGTATATGATCATAAATACAAGATACGGCCATTAATTTCCAGTACTGATCTAATAACTCCGGAAAATATTATATGAAATACATATCCATTTAATATGTTTCGAAGTAACCCCCACCTACCGTAATGTACTTCCTGTGCACGGATGTATGTGTATATGTTTCGGAAACAACATTTAAATTCTGTTTCGGAATGCATTTTAATGTGGGCGTTACCGTTTTCTTGATGGCTTCGACAGCCTCAAATATTGTTCCTTTAGGTCTTGTGTCAAAATTTACAGAACCATCTTCTTTAAATATTCAGTTCATTGACGAGTACTCGGATATTCAATCGGCGATCCGAAGTCACAACCTTACGATCTTTCTCAATTGTTTCTGGCGTGTGCACGGAATGCAGCCGACCAGTGTGTGCGTCATCTTCGGCCATCCCAAAAACGACTAAACCATTCAAAAGTGCTTTAACGGGATAATGCTCCTTCTTTATACACTTGTTTCAGCATTTCATGGAATTTTGTAGCAGTTTTGCTCAATTTGATGCAGAGTTTAATGTTCATTCTCTGCTCCATATCGAGGACCACACCAAAAATTTAACAGTTACGTTTTAATGCGTGTTTCAAGGTCAACCCCTTACTTCTGCTCGAAACCAATATCATTAGACAAACGCAGATAAAAGACTTTTCAAATACTAGCATTTTCGCGTTCTCGCAATTTCCGGGTCTCGTACATTTTCGTCAATCCTGGAAATTAATGGCCTTGTATATACCATGTATTGAGAATCAGATCTGACTATCACACACTTTTGTGAAAAAATAGTTTTAAGTGTCAAAGCGTTATATGCCATTTCATCTATTCGGTGAATAATGAATTTTATTTATATCGAAACAATCCAAGTGATATAGCGAGTTTAATAGATGGTCCTACGTATCTTGTATATCAAGCTGACAATGCAAAAGCGGATCAAGTTGGTCCATATGGCACTGTTAACTTGATCACCATATGATTCCTGAAGAAGTTTTGTCTCTTCTGAGCACTTTAAAAACTGGCATAAATAAGTTTCTTCAAAATTTTCAAAAACATTTTTCTCGAAATCGCAACTGCCGAGGTTGGTCCACTCTGGTTCTTTACGCCTCATATGATCTAAGAAATGCTGTAATTTTCTCATAAAGAATGTATTAAAGAATTTAAGTTGTAGGATATTATTGGTTGAAACATACACACTAAATAAAAAAGAGTGACTATTCACTCCTCCGGAGTGAATAGTCACTCTATCGCAGAGTCAAAATATGCCCAACCTCTTTAGAGTGACTATTCACTCTGAGAAAAAGTGAAATTTTTGACTCTCTGAAAGAGTGAGTAGTCACTCCAGGAAAGTGAATATTCACTCTAAACAGGGTTGGATAATCACGCTTTAGGAGGAATGACTATTCATACTTGCTAAAGGAGTGCAGTTTTTCACCCCTGGTAGGAGTGAATAGGCACTCTTTCATAGGAGTGAATTTTCATTTTTAATGTAGTCGGTTCTTTTTTTATTTTCCTTTTATGGTCATTTTAAAAGAATCACACCTTTTATGGCATGCAATGAAAATAGATACAAGGGTGGTAAAGATTGGAATAAAATACTTTATTAGCAATATTTATTTAATTCATAGTTTGTAACACTAATTGAACTTTTAAGGAAAAATTCAGTTAAAGTTACATACGAATTTATATTAGATTACTGACAGAAATAAACTAAAATATTTTATTCCAGTCTTAACCTTTGTGTTTGCTTTTATTTTATGCCCTAATAAAGACTATTACTTTTTGAAGTTTTATTAATAACTTTTTAATAGGTGGATGTTATATGTTTAAAAATGTTTGATTTGATTTTAATTTTTGTTTTAAATATAATACCGTACTTTTTCCTTAAATTATTGTTATTTTTGCAAAGTAGTATTGTTCTAAAATATTTTTAATTTTCCCCCTTAAAAGCAATGCTTATAAACTCACTTCTTTTTAAATAAGTTCTAAGCATGATTTAAATGTTAAGAATGTATATATATCTTTTTTTTATCCGCTGTGATTTGCTTTTGTTTTATTTAATATGAATATGGAGTCTAAATTTTGAGTTCTCTGGAATATGTATATATTTTTCTTTTAAACATATTCCTTAACTTAATCATGATTTCTAATTTTCGCCCGTTATTGCTTAAAAATGGAATTAACACAATACTTATTAATGAAAATACACGATAAGCCATATTTAATTAAAAATTTTTATTCGCGTAGATATTGCATTTTGTGACTATGAGCAAAATAGATTTTATATGTTTTATAGGAAAAGATTGACCTCGGAAATAGAAAAAAAAGGAAACTTAAAAATAAAGTAAATAACTGCATTAGAAATATTCTTATTGTTTGAAAAACATTTTAATGTAAAAAATTAGTTATTAATTTAAAAGAATATTCAGTCCTGTATTATAGAAGTAAATATGAACATTTTAAAAAATATACTAAAGCAGTCTTATCCATAAACTTCAAAACATGCATAAAAAAACATTTTATTCCAATGCTTAAATCAGGGCTCGAAATGGAAAAATTTATGAACCGGAAAGCTATTTCAAAATTATTGTCGACTATTTCTTTTCTTTTTTTTTTTTTTTTTTTTTGTAAGTACAGTAAAGTTCCGATTATCCGAGTCCCGCTTAACCGAGTTTCTTCTGATGGACTGATAGCTTCATTATTATGAAACAGCCACTATAAATGAAGTGTTAAAAAACAATTATGGCCATTTTTTTCCCCATTCTGACCAGAAAATCAGAGTTCTAACTTTTTACGACTGCTCTTTCCTCTTCACCTAACATTTCATTTATAATGGCTGTTTCTTAATAATGGAAGCCATCAGTCCATCAGAAGAAAATTATCCATTTCAAAGGTATAAGTTCGTTTGAAAAAAACTATTTAATACTTTGAGCAGAAAGAAGAGGCTACACCTGCAACTTTCATGACACTAATGGGAGATTCTCAAAAGGTGGGATCATTAAACGTTAACTATATGAATTTTTTAAAATTTTCAAATTTAAGGCCAATTTTTTTTAATAATATAGTAATTTGTCTATAAATATAATATATAAATATTTTTAATAGTATGTCTACAAAATTATACACAATCATTAAAAGACAGCAACTATTCGGGAAAATGAATGATTAAAGCATTTAATTAGCAGTTGTGTACGTTACAAATTTTGGACATTTTTTCGCACGTACGTTACAGATTTTGGACGTTGCTCTTAGTATTTAAAAAATTCTTAAGACTAAGAATGTAGTAAATGTGTTTGTATACATATATATATATGTATAATTAACTTTTTGTTATCCAGTAATAATAATAATAAAATCAAATGCTTTGTTACGTACGTTACTTTCGGACGTAACAAAATACAGAAAAATTCTTTATAGAAAAGTCCTTCTATCTTCAAAAAAGCAATAAATCAGCCTGCCATCTCTTAACGAAATTATCAAAAAATCATCCGTTTCCTTTACGTATTCGTTGTTTACCATTAGAACCACCTGGAAAAAAGTTAAAACTCTTTTTCTTGGTGGTACATTGGAGCAGTTAACGTTATGAATGTCCGAAATTGGCCTCTTTAGCATAAAATAATAAAATATTAAGATATTTATACAAAGCTTTTACAATAAATTATGTAATTTTCTGTCTCTGAATAGAATTAAAAACTCAGTGAAAAAAAATAAAGTCAATGATAATTAAAGTTATGTTTGAAAGGCTTAAAGTTATGACGTGTGTCCAGTGCCCACCTTTTGAGAATCGCCCTAATAGAATCAGATAGCTGCCAATTTGTATGGTTTTGTTACCTCTAAAATTTAGTATACATTTTTGCCTTATTTGATCGTTAACAATTGTTAGATTTCAGTGATTGAATTAGACAAAATTTACTGGTAAATTTTAGAGGTAAGAAAAAAAATCTTAGAAATTGGTAGCTATGTAGTATTGGTAGCGTACTGCTGCAAAAAAAAAATAAACTGCAGCAAAATTGGCGTTCAACAAACAAAAAAATGTCAATTGCGTTTTCAAATAAACAATTTCATCCCCGTATTTCTTAAAAGTAACGGAAATGTATATCAAAGAGATCTTACTAGTACCTTAAAAATTAATGAATTATGTGAAAATTTATATTTCATTTCCTTGGTGGGTGACGATTTGTGTTAATCCGGTTTATACGAGTTTTTTGCTTATCCGAGGTGAGCTTGGTCCATGTTAACTCGGATAATCGGGACTTTACTGAACAGCAAATTAAATTTACATTTAACCGTAGAAAAACCAATTTTTAAAAATGTATTCAAGATTCTAAATAATTAGAAAAACAAAGTTACAGAGAGCATAGTAAGCTGTATATATGAAACGTAATAATATTTTTTAATAGTTCCACGAACCGGAACAATATTTGTCACGATTTCACGAACAGGAACATCGTTCCGGTTTGCTCCGGTACATCTCGAGCCCTGGCTTAAAGTCATGTTTTATTGTTTAGCGCCAAAAATTACGTGTATCAAATACGTAAAAAATGTTTTTATAATAGAAGGAAATTTAATAACTGATGCAGAATATTTATAATTAATTTTTTTTATATTACTCAGTCTCGAAATTTTAAAATCATAACCCGCAGAAAAATGTTTACATTCAATAAAATATAATTAATATACAGTAAAACCTCCCTAAAGCGACCACGTACCGTTCCGATAAAAATTGGTCCCTCCTAGAGGTGGTCTCTTAATGGAGATTATGTTTAAATGTAGATTTTAATTAGTGAAAAATGGTAACAATGTTCCTAAAATTTATTTTTAACATTAGGTAAAAATACCAAAAATTTAAGTATAAAAATAAAAGTTAATTACATATGTTAATTACTGCAGAGTTTTAAAAATTAATACATTGAGCTTTGCTTTAATTTTACAGTTTTATATTTTATAATTTTTATTTCCAAGACCTTTCGAAGTTCAGTAAATGAATGAATTTTTTTGTGGACGGGAAAAAATAATGACGATTTCATTACTTTATCTATTTCTTCGAGTGTTTCCCGACAGAATAGGGCAAAGGAATTTATTAACCGTCATTCTCAATTTGTAATCAGAGTTAAATTCTTTGCTTAAAAAGGCAAAAAGGGGTTTAAACACTTAAAAGTTGCCGGGATAAAAAAAAAAATCTAAACTTAGTTTAGAAGTTTGATGAATAAGGCACTCTCCGGAATTATTTTTTTAATAAAACCTTCTTCAAGCGATCAGGAAAAAACGGAATTTATTTCATTTTCTTCAATGAAATCGGTCTCTCATGGAGGGCGTTCAACTGGGATGATCTCTGAATGGAGGTAAAATTAGTATTGAACCTATGGGAATAAATTTCGTTCCATGAAAACAATGATCGTTCAAGGAGGTGGTCGCCTAATGTGTTGGTCGCACAAGGAGGTTTCACAGTACCAATCTTTTCGTAATATCATAAACATCAAATATCATATTTAATTCCGAAACAATAATAAATACTCTTAACTGTATATAATGCGAAATCAGTAATAAACAACAACAACAAAAAAATCTTATATAACGGCTAATTAATGTTCTCGAATGTGTCTCCTACGAATTGAAAAAAATTCAGATATCTTCTCTTATGAGTCAGTCACCCTTTCAAACGAAAGAGATAAAACTTTTTTGTTTTGATCAAAGCCATTGATTAAATATATTCAACGGCTTTGGTTTTGATCGTTGGTAGAAAAGTATTACATTTTGCAACACAGCATTGAAAGGGAAGAATAAAATATTTACACTCATTTTTTTTTTTTTTATTCACATTGCCCGAACTAATGAAATTTTGATTCTTTTTTTTTTTTTTTTTGATAAGCATTGTGCGTATTGAATTGTTAAAATAATTATATTTCAAACCACTACATGAAGAAATATAACAGACAATCACTTTTGAACACTCTAACGATCATAACGATCAATCTTTTTCTATACAACATACAACTATTTAGCTCATAATCTTAATATTCCAGTATTTACACGGATAAATGCTTAAAATTAAATAAGACTTACCTTTATTTTATGTATTCCATAAAGAAAAATTTTAATTATATCCTAATATGTTAATCCTAAGATGGCGGACGAAAAAGTGATAATTTTTCTAATCTTTTAAGGGTGTCGTCGCCGTGCTGTTCTAACTGGTTAATAAGCAATGCATATGTAAGTCACTTTTCAAGAGTGAGACATTTCACTCCTTTCTGGAGAGTGGAAAATTCCACGCTTTAAGGAGTGTATTTTTATAAAATTCACTCCAAAAAGAGTGAAAATGCCTGTCACTCTTACAAAGAGTGAACTTTTCACTCCTCCCAATTTTAGAGTGTAGCGGCATTTTTTTTTCTTGTACAAATTGATCCGAACCTTGTTGGATCGGACTTAAATTCTATCATTGTTTTACTGGTGAAACAACGAAATTCAAAAACTTAAACCGTCTGGATCGGGATTTTAATTTCACCCCATCGAAACCTCTCATTGCTATTTCCGGTTATACCATTACAGGGCAATGTGAATAACCAGAATGTATAAGAAACTTTTAAAGAAAGTATGTCCTTTTTGAACCATATTTTGAATAACAGGAAAATAAATACTCAAAATTTTTATATTTGCTTTATTTTCCTATATATTACTTAGCTGTCATTTTTTGTAAATTCATAAAGATAATTAAAAAATAATTTTACTTCTATCTTAAAAGAAAACTATATCAGTATTATAAAAACTAAACTATTTTAATATAGTTATTACAGCTTGTAACTTGAACCTATTAGTTCAACGTTTTTTCGTCTTTAGATAATTTTATTCTAATTTATAATTGCATCACTTTTACTTGCACAATGATAAAAAAATATATATACGTTACTAGAATAAAATGTGAACATAATTTATTCAAGAATGCATTTCCTTTTTGTTTGTGCCTGTTTTTTATGAAAACAAAACATAGCTGTTCTTTCATATATTTACAAAAATTAAATTTTCAAAGCATGGAGTATCAATATACGAAAATATCTAACATCTATATTTTATTTAAAATAACTCCTTCAAAATAGAAACTTTTCGTGTGGATGTTTTTCTTTTCCCTTTTCTTTCTTTCTTTTTTTTTTTTTTAAGAAAACGCATCCTTTCATCGGAATTGCAAAAATTCTAATTTCAAAAAACGGGGAAGAAATAAACAGGAGACTAAATAAAATTTATATTCATTTATTAAGACTTCAAGAAAGATATACAATTAAAATTCAAACTAACAGTTAATTTTAAAACACGAAACATCTACAGATGCACTTTCGCTTATCTTAAAGGCAACACAATGGAAATATTTTCTCACTTTTTCAATTTTTATTAGCCTTATATATAGATATTTGTTAGATACGTTCTGTTTAAAAGACTGTGAAATTTATAATTTATCTTGCAGCCAGCAACGAATCAGATACCTTAATTGAATGAATGCAGAAAAAGAAAAGGAAATAAAGAATAAAAAAAATTAAATTTCGCTTTATATCTCCAAATTAAAAGAAAATCCTAGAAATTTCAGAAACAAAGCTCACAGTATATATTTTTTTATTCGCAAAAACTTGCTTGTTTAAATAAGCAAGAAGAAATTTTTTATTGATCACTAATTCGATCAATTTAATAAAGAGAATTCCTTCTAAGCAATTTACCTATTTTATAATATTAAAATAACTTTTTGGCACAATAAAAATTATTCACATTCTTGCATTTACTATGTAAAAAAACTCACAAATATATATTAATATAGGAAAACATAAAATCAGAAATGAAAATTAACAGTATCCTTTTCCAAGTTAACCTAAAAAGGCCGAAAAATTTTCACTATCTTTAACAACCACCCAAACTAAAATATTTTCAAGAATAAAAGAAACATTTATAAAAATAAAGTTTATTTTGGTACTACTGATTTTCGGAAACTTTAACGAGTAGTTTTATAGGGCATTGAACTTTTTCTTAACGTGGCATAATAGTTTCTCGGATGCTACGAATTCTCAAACAAATATTTTCATGTTGAACAAACATGATAAATTTACTTGATTAACATTAACATTAAAATTATTTTGTTACTCTTGCATGTAGAAATCAGCTGCGCACCTTAAAATGTTTAATTGGGATCGCATAGCATGAATAACTATAATTATATAACTATACATTAATGATAGCACTAATAATATCAATATAGGGAAAAATAATAAAATCACAAACTAAAATTAACAATATCTGATACCGTGTTACTCATGACCCCTAAAAATGGTCTTTATCTTTAGAAATCACAAACTAACATATTTTCGAGGTTTAAAGAAACATTTATAAAACCATTTATATTTATAAAAAATAAAAAAAAAATATTTTGCTACCATTGATTTTTGGAAACATTTACGAGTAGTTTAATCGGTCATTAATCTTTATCTCAACATGGCATAACTGAACATAGCATAACTTTTTACTAAATACTAAAAAATATTAATATAAAAAAGTTGTCGAGTGTTGAACAGATAAAATTAATTAATTTAAGCTCATTTAGTTGTAAAATATAGCAATATAATATTTTAAAACCCTAATTGTGTACCTGGTGTACATGCCATTTATTTATTTTTTCTTTTCCATTATTAGATCGATATATAGATTTCAAATATTTTTTTTCATAAAAATAGAAAAAATCATTATTTTATTACTCTTGCATGTATTATATCAGTTACGCAGCTTAAAATGTTTAATTGGGATTGGACAGCATTCTAAAATCCGATATTTTGGTTTGTGAAAATTCATTAATCTAATTTAAGTACTACTCGAAAAGGTTTCCGAAATTTAGTGGCAGCAATATAAACTTTGATTTTATAAATTTTTCATTAAACATCGAAAATATATTGGTCTCTGTGGTTTCTATAAAGTTAAAAAAAAAATTTCTGAATCGTGTGCAACTACGCAGAGGTTATTGTAAATTTTCATATGTGGCTAGATTATATTTTCTAATATTTAGAAACATTTGTCCTTTTTTTAATCTAGATTCTATTTCTTTTATTTTTAATTTAAATAATCTAAATTTAAGTAAATGGTAAAACTAGGTGTTTAAAATCATAACGGTATTCACAGAATTACTTAAATTTTTCCAAAGAAGCATTAAATTAAGTTAATTCTACAAAAATATTCGATATAATAAAAAAATGAGTTGTCAGAAATGACACAGTGAGTGATTAGAAATATACAGTATACATATGAAGAATGCAATAACACAAAATTTGATTATAGCAACTGAAGTTCGCCCCGCAACACTTTGGTATTTTTTCACAGTATATTAACATGGTTTACACTCTTCCAGTTTTATTTTCCATAAACTAAATATTTCTAGCTGCCATCGGCATGTGAAACAACTGACTGTCACACCTTCCTGTCTACACTGGTATCGATTTATTGTATATGCAAGAGACATTTTTTTAAGTATTCTGACGTGCTCCTAAGTATTTTTCAAAATATTTTGGGGGAACCATTGTATAAAAATTCAAATACAAAGAAAAGGTTAACAGCTATATTTATTAATAATAATTATTATTTAATTTAGATTTAAAAATTTTCATTAATCGCTAAATAATAGATTTTATTTTACTTCGAGGGAATATACAGTACCGCTCAAAAGTATTTTGACAAAGATAATACTAAGATTCACTTAATTGAAAATAATATTAAAATACAAAAATCAATCATTTATTTTATTTAACCATATTCAATGCTTTAAAGAATTTTAATAAATTAACAATAAATATTAATAATATTAATAAAATTATATATATATATATATATATATATATATATATATATATATATATATATATATATATCTTAATTTTGTCATGCTGTAACTTTCAAATTTTTGAACCAATTTGGATGAAATTTTCATATGCATAGTACATACTACTGTGTCTACCAAGTTCGTTGGCCAGCTTCATCCGCCATCTTGTTTCAAAATCGCGGCCATTGGAATTCTTTTATTATTATTATCTTTTCTAACATTGTATACTTATAGAAAATGTTACGTTTCACAAAATGCAAACTCTTACGTATCATTTTAAACAGAATGTTAGAAACATTAAAAGATATTTTAAAGAGTCACACAGTGTAAGTTAACAACATAGGTCATTTTAAAGAGAAAATTGTGAAACCTAAAAATTTCCAAACGTGTACACAAAATTCAAATGGCCGCCATTTTGAAACAAGATGGCAGATGAAGCTGGCCCATGAACTCGGTCGAGGCATTAGTACGTACTATGCATATGAAAAATTTCATCCAAATCGGTTCAAAAATTCGAGAGTTACAGCATGACAAAATTCATATATATATATATATATATATATAGTATATATATAATTTTATTAATATTATTAATATTTATTGTTAATTTATTAAAATTCTCTGAAACATTTGTGGCGTAATTAAAATGGTGGGAGCTCATGAGGAGTCTTATATGCTTTAAATATAGAGCTTTTATTCAACAACAGGCAAGGGGTTGGCAGACAAGATCTCACAAATTTCGTCCTCACTCCGTGATAGCAATAAAAAAATCTTAATTAAATATAAACTTAAAAGTTAACTCACGTAACATCATTTCTCCGGAGCGTGCTTGAGCTCGACGGCGGGGTTCATTTCAAATCCACGTCTAGATTTCATCTCATTCTAAATCTGTTCTTGTTCCCAGGCTAAGCTCCGGCCGTACATACACCAACTGACACTCTCTCGAACGTCTAACTACAATGACTAACCAACTAACTCGCTTAACATAATTTCACACCCCTATTTATATTCTGGCAGACTGAGCAAATAAATTTGCATACGGTTACCGCTAACTCGCGGAACAGTGAACTCCTAATTAAAAATGCACCGGACAGTTAGAGTGCCTCTATATTAGAGTTACGTCATACACCATGTTCACCTTCAAACCACTAGAGAGCCTCTGTAACAAAGTTACTGGTTCCTTACACATTGAATATAGTTAAATGAAATAAATGATTGATGTAAAAAATCCACAAAACGTACCACGCAAAGCAGATTTTTGTTTACTTTTAAATTCTACGAATGAAACACTTTTAATAAACTTTATATTTTAAACTTAAACCATACTCACATTAGCACCTTTGTGCTCGTATAGTTGTACTATTTATGGAACAACTCCTACGGTGAGATAACTTCAAAACTTAGTAATAATAACTCATAAAAAAACAAGCTACCAGCATTTATTTTCTTTCTTACTTGAATCTACAAAAATATAAGAAATTGCCACAGAATACATCAAAACTTGTCCCTTTTTCTTTTTTAACCAGCGACAATAACATGTGAACGCGCAAAAACAAAATAATAAATGTCATTTCAAGTCAATTGTTTTTTCTTTACATTTTTCATCTCTGATCGCGTGATTTTGAACAAAAATAAATAATGCCGATCCCGTAACATCCTCCCACCTTCTGATTACCTTGTATAATCAGAACTAATTTTAAACGTAGAGAAATTGACAAAGTCACTTGCTATAAATTCAGTCTTTCAGGAATTTTCAGTATCCTTCCAGCCCTGCTGTGTCTAGGAGATTCCTTGCTTGAGGATACATCCAAAATTGTAGCTTTGTTAAGTATTTTCACTGGATTGTGAGAAATCTTTGGTTTCGGACAGTCAGTAGACGAAGCTATCTCTAGTGGATATATTCTTTGTATAGGTCGTAAAAGCTCATGTTGTGATGTTTGAACTCTTACGAGTCGAACTTTCTTGTCTCTACCAGGTATAAGTTCTGTAATTCGACCTAAAGGCCAATCAGTTCTCTTTTTGTTATCAGATCCGATCAATACAACATCACCTACAGCTATAATTTGCTCTTGGTGTTTGTTCCTTGCTCTTTCAATTAATGCACCTAAATATTCGGACCTGAAGCGATCCTTCAATTCTTTTTGTAATGACTGCCGATACTTCAATCTCTTGCTTAATGATTTTTGTTCCACAACATCCAGGTCTGAAAGATTGCATTCTTCTATACTCTGCAGAAACATAGATGGGGAGATAGGTTTCACAGTTGCGTCTTCCGAAAGGTATGCTAGCGGTCTTGCATTTATTACACTTTCCACATCTGTCAAAACTGTGTTCATTTCTTCATAAGTGAGGTAAGCATGACCTAATACTCTTTTGAGAAGATCTTTCATTATTCTGATAAGCCTTTCCCAAAAGCCACCCCACCACGCTGCGGTTGGTGGATTAAATTTCCAATCAATAGCATTAACAGAACTGTATTTTTGTATTCGTGACCAATCTAGGCTTTTCAATAAATTAGCTGATCCAGTGAAGTTTGTGCCGTTGTCAGAATAAATGACAGCGCACCTTCCTCTCCGTGCTACGAATCGTCTGAGTCCCATCAAAAATGCCTCAGTCGAAGCAGCGGTCACTAGCTCTAAATGCACTGCTCTGTATATTGCGCAGGAAAATATCAATATCCAAGATTTCTCAATTTTCTTCAAGTATAACGGACCCGCCATGTCTACACCTGTGATCTGAAATACGTTAGCATCCTTTATTCTATTTTCCGGTAGAGGCGCACTGTCTCTCCATAAACTCTTCCCACTGAAGCGTTTGCAGACAACACACTGTGCTAACACTTGTTTTACATTTCTACGACCATTAAGTATCCAGTATTTTTCTCTCAATAAATTAAGTAGAATCTGTAATCCAGCGTGACAATGTTTTACATGTACATGATATATGAGTCGTTTTACAACTTCATGTTTTGCTGGCAGGACTATAGGTTTCAGAAAATCTCCATTGTCTTTCCTGTACGTTATTTTAGTCTCCAGTCGAATTATATCTTGTTCATCTTTCCATGTTTGTAAAGTTCTCAATCTGTTATCATTCTCGGGAAAAAACGCTTCTTTCTGAATCATACGTAGAGTTTTTAATTCAGCTTCTTTAAATTCAGATGACGTCAGGTCTCCTCCTCTTTTCACTTCGGTACTTCTGCAGTTATGCCTAAAACGTAATATCCATGCGACCATCCGTATGATTTTTACATAACTCGAGAAATATCTGTAATACCAACCATCTTGTTTAACATCAGAATTCGTTATCATGGAAACTGACTTTATTCGTTCCTTCCGAATTTCATCTTCGTCATAGTCTTGATCACTAGAGTTCGTATATTTTTCAAACTCTGCTGAATTTCTCAACCAAGCTGGACCCTCCCACCATCTCCTGGCAGCTAGCTGTCTCGCTTTACATCCACGAGTTGGCAAATCTGCAGGATTTTTATCACTTGGCACATAGATCCATGATGAAGGACTGCTTAATCTTCTGATCTCTAGAACTCGATTTCACATAAATACTGACCAATTCACATCTCTGGATATCCAAGCGAGTACTGTAGATGAATCACTCCAATAATATCTCTTCATCTTTTCCCAACCGAGGGCATCTACGATAGTTTGCGCCAAACGAGTAACCATAGTTGCCGCCAATAATTCTATTCTTGGTATTGTGACGTTCTTCAAAGGTGCAACTCTTGATTTGGCTGCTATAAAAACTAACTCGACTTGGTTTCCAATTTCTATTCTAAGGAATATAACTGTTGCGTAAGCATCTTTACTTCCATCTACAAATGTGTGAAGTGCACACGCTTCTATGTTTCCTGGAGTCATTTTCATGTATCTTGGGATCTCTATATCCTTCAAAACTGTTAGCTCTTGAAACCATAGTAAAAATTCTTTACGTAACTCACCAGTTATCTCTTCATCCCATTTAAAACCTAATTTCCAGGCTTTTTGCAACGTTATTTTCGGACAAATCATGACTGGCGATGTAAAACCAAAGGGATCAAATATTTTATGCACAGCTGACAACATACTGCGTTTGGTGATCTTTTCTGTGTCAAAATCTTGTAGCCAACTTAGGTTGATTTTCAACATGTCGGATTCCTTATTCCAAACAAGTCCTAAGACGTTAGTTTCATTCGTGTTTGGCGTTTCTTGGCGATCACCTGTGTACTCCCACTGTCTTAGATCAAAACTGCCTTTCGCCATGAGCATCCTCGCATCTTCGATGAAATGTTTCAATTCTTCTTCGCTATTTACACTGGTTACGACATTATCCACATAAAAACTGTGCAACAATCTATCTTTAAAACTTTCAGAGAAATCTAGAGCCCTTCGGATGTGATATTCAATGACAGATGAAAGAAGAAATGGACTGCATTTCACACCGAATACTACTCGGGTATGCCTGAATGTCATTAATTTCTTTTCCTTTAAGTCCTTCCACCACAAAAAACGTAGGAAATTTCTATCTTTCTCACAAATGCTGATCTGTAAAAAAGCTTTCCTAATATCTGCAATTACACCAAGTTTTCTTTCTCGAAAGCGTAGAAGAACATCTGGAATGAGCTCGATCAAGTTGGGTCCACATTGTAGGCATTGATTCAGAGATGGATAATTTGCTAATCTTGCTGACGCATCAAATACAGGACGGATCGGGGCTGTAGTACTACTCTCTTTTATGACTGGATGATGCGGCAAATAATTGCCATAAGATTTCGTTTCGTAAGAAGGAACTTCCTCTATAATACCTTCGTTAATCCAATCATTAAAAACATTCTCGTATTGTTGAAACATGTTCTTGGCGATTAACTTTGAGGTGATGCCTTCCAAACGTTTCATCGCCAACTTAAAGTTATTTGGCAGTGTTGTTATGTCATCAGCCCCAGGAAGACAAATCTCATACCGATTTTCATCGTTTATTTTTACTGTTTCGAAGAAATGCTCCTTAGTTTGGCGATCTATCTCTTCTCTTGACTTCTTCTCTATGGGATCTGTAATTCCGATTAAGTCAAGTCTCCATAGGTTTGAGATATCCGCTTCTTTTACAAGCATTAATGTTACTGTCATCGCCAAGTTTTCGGATGAATATGGCTTTTCACATGGTGCTTTTCCCATTAATGTCCATCCAAGATATGTTTCCACTGCAACTAAACCAGAAGACAATATTTTTCTTTTACCAGTTAACATTTTCCCCATAACATCAGCTCCAATTAAAACTTCTATACTACCACAACATTGACTCACATCACTTAACATGATGCCACTTTCCTTTAATTCTTGTAACCATGGCCCCTGTGTAACGGGTTGAATATCTCCGCATATGCTAACTTGATCTCGTACTTCGAAATTACACCTGAATTCTTCGCTCAAATCTCTAACTCTTATTTTGTAACAGTTGTGTTGGCATTCTTGAGTAGTAATGTCGCCAAACAGAGAATGTATTATCTTTTCTTGCCGAATAGGCTTGTAATTCATTTCTTCCGCCACACTTTTTAATATATACGATTTCTGTGATGCTGAATCTAACAATAAACGAACAATCTTCTGTTTACTTTCAGAAACTAGCTTCACCTTCAAGGTCTGCAAGAACACTTTGGCGCTCTTCTTACTAATATTTGTCATATTCACTTCATCTCTTTTAGACTTCTCCTCAGCTCCCTCTTGAGTATCTTTACCGGATGACTTACGTTGATCGCATAGTAATGGCACATGCCGCTTATTACAAATAATACATTTCACCATCGCTCGGCATCTTTTAGCGGTATGTTCTGGTACTAAACATATGAAGCAGCATCTTTTCTCCTTGGCGATTTTTTGTATTTCCGCTAAGTTTAATTTTCTCGCAGAAAAGCATTCCGAACTTGCATGTCTTCCCTGGCAAAAAATGCAGACTCCTTTTTTCTCTGTTACGGAAGAGGTAGTCAACAGACCTGCCGCTGTCAAAGTTTTACCGGTTTTATGTTCAAAATTATGGTTATTCCTTTTTGCGACATATTTACGGTCTTCACTTTTAGCTAATCCAAAACCAGCTACGGCGACTGACACCCTTTCTTCACCTTCTACTTCAGTTCGCAAAAACTGCATCAGACTATTTAATCTGTCCTGTGCCTCAGTTTTCTCAGACGATATGTTCGTGCGATTCCACGCTTTTAGAAATTCTGCTGGAAAACAGGACTCAACTAATGGATATAAAATTGATGCACATTTGTCAGTTGTGACACCTAATGTATCTAAGGCTCGTAAATATAATTCCAATTTATCATATAACGATGTCAACGAGAATTTTCCCTTCGTTTGTACTGATATTATTAATTTGAGTAGTTCTCTCACGTAGACTTCTACCAATATATCTTCTCTACCAAAACGGGTTTTTAAACTCTCAATTGCCTTGGCGTAATTAGTGCCACTTGGCGGGAAACTCTGTACCACTTCTCTTGCTCGGGAGCCGGCAACTGTTGCTTGCACCAAGTACTGAAATTTATCTTCTGGTGCTATTTCTGTATCTTCATCAATTTGTCTAAATTGACACCAAAACGGTAACCAGTCTACTATTTCACCGCCAAACTTTCTGAATTCTATTTTGGGCAGCGTAAACTTTCTTCTCATTGCATAACTATCGTTAATTGGATTAAGAGCTCCACCTTGGCTGTTTACTGCTGACTGAAGTTTCGCCAATTCTAACTCGTGCGCCAATTTTAACTTTTCGCCTTCAATCTTTGCTTGTAATTCCATATTCAATGCTTCATCTTTTTCCTTTGACTGTCTCTCTAATTTTTCCTTTTCCTTTCTTTCTGAAACGGCATTTTCTAAAACGCTCTGTACAAATTCAGGATCATCTTTATATGCCTTACAATTCAAAATTAAATCTTTAAGTGCCACAAGTGAAGCCGTTGGTGCTGCTATTTCACCTAATTGCTCGGCTACGAAGATCAAATCTTCCTTTTTAAAACCTTTAACCAACTTAAACATCATGGAAAATCTTTATTTAATTTAATTTTTTTTTTATTAACACCTTTTAAACTACGTGTGATAGATAACCTTGTTTAAACTCAGGTCCTGTACTCGCGGACGCCACTAATGTAAAAAATCCACAAAACGTACCACGCAAAGCAGATTTTTGTTTACTTTTAAATTCTACGAATGAAAGACTTTTAATAAACTTTATATTTTAAACTTAAACCATACTCACATTAGCACCTTTGTGCTCGTATAGTTGTACTATTTATGGAACAACTCCTACGGTGAGATAACTTCAAAACTTGGTAATAATAACTCATAAAAAAACAAGGTACCAGCATTTATTTTCTTTCTTACTTGAATCTACAAAAATATAAGAAATTGCCACAGAATACATCAAAACTTGTCCCTTTTTCTTTTTTAACCAGCGACAATAACATGTGAAAGCGCAAAAACAAAATAATAAATGTCATTTCAAGTCAATTGTTTTTTCTTTACATTTTTCATCTCTGATCGCGTGATTTTGAACAAAAATAAATAATGCCGATCCCGTAACAATTGATTTTTGTATTTTATTATTCTTTTCAATTAAGTGAATTATTATCTTTGTCAAAATACTTTTGAGCGCTACTATATGTTACCTAGCACATCTCGTATATAATAAATTCAATCATGATTTAAAGCGTATGTATTACTGAAATACTGAATGCAATTTTAGAATATAATATCACAAATAATTATTGAATGAGCCCCAATATATTTAATAAATATAAAAATAATTCCTGAGAATCAAATGTAAGTTATCGTATTGAATTTAATAAATTTTAACTCTAGTTTTTTTATTATGAAATAGAGATTTCAGAGAAATATATTCCTAAAAATAGCATCAGTTATTTTCTTTTTGTTAATAAATGGTTTGTTTATTTATTTTAGAATTTTAATCCCTCTTTTTGCTCTTTAAATTCATTGTAAAATAAATGTTTTTATTTTTAGTTATTTACAGTGAACTAATTAATTCTTAAGATTGTTTTTCAAACTATTACTTTCCATGTATCAAATTCTTAGGCATGGTATTAAAATGCAACAGGAGTAAAGCAAACACGATTCAAATAGACAGTCGATGTTACAATTAAATAAATAGCTTTTACTTAAAGTACCACTTAATGGTTATAGAATGAAAAAACACTAGAAATCAATCACATATGTTAGATTAAATTGTAATTCTTAACATATTATGCTGTTTCGTTTACATTTTATTGCATATTGTATAGTTTCTCATAGGCTCTTTTCTATTTCCTTATATATTTTCTTGAATGTCTTATCTTCTTCATATAATACACAAGGCAAAAAATACGTATGACACTTTCGTGTACGTTAATTTCTCCTCGTTACACTTTCCCTAAATACATTGATGCCCAAAAGTATTGTACATTTCAATAAATCATTTTTTTCTTAAAATGTTTTTGTTCAAAAAAGTTGAAAAATCATTCACATAATAAGAGAACGGTATGCAAACTAGGAGTAATTTTCAGTTTTTTTTAACATATCAAATCAGCCGTTTCAGATAATTGGATAACAAAAGCCTGAATTGCAAAGTAGTTGGATTATGAGAATGCGTGACTTTTATAACTTGTTGTTGCCGTGATTTCGATAGAATTTTTTCAGGATAACTTAATTACGTACCAAATAGAGAATTTTACACGTGGTCGTGTTATCGGTATAAGGGAGTCTGGCTTCTGTTATACCGATGTTTTGAAACTGTTGGTATCGTCCAACTACGGTTTCGAGACTGTGGCAATGCAATATTTCTACGGGAAATGCTAGTAGACGCCCTTGTAAAAGGTCGTTCTCGCATAACAACACCATCAGATGACCAATTTGCGGCATTTACGGTCCGACGCTACAGAATAATGAAAGCAAGAGCGATAACAGGCGAGTCAAATGCCGCTGGTGGGCCGCTAGTTTCGGGACAAACTGTGTACAGGCGACTTAGTCAACATGGTGTTTACGCCAGACTCCCTAAAATATGTGTCCCACTTACGTTTATCAATGGTGCGGAGAGCTAATATGGATTGAAAACATGTGGAGCAATATAATGTTCTCTGGCGAATCCAGATTTAGTTTACCGAGTGACAGTCGACGTGTTGTCATATGGAGAGATCTTGGATTGCAATATAACAACGTGACAACATTTACACGTAAATTGCACCGACATAGGAGAGGTTTCATACACGTATAGGGTGGCACTGTGTAAAATGGACGTAACCCTGAGCACCATTGATACCGTTCCCGCCTGTGACGAGAGGTAAGTCGGACGTACATCGTCGGACGTCTGGCATGAAGACCATGTTGACTAAATCGCCTGTATACATTTTCTTGCGAAACCACCATCGGCATTTAACGCTGCTACTATCGCTCTTGCTGGCATTGTTTGGTTGCGCCGGGCGTTACTGCCACAAATCGGTCACCGTATGGCGTTGTTATACGCGGATGACCTTCTACAGGACTTGTACTAGCATTTGCCGTTGAAATGTAATGTTTTCAAAGTCCGGAAACTGTAGATGTGTCGATACGAACAGCTTTGGCAACATCGCCCTAACACCGGCCAAACTCAATCATACCGATAACATCCCCACACGTAAATTCATCTATTTGGTACTTGACTTATCATCAACAAAAATGATCGAAATCACCACTAGAAACCACAACAAAGTAAAAGATTAATCCATTCTCACAATCCAACTAATTTGAAATTCACGGTTTTGACGTTTGATCTTCTGAAACGGTTTATATGATTGGTTTAAACAAAAACAATATTACTTCTAGTTTGCATACCGTTATCTTAATATGTTTGCGAATTTTCAACATTTTGCTACAAAATACTTTTGAGATAACAATGATTTATTGATATAAGGTCAGTCTGCCTAAATGTGATGACCCCTAAATGCGATAATGTTCTTTTAGTTAAAATATTAATGTAAGAATTATAAATAAATGCTGTATAATGTGGCATCCAATCTTAATGAACAAAATCCGAAAAAAAATTCTGCATTTAAAACGCTTTTTTTTTTAAATCTTCAATAAAATAAACATCGTTCATTTTATTTCGCCCCCATGTTTCGTAAATGCGACAAATATTCCCGAAATTGGCTCACAGATTTTCTTTTTTCACTTTGAAGCTCAAATAACGTTATGAACGTCAAGAACTACGTTATCTGTTTCGGTTACATGACTAATTAAACTTAAGAAAAGACGCCAGTTTTAGGATTAGAATTTAATAAGATATTCTATGCATTTTGGAGACTTTGTTTTGTGTAAGTACTTAATAGCGACATACAGATTACTGTAAATGTGTAGACACATTTAGGAGATTAACGAGCTAAGTTTATATGAAGGGCTCATAACCATAGTAGACCAAGTTCATTTTGAAAAAAAAAATGATATAGTCCATTTAGAATGTGCATAAAATCTGCTTCATATACTCCCACAGTGAACCAAGCCTTTTTTCCGATATTTTACCATATATGGCATCTATTTACAGATTTGGTTCACTGCGGTAGTAAATAAAACAGATTTTATGCACCTTCTAAATGGACTATCTGATTTTTTTTTTTTTTCAAAACGGACTTGATCTACTATGGTAGTGAGCCTCTCATATGGTATTTTTCGTATATTGTATTAAAATGATATTTAAAGCAAATACACTATGACGCAAAAGTTTAGACAATGAAGAAATTCTTACATACTTTGAAAAATATTTATTCAATTTTCAAATCACTGCTTGAAATTAATGTGCTGTACATATAAACAATATTTATAACAAAGAAAAGTGGAATTGTGCATATTGCAATAAATTAAATGGTAACAAAAATAAACTGCTGTCTCAAAAGTTTAGACACAAATTAAATAAAATCGAAATAAACAATTTTTAAAACCTGGTTGCGCATCCATGCTTATGTATTACGTCATATACACGAGATTGCATGGAAGAAACTAAATCTTGCATAGTTTGTGGATCGATATCGTACCATGCATTCTCAATAGATGTCTTAAGTTCCTTTTCAGAAGAGTATTGTCTAGCGTTGCTATAAACTTTGCGACACATGATACTCCAAAGGTTTTCTATAGGGTTAAGATCTGGGCTACATGCTGGCCAGTCGAGAACTCTTATATTATGGGAATTAAACCAAGATTTTGAATGTTTTGCAGTGTGAATTGAAGCATTGTCTTGCTGAAATTCCCACTGAGGACCCCCTAGAAGCTCAGCAAATGGCAGTAGGTTTTCTTCTAATGTCTGTGTATAATGCTGTGAAGTTTGACGACCACTGGTGAAGGTCAGAGATACTTGTCCATTATAGCAAAAGGCTGCCCAAACCATCACCGAGCCCCCTCCTTGTCTGCGACTAAAAAAACGTCGAGGTTCCTTCCGCAAGTCATGCCAATACGATAAACAACCATCTGGACCATCCAGATTCCACTTTTTTTCATCGCTAAATATGACTGACTGCCATTTCTCTCCATATGACATATGCTTTCGAGCCCACATAAGTCTTTGTAACTTATGATGTGGTTTCAGAGCTGGTTTCTTCTGCATTTTGCTATAAACGATTGTTCCTTTTTCCAAAATTCGTCTACAAATCGTATCCTTTGATACAGAGAGTCCCGATGAGCTTTGAACTCCACGTACGCTCATTTGTTGAGTACTCGCTAGTCTTTGTATCAGGCGATCCTCTCGTACATTTGTCACACGTGGCCTCCCAGACCGACATTTTGCTTTATATTCGGAACCACTCGATAAAACTCGATAAATAGATTTTTTTGACCTATTAATAATAGCAGAAATTTCAGAAACGCTCTTCCCTTCACCTTTCAACTGCCAAATCCTTGAAACCTCATTCACTTGAATTTCTTTAGCTCTCGGCATGTCGACTATGAAGCGCAATCGTTTGCAGAACTTAAGTACTCCAAATTTGTGACATCATCGATTCTAAATTTGCATATGCCAGCGAATATTCAAAGAAATTTAGAATAGTGTCTAAACTTTTGCGACAAGCACATTTGAATTTTTATGAAAAAAATTAGTATTATAGCAAATAAAACGACTGTCTTTTGTACATAGCATTTTAAATCAGTTTTTGAATATATTTACAGGTTTTTGTAATTCTGACGTCATAATTCTACATTTTAAAGCTGAATGACGTCATTGTCTAAACTTTTGCGTCATAGTGTATTACGTTTAATTAAGCTGTGTTGAGCTTGCATAACTTTTTTTTTTTTTTTTTTAACCAGGCACTTAAATATGTATTTTAAGATGATCAAAATAGAAAAATACGCTTATTTAAAAAAATTAATTTAAAAAAAGGTATAAGAAACGCGGTGTATATTCAGTTACATGATTACGGAATTTGCAGTAATTTTATATGATGGAAATTCAGGAAAATCTTGTGTAAATTGAAAACTCTTAAATAATGTTTATTTTAATGCGGTTAAATAAGTTAATTTTATCAACATTATAACACTCGGTAGCTTAAATGCTGTCTATGATTAAAACAAGATGCAATTGAGTTATTTGCTGGCTTAGGAGTCCATAATTTTTGTCAGCATTTTTTAAAAATATGATATCTTAATTCTGTTTTCACTTTTTACTTATTATAATCGACATTTTCTACTTTTAAATTTGAAAGCGAAAAAAAAAAAATAAAACTTAGTTTATCTAAATAAGTATTTGCTTCCATATACGTATTTTTAGGTACAGAAAATGTTCAATTTTTTTAAAGTGCAAGAAAAATTAAGGGGAGTATGGGTGTGCAACAGAATGCCAGGCACAGGGCTTCTCTTGGCTTAATCAGAATTATTAGAAATATTGTACGATTTTATCTATTTATAAGACTGATATATTTCCATTTGATATTTTGTAATAAATAAAGTTATATGTAATAAATATTTTTGTTAACAATATTGTAAATATCTTGTAAATATTCTTTTAACCCAGAAACTCCACAATAATGCGAATTCGCACCGACCGAAATGTCGGTGCTATTTAAAACATGCTTTAATTAATTCGTATTGTTCATTAACAAAATAAGACTTGATAAAATCCAATATCTCATTTTGATTTCTTATTAAATTTCGTACATGAATCATGTTTTATCATGAATCAATATTTCATTATCACTTGATTGTGAGCAAAATTCTGCGAAGTTCAAGTTACGAAAACCCAAATCGTACTAGTGTAAAAATTATGGGTTAATATTCACGTGCCAATTCCGCGAATTTTAAAAGAAGTTTTTCGCGATAATCATTTAATTGCATTTATGGCCATAGCTCTGTGGGAAAGAGGGATGAGAGTTATATATATTAGGAGAAAAGCATTATACACAACATTCAAAAAACAAGACGAAGCCTTTGCATATTAGCAGTGTAAATTTGGCAAACAGAACGGTTGCTGTGCCGCCCATGATCAACAATTCAAACTTGATGGATCTGTTGTAAAGTATGAATAATGAAATGTGCTATATTTAATTATAATTTATTTAAGATTATGCATCTCTGTTAATGTTTTACTGTTTAATTTACTATTAAATAAAATTTATTTAGTAGTTCAATAATAAGCTATTTATCTTTCAACTTTATGTATTTCAACTCTTTATTAAACTTTAACTGCTGCTAGCGGTCTCGCAGACCTCTACATATTTGAATTTTCACAGTAAAACTTATACTTTCCAGTTAAGCAATGAATACTAGTGAAACTTTCTTTCATTTTGAGCTCTAGAACTATTGCTAAAAATTCTGAATATGTGAAGCTTAGTTATAATAGTCCTGTATTAGTTTAATAGAGAAACAGTACCCTGTGATTTAATTGAGCCTTTTCATTCATCTTTTAATCAAGTGGTCTCGGAGAACACACACAATATTTATACGACAATTCCTGTCACTGCAGTTAAAGGTTAAGTAATTACAAAAATATTGCAATTAACCCTCAACTTCTGTTAGTGCTGCTTTTTTTAATTTTCACAGTTTAATTTGTAATTTCCAGTTTAACTATCGATACAGTGAAATTTTGCTCCATTTGGAGTCCAGTATAATTAGTAAGTACAGAACTTGTGTGGAAATATAAATTATTTAAAAACAACGTTTAAACACACAATAAAATAAGTTGATTTGATCAGACGTATTTTGGGTTTTCACCGTGCATGTAGTTGGGGGGATATTGTTTTTAAAGATTTTTACACTGAGGATGTGAGTCCTAGTACTCACGAAACGTATACGTCTGATCAAATCAACTTATTTTATAGTGTGTTTAAACGTTGTTTTTAAATAATTCCAAGTAAAATTGTTTGAAATGTTTGAAAAGGCAAGATTTTATTAGAAATAGTACTCTAGAAACAGTTTAGCGCAAAATCAGTATTTTATGATTAATTGCGACTTTTATTCATCTTTCAATCGAATGGTTTCGCAGAAGTCTCACAATTGATATACGGCAATTTTCTGCAACAGCAGTTAATAGCAGAACTTTTTCAGCTGTATTCTCATGTGTAAACGGCATTATCACATTTAAGTCTATGGACGTCTCATTTAGGTTTTAACTGCCGTAAATGTGACAATCGTATATTGTGGTTTCATACTACATATAATTATTAAATTTATACAAAACAAGTAAGTTTTCAACTATAGCTACAGTATTCAGTACTTTGTTGCTTAATAAAATATATATTTATATAATAAAATGCCAAATATACCCTGAATGCGATAAAACTATGGGGAATCGCGTCTCATTTAGGCACAGTGACTTTATGCAATACTTTTAGATATCAGTGTAGATTTACTTGCATATAAAATGTTTGACATGAAATACTTAAAAATTTCCTTAAACATACATAACCACTTTATATGAACACAAACAAATTTTTTGTTTGTTTTGAAAAACAAACAAAAAATTTTTGTTATTGTTTTTTGTTTTTATTTTTTTGTTTGTTTGATTTAAAAAGAATCCCACATTTTAAAAATCTATAGCTGAAAAACACTACCTTTTGTAATATGAAAGTTATGCTCGTTGTTATTTACTAGTATTACTTTAGATGAGAAGTCATTTTAATAATATTATTATTTTGATAATTTTCTTTTATTAGTTTATATTTCTTTATTTTCAGTTTTTACAGTATCATATGTGGGGCTGACAACCATTGTAGACCAAGTCCATTTTGAAACAAAATGAGATAGCCCATTTAGAAGAAGCATAAAATCTGTTTTATCCATGCCCCCAGTGAACCAAGTCTGTACATCCATGCCATATGTATGATTGTATGTGAAAACAGACTTGGTTCACAACATAAGTAGATAAAACAGATTTTATGCACCTTCTAAACAGACTATCTTATTTGTTTTCAAAATGGACTTGGTCTACAACGGTTGTGAGCCCCTCATATATCGTAGGAGATACAAATAGCAATAATTTTACTATTGACGAATTTACCAGAGGTGAATCACGCGATGCGTTTTCGACGGTATTCTTCTTGAAAAACCTGTTTATCAGTAAATATCTGAGCTTGCCCATGATAGAATAGTACGCGTGTTCGCAGCTTTATTCTCTGAACTTTCACTGTGTATACGTACTTTTGTAAAGGAAATTTGTGTGTTCGATAAAGAAATGAACTGAAAAATTTACAAAAAAGTTTTGTGAGGGTCTCATATGTGGAAATTAATTTACATTTTACTTTAAAAGATATGCTTTGGGACATTTCATATAACACGATAGAGAGTAAAAGAAAAATATAATCAAGAATAATATTTAACTGTTGATAAAATTATACAGCGATATAAACTACACCGTTACATTAAAATTACTTTGCAAAATTAGTTAACAGAAAAAAAATTAAAGGCGAAATCCCACTTTAAACTGAAAATGATTCCATCATTTATTCCAGTAAAATTTAGGAGTATCAAACTATTTTGTTGCGTTGGTAGTTTTCAAATTACTAAGTTTCTATAATAAGATATACGTAAATAACTATGTTATATTATTTTGAATGTATAGAATATTTAATGTTGGTCAAAAATTAGAAATTTAAAAGTGTTTAAGGGAAACAAAATCTAAAACATTTCGAAGCACGAAGCTTAAATCTCGTAAAATTAAAAGAAATAGGTTGATGTAATTTTTTTTTTTCGATAGACTTAAATTATGCTAGAAAAAGGGCTAATTCTACATAAAAAATATTTTTCACATGAAAAGTTATACGGTTTTAAATTCAAAAATAATTTATTTGATTCTAGAGACATTTTCCTATTAATATAAGAAGCACAGTTTATGTTTAAACTTACTTTACCCTATATAATAAATATCATTTCTTCAGATATTGAAAAGAACATCTCAATTTAAATCTTATCATTATAGGTATTGCATGGCTTAAACTCGTGATACCAGAAAGAAGCACTCTCTCTGTCTTTGTATAAAAGTGTACGCAGGATATTTACTTTACCAATTATTTCATATTTTTTAATCAATTGTATAAAACACCAAACTGTTTAAAACGACTGGCTTATAAAAGAACTTTTTCACACAAAATTTGCCCATAAAAAATAGTTTGAACATAATCTTTATCAATGCTAAACTCGTACTTATTTTCCCTTTTTTCTTTTTAATATGAATGCTATACGAAAAAATGTGGTGTGACCCTACCCAACATTTCGAACTCTGTTGTATGGTTTAGACTGTAAGAAAAAAGAGAATTTTTTTATATACAGTGTGTCTACAAATTCGTTGGGCAAAAAGAATGGTGTATTGAATGGAATTGACAGGAAAAAAGTTAAACTACAGTATTGCTGTAAGATGGAAGAAATAGTTCAAGTTTACCATTATGACAAATGTTCGATCTGACTTCCTTTCGTGACTGCAAATGTCCCATTGGTAAATAATTTCTTGCCGCAAATTTGTCAGCATGTTTCCGTCGATCAAATTATTTGCAGTATAGATTCCTGATTTTAGTTCAGGAATGGATACTGGAAGTGGCGGCTTGTAAACTTGATCATTTACAAAATCCCATACACCCAAATGAAGATGTGGAAGATCTTGTGATTGTGATGGCCATTGAATAACACATCCGCTCGTTAAGCGATAGCGTCAGTTACGACACCTAACGCTAACTATGAATAAACTTCGACAAAATTACTACTAGTCTGACTTTCAACTAGTTAATTTCATTTAACAATTCGGAAGTTCTTAATTTAGGAAATTGCCCAATAAATTTGTAGACACCCTGTATATAAATTTTTGACACGTTCAACCAAACAGGGGGGGGGGGTGGCATAACAAAAAGATTTTATATTACATTCCTGCCGGTAGGGAAATTTAACTGCGAGCCACAGACAAGGGAAAAAACCCTATGAAATCGGAGGCCCCTTCATTAACCTCTTCGGTCCCTGGGACCTCTGCTCTTTTCCTTATAAAAACTAAAATGTCCGATTTTGTTACATTTTCACATCACTTCTTAATAGCTGAATGTTTTTTGCGTTCAAATCAAAAAAATAAATGGCAGCATCTAAGCTGATTCCTACATAAAATAAATATTATTTTCAGCTGAGTTTGCAAAATGTCTAAAAATGCCCAAAAGACTGTAGGACCAAAAAAGTGGGAAATTATAATAAGTATTTAACTTAAATCTTTTGCAATAAAAATTTTTGAGGATTTGTAGATTATTTACTTGTTTAAAGCTCTTAAATTTGTGATTGCGTTAATTTCTACTTGTTTCAAGCTCTTAAATTTGTTACTGCGTTAATTTAGGTTAATGGTTATTAAATTGATGTTTTTAAGGGGTTTGTAGTTTTAGTTCCATATTTTTGAACCTAAATTACTAAGCGCCTAAGGATCAATTTCTGAAAAGTTATTTTTTCTGTCATTTACCATGTCATTTTGTTTGGAAAAAACCAACGAATAAGCATTTGTATTATTATTTTAGCTTTGCAACTTAAAAGGTTAAAACTTCGTCTTGCTCTGTCAAGGACGAAAACAGTCGGAAATCTCCTGAACATTGGTAAAAATAAATTTCTGACGCAATGTAATGAACTTTATTCGAACGCTTCACGTCTCTTTTTGGAACTGGAGACGGTACCTCCACGCCTCGAATGCTTGATTACATGGCCACAAAACTTTTCCCTTTCATAATGTCACATTTCCTTGTTAATGTTTGTTCCCTACAAAATCGGTCTAAATAAAATGGAAAATTGTTTAAAATGGTTAAATACCTAGTCCGACAGCCGATTTTAACGAATATCTTTAGCTTTCTTGCGACATCGGTCTATAACATATTCCCCACATTGGAGCTCAGTTTCAACTATCGTTTGGGATTACAGTGTTTACTTATTCAAACATAAATTATGATTGGAATATTTTGATTACACTAAGTATTCGGAAAGTAAAAATTTTATCCGTTTATGTGTTGCATCCAATCTGAGATAGAATAAGTTTGTATTATTTCATATATCATGAAGTGAAACCACACCTACATTTCTTCAATGTGATTATGCCACTTTTCACTTTTAATATGAATAACGTGAAAAAACCCATTCTTTATATACTGCCAAAAAAAGTACAAGTCTTTCTTAACACATTGTTGACAAGCGATTTCCTATGAAATCTGTGTCTCGAGACAATGGAAGCCCGCCTTTTTTTGAAAGTCGGTTCCTAGACAGATCTTTTGAGTTTATCTATTAATAAATATATTGAAAATGTTTGGTTCATTTATTAAATTTAGTGTAGTCTAACAAAAAAAGGCCAACTACTTGGTATAAAGGTTTAAACTTTCTAATAAATACTTGCTGATATTTTAATTCAAGAAAAATGGCGTAGGTGGAACTAAGGGTACAGAGCACACCTTTAATCAACAACGTATCGATTTAGAAACACGAGTAAACTCGTGACCGCCAACAAAGTGTTAATCTACGATAATATAACTACGAACGAAAACGTACAATCACTCCCAGCATTCCGAAATGAGTTTCCTATGTTTAGAAACCTCAGAAACCAATATATATTTGGAATTTAAATACACTTCTTGAAAAACAAAGGTCCTTTTTCCATCATCGATTTTCGGAAGCGTTTTCGAGTAGTCTTTATACCGTATCAACCAGTTTTCTCAACCATATTATCGGTTTTTTGGATGTTATCCATTCCCAATTAAACAATTTCAGCCGTGTAATTGAATTTATACATGGCAAAGTAACATAATGATACAGGCATCCCTTGTCTTACATACTCGACTTACGTAAATTCGCACTTATGTAAGAAATTTCGAAAATTACATTTATGAACATACTAGCACGTTTGATACGCATTTGGATACTTTTGATAATTGTTTTATAAATAAAATATGGAGATAAAAACCACAACAATAATTTTATATATCAGATATAGTTATATTTTTATTGGGATATACAATTAAATCTTCAACAAAACAAACACATATCTGATTAAAATGAACCAAAGAAAACTCTGTTTAGCCATTAAAATTTTGTTAGCTGAATTAAAACCTTAACGAAACCTAATTTTAAAGTTTAGGTGAAGAGGAAAGTTTAGGTATTTTTTCTTCTAGCTTCAAAGCTGTCCGTTTGATGTGGATTCAAAATTGATGTAAATTAATTCATTAATGTTAAATTTATAAATCCCATATTCCCCAAGATACTTTTTATTTGAAAATTGTTTTTTCAGTTTGTTTTTATATTTTTTCATACATTTATACTTTATATCCAAGAAAATACTTCTATGCTACTTTATTTATAAAATAATACTGTGTAAATAATGTATATATTATATATATATAATAAATATTGCAGTTTCTAACGAAATTTTACCTAATGAATTTACAAATTCGACTTACGTAAATTTCGACTTACGTAAAAGTTTACGGAAAGCATTACTTGCGTACGTCGGGGATGCCTGTATCAGTTTTAATGTTATTGCAGTCAGTTTATCATTTTTTTTTTTTAACGGGAAAATGTTTACTTGACAATTAACAGCCTCCAAAAAAGCTATATTCCACGTTCAGAAACTGATTAATACATTATAAAAACTACCCAGAAACGTTTCCGGAAATCGGTGGCCGAAAACAGACTTTGTTTTTATAAATAATTCTTTAAATTTAAAAAAAATGTATTGGTTTCTGAAATTAATAACATAAAGAACGCTTTTCGGAATCGGGGTAGCTCAGAACATGTTATTGTAAATATTTTTCCGAGATTGTATTATATTTTCCTTGATTAAAAAACATCTCTTTTTTTGCTCGAATGTATCATTAACCCTCCTGTATACAAAGATGACGAATAAATGATTGGTTAAAATTCTTAACATCTCCACTCTTCAGTCAAACATAGCATTTAAGATTTTTTGCAAGATATTTGATTATATTCTTCTGTAATAGAAAAAACCTAAATCATCAAGTAAACGTCAATTTCAAAGTGTTTCTTTTTGCTTTACAGGCATTTATGTTTCTGTTTTCCTCCATATTCATATTTTTGGGATTTTCCCTCTAAATGTTTTATTTCCTAATACTTAAAACCATTAAATACAGTAATTAAAAGTATGTATGGTATCCTGCCTTAAACAAAACGACGATGAAGTCTGTAATTTTCATCCAGTTGTAAAAAAAAAATTTCGGAGACGTAAAATCTGTTCTAGTAACATTGTCTTAAATTTGATTGCTCTCTTAAAAAACGACGTTAACGCAACCAACATTTTTGAATGTTTTTTTTTTTTTTTTTTTTTTTGTGTGTTGTCATGGTTTTGGCAGCAAAAAAGTTATCTAGCAAGGATAGCATCAAAGTATAATGAATATTCTTTATAAGAACATATATGTAGTTTTTGGTTGCTGTTTTTTTATCGTTAGAGCTTACCATCCCTCATAATAACAATAATATTAAAACAAAGAATAATATTGAATGCAATAATATTTTTTTGAAATCTACACTGTAAAAAAACGGACTAAATACGGAAATTGTACTGGCAATCGAGACGCCAGTAGTATTTCCGTATTTTAACGGAAATTTTACCCCGTAATTTCCAGGAAAACGGAAAATTTTCTGTAATTTACAGGGAAAATTTCCGTTAAAATACGGAAATAGTACTGGCATCACGATTGAGAGTACAATTTCCGTATTTTAGTCCGTTTTTTTACAGTGTATATACAGATGTCAGTTTATTGTTATGTTACTAATACAGCTTCCTATCGCTTAAAAGGTAAAAGAAACGCTCTTTGTAGAGCTTATTTCCATAATGAATTATCTAAATACTTCAAAATTATGTTGAGCATAATCATGAGTAAATGTAATATATTCTATATTGCCATTTCGTGTTTGCAGGTATCTCGCGTAAATCAGGGCTCCGAATGCTCTGGACACCATTAATTCCTTACACTTTATTTCTCCATCTTTAAGGGCAGATCATTCTGTCATTAGATAAGGCGAAGAAAATAAATTTAAAATACCGGTGGGATCTTGAAAAATCCTGACGGATAAATTATTCTGCTATTTTAAAAATCGATCTGTAAATGTTCTTTGTGGAATAATCTGGCCATAGGTGTGGTTCTCCTGTTGTATTTGATGTCTGCTATATAAAACCAACGAAAAAGAACCTTTACAGATAGATTATAAAAATAGCATAATAATTTATCCTTCAAGATTTTATCTACCATCTATTATCCGGGTATCAATAGATATATTTTTACGCAACTCGAATATTTGCAATGATTCACTATCCCTTAAGTTACCTAAAATTTGTAAAGAGATGCTATGCTGTTTTAGTAACAATAGTCAAAATTAATCCACCCTCACAAATATCCAATTTAATTTTATTTTAGGTTGGACGGATTTTCATTATGCATGAATTATCGTGACATTATTTACCAAGTTATTGTTTTTAAAATTTGTTTGCAAAAATATTTCTATCATCAATGATTTTGAAAATGTCGCCGTTTGTGCGATGAAATGAGCGTTAATCTAAATGAAGGTATTATATTACTTGTATAGCATTTCAGAATTTTTTTCCTAAATAGTTTGCAGTAATCACAGATAGCTTTAAACTTGGAACCGTCTTCTTGAAAAGAGCCATACGAATTTTATAACACGATTCTTTTTTTACAACAGTTTGATTTTTTTTAAACAAACAAATATAAAATATAAAAGATATAAATAAAGAGAAAGATGTTTTTTCCTCTCCGGCAATGTGTGATAATAACCGGTCCTATGGTATTTCTTTAGTTTTTTTCTTACGCTTCAATATTTCATGTCAATGGTACCTAAAGGCAATAAAAAGTTTGACATAAATTAGTATGAAATGCATTGGTTCTTTATTGCTTCTCTACTCCATTTAGAATTGCAATCTTATTCTGTATTTTTCGGAATGTGGTATGTCGACCTACCACGTTTCCTTTCTGCGATTAATATCCCATTCGCCTACGGCATAGAATGCTTTACATTTATATTAAATGAGAAAAGTCACTTTCATAAATGTGTTCAGTCGGAAATAAAAGTTTAACGGAAATAAAATAGTGAATTTTGAAAAATTGTTCACCATTAAGCTCTCTCTTGTACAACGGAGACATTTTTTAAGGAGAAGAATATATTTTGAAAAATCATATGTTGTCTTTTCTTTAAATTCTTCATTGAGTTTTATTGTTTAAATATTTCGTGTACATTTTATGATGTTGTCATTTTTTATGCGTTAATATTTATTGATTTTATTTTTGTTAAATAAGTAGTTTTACGCGATTACTTTTGCTGGTAATGAAAAGATGTCTTGTGTTTGCATAAAAATTTTATTTACGGGAACTTGAACTATTAAAACGTTTACAAGTGAAATAGAAAAAAAAAATTTATTAGTCATTTTATATCTTAATAAGTATATATTAAAAATGCAACTTGTTAAAGCTGTAATAGATATACAGGATGTCCATAATTAAACGACCCTACTTTAAATTTGTCTACAGACAAAATTATTGTTAATAATGTTGTGAAATTTTGTGAAAGACATAATAAAAGGAGGGAAATTTGTTTAAGCTAAAAAAATATAAATAAAAGTAGTTGAAATTTTCGCCACCAGTGGGCGATTTAAATAAATTACACATTTAGCATTATGTTAGTTTAGAAATTTTATTCATTAACTTAATCTTATTCTAAAGACAGCATTTCATGACATGTTCCTAGCATTTCACGGAACACACAGCGGTCAACTGTGGGAGATGCTATCTTACGATTCCAGATGGTATCTGAAAATGATTAAAGTCATGCAGAACATGTTTGGTTATAACAAAATTTGTTAAACTATCACAAATATATTCTAAATGTGTAATTCGTTAAAAAACGGCCTCCTAATTTTTTTCCGCACAAACAAATTCCCATTCCTTTATTATGTCCTCGAAAATTTTCACAACGTTCTGAACAAAAGTTTCGTCTGTAGAACACTTTAAAATGGAGTCGATTAATTATGAACATCCTGTAAATAAAATTTCTAATCTATTGTAATGCTGAATGTGTAATTTATTTAAAATCGCCCTCTGGTGGGGAAATTTTGAACTATTTTTATTTATATTTTCTTTAGCTTAAACAAATTCTCATCCCTTTATTATGTATTTCACAAAATTTCACAACTTTATGAACAACAGTTTTGTCTGTAGACAACTTTAAAGTAAGGTCGTTTATTATGGACACCCTGTATGTTTCTTCTTTCATATCCATTTTTTTTTTTCAGAACATAATGCGGAAAATTTTTATATCGCTTTTTAAAGTTTTAGGCAATTGTCTGGCAGAAAATTTGAATCACATGTTGCGCGCATTACAAAAGAATTTCAGTTTGTAAAACAATTTTTTTTATATCTAATTTTATACTTGAGAGTCTTATGCTTACACAACACCTAAAAAAATGTTTATTCATAGAATTTATATCTTTTAAAAACAAGACTGTATCCTGCCTACATAAAAGCTTCAAAATTGTAGCAATATAACACAAAGAAAAAAAATGTTTCATTAAACAAAATTGAAAATTTAGGTTCGCTTTATAGAGTCATATACCATACATGCATATCCTGAGATATTCATGAAAAAATATTGAAATGCTTTTTACTTCTATTCTCGCAAAGCTCTAAAATGACGTTTTGAAAAAAAATGACTTAAAACTTCTTAAAGACTTTTTGAAAATATTCCATGTATAACATGATTTTGTTAAATTTAAAATAGCAAGGTTTTATGATTCTAAATATGTTTTAATTTTTTCCTATGATTACTGGAACAGGAGTTATGGCCCATTTAATAAGCAGGAAATAAGGAGTCAACTACCGGAAGTGGGCTTAGGAAGACCAGGAGAAATGCAAACAATGTTTCTATGTATAATTTTCTTACGTTTTGTACACAAACACTAATGAAATTTAATTCGCACTTCTAAATGGATTCCATAAATAAGAAAACTTTAAATGCGATTTCAGAAAATTAAATTTTTCCTTTATTTCCAGGTTCCATAATCTCCATTACATAGAATGCTTTAAACATATTTCAGTGAAATTTTCTCAAAATGCTTACCATATTACTCACTCTGTTCTAAACTAGAATCTAAACTCTATGTGATAATGTGATTCTTTTATAGGCACTCGAATATAAAGAAATTGAAATTTTTTATAAAAAAAAATATGTATTTTTTAACATATTTTAAAATATTTCAGTTAATTTTGAAGATATTGTAAAACTCCCACTTAGGAGGCTTTACACTTGCATAGGCAAGTGTAATAGTAGTATTTAATACACATTTTAAATTGAAATATATTTAGTTAAATTGAGTGTACGCTGTCTGGCAAACATGAAATTTTGCTAAAAGTATGGCAAAAACTTTTTTTAAAGGTATGAAGATATTTTCAGGATTGTATGTTCTTTCATCATTGTGTAAAACAATTGAACTAAAAATAATGTGGATTTAATGAATATTGTACATTTTCTTAAAAAAGCGCTCCAAACGTAGAAGATATATTAATTCCTCTCATTTAAAACGCTTTCAAGGGCGGTGGTCCCGCGGCGTGGCCACCTCACTTTAATTCAAAAACTGACAAACGGTACCAAGAATATTTTAATAATATTTTACTTTTATAATTAAAGCGTATAAGAACAGGATTTTATTTTCTAAAAAATTCGTTTGAAAATTCTGATGTCTGTCGATTACTTCATCATTTTACGAATAGAATTTTTCTGCCCCTGAAAGGGAACATCAATGTGTCTTGAGGGCTTTCCTGCATTTTACATAAATATGCTTATCATAATATATTAAATTTAAAATATTAAAAAAACCCGACTTCTTAAAAAGTGAACTAATTAATTATTTCTCATGAATGCGAAACTATTTTTTATATTACTTACCTATTTTTTTTTATTTACTTGTATTCATGACTTTTAATTTGTGTTTAATTGTTAGTTCCTATCTATAAACACTGTTTTGATGAGGCCTATATAGATATCTATGATGGTTAGAGCTCCGGTAAAGCTAGAGGTTCTTCCTACACAACTTCCATGTGGTGTAATATTTAAACAGAGCATCTGACTGTAAAATAGTCAATGAAACATCGTCTTCATTTTGAAAGAACTATCCAATGATATGCCACTCAATAGGGTGCGTAAAAAAATTTTTCGTCTCTACCGCCATTTTGTATTTTATGGCCGCCATTTTGAATTTATAAAAACAAAAACTAGCCTTTAACCATCGGACGGTTAAGACGAATCGATAGAGACCTCATTCATTAAAATCCATCCAGCCGTTGGGATGTTTCGAGGGTATAAAGAAACCCAGATACGCGTGAAACACATAACCCTTCTTGGTAGTCGGGTAAAAATAATCTTAATTTTCTTTCCCTGTTTCTTTCTAATATACACTTCATGTCTCTTTATTTGATATACATCTTCAACTACAATTCTGTATAAAATATTTTTGTCTACAACACATTTAATTTGTTTTGGGGAAACGAAAGTATAAGTGCAAACGTTCAGAGGGTTAAAGACATAAAATATGCAATTGAAACTTACGCACACATTTTCGGCCTTATATTGATTTCATTGACTTTTTAAGGCAGACGATTATTTTTAACTCAATCATACTTAATTGATGAAGATGTCAAACGAATTAAATTTTTCCAACTGAGAGAAAAATTGTCCAAGCCAGTATTCGACCCAGAACCGTTGAATTAATTTGACTATGGTCTACCTATTGACCTATATGAGCGGACAACCGGCGAGTATATTTCGCTCAGATAACATTATTAGGTGTGTTCGTAATTATATAAATACGTAGCACTTACAGTAGCCATCTGGTCCTTTCGTCTCCCTGACTGTCCACGTATAACAGCTCAAAAACTACCCAAACGAATAGTTTGAAATTTAATATATACTAGCAAAAGCCATGCTTTGTTTGGATTCGCGAAGCATTATTTAATAAGATAAATATTTAAAAGTAACAATATTTTTTTATATTATTATTGCATCTTTATTAAGCAAAAACGTTATTTTAGGTTTTGGCGCGTTTTGATTTTAGAAATGTAAATTCCTCGGAATTCTTTGTTTATGATATAAGACTGGTATAAATAAAAATATTTTCCAAGCAAAATTTTACAAAATATTTATATAACGAATTTAACAATTAATTTTACTTGTTTATCATTCTTTTGTTGCCACTTTACAAAAAAATCTTAATATAATTCTTTCAAAATGCGTAAGTATCGTCTGCAGAAATGGTTTCACATAATAAGAATAAATTGTGTATTTGAATTTTAACACTGAAAAATACTTTTATAAGTGAATGTAAATACTTGAATTTTCACAAATTTTAATTCATTAAAAATATTTTATAATTTTCATAAAAAAGGGTATTTTAAAAATTTCATAAAAGAAATCGTAACCCCACGATTTATTTTTTCTTCTGAAAATATACGTGATTCTTTTTTTATTTTCAAAAATGCGTCCCTAATGGAAAAACATGTAAAATAAATTAATTAAAATAATAATTTTTTAACGTTAATCTGTAAAAAAAAAAATAATATTGTGGAAACCTACAAATAATAATTTATTTTTATGTTTCATTTCAAGTCAAAATGCGGAATGGTTTTATTTTAAAGTGTACGCTAAAATGTAATTTGTGTAGACTAGTAGAGGATTCGCTTCGCTCATCTTAATAATCGTTGCAGAATTTTGTTGAGTCATTTCAAATTTTATGAAAGTCAAATTAAAACTTACAAAGATATGAGTAAAAATTTTCTTCATTCTATTAAACCCTGTTATACGTAATTGATTCAATGATACTCCACGATAGGCCATGATTCTAGGTTGCCATGGTGACGACGTCCTATTTAAGATGGAGTCCTATTATTTTTGTATTACTGAATTTAATATATATATAATCGTAGTAAATTTTTTATTCATGCATCTTTGCATCAGTACAATAGCTATTGCACGAAAATCTGAATATTTAGAAAACTAGTTAAAGTACGAACGCACCTCATTTGTCACGTTTGACGTACAATTTATGACTTCTTGGTAATAGCATCTTATCTGCAAGTAGACAGCTCAACAGATTAAACCGCAGGAAATTCAATTCCATTAAATGATGGATACATACAGTGCGTGTAAAAACTTTAAGGACAGCAAAAAAATATTGTAAAATTTTTGATAAATTGAAGATGCGACAAGTGAAATGGTAATTTAATGTTGATCATAAAGAGGAAATACTAATATAAAAGTAAACAGAATGTATCTGTGTTTCTTTTTATTGCGAAAAAATCATAATTATGCAAAAAAACGCTATTTTTGACTGCGTAAAAACTTTAAGGACACCAGTATTTTTTTATAGAAATGTTATATATAATTATTATTAAGGATAGACCGAAACAGGTTTTTAAGGCCAAAACCGAAACCGAAACCGAATTTCGGTGATCTGCCTAGTTTCGGCCGAAAACAAAAACGAAAATGTCTAAAAACATTTTTTAAAGTAATTAAATTGTAGTATTAAAGTAATTAATACATACATAAATATATTATTAATTAATTATACGTATTTATTAAATATGCATAATAATTAATTAATTATGCGTATTTAAGTAATATACATAATTATTAATTAATTATACGTGTGCTCCAAATTGTCTCTCTGTGCCTTAGATCCAAAACTTTTCTTTTCATATAAAGTAAAACGTAATTAATTCATCAAGGACGCAGAAAGCTTTTCTAATTATACAAATTTCATTTAATTAAAAAGTATTTTAGTTTTATGTATGCACACCTCGATTTATCTTTTATAATGATTTCTGTAAATGATCATCTGTTATACTAGAACTTTCTCAAAGAGTATTCGAAACTCTTCTGCTGTTTCCAACTGAAAATTCTCTATTACTACTATGTTTGCAGCTTTTAATGAGCACGTGAAAAACTTTAGTTATATATGCATTGCTTGCTTTACAATTTTCGTTCACGTCTTGAGTCGGTCATGACTGATAATTACAAACAACAAAGTTCGTAGCAATAAAGAGTCTCATTTGAGCCGGCCGATAAAGCTCAAATCGATGTTGAAAATTGTTGAAAATTTTCGAAGGTAGAAACGAGATTTTTGGAGTTTCGTTTTCGTTTACGGTCCAAAATTACGGATTTTGGACCGAAACTATCAGTATTCCAAAAATCTCGTTTCTTCCTTCGGAAATTTTCAACATTTCTCACCGATTTGAGCTTTATCAGCCGTCTCAAATGAGAGTATTAATTAATTGTTATTAATTGTCATATAATTAATTCATAATATATTTATGTATGTATTAATTACTTTAATACATACAATCTAATTACTTTAAAAAAAGTTTTTGGACATTTTCGTTTTCATTTTCGGCCGAAAATAGGAAGCTCGCCGAAATCGGTTTCGGTTTCGAATTCGGCTTTAAAAATTTGTTTTGGTCTGTCCTTAATAATAACATTTCTATAAAAAAATACTGGTGTGCGTAAAGTTTTTACACAGTCAAAAATAAAGTTTTTTGCAAAATTATGATTTTTTCGCAATAAAAAGGACACAGATATATTCTGTTGACTGTTGTATTAGTATTTCCACTTTATGATCAACATTAAATTACCATTTCAATTGTCGCATTTTCAGTTTATCAAATTTTTTAGAATTTTTTGCTGTCCCTAAAGTTTTTACACGCACTCTAGATACACGATTGTTTTTAACTCAGTCATATAGACAGGGAGCCGCCAACATAGACACATGGCTCGTACGGATACCGTTATTTCTCCAGGAAAACTACCACTCTCTTTTTATAGAAAAAGAAATCTAGATTAAACGCGCAAAATTTCGCCTTCTTTTAAAAAGAGATTTTCTATAAAATAATATTGGTCACGAAAAGTTTTCTGGTATGCAAAATTCAAGGAGACGTGTGAACTATGATACAACCACCTCATCAAGTTGGTTGGTTGGTTGTGTTTATGACGGCCAATTATCAACACGAGGGATATAAGCCCAAAGGGGGGGGGGGTCTTTCAAAGGGAACCTAACCCGTATTTAAGCTTGGCAATCCAAGCCCTCATAGCATGCATGGTCACAGTGACGTCATTGTGACGTCACTGTAAGTCACTGTGGTCACGTCACATCTGTGACCAAAATGCCACCACTCAGTGATATCACATTGTGACTGAGATGTGAACTTCTTAGAAAACTTTAAAAAATTACAAAAGCTCTTTAAAACATGTTATTTACTGTAAAACCGGCAATTAAAAAAATTTTTGTGACGTCACTGTCATGTCACTGCATGTAACATACGTCACGTCACATATGTGGTGAAAAATCCTCCATATTGTAAACTCACAGTGTGCAAAAATATGAATTTAGGAAAGCTTTAAAAATGAACAGAAATATTTTAAACAGGCCGTCTTAATGCATTTTGGAGCTTGGATTGGATTGATTTTGTAGTATACTTTATTATAATAAATAAATTCACTTTTATACTTTCTATAATATTCTCCTTTTCTGTTAATGTTTAACTAGTTTAAGTCACTATTTAAAAAATAAATGTTGCTATTTGTTTCTGACTTTTTAAACAAATTTAACATTTTCTGAATATATAATAAAATATACAAAATATATCCAAAACGCATGACATATTTATTCATATTTTAATTTTTTTCCCCAGAAATTTCTTTAAAAAATAGTTATTGTCCACGCTGATTTATTCTTCAGGAAATTAATACTGAAAAAAATAAAAGATTATAAAGAAAAAAAACTTTCTTTGCCCGATAATCTTTTTTTTTTTTTTTTTTTTTTTTTTTTTTTTTTTTTTTTTAGGAATATATTTGGTATTTATTACATGTGATACAAACTTTTTCTTTATTGTCCATTAAATTGGTTTTATGTACACTAGAAATTTCAATAATGTTTTATTTTATATACTCTAATTATGAATAATACAATTTCTATAATTTACAAAAAAGAGACAGTCCATTTTTACTTGAATTGATTTCAAATTGATTGAAAGCTAAAATGAAATGCACACACACACACACAAAAAAAAAAAAAAAAAAAAAAAAAAAAAAAAAAAAAAAAAAAAAAATCAAACAGAACATTTTAATTATCCACACTTTTATAAATGTATTACGGATTTAACTTGCAAATCTACAATAACAAATAAAACCATCTGCCCGCGAATTTTGTTTTCTGCAGACGATAACAAGAGGAAACAGTGTATTTATTCTTTTGAATAGTGGCAGCAGCTGGAAACAGTAGCTCTTTTATGAATGTGTGTAGTTGGCACTGGTTTTTTAAATTCTACAAAAGTTATACAGGAACGCGGTCAAGAAATATTTTACATAAAATATCAGTCCGAAAAAGTACAATGTGCAGTGACCGGTTAATCTCAGCTGGTCAATGTCATTGTGTCTAGTATTCGGATATAATTCTTCGACTTTCGACTTTAAGAACTTTCGCTTTTTGGATTACCATAATGGAATTATAGAAGATGATGTCAACAAGAAATGGGTAAGAAAAAATGATTTTTTTCTGCTTTCTTTTATTATGATTTGAGTTAATTTCACATAAAAAACGTGTTATAAAGTAATAGATGCCATTAATTTAACTTTTATCTATTCAATAAAATTTAATAAATGTAATGTTTATTTTGAATAGTTGAAAGAAAAAATAGTATGTCAACGATTTTAATCAGATGGTTAAAACCATTAATTTAAATTGCAGTTTAATCGCATTTATTTTCCTTTTTAAAATTATCTGGTTAAAATCACATTTTCGTAAAGTTAAAAAATATATATAATCAATAATTCACATAATTAATAAACATTTAAAGCTAATTAAATTACTGAATAAAAAAACCTTTTATCGAATAAAAGTGTTTGCAAACTTAAATTTTTAATTTTGCGTTAAGTAATGTTCTGAAATAATTTGCATTGCATGTTTTTATATAATAAAAAATGGATATCTGCTCAGCGATACGGAATCTTCCACATTAAAATTTTATTTATCTTTTGAGCAGTTTCACATCGTTATTGCTAAAACCAACTTCTTAAATTTTATAATATTAAAAAGGCTGGTGATGCCCACAAAAATATTTTTTTAAGGTACATTCGTATTCTTTACAAGTTTGTGTTAGAAAATTGACAGTATTATGAGAAGTATGGTAATTTTCTGTTTATTGCAAATATAAAAAAAAGGTACCTTTTAGCCAATAATTTTTTATACTTAATTTTGGTTTTTTTATATGCTTAAAATGATTTATTCTAACATCCTAGTAATTTCAACTTTAAATAGTGCTTAAAATAGTTCTTTGATTGAAATCAATATAAAATTTACTTGCATAACATTTTATGATGTATATGACGAAATTTTAGTCATATGACATATATATGTGACATGTGTATTAGGCATATATGAAGCATATCACATAATAAAACACATGAATATTATACAGGATAGGTGTGGAAGTAATGGATACCCTTCCAGTAATTGACACCCTTGAATGTTTTTGGTTTCTAAAAAAATAACCAATTAAAATTTAGCTTTTATTATTTTTTTCATAACTCCCTCTTGCATGTTTTATAAACTGGGTTATTGATGATATACTCTTAATCAAAGCAATCAGGAAGCATAAAATAATGTTTCGAAGTTCTACTGTTTTTCAGTGAAAATCTTAATTAACCTGTTAAAAGCTTAATTTACTTAATAATTTTATATATTCTTTATTTTCTTACAAAACTTCTATGTTTTTGTTTTGGTAGTAATAGAAAACTTTGAAACGTTTAATTACTGAATGTACAGTATGGACATGCCATGTGGACATTGCTAAAAATGCAATTTTAGTAATGTTCATAGTAGATAAAAATGTTTTGACAAAACTGAAAACCTAAGTAATCAAATTTAATAATTTATATTGCACTTACCAGAATGTAATAACACAAATTTTATATAACTTTGCTAAAAAATATTTTATAATCTGGTAATAAATAACACAAATTAGGAATCAGAGAATATTGTTTAAGGACATAGGGAAAGAAGTGCTCAATTTCTACCCATTAAAAAAATTTACAGAAGTTGTTAAAAATATACTTATTATTTCCTGTCTTAAACGTTTTTCATTCTTCTCTGACCAAAAAAAAAATTAAATAAAATAAAATAAAATAAAATAAAAATAAAAATCCCATATTAGTAACTAAATTTATACTTATATAGTAAATGGATAGTTTATATAGTAAATGGAACTAGTAAATCTGCGGATCAGTGGCCTCAAACATCAGTTCTGAACTTTTATTTTGAAATTATTTTATTTAATATTTAAAACATTCAACCTGCGGTATTATTTCTTTCATATATGTAATATTAATTACTGCAAGTAATATATCAAGTAGTTTCGGGGTGTTTCACTGTTAAAAATAGTGGTAAATATACGAATTTATGCACTAATATTCCAAAACTTTTTTTTTTTTTCAGATTTTTTTGAATTACCTTCCTAAATCCACCACTGTCTCTAAAATATGACAACTGTAATTCCCTGTCATTTATTATTTTAAACCATCTATCTAAAATAATTAAAATATTGATTTTGTAATAATCACAATAATTGATTTTAACAGTGAATAATTATCACATATATTTTATTAATTAATGATAACTTAATTGTTAAATCTATTTGAAAATAACTATTTTGTTTCATTAGTTAGTATGCTTTCGATAAATTCTGATTCTAAATACAGTCATAAAAACAATTATATGTACTATATTTTCTGGAGTGTCCATGACTGGAACTGTGGGTATTTTGATATATTTCTGTTATTTACAATAAAATTTTGATTAATATTGGGAAATGAGACTATGAGAATAGTTAAATATTATTGATATATTAATATAATACTGGAAAAACTGGAATATAAAAATTATAGGTATTAATTATAGTTTTAAAGAAATTCCTTAAGGGTGTCCATTACTCATCTACCTTATATGACATATAAAACATATATAAGACCTACACATAATATATATATATATATAAGTTAAACTATGACTTTGGCTAAATCGCAACTGAAACCTTGGCGTAATCGTACATGCACAGACCACTATAATAAGGAAATACCAAAGCGTAAGGGCAGAAGTAGTTGCATCGTCTTCATTTATACTCAAGATTTTCAACTAAAATCTGTATGTTCTAAATATTGCGCAAATAATACACGTAGTTTTATCAAAAGATATTTCTATATTAACTTTAACAGGATGATTCTAATTGGTAAATTAATCAACAAAGATTTAATATCTCATACTGAGTGAAAAAGTGTTCAAGTCAGGATTCCAACCAGAGACCTTTGACGTATGCTGCCAATGCTCTGCTAACTGAGCCAATCCGGACAAATTTCATCCAGAGAACTATTATTATGTACTTATATGAGTAGTATGTGTTATTCATACGGGTAGTATGTAAAATAATTAAAGTATTATTATATAAGGTTGTGTAATAATAATAATTACATATTCATATTCACTGGGTGAATTGTGTGCGTTAGATTTATCCAGAATAGCTCAGTTGACAGTTGATAGAACATTGGCAGCTTACGCCACTGGGCCCTAGTTCGAATCCTGACCTTGGCACTTTTTCACTCAACTGGAAAAATTACAATAAAAGATAATTTTGCTTGAACATCAGCGTTATTGGTCAGAAATATTGGCAAGCTGTACAGTTTTACATATGTGCTGATACCTTTGGGTGTTAACGTGAGTAAAAGCTTTTAAAGCGATTGCAAAAATACTTAATGGCATGGCAAAAATGTTTGCAATAATCTTCTACAAAATAAGAGAAACAAAAATGTTTTTTTTTTTTTTTTTTTTTTTTTTTTCTTACTTTTCGCCTTCCCCACCACAGCAACAGAAAATAGTCACTGTGTGTATGTTATAAATACAATTAAAGCTGTGGTGTTTTTAGCATGTGTGTGTGAGGGTAATGCATAAATATTTTTCAAAGGCAACATTCATCAAATATTGAAAACAATACAATATTTTACAGTTGTAAGGCAAGTGAGGGAAATTAAATTTTTAACTTTAATTTACAAGAAAGTCTGTATATTGTATATGACTATTTATACATGTTATACAGTATTTATTCATAAGTTGTGAGTATACGATTTTAGGATTCCAAACCAATTCTAACAGAAAGATCGCGTGCAGTAATAATAATTTCAAACGATCCTGTTCTTTTAAATTGTTAGAAAATCTTCAAAAGAAGTTAAATCGAAACAGAATCATCCAGTGTTAATGACAATTTCGTCACAAATGGCACATATTTCACAAATTGGACACAATGCGACTTCAAAGCAATGTCGCTTTCGTCACAAGTTCGTCACAGAGTTATAGCCAAAATAGTCACAAAGGACACATTTTTCACAAACTTGTCACATCGTGACTTCACAAAGTGGTCACAATGGGACGTCACAAACGAGCTCTAAAACGGCCATAACGACTTCACATTGTAGTCACCATGACTTCACATCGACGTCACGTGACGTCACATCGACTGTCACAAAGTCACAGTGTGACTTCTCAGCGACGTCGCTGTGACGTCACCATGCCTTACGAGAGGTTTTGAAGAAAACCACGAAAACTCCGAAACGATTAGGCCGACGGGCGCGATTGGGATCGAACCCAGCACCTCCCGTCTACCAGCTTCGAGAGCAGAACATCTCGGCCACTGGTGGGCCCATCGAGTTGGAGGCTGACATTCCAGAATTAGCTAAAACTCGACTCCCATATTAAAACGCAATCGGTTTGCCAAGTCATATCATGGTGGAAAACACCTAAAAACCCGATTTTATCGGTTCATTCGTAGGTTTACCATTGTGTTTTCCTGCTCCCAGTCCGCCATGCTTTCATACCTTTCTGTGCAGGAAAACGCAATGGTAAAACTACGAATCGACCGCTAAAATCGGTTTTTTATGTGTTTCCCACCAAGATATGACTTGGCAGACCGATTGCGTTTTAATATGGGAATCGAGTTTTAGCTAATTCTGTAATTTCAGCCTCCAACTCGATGTGGTGGTTGTCTGTGCTGCCGGCTTCCTGTTTAATACTGATTGGTAAAGATAACATATGAATTGAATTTTTCCAACAGAGCGAAAAAATACCCTACCCCGGATTCGAACCGGGTTTCTTTGAAAAATGGGGAAAATTACTTTTTACATTGAAAAATTGATTCTCAGAATTTTGTGGCACGGAACGGAACAATTCGAAATTTGTACTTCAAACGGGGCAAATGTGATGAGTTCGTACTGTAACTAGTTTTATAAATATTCAGGTCTTGGTGCAATAGCTGTTGCACTCTTATGCAAAAATGCATGAATACAAAATTTATGATGATTATATAAATATTAAATTCAGTAATACGGAAATATTAGGACTTCATCTTAAATAGGAAATAATCACCATGGCAACCTAGAGTCATTACCTATCACGGGATGTCACTGAATCAGTTACGTATGGTGGGATTTAATTGAATGAAGAAAACTTTTATTAATATCATTTTAAGTTTTGATTCCATTGTCATAAAATTTGAAATGATTAGACACAATTCTACAACTAATATATATGTTAAATTTCAAAGGATTCGGTTCGGTAGTTTTTGCCTTGTTATATGCGAACAGACGGATTGACAGACAGACGAATGGACCAGACGTCGACTAGAGGTGCTACGTATTTATATAATTACGGACGCACCTAAACACGGATATATAGCGCCAGAAAATGCTGGAAATGCATGAAATTCAGAGTGATATAACATGGTAAGTAGAGGTCGCACAAAAACGGAATTTTTACTGCTTTACTTGTTAGAGAATGGAGAAAGTTTACCTAAGTCTAACGGAGACACTTACAAAAATTTAAATTTTACAAGTATTTAAGAATTTTTTAGAGTAAATAGATTTTTATATTATGAAGTACACTGTAAAAAAAAAGACAAATATTACTTAATCCAGCAAAATATAACATAAACACGAACGAAAATATACAATAACCTCTTCCGAGTTGCCAACAATTTCGAAAGATTTCTTTATTTTAATAAGCCCCATTAACTAATATATTTTCGAGATTTGAGGGGGCTGGTCACTCAGCTTCGGAATTCTCCGCCGTAATGGACTTTTGATGCATTCGTATATTTAAAATATCTTCTCGGAAAATTCATATTTTTAAAATCTTTTTTTCTGTGCACTCTTCTTAAAGGATGTCTCTTTTTCTCTTAGTTTTCAAAATATTCCTAAAATCTATGCTGAATTTAATATTTTACGTCTTAAAAGCGGGCGAACTGTGAGTAAGATTTTAATATTTCCTATAAAATTAAGTCTATACTTTACAAATATTTTGAGAACTAAGGAAAAAAGAGACATCTTTTAGGAAGTGTACACGAAAAATAGAAGTTAAAAATATTGATTTCCCGAAGAGATATTTTAAATATACAAATGCATCCAATGCCCATAGACTTTACATTAGTGAGGGGAAATTGGAAGCTGAGTGACCAGCCCCCTTAAGGAAGCATTTATATAAAAAAATGTTTCTTTTGCTGCTATTGATTTTCGCAAATGTTTCGAAGCAGTTTTTATAAAGTGTTAAACAATTTCTCGAGCCAAAATAAAGGTTTTTGGATATTATGAATTCTTAAAGGAAAATTTCCATGTTTAATAAACATGTTTCACACATGAGCGGGATAAATTAACACATTAAAACTAATATAAAAGTTAACCAGTAGATTCGTTCGAGGCTTTCGCACAGCAATCGTTAAGTATATTTTCCGATACATTATTAAGGGGTCTCAGAACTCTTAAAATTGAAAGAAAAACATTTTCAACATTTAATGTCTTAAAATGTATATGATTTTAAAACACAATTTTTATTGGTAAGAAAGGTATACGAATGTTCTTTCATTTCATGTATTTAAAAAATTCCAAGTTGCAGAATTAGTATCTATAGGGGGAATCCCAACTGTCAGATATTTCACTAGATTAATTTTAACACAATTATTCTAATTGGTAAATAAATCATATCATATTATATGTAAATTTCTAACTGGGTGAAAAATGTCCGGACCAGGATTCGAACCAGGGATCTCCTGGCAAAAGCCGCCAGTGCTCTAGCATATGAGATATCCCGGACGAATCTGGTGGGACTCCTTCACCCAGCTAACCTTAATGATTAAAGCATCTGGTCTGAAACCTGGTACAGCTCAACATAATAAATCTCAGGTAATGGAACTCCAGAAATCGCTGGATATGTAATTACTGGCGGCTTCAACCAGGAGATCCTGGTTCGAATCCTGGTTCGGAACTTTTTCTCCCAGTTGGAAATTTACATCTAATATGATTTATTTACCAATTAGAGTAATTGTGTTAAAATTAATCTAGTGTAATTACATATCCAGCGATTTCTGGAGTTCCATTACCTGAGATTTTTTCTGTTGAGCTGAACCAAGGTTAGCAGGGTGAAGGAATACCACCAAATTCGTCCGGAATAGCTCAGATGGCAGAGCACTGGCGTCTTCATCCAGGAGATCACTGGTTCGAATCCTGGTGCGGACATTTATAGCCCAGTTGGAAATTTACATCTAATATGTCAGACATTTGTCGAGCAAAAAATCGGTATAACAGCTTACGCGTAGGATTAGAAAATAAATTTTAGAACTAGAATGAAATTTTTTATGCTTACTTATATTTCAGATTGTAACAATTCCTCTGAACCTAAATAAATTTCTATTTAAATTATTTTTATATGCTTATTACAAAGTGGTATTTAGCTAACACAAAATTTTGAAAATTTCAACAGTATAATTACCAAAAAAAAAGATATTTATTTGAACAATAAAAAGGAAATTTTAGGTTCAGTTTATACAGACTAACATGAAACATATGTTTTGAAATTTTCATGAAAATATATTGAGAAGTTTTTGAGATATCCTGAGCGTTATGCCTAAAAGCGTCATTTGGACAAAAATCACTTCCAAGTTTCGGAAACGCCGCTTCAGCTATTGAGCGGGTATAATTCTAAAAGCCATAACTTTTGTTCTAATGGGAGTTTCAAGAAAACAATTAGTCTACTCTCGATATCTCGAAAACCTTGATATATCGAAAAATTATTTTTCCCCTTGATATTACATATTCATCTAATGTTAATTTTAATTCTTATCTCGAAGAGTTTTCACTCAAAACCTTATTATGTCGAATATTTTTCGAAGTAAAAAAATATTTTTTCCGGAGAAATCGCCGTCCATTTGTGTCGAAGAAAATAGAGGTGTTTCCAAGATTCTCTCACACGACCCTTCATTATCTCTCTAAGGGGGAGGGGGGGGGTGAGGCACGATTCCGATATTTCCATCAGGTCGCTTGAACAGCAATCAAAGGGGGGAAACAAGTGTTTCCTTGTCATATGGATTGCATTTTTGTATGTAATGCTCGGAAAAAGTGGAAAACGATAACTTTACCGCTATTTTTCGAACAGAAAAATTGGTTGAAGAATAATTCCAAGAAAAAAGTCGCCAGGCCACGATACTGGACTTTAAGAAATTCTAGCAATGTAAATTCATTTATGTATTTACTAATTCTTTTCAATTTAATGTAATTATTTTCTACTATTTAAAAAAATTAAAATTATCATCCTGTATTTAGACTTATTGTCAACAATCGTTACATATTTACACTTATTCTCATTTATCATGACTCTAATTTTTATAATACTATTCCGTATCTTGTGTTTTTACGTGAATTTTTATGTTTTAGTTATGACCTTGTTATCTCAAAAACTCGCTATCTCGAAATTTTTTTAGCGTCCCTTCAACTTCGAGATATCGAGAGTATACATCAAAGTGTTCAGAAAAGATAGGAGTTTAAAATCTAAAAAAATTTAAATTTCTTAAATTTTGAAGCTTTAAGAGTCCTGAGATCTCTTAATTAGTAATTTAGAATTAACTGCAACTTTGTTATTCAAATACGACATACGGGTGTACTATGTCAAAAGCCTATTCAAAAACCTTTCGTATTTCCCATTCATTGATACGCGTTTTGAAAGTGCATTGTAAACGGGACGCTGACATCAGAAATAATATGTATGATTTTATTTAACTAAAAAGCTCAACAAAAATTCAGTATACAATGCCAGATGTGAGCAAAAAATCCTATCAAATTATACCTCATTCGTTGTTGTATGCTACATATCCGTTAAATTCATTATGCGATGTCAGATGGGAGTAAAAAATCCTACTAATACTAGTTGAGAAAAACAGATGTTGATAACAGAAATTATGTACAGGGTGGTTATAATAAAACTTCCCCTATAAACAGCATGCTGCAGCGCAAACGGGTGAACGGAATGCAACGAAATTTGGTGTATAGACTATACTAAAAAACAACTTTTCAAAAGTAAAAAAAAAGCCAAGCAAAAAAAAAAAAAAAAAAAAGAAAAAAGAAAAAAGAAAAAAGAAAAAAGGTGAAATTTGTGGCTAAAAAATAGTGTGATAACAAATTTCCAAGCTTATATTACAGTACTTATTTAACATTTTTTGATAAAAATTTACCATATGTAAGTCGAGTACCTAAGTATGCGTTGATAGAAAGCCTTTTCTCCTTTACTAAATACATCATAACGTGTTTCTGAAAATTAAATTTTTTTAAATTATGCATGATGGGCTTGGCGGCCATCTTTCCATATTTTACACAAATTTCTAAGCACACAAGTTCATTGTTAAGATTGGAAGTTCGAAATTGTTACTAAAGCAAACATTTTATTCTTTTAATTTATGGAAATGAGTGCCTAAAAATAAAGCTGAAGTAACTTCAGGTTTCATCTTATGATTCTCTTTTTTGGAGGGGGGTTAATTAATTAGTTAAAGCAGTAAAAATCAATTAGATTTTTCAAAATAAAAAACTTTCTTAATTTATCTGTCTGTAGCTAAAACTAGAAGTTCGAAATTCTTAATAATGCAAATATGTTACGAGCTTGAGTGCTTAGAAATTTGTGTAAAATATGGAAAGATGGCCGCCAAGCCCATCATGCATAATTAAAAAAAATTTAATTTTCAGAAACACGTTATGATGTATTTAGTAAAGGAGAAAAGGCTTTCTATCAACGCATACTTAGGTACTCGACTTACATATGGTAAATTTTTATCAAAAAATGTTAAATAAGTACTGTAATATAAGCTAGGAAATTTGATATCACACTATTTTTTAGCCACAACTTTCACCTTTTTTCTTTTCTTTTCTTTTTTTTTTTAAACTTTTGAAAAGTTGTTTTTTAGTAGATATCAGTTCTTTTTTTAAAACAAATGATATATAATTGAAATATTTCTACTAGCTCATTAAAAATTAGTCCTTGTATAACCTTTATAAGCAGTGAGCAAACACAATATTATACATTTTGTTTACCTATCATTCATTTTTTATAGTGATTAATAATTTAAAAGTAAGGAAAGACAATTTCTTCTTTCAAAGTATCAGTCTTTCTCAATTTATATCTCCATAAAATTTTCTACGAAAGATGAAAATTTAGTAAAAAACAGAGTCGAAATAAAATATATATTTACAGTTAGTCTATCAGTTAATTGTTTTTTCTAACTTTTTTTTTGCTGACGGTTTTGCAAAATAAATTTACCTTTACAAATACCTACGGTTAATCCGAGAATGAAACCCCGCAGGCATCTAAAGAATCGAACATTTGTAAATCTAGCAATTCTAGACCTAATAACGGAACATTTTTGATAAAAAAAGAAATCTAAAAATTTTAAGATATAAACTGTACAGATAACTTCATCTTCATTTAGATCGTGTTATAGAGAAGAAAGAATAAATATGTAATTTTACTCAAGTCTGTTTATCCATACCTATTTGCATAAATGTGAGGATATTAATTTACTATAAAATTTCCCCTAAATTGATTATCTTTAATAATCTATTATTAAAGCCGCATATACATAAGAATTAAATATTTTTCGGTTAAAAATTGCCCGAAATCTATAGTCTTATCATTCGTCAATTTTTTTTTTTTTTTATGCCCAGACTCTTTTTCTGAACTCTGAAAAAAGATCACAGACATATTGAAGCTATCCAAATTCTTATATCTTTCTATCGTATTTCCTTTTCTGAGGGGTGTGAGGAAGAGCCCTTAAGAACTTTGTTTTGTTCTTAGAATTCTGAATTATTCATTCAAAAGATCTACCTACATAAGTCTTGTTGCAGCACTTTCATTAGCTAAGAGTTGCATCAAGTTATACATCATGTGAATCTATTAAATTAATTTTGTGAAATACTAGATGGGAGCCATTGATATTTCCAGACCATTTGCCTACATTTTAAACTTGAGTCATTTACTACTATTCATTAATTTTCTATACGAATTAAAGAAGTCGTTGTTTCCATGCCAACTGTACCTTTCACTATTGCTTGCTTGTTTGTTTGATTTATTGAACACATACATCATTTCAATGCGGATCACGGCGGGATTCGAATCTGCTTCCACCTACGCTCTCAAGCGATTAGCGGCATAGTGTCTTATCCACTCAGCCACAGTGGGCCACTATTGCTTTCTCTAATGCCCAGATACTCAAATTTAACCAACTGCACTTAGAATCATGGTCATAACAGAGAACATTTATATGTTAGAGCAGTGTTTCCAGTGGGCTACTTTTTTTTAATTCAGATTTCTTGATTGCCAGCACTTATTATAAACGGTAAAATTCCCTTTGTTTTCTCCTTAATTAATATGTCATTAAATAAGGCGCATTTTACAATTTCTCAAAAGTGGTGCCAATCATGTATCTGAATTTAAAAAAGTAGCCCATCTGGCAACACTGTGTTAGAGTGGTGACATATGCACAAGTCGTGTACTCATGAAAAATATGAATATCAAGTTCACAATATATCTTTACTTAATAGGTGCTAAAAATACAAATGTTAAAAACATTTTTAAAACAATGCAGATGTTGAGAACATTGAGTCACATGATGTTTAAAATCCGAGCGCTTTCGACTGAACCATCAGTCGTCATCAGGGAAAAGAGCACTGCCGAATGAAAGACAAACAGCGGGTTAAATATCAAAGGGCGAAACCAAACGAACCACAAAATGGGAGGGTGGGAAGCATGGAAAAAACAGAGAGGAGCAGCCAATCAGAAAAAGAGAGGGGGGGGAGGAGTGGGACAGGGAGGAGGGAAAATGGTTAATCAAAACCAAATTCCCCTGTAACCCCTAGAATTTTAAACCAGATTCTTGGTATGTTATAGGATAGAACATCATTACAGGTACTCTTGCCTTTTGCTAAAATTTCCAACGACTCTCTAATTATACAAATATTATAAAATGAAGCGTGTGCGATGATTTTAACTTCTTTGAATAAGATATCAATGTCTTTAACTTGACTTAGCCGGGATAGAGCTGTGGATGGTATACCCTTTTTTAAATCTGTCATATGCTCCTTAATCCGTTCCAATAATTTCCGAGTGGTCATTCCTATGTAAGTATACTTTTTTGAACTGCCTCCAATCCTAAAAGGGACAATATAAACTCCGGATTTATCAAAATTGTCTATAGGATCGACCTGTCTGTATACCAGTTGCTCTAATTTTGTCGGTGGTTTAGCGATAAGTGTAACATTATATTTCCTTAATGCATACTTAATTCTTTCAAAAAGATGTGGAATATATTTCATACTGCAAAATTTATTAAGTAAAGATATATTGTGAATTTGATATTCATATTTTTCATTTATATTATTAAGGTGAATCTGTCGTTCTTTGAAAATATAGTTTTTCTATATTTATTTAATCGTGTACTCATATTCAATTTTTTGTCCAAAATACGGCAACTCAGTTTTCAGTAATAGACGAGGAAGATTTCAATTAAACTAACCAGAAAAGTTAACAAACATTGGCTTCCTGATTTGATTTTATTCAAAATTGTTTTAACCAACCAAAGTTTTAACCAAAAGTCAATGTCCGGGATCCAGATAAATTTTTCTCTGTTAGTAAAATTACGTTGAACAATCAGTAGCCTCAATCCTTGCAGGCATTTCGGTGTTTACTGCAAACATCAAAAAGTTCGGAAAAATGCAGACACCTGATTGATCAATCTCATACCGCTAATAGCGAAATATCTATCTTGATCCCGGCTTATTCAACGCCCTTTAAATATTGGAGAAAGCCTTGACACGTGTCAGGAAAACGTCACACAAAGCAGGCAAAACAAAGAAGAAAAATCATTCATTGGCTCGTTCATATTCACGAGCCAATGAATGATTTTGTTTCTTTGCTTTGCCTGCTTTGTGTGATGTTTTCGTGACGCGAGTCAAGACTTTCTCAAATATTTAGGAAGCTTTGGCTTATTTCACCACCATGAAGTTATGAGAGGAACAGACATGTCAATCTTCCCGTGTGAAAAACTAGTTACCAAAAAAAAAAAAAAAAACAGTTCTTTCCCTCTCTTCTGCCCTTTTCCCTCTTGATTTTGACCGATAGCAGCCCATTTAGCAGTCTCCAGTACAAGATGCCGCTATATACGTTGGACGCAGGAGGGAGGGTGTTAGCGCGACCAATGACATAATAGGCCAGTTCATGATGTATAAAAGTCACACGGAGTTGGATCGAGGCTAACGAAAAAGACAGGCTACCGCGGTGGGTCCGATTCTTCTTTTTTTACAAAGCGCTGGAGTCACGTGATGCTCTTTTCACGCACCTTCTTTGGTGCATTCGAGCATCACGTGACTCCAGCGGTCTGTAATAAAAGAAGAATCGGACCCACCGCGGTAGCCTGTCTTTTTCGTTAGCCTCAGAGTTGGATCATCTTTACACGATGATTAGTACAAAGCTGCGCGCCGATTTTTTTTGTGTCCATTGCCGTGTACAGATAATCAACTCCGTGTGACGTTATGAACTGGCCTTATATGTTGTTGGCCACAGTTTAGGAACAGCTACAAAAGACTTCATCTATATCTACTCCGAGGTAAACGAAAAAGACAGGCTACCGCGGTGCTACAGCGCCTAGAATATATAGTGTGGAAATCGGCTATCCCAGTAATACTTTAAAAAGTGCTAAAATATTGGATCTCTTAAATTTCAAATGATGCTGAAATCCAATGAGTCGATCACAGTGATATCTGCAGGATATTTCCTAAAACTTCATGACGATTTGATAACAGCGTCTAGAATACCTAGTGTGGAAATATTTTATTGAACAACGCTAAAAATTTGTATCCCATAAATGATCGACAATACTGCGAAAATCCCAAGTGTCGATCGCAGCGAGCTCTGCGGGATTTTCGTATTACATTGTATAGACTAGCAATATCTTGCAGTTATGGAAAATATCCTGCAGATGTTGCTGCGATCTGTATATTTCAGCAGCATCGTTTCACATTTAAGGATACAATATTTTAGCACCTTTTTAAGTATTACAGGGATAGCCAATTTCCACACTATATATTCTAGGCGCTATAATTTGGTCTAGACGCTGTAGCCTTTTTTTTTAACCTTTTATTAACATACATCTGACCTGTGTGCTTGGCGTCAAGCCCGCTGTAATAATACGATGTTTACTTTGAAAGTATATCACAGATGTCGCTGTGATCAGCTCCCTGGATTTCAGCGTCAGTGCACATTTAAGGGATACAACTTTTTAGCGCTGCTTGGATAGCAAATTTCCACATTATGTATTCTAGACACTATAGCGGTGCATTACACGTGTCTCTTTCTTCTTTAAAAAATATCCTGCAGATGTCGCTACAAATGACTGTTTGGAATTCAACATCGTTGTACATTTAAGGGATTCACTATTTCCGCGCTTTTTTAAGTTTTGCTGGGATAGTCGATTTCTACAACATATAATCTAGGCCTATAACGGAGCTATAGTACCTAGAAGATATAGTTTAAAAATCGGCTTATTAAAAAGGTGCTAAAAAATTGTATCCCATAAATGTTGAACGAGGCTGAACGATGAATGTCGATCACAGCGACATATGGTAATTCCAACGTAACTATTTCAAAAGACATCAAATGAGAAAACGTTTCGCTCAGAGAAGATCTAGAAAATGTTGCTGCTATCGACATTTGTCATTCAGTATTTTTCAATATTTATGGGATTCAATTTTTAGCAATTTTTAAAGTATTACTGGAATAGCCGGTTTCCACAATATGACCATGATCTAGGTAGATTTTTCTTTGTTATCGCAACGAGATTGACCAATCAGAAGCCAGAATTATTGCTAACTTTTCACTGTTTGCAAAAATGTACCTGGATCTCGGCCTATATTTCTAGACGTTATAACTGAGCTCAGGTATAGTACAGAAAGCAAACTCTGTATTTTGATACATTAAGGCCGGGATCCAATTAGGAACAAGTGTGTCGCTATAACGAAGTAGCGACATATGGCCAATAAAGGTTTATTGGTAGAAGTGATAAAAACAAATCGTTAAAGGTCTTTCCGAGCGTGTCATTATCATTATGCTAATGCATATTGAATTATTTCCCTAGTCTAATAAAGCTCGTCCATGCGCGTATCGTCTAATGGAGGATATTCCAAATATGGGTTCATGGCTGAAAAAGTCACGTGGTACCGGCAATTTACTTAAAGAACTTCTAACTGATGAGAAGGGAAACAGGAAACTACTACTGCTTTCTCCCGTGAACTGTTTCATTTCCTAGCGGGGAATTACATTACGTCGACGAAGCCTTCCCTTCTTTACGTTAGACGTTTTTGCCTTGACCACGTGATCATAACGTAGATAGAATAGCAAGTGGAAGTTCAAGAAAGTGGATTGCCGTACTATAGCCCCTAGAATATATAGTGTGGAAAATGGCTATCCCTGTAATACTTAAAAAAGTGCTAAAATATTGTATCCCTTAACTGTGCAACGATGCTGCTGAAATATACAGATCACAGCGACATCTGCAGGATATTTTCTCAAACTGCAAGATATTGCTAGTCTATACAATGTAATACTAAATCCCGCAGAGATGTCGCTGTGATCGATACTTGGGAATTTAGAAGTATCGTCGCACATTTAAGGGATAAAAATATTTAGCGTTGTTTGGATAGCATATTTCCACACCAGGTATTCTAGACGCTGTAGCCATACTTTAGGCAAAAACTTGAAATGAGTATACTTCCTGTGCATATATCACCACTCTTATGTATAAAGGCTCTCTGTTATGGTGTTGATTCTGAGCGCTCTTTGTTAAATTTCTATATTTGTGTTTTAGAGAAAGCAATACAGAAAAGTACTGTTACTATGGAAACAACAACTTCTTTAACATCGAAATGTATAGCAAAGGAGTTCAGAATCAGTGCCTTAAATAGTTTCGAATATGTATTGTTGTTATGACAATCAATACCCTTCCTGGATGTGGAAATGCAAAATTGTGTTCAACATAATGGAGGATATTCCATCTACATTTTGATCACGTGGTCAAGGTAGAAACTTCTATCGTAAAGAAGGGAAGGCTCCGTAGACGTGTAATGTAAATCCCCGCTAGCCAATGAAACGGTTCATGAGGCAAAGTAGTAGTATCTTCCCTTCTTATCAGTTAGAAGTTCCTTGAATAAATTACCGGTATCACGTGACTTTTTTCAGCCTCGAACCCATATTTGGAATATCCTCCATTGGGCGCAATCTAGATAGATTTTTGGCTGTTAGAGAAACGAGATTCATCAATCAGAAGCCTGCATTCTTGTGAACTTCTCGCAGTTTGCAGAAATGCAGGCTATTGATTGGTGATTCTCGTTTCGCTAACAGCGAAAAATCTATCCGGATCCTAGCCTACATTTCTACAAACATTGCACTTCATCCACGGCACTAAAAAAATGACTCAAAATGTTCATGACATAGGCCGGTATCCAGAAACAGCAAATATTCTCAAACATGCAGGCTTCTGATTGGTCAAACTCATTTCGCTAACAGCGAAAAATCTATCTGAATCTCAGCCATAGTTATCTTCGATGAAATCAATGAAAAAGGATAATATAAAAGAAAAGTATAAGATTTCTAAAATATTTTGGCGGGTTTATCGCTATTTGGCATAATTTGTAAACTTTAGAACTAATTAACAGTTTTTCGCTAATTATGAATAGAAAATTAATGTTTTTAAAGCTGAATTTTACGTAATTATGTTATTAATGAAAAGCACGTAGATTGGGTAAATATGTATCCAAAAATTCAATCCTTACTTTTTTCTGTCCATTATTTAAGACTCTACCTCGATTGAACCATAAGTTGTGACGAAGAAAATAAATCTGTCATTTTCAGTATCTCGACGTTATTTTAAAAAATCTATATCTCTCTTTATAATTAATTTATGAGGATGCATTTGATCTGAAATTGAAGATCTTCTTTATTAGGTCCTTCTGGTGTTGGTTTTATTTTTCTGCGATGATTGGTTCTTTTGATATGGGAAATTTTACGCTGGCATATTTCGTCCATTTAACATGGAGAAGTTGTCATCAGTATAATAAGCAGTTACGGTGTTTTGATTCTTGGCGTTTGTTTGTTTGGCGGGGTTAGCATTTTTTTTCAGCTTGGCTTGGCAGAACGACCGTCCTGCTTGATAGATGAGATGCGCTCACGGAATTTCGAAAAAAAAAAGTTCCAGAATGTCCACCAGAGGGCGCCTTTTCCGGAAAACATTAAATTTAACACAATAAACGACAAAAACGAAATCCAGAAACAATATTAACATTTATTGACTATTTTCTGATCCGTTTTGGTCGTTTATTGTGTTAAATTTAATGCGTTTTCCGGAAAAATCGCCCCCTGGTGGACATTTTGGAACTAAATTCTTTTTTCGAAGTTCCGTGAGCGCATCTCCTGTATAGTCTATATACCAAATTTCGCTGCATTCCGTTCACCCGTTTGCGCTGTAGGATGCTGTTTATAGGGGAAGTTTAAATATAATCATCCTGTATATAATATTCTGTTACTCTTCCATGTATAAATGCAATTACGCTGCTGAAAATGCTTAATTGAGAACAAATAGCATCATAGAGTAAAGAGAAAGAGTAGAGATAAAGTGTGGTGGCTGGGGGTGACGCTAAAAATGTAACCCTAAATTCCTCTACATTCGGCTCAAACACAACCACGTTCTTTCGCGAAATAAAAGAAAACGCTTAGTAATAAAGTTTTTAATTCATAATACAATGAAATGCTACTTTAGAATGCTTAAACATAAGCAGATCACTTTCATTCAGAGAAAAAAATGCACAGGTGATGACAAATATCTCGGTCCCTGTTCCAGGGGTTTGTTTTATTTGGGCCGAATGAGGACATTTAAATTTAAGCGATAACCGAATTCCTATTGCAAACCAGTTTTACGGTATACTGCACCACTATTCTTTCTTTTTACTCTATGAATAGCATCCTAAAAACCGATATTCTGGTTTGAGAAAATGGATTAATACGTTTAAGCCTTTATGTACTGAATTATGAATTCATGAATTTTTTTTCTTCTAAAGCTTTTTTCGTGAATCGTTTAAACTACATTAGAAAATTTACATTTAATAAATTTTCAGAGGATTTTAGAAGGATTGAAGGATTTAGAAGGATTAATGTCATTTGAATTTATAGGGATTTTTTGCAATATTAATAACTCCTCTCAAATCTTTTATTTTAAATAGTTTTCTTAGTATTTTGTAGAATTAAGAAATGTACAGATATAATGTTCTTACAATAGAAATATAGAAATATTTTCGAATTCAAAAATCCCCCCCCCCCCACCCCCAAACGCCACGAAAGCTGAAAAGATGCAAAGGCAAAAGAAATCATCCTTTTAAAAATATTTTTGTTTTGTGTAGCCAATAATGCTCTTGGAACAAGATAAAGTAATTTGTTTATAACTCATTCTAAACTGCATTACAAATAATCCATGTATTAAATGAATTTTATAACAAGTTACTTTTTCCTATGGCATAGATAATAATAAAAATATACGTTGTTGACTGTTTCCATTATACCTTGATTTCTATTATTAAATAATTCTTGCACACAGCGAAATATGTGTCTTGAATAATTATTCATTTTCCTTCTGTTAAATGCAGGCCATTATACGATACATTTTAATGTTTTCTATAACTATAAAATATGGTTTCCATGTTCGTATCGGTTTTTCACAAAAATATATAAATAATATAAGTTTAATTAAAAATTACTCTCTAAAATGTACATTATATTTATTACATTAAAAATATCAATGGACAGTTTGCTTTTCGAAGTAATTAAAATAGTTTTTTAAAGAAATAAATACACAGAATACTTTTAACAGAAAAAAAAAAAAAAAAAAAAATCAAAATTTAATATTTAGAAGTTATTTAATGCTGCATACTTTAATACCTCTTTAGTAAAAATTCCATTCTAAAATAATTATTAATGCACGTTCTATTTTAATTTATTGTTTGAAAATTGTTGTTAGAATTGCATGAGTATATCATGTTTCTTTAGAAATCTTTCTATTTTTTACTATGTTAGTTTATTCATTAAAATTCTAAGGATTATTTTTTTTTAACTTCCCCTCGTTTACATTATTTTCTAGCAAATAAAGAATAAAAAATAAAGTGCTTCTGAGAAATAATCAAATTCTTCAAGTTTTTAAGTTTTGAATTGAATAAGATACGCTAAAACGTAAAAACGAAATAATGCAAAATAACATATAGAAAGAAAGATATTTATTTTATTTTTGGCGTTATATATCAAGTAGTTCTTTTCTTTAGAAAATAGAAGAAAGACATCAAAATTCAGCTATTGCTCTTCATTTGAAATTCAGAAGTTAATTCTTTTACTTTTTTTTCATTTTACATTTTTCAACTACACAGGTCAATGCTTGAGAGACTCAAGAGCGTGGAATAATTAAGAGGATTATAATGTACCTAGAATTATAGTAAATATACTTCAGTATGTTTTTCTTTAAATAATATATGTGAATAAACAAGTAAATAATTAAAAATATTTGACATCTTGAACTAGAACTAAATGTCATGAAAAGTCAACAGAATAAAATTGATAGCAAATTTTTTGTAACTGCAAATATTACTACCACCAGCTTGTGTATAATGAAAATTGCTTTGATTTATATTTAAGAATTTTATTTTTTTTTTAATAAATTAATTATCTTTTTATATAACATACAAGGTTTAACACAAAGCATTCATCATTGCAGAGGTGAGCAGTGAAGTATACGTATATAAATGAATAAATGAAAATATAAAACACTTCACAATTTTCATGCTATCTCTCATATGTACATAAGTGTCCGCGGCCCGCTTTTTTAAATAAGAAAAAACATATTTCGAAGGAGAAAATTTATTTAATTAAGTTTTTATTGCCTCTATGAGGTAGTTACTTGAAATTTAGTTGAATATAAATATAAATTCAAATAAACTTTTTAACTGCAAATAAAATTTTTGTTTCAAAATATATTTGTTTTATTTTAAAAAAGCAAGAGGTTGGCGGTGAGGTTATAACATCGTTTGTTGATACTGCTTGCAATGTGCTCGACTGGCGTTTTTTCTTTATCTTTTATAATGTAGTAATTATTAATTCTGAAATCTATTTAAATCATTATAAAAATTATTGTATCGTTGAATAGTAGTTATTGTGCGGTGTAAAAACTATACAGTAAATAGATAATTTAAAATTATCGTTTTTTCAGCAACTTTTGTTATGAAACTCATGGGTGACATTATGACATGTCCAACAGAAACATAAATATTTTTTTTTTCACTTTTTTATAGTAGATAATTAATAAAAATAGACTCAAATATAATGTTTTCCGAACAAAATAAAAAATCACGTATTAAAGTGTTAAAAATATTTTTTTTTCTTTTTACAACAAAAAATTCAATGGAAACATGATAATGTACATTATCTATATGTCATCCTTATTTGTATTAGGAAGTCTTGTACATTTAAAACGCAACGAAAACATTAAAAGTCTGAATTAGTGTATCATCAAAATCTGTTTATATATAAACATTAAATTTTGACTATTTATTTAAAAGATTAGTCTTTTTAAATATACTACCATTAGAAAATAGCTGGCCTTTTATAAATTTGTGCATTATTGAAATTTAAATAACGCTTTTCTTCTACTCCGTAAGTTATTGCGCGTATGATTTCTTGAGAATATACTGTATGCAGTTGGCAAACTTTAATTTAAAATAAACAGTAATAGAATATAGATTATATATTATACTTGTTTAAACAAATAAAGTTCCTGCTTACTTTCTCAGTAGCGCAGGTTTGGCTTGTAGTAAATTAAAACATGACCATCAAATAAATAATGCAGCATCACATTTCACATAATATATACATTTATCTGGACAAACGGCAGACATCACCATAACAAAAGACAAACAACACTCAACTACAAAGAACATCATAGAGCATCTTAGAATGTCTATATACTATCAAAACATATTTCCATGGAAACACTATAGGCCTTCTAGCGGCAGAAAAGAAAAGAGATATACGAATCCTTAGATTACAAAAATAAAATAAAAGGAGTATATTACAACATATACAGCGCTTCCACTCGGCCCGGTTTTTGAACACCACGTTTTTTTTTTCAAAGAAAAATCGTCTTTATATATTTTTTTTTAACTTACCTCGAAAGACGATTCTGGTGATATTGCTGCAAAAACATACGACGATTTTATATTTAAATACTGGTTTTCAAAAAATGGACCAGTAGAAGCCCTCGAATGTATGTATGGATTGCTATGAAATTTTATATAGATAGTAAGCATGTATATGAGTTTTAATGATCTACTTTTAATTGTTTACAGAGTTAAGATATTTAGTTATGACTATTTTTATTCATTAAAAAAAGTAAAATTTTCATTTTTTTTTTTTTTTTTACAATAATAATTTTTTTTCATGGTTAATGAAATATTTTGACCTAACAGTACATCATTTTAAAAATACATATGTGGTTATTATCTATATCTAATTTCATATCAATCTATACATACGTTCTCAAAATATCATGCGCGCATTTAATTACATGATAAAGAAAATAACTATTTTAATTTGAACAATGAACACAATTCTGTAAAAGACTACTCACAAGGGAACCACTTTAGGTGTTGCTCGCACCTAGAATCGAGACCTGGTGCATTTTGTAGCCCTATGCATAAAAGTTAGGGAAACGATAAAAGTTCTTTGTTAAAATCATATTTTATATATTTCTTTCATATTTATAATTTTTTATTATTAGATTTTTATTTGTTAATTTTACACCAAAAGAGAGTTAAGTCGCCAGATATGGCACTTCAAAATTTTCACTAGCTTTATACCTGTAATAGGTTTATGTCCAAACCATTACAACACGGTACGTAGCGAAAATATTGAGCTAGGGTTGCCGGAACACTGTACGGGAAGAAAAATACGCCAATCTTTCCCCGCCAAATATGTAAATATAATATTGTATTTTTTGTAAATCAAATTCATAGGTTCTTGAAGGAATTTTAAAACTTTTTTCAACATTTTATAGTTATTATTGACTAATTTATATTTTTAACTATTATTATTTTTTTTAAACTTACGTTAAAAGCCCGAAAAGTGGTCTAGAAAATTGCATTTTCAGAAAGTTAATCTGCGGTAAAATAAAAAAAAATATTATTTAAAAAAAAAAAAATTTATCGATTCCCAAACTTCCTAATATAGAGCTTTAAAATGCATCAGGTTTCAATACTAGGTGTGAGCAATCCCTAAAGTGGTTCCCTTGTCAGTAATGGTACAGTACACTGTAAAAAAAAATCTGTAAAGTTACTAAAGTTTTTCTAGGAAACTGGGATTCCTAGGACGTTTTATGTAACGGCAACAACCGAATTTCCTGTAACAGCGTCTGTTACAGGAATTTTTCTTGTTGCTGTTACATAAAAAGTTCTAGGAATCCCAGTTTCCTAGAAAAACTTTAGTAACTTTACACATTTTTTTTACAGTGTATTAAAAAGTACAATCTGCGCTGTCAGAAAAACTTATACATTAAATTATTCCTCATTTTTTAACAAATAATTTCCGTACTCCTAGAAAACATTTTTTATACCTGAATTCTTCTTTGAAAGTCTGAAAAAGAAGGAGAAATTCCGCTCATTCCTAAACGCATGCGTATTGTCTCTATTAATACTAAAATCCGAAATAATTTTAAAAAGAAAAATCAAAATTCTATAAATTAAGATTTCTAATTTAATTTAAAAATAATAAATAAACTAAATTAACAACAATGAAAATACACATTTTCGAATTTAAAAATATATGAAAATTAATTTTCGCTTTCATTTAAAAGCATGCACGATTTATTTTTTTAAGCTAAAAATAAATTTATTTAAAAGATATTGTAAATGAACACATTTAAAATAGATACTTTAACCATAGCTGCCAACTTTTACGCTTTCTTCGTACCACTAAAATTTTACAGAAAATCTTATCTTATTTATTCGCCGAAATCTCATGATTAAAGAAGGCGAAAAAGTCTATTAAATTTTAGTGGTATCAAAAAAGCGTAAAAGTTGGCAGCTATTCTTTAACTAAACTATTAAATAGAAAAAAATCGATTTTACTGCAAAAAAATTCTCGCATAAAAACATAATATTTTACATCTAGCAATCTAGCAATATTTATAATTCATATTGTTATCCTATTTTAATACTGAAGCATTAAAACCCCAGTCACAATCTCATTAAACATGAAATCTTCCTGAAATTAAATGCAAAATTCAAAGCTTTTTAAAGAAATTAATCAAACCATACACTGTAAAAAAAATCTCAAATGTTACTAAAGTTTTTCTAGGAAACAGGGATTTCTAAAACTTTTTATATAACGGCAACAACAAAATTCATGTAACAGATTCACTTTTGCACCGAAAATAAAAAAATATGTAAAGTTACTAAGAATTTTTAGGAAACTAAAAGCCTAGAACTTTTCATGTAACTGCAACCATGGTTACAGATAAAAGTTTAGTAAGATTACTGTAATTTCAGCAAATTCATTTGTATAGCTACAGATTTCTGTAGCTTTACAAAAACTAGTTTTTTAGATTTTCAGCTTTTTTTGAACAGCTACAAATGAAAGTTTAGTAAGCATGTAACTTTACATCTGTGGAACTACAGATTTTTTTTTTTTTTTTTTTTTTTTTTTTTTTTTACAGTGTACTCATTTGAGATAAACATATTTACTTCAAACTGTTTCGTTACTGTACAACCGTAGCCGAGTGGTCAGACTACTGGTCTCGTAAAACTAAGGTTGATGGTTCGACTACAAGGTCAGCAACTTTTATTTTACCCCTATTTTCTTCGATTGACGTATATTTTACCTCCTATGGAATAACGGAGAAAAAAAGAAACGTATACTCGTCTGTTAACGTAAAAATTCTGGTAGCATTGCTGCCACGAAAAATTTCGCGAATTGTAGAAAGTATTTATGAGAGTATGTTTATCGCATAGTCAAAATTTGTATGTTTACATATCTAAAGATTTTGAAGATACATTAATTCAATTTATTTGATTTTAAGTGAGTTTGAAAGGTACAAGATCCTTTAATGTCAATAGATAGTCTAAACTAATTTTAAATCAAGTTCCTTTTATGTTTTGTTTAGTTACCGTCGGGCACAAATGTGGAAATGATTTCGAAATATTTATGTTCACAAGAGGTTTGTTTAAAAAAATCAAAATGAAAACATGTTAAGTGATAAAACATTTCGTAAAAATAATGACATATTTGGTTACCTTCAATCAACTTTTTGTTAAATCTTTAGTGGCATAATATCGTATAATTTCTTGTAGAAACGTTTGCATTAAACTCGAAACATATTGCATTATTCTGCTGCAAGACTTTCTAATAAATGAAATCCAAATCGTAACTATTGTACGGGTAACAACCAATTTCTAATCAATGCAAAATGCACTATATACGATAAGCTGCCAATATTTTCTCTATAGGACACGATCATAACACTTAACAATCATACCTACATTGTAATCTGTAATCCTATATTAATTGAAATGCTCAGCAACAGAACGCGGCTAATTATTATTACGGGTTATCTAAATCTGGATAATTATCTATCTACTTGTCTAAAATTGATGTACAACTTTCCGATTTTGGAATTTACTGAGACATTTTTAAACATGTCGGATATATTTCATAAATTTATCTGTCTGAATGCTTATTTAACTCACAAATACAAAATACAAAAGAAGTTTTCTTTTTAACTAGTGCTAGTTTAGAATATTTAATACAATTTTCTTAAAATGTTTTATTGTTAACATGTTTATATATGAAAATTTCATTGATTTAACTCCATACTATAAATTGTACAGTTGGAGAAAGTTTTCTAATGTTTTAAGCTTTCATAAAATTTATAAACACTAAAAAGACAAAAAGAAATTTGCGTGTTTTTTCATATCAAAGGAAAATGTTTTAACAGGATAATTTTAGTTACATAAACCAAAAAATTACATTGTGGAATTAAAAAAGTACTCTGAACAGAAAAATATTGTCATTGTTTTACATACATTTACAAAATTCGTGCCATGTATTATCTCCCCAATGTTCTTGTTGTTACTGCTTCAAATGCTTCCTGGCTTAAAGAAACGGGAGACAATTTCTCGAAGACGCAGTCCGAAACATTGTAGGTTTCATTTGGTGAATCAATACGGGGGAGTAAGTTTAACCCTTTATCTACTGACGGTACTTATAAGTAACATTAAAATAACTTGTTATATAATTCATTTAATACATCGATTAGTAGTAATACAGTTTAGAATGAGTTATAGATGCATTGCATTATCTTGTTCCAAAAGCATTACTGGTTACACAAAATAAAAATATTTTTAAAAGGATAATTTATTTTGCCTTTGCATCTTTTCAGCTTTCTTGGTGTTGGGGGGGGGGGGGCGAATTTTTCAACTGGGAAATATTTCTATATTTATATTTTAAGAATATTATATTTGTACATTTCCGAAATCTACAAAGTACTAAGAAATATATTTAAAATAAAAGAATTGAGTGGGGTTATAACTATTTCACAAAATCCCTATAAATTCAAATTTAATTAATACTTCTAAACTCCTCGTAAAATTTATTAAATTATTATGTAAATCTTCTAATGCAGTTTCAAAAATTCACGAAAAATGCTTTAAAAGATAAAATTTTCATGAATTCATAATTCAGTACATAAAGGGTTAACTTGGCTTCAAGGTACCCCCACAATTTTTATTCTAACAAGAAGTGTCATATATCCTGGCTGAGTAGCACTATCCCAACTACTTGCCTTCCAGTGAGAGGACATTTCACACCATTGATTTCCCATGCTGGTGTGTGGCATCGACACGGCGCTAACATCTACCATGCCAGCTCCCTGCAGTCTTTCTCCAGAGCACTGATCGCGCCTTAAACTTAATTTAACTGATATTACTCAAATTTGGGTGTTCTAATCGGAACTGGTGCACTATGTCGTATGCTGTTGGTACTTAATCTAAAATAAGAAACAGTGGGAATAAATCTAAACATTTAGAAAATAGAAAGTATTATAAGTTAAAGCTGAGTTGCACTTATTACAATTTAAATTTTATTTTCTCTCATGAATTATATTATTATCTACTTAAATGTCCTAATATTTACATTTAACTGCTTTTTTAGATGAATAAATGGGGGTTTTCGTAGATAAAACCATTTGACTCTATGCAACGTATGTTTTTTACTTCTCATCTTTAAAAGTTTCGTAGTTTGTATAATAATCAATCTGTTCAATTTTAAATAAGAATTTATTAAAATACCCTACTTGGAATCCGAATAATACAAACTCATTTGAATCGAAGCATCGAGTAAATTGAACTTTGAAAAATTCGCTTCAAATCGGAATATGTTGTAAAGGAACCAGCTATAGCATAATATGCCTAAAAAATGGTTTTCAAACTTTCTTTCAACTTTCTTATATGTAGACTTAGTGGATTGTATTTTTTTACCGTAAGTTATACGTATTTTAGGCTTATTGTACGTTTTGAGTTTAAATTATTTTTCTGGGGTTTTTTTTATGCATATCCTATTTTTAATAATTTCAAGTTTTCTTCTCAGTTTGTTCCTATAATTTAGTACAGTATATTTTCATCTTAGTATTTTGCCTGTTTTATTATCTTGTTTTGTTTCAAACATTTCATTTGTAGTGCTCAATCACCCCACTAAAATTTATAATATTTTGTTAAGTTGCTAAATTTAGTTTTTAATTCATAATTGGAAATTGACTACAAAAGTAGTTAAACAGTATTCATAGAATACAGTTGGAGAAGAATAATTATTAATATTAATTGACGGAATATGTTTTTAAAAAACTCGATAATGAATACATTATTGGTACAGTTGTGGAAAAAAAAAGTAAACACCCCCTACTAACTCCTCAACAAATTATCGTAGAAGAAAGTTACTGGTACCGAACGATTGGAAATAAAGTCTACTTTTAAATGATGTATATAAAATTTGCTTAGGGGGCCATCTACATATTAAAACGAACCATAACTTTGTTTTTTTCAATAGCAGTACCCAATTCTGACAGCATAAATGAACTCTACACCCTTCAATTAGCCTAAAAACGAATTTTTATGCAATTCGTACCATAAGTTTCTGAGAAATTAATTATTTTAAAACGAGCTTATTTTAAGGGCTCTATCCAAATTGAAGTTCCGTACTGGATTGTTCACCTAGAGAGCCCCTTCCTTGATCAAGGCACCTTAAGCGCCACTCAAAGAGTCAATGAAGCGTGTTAGATTACAGTACAGCAGAATAAATTTCAAAATGTCTACTCACTTCCATCATAGACGGCCCCTTAAACCATCATTTTGACGTTTTTTAAGCATAATTTGAAAACTACTTGGAGTAAAAATGTGAAATTTTTGAATTTCCATAAAGCAGGACTTAATAAATCTAAATCCATAAAAAAAATTGTAGGTTGCAATTCATAATTTTTTCGAATATTAATTTCATAATTCATAATTCATATCATAAAATTATAAAAATTGCAAATTCAGCTTATTTATGTTTGGGTATATTAGTATTATTACTACAAAAAAAAGTAGCACATTAGGAGCATAATTTCGGGAGATATAAATAAAAATATGAAAATGTAATTTAACATTAGAAGCACTAAAATTTGAATGTTTATAATTCAAAAACTTATCATTCAAATGACTTGAAATTTGGTGTCTAGGCATAGTTTGAACGGAAGATTTGAAATATCTCGTTAAAATTGGGCATTGCCATTGGAAAAAAATGAAGTTTGGATTCGTTTTAATATGTAGATGACCCCTAAGAAAATTTTATATACATCATTTAAAAGTAGACTTTATTTCCAATCGTTCGGTACCAGTAACTTTCTTCTAGGATGATTTGCTGAGGAGTTAGCAGGGGTGTTTACTTTTTTTTTCCACGACTGTACATTCAACATAGAATAATAGGATGGACGAAATGAGGGTGGTACAATAAAATCAGAAACAACTAGGTTAACAAAAATATTTCTTTTTCTTGAGTGATAAACTATCAATCTTAGTTATCAATTGTTTTCGAGCGTATTATAGAAAATAACACAAACATTTATCATTGTACACATGTATTTTTCTGACCGATGCTAATGTACGATGTTTCGTTTTCTAGACCATACAGCATCACCAAAAGAAATTTGAAAGCGTGAAGATCTGTTTTGCCACGCATTGGCTTAAAGTCACGATTGCAAAATAGTTCAATCGAAAAAGATCTAGTAGATTTGACACGCTCTTTACAAAAGCGTGTCAAATATACTAGAGGAAATTATTGTGTTTCTTCAATTTTCTTTGAGATGGCGATTTTTTTTAATTCCCCAAGCTTTTTCGACGATCATCTATTTTTACACAGAAAATTGTTAAAATATGTATAAGAAATTATAAGCGATAACGCATTTGTACATGTCAGTAGTATCCTGTATATTTGCTTTCATATTAAGTCTGTTGTAGAAGATATAATCAATGAAGAAATTATACTTCGATGGTTCTTCAATAACATGCAATCCTGTATTCTTAAGGATATGTTTCAAATAATTGTATATCATTCATTTTGCGACTATATTTCTCAAAATTATTTAGAACCATGTCACAAACCAAATGTCAAAATAAAACATTTATGATATTTATGCATCCAATTAACAATGCTTAAATGCTTATTTATTTTAAACATTAGTACTACTTACCATTACGTTGATGAAAAGTATAAGCAGTGAAATGAAAAATGCTCCGTAGCGTGAGAAATGGCTTCATCTAAAAATTTCCTACAACTACAGAAAGGGCTTCTCTAATACACAGAACTTTAAATAGCCACCCTAAAGTTACAAAATCACCATAAAAGCCAATTGTTTAAGGCATTTTAATTTGAATTATAAACATGCATCAAACAATAAATATATATTTAACTACGGAGTAATAAATGGCTGTTGTAATATCACGCTGCTGATGATTGTATTTGAAGGTCACCATATATTGATAATGAAAGTTTCATGAGAAAAATTGGTTAAGAAAATAATTGTCACTCATATTATCGATGAGCATTATCAAAATATGGATTTCACCTTTTAACTTATTTTGAGATCGTTGCTATCTTCTACGGGGTCCCACCAGTAGATGAGAGATTTTGCTCTCAAAGCTCGCGACGGGAGATGCTGGGTTAGAAGCAAATCAAGCACGTCGGCCTAATGGTTCGGAGAATTCCGTGGTTTTCTTCCAATTTTGGATTTCCTAGCATAAATACGGATTAGATTCCCTTAGAAAGACCCCCATTAAGGGCATCTCCCTTTCAGACCCATGTCCCTCGTGTTGATTATTGGCAACACCATCACCTATCTTCTGTGGTATATTTAGGAAAATATTTATGTTTTTAGTTTCTCTTATATTCAATAATTTCTCTAATAACCGTATGCAAAATGTTAAATCATACATAGTGATAACAAATATCGGCTACATTTTAGATTTTAATAGTAATTTACAGCAGTTTTGTGCGTAAAAAATGAATGATGCATCTAACTACATTTCCATGCTTATCACTGTACATTCTTATACTTCTAAATATGCTTAAAAAATCTAAAAAGAAATTTAAAGTTAAATCCCATGAAATTATTATACAGCAATATTTTCTTTATATAGACGCTTCAAATTCGAAGACGTATTTATTGAAAAATATTTTCCCTTTCGAGCGTCATATCTCAAAATTAATTTCAGTTTACAATGCATGTTCTCCCCCCTTCTCCATTTCGCTGTAGCCATTATTTCGTCTTAACTTAAAACTTTCAATTTAGTTCTACATGATTTTCGTTTAGGACTTCCATCTAAATTAAACTGCGGCGGTAACTGTCGTTGGGAAATGTTAGAAATTCCATTAAATTAAAACATCCAGAAATATTGCGAAAATATTGAGAATTTTAACTTAGGGAATATGGATAAATTTGGGTATATCCCTTGGTAGGAAGAATATTAATTAAACAAGAAATGAAGTCTACGTTTGATAGGGAAGTTTATCATAATTTTCAAAATATGGTAAATTTTTCTTTTTTTTTAGAGGGAGGGAGGGAAAAACGTGAACTGATACATGCGTTTAAAAATGAAATTCAGGAAGTTGCATTTTTAAAAGACATGAAGTAATATGATAGTCTAGTTTTAGTTTTAAAGCTAAAAACTTTCATATCACCATAAACATAATATAATCGCCGCAACAGCGCTGTTTCGGATAATATTAAATTGATTCTTCATCATATGTAAAAAGTAACACGTGTTTAAAGCAAATTGCAAAAAGCCTTCACCAGGAGGTCCGAACTAGTCTATGATACCTTCAACAGAAGCGCCATCATTGGGTAAGAGGTTCTGCTCTTAAAGCTGATATATTAGAGGTTCTGGGTTCGAAATCATACTCTTCGGCCTAATCATTTGGAATTGACCGTGGTTTTTATCGAAAATTACATATCTTGCGAAATTATAAGTTAGGTTTCCTTAGAAAGAATCGCAAGCAGGGAATTCTCCCCCTTCGGTCTATATTTCCCGTCACGAAAGTAAGTGGCTGTAACAAAAACACCAACACATTCGACGGAGTGTTTGCTTTACACCTGATAAAGGATCAATTTTATGTGATCCGAAACAGCCGTTTTGCGTCTATTGAATTATTTTTTACGGTGATGTAAACAAAGTTCTCAACATTATTTACTTCTCGCCAGTTCCGGGTGCTTTTTCACTGCATAGTACAGATTACCTTTTTAACATGCTACAAGCATTACCACAGACTTACCAGAAATAACGCACCGGTCTAATATGACTTTGTTAAAGAAAACACAATACCTTCTGCACAAAAAAATACTTATTTATTAAAACAATGTATTAGAGAAATAAAAAAATTCCCTTTATTCCAAGTGTCCTCCTTTTGCTTTGATGCAGAGTCGTAAACATTTGACGAAATTTTCAGCAGTTTGCTGCAGCTTGACCGGATTGTTTCACTTCCATTACGAATAAACGAACGCTTCACAGCTTCCAAACTTTTGTGAGGATTTGCATAAGGCCTTGCCTCCAAAATGGTCCACAAGCAGTAACTCAAGTGGTTGAGGTCACAAGAATGTGGAGGCCATTCTTGAGCCGAGATAAAGTCTGGAAAATTGGCCTGACACCATTCCTGTGTGGATTTCGCTCGATGAGAATGTGCGGAAAATTGTTGAAACGTCCAAATCAAGTTTCCAAAGTGATGTTGAACCAGGGAAGTGCGACATCCTCAATAATCTATTTTTGGTACATATCTTTATTCATTTTGACTCTAAAATATCGATGAAAATGAGAGGGGATTTGCCTATTGCAATAACTCCTGCTCAGACCATGTTCAATTTAGGATTTTTGCAATGTTGAGCCCGGAAAAATTGCCTGGAAAAGTCGTTGACCAAATCCGATCATTCTGATGATTGTACGAGTGTTCCATCGAGATTAGCTATTCGTCAGAAAACATGATCTGTTTACAATAGAGAGTTGCAGCTCACTTCAGCAGTTTCCTGCATCTTTCGAGACGTACTCGTTTGATTTCATCGGTGAGAAGTTGCGCTTGTTTGAGTTTGTAAGGACAAAAGTTCAACTCTTCTTTGGCCATAAGTCGAACCGATTTACAAGCAATCCCTTTATGCCTCGCTATTTTTCTCATCGACACCTGGTAATTTCGGGGTAAGCATTTCTTAATTAATTGTCAGTTTCTGGAAGTGTTTACAGTCCTATTTCTGCCTATTTCCGGTCGGTCTCCTTCATGGCCAAGCTCCTTGGATCCCTTTATTACTTTGATAACGGTTGGGTGAGGCACTTGAAGCAATTGAGCAACCTTATAGAAGCTTTCCTTAACGATGAGGCTCTATAATCGCGTTCCCTATGTTTAGCATCCGATTGAAAAACTTACAGTTAGAGCAAAGATCAATAAGTGAAAAAAAAATCTGAAATTGAGTAATAACAAAAATCATCAACCATGACGTTAGTTCTAGTCAGCGCTATATTATTTCTGGTCACCCTGTATTTTTAATATTTGCGCTGCTTTTTTTTAATAATTTCACTCCCTTGAAATGTCATGCGTCAAATTATATCATGGAAGACGGTAGTATTCCGAGTGACGCAGCCTTAAGCCTAAAATCGTATCGTATCGTATCGTAGAATTCGTAGATGGCGGAACTCATATATACATCTAACTCGACATCAAAGAAAACGCGAAAAGCCGCCTTTTAATAACTCAGCAGATATAGGTCCTATTGTTCTGATTTTTCTAGAACAGTCTTATTTCTGCAGTCTAATCGTATTCTGAAATTTTTACATTTTTACGTGCAGTATATTTTGAGATCTAAATAGCCATTTTTAAAGCGAAAGCGTTGGTATGGTATGTAAGAAGTTCCTAATTTAAAAATCTCGAAAACGGTGCTAACGATTTTCTTTATATTGATAGATAATATGTATTTGATTAAGATGAGGTGAATAAGACTTATCTTTTATCTGGGAAAACTAGTTTTATTTTTAAAATCGTTATTTTAAAAAATCGCTTTTTTTTACTTTTCTCGTCTGTGATTGGTGAATAGGTTTGACGTCACTTCGTATGTGGGAGGAATTTGCAAAGTCATTTAAGTTGAGTTAACAATCTGAATGTAGGCAGTAAATCTTTTTTTTTTAAATATTAAAATTTTAAATGTTAATTATTATGTGTTTTAAAATATTAAATATATTAAATGAAATTTCGATTGATATTATCTTTCTCTTTTGTTATGAAGAAATTATTATTTCATATTTCTGCTTTTTGTCGAAAAAATATTTAGATTCATTTTTAAAAAAGGGGAATTTTTTTTTTAAATTATACGTATTCAATATAATTGTTATTTATCATTCTTTTTCAAGTTTCAAAAAAAATTATTTTTAATTTCTTGTTTATGATCGTGGCTCGAGGTTTTTGACTTGTGACTCAACTCAACCAATGCTATTGCTTATTGCTTTGCATAATTATGAACATGGTATCCTGGATTACACCTTATTAGGTATTTTGTTAATTTATTGTTTGTTTTTTTAATCTGATTTACGATTCCATTTTTAACTTTTCTTTTGATTTACTTAGATTTAATGTGTCCTTTTTTATTTTCCGCCGATATAACCTAACCACGCTATCATTATGTAGATATTGCGAACCGTTTATTTTCTCTTGAAATATCTCTTAATGTTTTAATATCCAGAATCAATAATTATTTTTACAGTACCTTATGGCTTCATAGTTGAATACCTTCTTCTGAAAAGGGCAACAGAAATTTCTGAAAACTTTTGTTTACATATCGATTACTATAGGAATGTTTTAATATCCAACAGTAACTGAAAAGGGTAACAGAAACGATTTCCTGAAAACTTTTGTTTTGATTACATATCGAATAACAAAAAATATGTTCTTGACTCTTTAGAAAATGCAACTAAAATGATAATTTTAACAATTGAAACATTAATAAAAAATTATATGTTAAATTAAGCCTGAAAATTTTAATAGTACTTGGAAAGGCTGAGACAAATATAAATTTTTAAAGCAGATATCTTACAATGAATGTTTAATCACAATGTTTTAACTAAAATATCTTTAAATATTAACAAATTTAAACAAAATGAAGTTCTTAATTTTGCTGATTGATTTTTCGCGAAAAAAGGTACTAAAAAAACTAAAACTATTTAGCTAGAAAAGACTACAATGTTTCTGATGGGAACAAATAAATGGATTTTTCAATGCTTACATTAAAGTAAATTTAAGATTCAATGTCAGAATTACAAATTAATTAAATTGTTTATTGTGGGATCCCCATAACTCGAAAAATATTTGAAACTAAGTTATCATCGTTTTTTCAGTGTTTGTTGACAGACGGTTGCGATTTGTGTTAAAAACCACCAAAGTGACATTCTCTATGCGCTATCATATGATACATACCAATGGATTTCTAAACAGTTTTCTACTTGAAAATCTGAAGACCATTAAGATTACTAAATCAAAAGAAAAGTTCACGATTAATTCCCAATAAGTCAGAATGAATAAATTTCAAAATACATAATATGTGTAATCCTATTTTAAAAAGCTTTTTCCAATGTAAGATATACATACATTCACATACACTGACAATAAAATTATCAGTGTTCTGATTGGTGGGAAAACATGTATTTTATCAGCGCTGTCCAACATGGCATGATTTTTTTTTACATGGGTTTGACTACTTTCCAATAATATACTTTCCAACATGGGGGGGGGGGGGAGGGAATTATTTTTTTGCCAATGATTTTCTGAGAACACCACTTTTATTTTCAAGAGCAAGGGGTGATTCTGTTCTGAAATTTGAGCCATTCAGTTCCGAAAAAGAAAAAAAAAATCATTCCTTCTTAACCTAAAAACCTCATAATGGATATTATGAATGAATCGTATGTTTTCACCTACCGATTGGCAATTTTTGTGTGTTTTGTATGTGACCAATTGACAAATTTTATGATTTTTCCCCTAACAACCGACTGTCGATTTTTCTTTTTCCTCTGCGACTGATTGATGAATTTTGTGATTTTTTAAGCAGTAGATGGACAAATTTTGCGATTTTTTTTCCTTCATGACTAACTGAAGAATTTCTTGTAACCAACTGGTGATTTTTTTTATTTTCTTTTCCCTCACGAGCGATTTAGAAATTTCTCTACATACATTTATAATCTACAGTGATTATAGACAAAATTCATGCATTAATAAGATTCCTGTTTGCTGAGGATTCTGTTTCCATTATTTTTTCCCTTTTTTTTATTATTTTTTTTTCATTCCATTAATGCAGAACTATATAATACAGAGAACCCAACTTGAACCTGCAAAATCCATTTTACAGACATGTTACTTTTCCACGGAATTGCGCTTTTTTGGCACTAAATTTTATTATCTCTTCGATCTATGCAAATATCCATTAAAATTTGTTGACATTTTTATGGGGGGGGGGAGGAGGAGGGATAACGGAAGAAATACAAGAAAAACGCGAGTACCAAACATGCCAAATTGAGCAAATTTCTTCAAAGGATCGCAGGAAAAATGCAAATTTTTTAAAGGATCGCAAAAATTGTTGGTCGCGGAAAAAACGCGATTAACGTGAAAGGATCGTAAAAAAAGTGTGCTTTTCTTTAAAGGATTGCCAGAAATTAATTACATTTCCATCAAAGGATCGCAGGGAAAAAATATGATTTCCATCAAAGGATTGCAAAAAAAAACACAATTTTTGTTAAAGGATCACGAAAAAGACACGACTTTTGTCAAAGGATCGTGTAAAATATACGAATTTCGTCAAAAGATTGTGGGAAAAAATGCAAATTACGTCAAAGAATTGTGAAAAAAAATGGGGATTTTGTTTAAGAATCGCAGTAAAAATGCAATTTTTGTTAAAGTATCATGAAAAAGACATGACTTTCATCAAAGGATCGTGTAAAATATATGAATTTTGTCATATATCGTGGAAAATATGCAAATTTCGTTGAAAGATCGTAGAAAATACGCAAATTTTGTTGAAAGATCGTGGAATAAAACGCAAATTCCGTCAAAGGATTGCAAAAAAAACGTGATTTCGTCAAAGGATCGCAGAGTAAACGTGAATTTCATTAAACGGACTGCAGAAAAGGTGCAATTTTCGTCAAATGGTTGCAGAAAAAGACTAATTTTGTCAAGGGATCGCAGAATAAATGCAAATTTCCTCAAATTACGGAAAATTTCGAATTTCGTAAAAAGTCTGTGAGGCTGTGAATGTTCAGCTTTTTTTTTTGCTGAGCCTGTACCATGTCTGATTTTAAGTCAACACGACCCGAACCTGCAAAAATAATTTTGGGGTAATATTCATATTACCCCATGTGACAAAAGTTTGACGCAGCACTTTACTTTATGGCTATATGAATCTGAAATATGGGTCTTAAAAATTCTGATATCAAATTTTAAGTGACGCTGTGCTATTAAAATTAATTTATATATGTTTAATTTTTCTTTTTTGTTGTATTTATTTTTAATCAGTGATACTTTTTCATTCAAAATATGAGTTTTAAAAGATATGATATCAAAATTAAAGTGACGCTGTGATCTGACTTAGATTAGTTTAAAAATTACTTTACACATACTTATGTTTTGTCTTCTGAAATATATTTAGAAATTGAAACATTTTTTTTCAATACACTATCAAATATGTCATCAGCTATATCATATGTCTCAGCTGATGTTATGTATTAAATGTATTTAATTCAATAAATTCATTTATCTTTTGCGTCACGATATCCAGAACCATCGGTAAAATTTGTGTAATTGTTTTCTTTGCATCACACTATCTATTTGCATACTATTTACTTAGTTTAGATACTATGACGTAAAATAAACGTTTACACAAATTTTACGGATGGTTCTGGTTATCGTCACGCAAAAGATAAATGAATTTATTGAATTAAATACATTTAATACATAACATAAGCTGAGAAAATGTATGACATATTTGATAGTGTATTGAAAAGAAAAATGTTTCAATTTCTAAATATATTTCAGAAGACAAAACATAAGTATGTGTAAAGTAAATTTTTAACTAATCTAAGTCAGATCACAGCGTCACTTTAATTTTGATATCATATCTTTTAAAACTCATATTTTTAATGAAAAAGTATCACTGATTAAAAATAAATACAAGAAAAAAAGAAAAAATAAATATATATAAATTCATTTTAATAACACAGCGTCACTTAAAATTTGATATCAGAATTTTTAAGACCCATATTTTAGATTCATATAGCCATAAAGTAAAGTGCTGCGTCAAACGTTTAACCCGTTAAGGGTTTTTGTATTGATATACATACATGTATATATATATATTATAGGGATGTAAGAACTAAGCACCAGTTGGTCGACTGCTACTACTAAATTTTATAGTATTCTTCGCCAAAATTTTATTAGCATTCTTATTAGGCGAAGAATATTAATAAAATTTATTGTTGACCACTTACATAAAAATTTATTTTCAGTTATATATTTATTTCTATATTCAGTTATATATTGTATATATTCATATATTTTCAGTTGCTCACTGGCGCTGAGTTTATACGATTTACCTGCAAAAGTATGTTGTTGACTGCAAAACTATGCAAAAGCTGTTTTAATAATTTTCGCGCATCCTTGGTTAAAAATAATTACATACAAATGATATAGTTCATCAAATATTTAATATATATGAGTATATACATATTTAACAGCAGCATATTTCTTTTCCCTGTACTTTGTCAAATTTCCTAAAAATGGCATTGAATTTGAGTAAAATCTCTGCAAGTTATATAAAAAGTGGAAAATTCTAGAAATTAAAAAAAAAAAAAAAATAATCGCCATAAATAAACGGACTAATCTTAATAAATATTGCATACCATGGCCCACAGTTATGTGCTACATCTACAGATCATTTCAAGCATTTCATTTATAAGGTCATCTCAATAAAAAATTAATTTGAAGTTCATTTTCTAATTGTCATCGTGACCAAAAGTGTCATCGAGATTCCTGAAGTTTGAGAAGAGTTCGTCAAGTATTTTTCTAGATGTTTTACAAAATGTCTAAAATTAAAAGATCCCGGTGACGTTTGGTCATATAGTGTAGATTTATATATATATATATAGTAATATTTTAATAATGACTTTCATATATACTTATTATTCTTTAAATGCACACATTTTAATATGCATAAATTTACTCAAAATTTTCACCGATAAAAGATCTATTTGAATGTCAAATTTACATTTAAAAAACTATATCAAATTACAACAAGAAACTAACTTTATGCATAAAGCATAGATTACGAAACACTCTCCAACATTTCTAAAATACTGCACAACGAAACTTTGCCGTTTAAAAACACGAAAAAATATATTTAAGTCAATAACTTACAAATTACATTACACATTTGAAAACCAGATATCAGCAATTACCATCCATAGCAGGGAAGGTCTTTGAATATTTTTTCCCTCCCTCCATATGATATATAATACAGGTGTCCAGAAAAGTATGTTCCATTTTCAGTGGTATATTATAACAGTTTAATTTAGACTATTTACAAAATATCCTACATTAAATTGAAGGTAAACTACCCTAGTGTTTCTTACAAATGCTCAATAGGTGCACTTTTATTTACACGGCACACATCCAACTTAAATTCCAATTCTTCCCTTACTTTGATTAACAAGTCTGGAGTAAAGGAATCACTAGCCTCTTCAAATATGTGCCTCAACTCTGGCAAATCATTAGATAGCAGCAGAACGTAGACACGATCTTTTATTAAGGCCTAAAAGAAAATATCGCATGTCACTAGTGGTTTTTAAATCTTCTGCGTAGCAGTAACGCTTTACGCTCAGGAGTCGTCATTTTGCGTATGTGGTATTGCAAGTGAGTCAATAACAAAGCAATACTCGCACTTGTGCTTATTTAAAACTGTTTGCGTTACTCTTTATGTGTGATCCTGAACCAACACTCTACAACGCTTACAGTTGATATTATTACATTTCATAACTGAGATATTCTTTTATGGACACCCTGTATTGTGCATACCCTACATAGTATGATAAAATTTAGCTTAGTTACGAAGAGTATAACTAAGTCAAAAATCCCCTTTCAGCAAATTCTTCCCATAGACTGAAATACACTGGGAAAATTTTAGACTGTCGTGTATGCATGTATTATCTAGAGATCTCATACGCTTCTTATATCAAATTAAAATTTAATTCGGGAAAATAATGAATAGCACAACAGAAAAGTCACTTTAAAAAATTGCTATCCATAGTCGGTAATGTACCCAGCTCTTTACAGAGCCCTTTGTATGGGTTTATTTTTGTACAAAAAACATATTTTAGCGTATAAAATATAGTCCATCTGAAAAGTGCCATAACTCAATTAAAAAACACTCTTGAGGTATTTGCCTTCCGTCGGGCACTTTTTTTTTTTTTTTGGAAAATATGAAATTTTTATCAAATACATGTGTTTTTAGTTAAAACAGGGAATAAAACTATGAATACATATCAATTTTTAATGGAATTTTAATTAACTTTTCAAATTTAGGCAATATTTAGTCAAATTTTAGTAAAGAATTACGTTTATGCCAAAGCTTCTATAACGAAATCTTTTTAATATATTTCACTTTTTTTTCAACAATATATTAGCAAACCACTTATCTGTGTTATGAAGCAAAAGATTTGCAATACCGCTTAAATTTATTAACATTCTTTGGCTTTTTGGGAAATTTGTAGCTGCAGCCTTCATGCAGCTCAATTTCTTCACAACTTACTTGCTCATTTTTGTTTCCTACATCATTAACAGCTTTTGCTGTCACGGGTGTTTTTCTTCCAGACAGTTTGTGTGTGTCGTTTTCAACATTTTTCAATTAAGTTAAAAAGTGTTTAAAAAATATTCTCTGTTGAAAAAAATATGCTACGATTAATCAAACGCAAAACATTATATATCAAAACAGTGTTGAATATAGGGATCTACCCGGAGCCTTGAAATAACCACTCCCCGCAGAAGGTTTGAGATTTTATACGTTTTAATGGCGAAAAAGGGTAATTCCCCCCACCAGAACTGTAAAAAGTCTGCCCCATCCCCCTCACAGAATCTCAAATATCCTCTAGGAAGAAAATGTTTGAATTCAGCTCCGTAAATAAAATACGCCGCAGGAAAAACGAATTCAAAGAAAATAAATAGAAATACATGCAAGATAAATGAAATTGCATAAAAAAATTTATTGCATAAACATGTAAATATATTTTTATGTTTATATAGGTCTAAACTGTATAAAGTAATTGATCCAGATATATAAAAATAAATATTCATAAACTTGTATGGAGATAGTAATCCATTATAAAATATTAAAAAATAAAAAAAAATATAGTGTACATAGCGTACAGCCCTCGAAATCCATTACTTACTTTTCAGATTTATGATCGTATGTCTGGTCCAATTTAAGCAACTTAAATTGACCCAATTTAGGCAACCGTGCCATTTTTTGAACCAGATAATTTCAAGACTAAGAACGAAAACGAAATCAAACAAATACGCTTGAAAAATATGCGCAATAAAGAGTTGAATTTAGATATGTATATGAAAACATAACAACTTATCTTCGTTTAAAGTATTCACTTACGTTTAGTGGTAAAAAATTAGATCAAAATGGCTAATTTTAGGTGTTTTAAAATTGTCTGAAAACAGCACGTGGTCTTTTAATCATAAATGACGTCATTTTGTTGAGTAGGATTTCAGCGGTAGATGGCATCTCTTTCTGTAATTAACGGCAGTATGGGAACGGAACATTTAAAGTGGCGGTCCAAATATGGCTACTCTCCCCTACTAAACTTCAATGCGATAAGTTGATTACATGGCAATCCGAGTATATTTACCGTAGTAAGAGCACGGACAGGCGGTAGACTATACATCACTTTTCAACTGTGCTGACATCTTAAATAGTGATAGATTTTTACGAATTTGCGGAAAAATATATTCTAAGGTCTTTTGAAAGTTTTCCGTTGTATAAAGTTATAATTTAGATTTTTCTTATAAATATTCCCTTTATAATATTCTTAGCTACAACTGCTTTTGTCCCACCCAATACGATGTGGCATTAATTACCTCTAATGAGAAAATACACACATTTTGCAATTCAGTTTTAAAGATGTATTATTGCTGCATTGACGTTGAAAATATTTTCTCAAGATATGAGTGACACAAGCGGTGACATTTTTAGTTCAATATCGTTACAACACATATAATTTTACATCTAGATTATATTATTCTTTATATCTAAAACAAAATAAATTTATAAATAAGAAAAAAATATACATAATTAAAAAATCTTAGTATTTACTCCCAATTTTATTTTATTATTTAAAGAAACATGGGTTTCTTTGAACTTATCTTATGCCGTAGTTCTGCCAATGTTGAAATTCATTAATATTTTTTTAATGTAAACGATACATTATTGATAAACATTTCTGTGTTATTTTATCAGCAGTGTTAAATGTTTTTGAATACATTAGGCGACAATTGTCTTGAAATTATAATTGTTTTATTGAAACAAAATGTTGATATAAAAAATATATTTTTATATATTTATTTTTGTATTGAGAATTTGTATTACTTTTGAAAAAAATAATAGTATTTCTGTAAAACTTAATTCACTATTACATTCGCGTGAATTTTGAATAACACGCAACTCTAATGAACAACATTCTAAACACTGGTCAAAGATTAAATATACGAATAAATTTACATGAAGTGTATGAATCTATAATTCCCAGAGGGAATTATGGTTGCATATATAAACTTTAGTACATTAGAATAAGGGTGTTGTGAATTTGGATTTTCGCATAAGCTTTATAATACGAAACATATCATTTATAGATGTCATTTACTTAGTTTCATTCAAATGTTAAATCATTCAATAAAGTATAAAGCGGTCTCATGGTTTAATAAATATTTATCAAGTTTTATTTTATTTGTAATGAAAATATATTTCCTTACGCTTGTATTACAGTAAGTTTTTTTATTTTTGTTATTTTTAGTATAAATTTAAACTTGCAATTTTTTCCATTTTTGTCAGAAAAATGCTTTTATATAATTGTATTGCAAATAAAATAAGTCATACGAAATGAAATTCATTTGTTTAAATCAGTGTTTGTTACCACAAACTTACTGTTAAAAGATTAGAGTTTGTAATCTTTGATTGTTTTGTGACAAGAATAGAAGGGGAATCTTACATCTAATATTTCTATTCCGCTTTTTATCTTTTTCGTAGAATATATCGCTACAATTAAAATAATTATACTAACAATTGTACATTTTTTTATCATTTGAAACGAACCATTGTTTATACAGGGTGTTTCATAAAATATGGGCAAATTTTAAGATGCGATAGTACACATCCAAACAAACAACTTTCATCAAATAATGCACAGTTGGAATTGAAACGAAAATGTGCTAGAGGGTGCCAAATGTGATGTTGTTATACGAGGCAAAAACACAGAAGGCACGAATAAGTGAAAAAAAAGCAAGGTCTTAAACCGCTCTACAAACAACCATTGAGCCTCTGAGCTTTTCTATTTGCAGTTCCATAGATAAAATGCATATCAACCTTTTCCCTGTTAGTGAAGGACAACATCTTCCGATACGTTCGTACCGCGATTGATAGTTGCATACTCGGATCAGCGGCTTTTATGTATTAACCGCGGCAAAAATTTACATGCGCGTTCTTTTTCTTCCCCATATCACATTTACATGCTATTAGTGACGTTCTTCCTATAACTCCAGACAGGAATGGAACTTTGACGTTTGCATTGACCAAGTTTCCAAATGCACCAGCACCTTAGCGTTTTATTTCCAACCATTCATTCTTTGATAACAATTGTTTGTTTGGATGTGTAGTATCACCTCTTAAAGATTTGCCAATTTTTATGAAACACCATGTAAATGAAGCGCATCGCGCAAAATGTGTGACATGGTTATATGTGTAACATCTATTGGTGTGTTCGAGCTACGCAGATTTCCAATTACTCCCTAATACACAGTTAAAAATATTTTAGGGTTGCCACTAGTAAATTTTTCCATATTTGATTTTTGCCACTATTTCCGAACAGTAATCTCCGTGGTAGATTTTTACAACTTGTTCAATAGAAATCTTCCACGAAGATTATTTTTCGGAAATATTGGTACAGATAAAATATAAAAATATATGTCAGTGGCTAGAGTCTTTTATTATGATGTTGAATCTAGAGGGGTTATAATATTAATATCTTGTACGTTTTAAATTTGTTTATTTACAGAAAGACAAGTAAACGTTTTCTTTTTAAAAACAGGTATTTTTGCTTTATATAACATAAAAAAAAAATCTTGTTACTTGTATGATTTTATGCTCTGTGAGTGTTAACTTTTATTTACTTGTATCTGAATATTTGTTATAAGTTAGTTACGTACACTTTTCTAAACATGTATTGTAGGTTATGTTTTAAAATTTTACATAGTGTAAAATATATCATTTGATTTAATCAATATATTACAAGATAATCAATAATAATAAGTTTAAAACAATGAGTAGCGTTTTTCATTTTTCTCAAAATGTAATTATAAAAAAAAAAAAAAAAAAAAAAAAAAAACATTGAAAGATTTAGAAAATAGTATAAAAAATGTATCTATTCATGTGCCTCTTCGGTAATATTATAATATTACCGAGTCCGGTCATAATTTGGGACAATTTTAAAGACACAAATTATGCTTAAACAATTATTACAAATTTCCAAGTTACTAGTATTGACACTTTCGGAGGCAAAATAATTGTAATAATGTTGAAATGAGTGAATATCACCAGAATTTAGTGACAAATTTATTTGAAAAATGAATTTCTTTCTTCAAACAAAATTTTATCAGAAAATTCTGAGTGCCATTTTTCAATTTGGAATTAAAATTAAGTCGTAAAATTACATTACCACCGCCCTTCAAAGCTTAATTATAACTCATAACCGTCAAGTTTTATGTTTTTTTTTTTTTTTTTTTTTTTTGTGAACAAACTTTTTTGCCTTATTTCGAAGCAGATTTCGCCGATAAAATAAGACAAACCTTTCTATTAAATTTCAGTGTTAACAAAAAGCGTAAAAGATACTACGTGTGTCTAATTACGTAAAATAAAATGCATTTTGAGCAAACTGACAAAGAGATTTATGCAGACTGTTGTAAGGCTTATATGCTGTGAAAATATATGCATTATGAACGTTTGGAATTTCCCTGAGTCTACTTAAAGTTTAAAAAAAAAAAAAAAAAAAAAAAAAAAAAAACTGTTTAAAAGATTCCACTATTTAAACTTTTCTGCTGTATATTTTAATTATCGTAGCAATAATTAATAAGTCTTCTAAATCACCCTCTCCAGAAATCACCAATTTCCCTTTTGCCATTCCTTCCTGCAGCACCAAGCACATAAAATTTAAAATCTTCAAAACACTTTAATTTTCAATTTTTTTCTTCCTTGTTACACCATAGTAACAAAAAATGAATAATCGGTCAACTAAATAACACTCTACCTCTAAAATTTACACTGCCCCACATTTTCCCTACACTTCGCAAAACTTAAAATCTTCTTTAAAACATTTAAAATTTTACAACTATTTATTTTTGTATCAGCTACAATTGTCGCATCTTTGTAACAATAAATAATAAATAAACTAAGTTTTATGCGCCCACACCCGAAATTCCAATTTACCCCTTTTCCCCGTCCTCAGAAATCAAAGCTTAAAATCATAAAATTTCTTTGCTTATTTTTTTCTTTTTTATCCTAGGAACAAGAAATATTCTTAGGGTAATTTCTGTGTGTGGGGTTTCGAAAGCAAACTTCTTCGTCTTTCTTAAGATTTTCACCCCTGTTTAGATATACTGGAACATTCACCAAGATCACTTCACTTTAGCATCATTCAAAGCCGCAGCAAGCATCGTGCAGGTACTGCTCCGGCATCAGGTGCCAAGCCTCATTAAAAATGTCTGTCACAGATTTGGAAGTTAAAGGATTTTAGAGTCAATTTTTCATAACATTTTTTTCGTATTTGACTATAGTTTCATTTTTGTTGATTAGCCGACTTGGTGAAAAATCAGCGAGAACGCCGGATCTTACTATTTTGAAAAAAGGAAGATTGTTTAATTTCTAATATGTAGACGCCCCCCGACTAATATTTTATGCAAATAAAGTATAGTAGACATTAGTTTCAGTTCAATGGCACCTGTATCTCTTTCATACGATTATTTGTTACAGAATTAGTAGGGAGTGATCTCTAGTACTATACATATAACTACCAATAGAATATTATGCTATAAATGTAACGTATATTACAACTTTACGTACTTAACAATCAGCCGAAGTAGGAAAATTAAAATAGCAAAATGAATATTCACAAATTATATTTTATTTGGAACATAGATATGAAGTAAGCAAAATTATACTTGAAGTGTGAAATCGTTGACATTAACACTATATCTATTGACGGTACTTATAAGTACCACTCACTTGAAACTATCATCCCATAGCCATTATTACTGATATTCTAATGGTACTTTGGAAAAACACTCTTTTAACTCCACTTTATCCGGATACAGGGCACCATAGAGAATATTATTAATTTTCTAATGGTACTTTGCAAAAACACTCTTTTAACTCCACTTTATCCGGATACAGGGCAGCAGTAGTCCTACGTTTGTTATTGTAGCGAGGAAGGAGGCTATCTTCTAAACAGTCGATGTGTTTTGTGCCGACATTTTGTACAGATTGTCATGCTCGTCTTTTTATTGATGCAAAAACAGTAAACGATATAAGATAAGTGTTGGATTTTTCTTATGTGTTCATTATGATCTTAGAATATAATTTCACTAGCTATTTTACGTGAACGGTGTATGTATTTGATTAAACAGTTGAATTACTCGATGGTACTTATAAGTACCGTCAGTACACTGGGTGTTGGAGAAAAACTTCATGTTTACTTTTCGTTTGTGTAGTTATCTATCGTTTTCATCTGCTTTAAAATGTAATTACTAAAATGTAGTGTAGTAATATTTTTCCTAGTACTTCTTTTCTGTCTCATTAATATTTGTTTTATAGGAAATCGAAAAAGGTGTGGCACCGGCTCTTTTTTGCTATGCTAGAAATGGTATATGTAAATTCATATATTCAATATGTGGAGATGCGAGAGAACATGTTGTCCCTGGAATATAGACGTCGCATAATAAAAGAACTGCTAACAAGATCTGAACCTAAAATGAAAAATAGTTTTTAACCCTTTCAGGGGCAAAGCATTTTTAATGCTAAAATGTTGAAATAAATTATTCGCACTGAAATTTGCCAAAAAAGTTATTTATAAATAAGAAAAATGCTATATTTTACATATTTATTAAATCGAAAATATTTTACCACAATTTTTGTGCCATTTGAAATATCTTGTGGGTTTTCTGTTACGATATTTTAGTCATAGTGTACTGACGGTACTTTAAAGTACCACTTTAATTAATTGCCTCTAAGGAATTAAATTTCTCACGGGTGGGTATTTTTATTATGTTTATCCTTTAATTTTCATTGTAGTAACTGAAAAATAACAATTTGGCAGCTGTGGTGTAAGTTAATTTAGGCTTAAATCTCATTCAAGAATTTAAATTGTGCTATTCTAAATGAAGTATTTCTCCTGAGAAATGAATGTTTCATTTTGTTTTCTCTCATAAATCGATTTCAAAGAAATATTTTCCTTGATAAATGGAGAAATGTAGGCCTCGGATGTATAACAATATAGCTAAGAAAATAGATGTTTTAATATTGAAATTGACTTAAAAATTTTACGACCAAAACCATTATGATTGCCTCTCTTAAAACTTTTAAGAGTGAACCTTCAGTTAATTATGTGGAAAATATTTTGTCTGATACATTTTATTTTATTGGATTTCTTGAATTTCAACAACGAAAACTCTTTCAACTTATCCATAATTTATCTTTGTTTATGATTACATGTATGGAGCAATAAATAAATCCCGTACTTGCAAAAGGATCTCAGGATGCAGTTAACCCTTTCAGGGGCAAAGCATTTCTTTTGCTAAAACGTTGAAGTGATTGAATTACGCCAGGATTTACGAACAAATTTATTTCAAAATATGTGAATGCATACATTATTCAGATACATTATAAATGCAAAATGTTATTGAAAATTCTTTTGCCATTGGAGCATTTCGTAAGTATTCGTAAGGTTCGAGATATGTAATATCCTACCGCCTTTCAAGGGGTTAAATATTTTTATATGAAAATCAGGAATAATTTTAAAATGTCAGCTACCATGTTTTACACCGGATCTTCTCCAAAATAGGTCTTTTAAATTTTAAATAATTCCAAAACTCTTAATTATAGCTTGAATAATGTATACTGGAATACCAATTTAACCCACAAATGCCACTGACACCTCTAGGTGTCGCGTGTTTGAAAGTTCCTCTAGGTTTAGATTTTAAGGGTCTGACTCTTGAAGCATCAAATTGTTGGAAATTTTATTATTTTTTTATATGTTAACAAACTACCCTTTCTGAACATTTTCATACATTTGTTTCCTTGAATTCCTATAGGAACATAGGTTATAGTTTTTAGAATTATACCCGCTCAATAGGTGTAGTGGCGTTTCCGAAACTTTGAAGTAATTTTTCTCCAAATGACGTTTTTGGGCATAAACACACACGATATCCCAAAAACTTCTAAATATTTTTTTCATTAAATTTTAAAAACATGTGTTTTATGTTAGTCTGTATAAACTGAACCTAAAATTGCCTTTTTATTGTTCAAAAAAAATATTTTTCTAGGCGATTATACTCTTGAAAATTTCAAAATTTCCTATTAGCTAAATACAATTTTGTATTAAAAATATAAAAATGTGTGAAGCATAAGTAGGCAACAAAATTTTCATTCTAGTTTCAAAATTCATTTTCATTTTGTAATCCTGCGCGTAAACTGTTATACTAATTTTCTGCTCGTCAAATGTCTGATACTTTGGAGCCCCCTATAAATACTAATTCTGCCTCTTACTATTTTTTAAATGCAAGAAATGAAAAAAGGTACTTATATTTTTCATTCCCACTAACAATTAGGTTTTAAAATCATACAGATTTCAAGATATTAAATCATGAAAATGGTCTTTTTTCCAATTTTAAGAGACCTGAGACCTCTTAATTGAATATGTACCGTGGCTCTTTTATTGGAATCTGTAAGAGTTTACCTAATCATAGAAATAGTCCTACATCGCTCAGATTTTCTAATATAACACTATAATATTACAAAGATGTGTACCTCTTCCAAACAAGCAAGGACTTCTTTAAGGGGATAAAAATGTCAAAAAAGACCAAGTCTCATATTTTTGTCTGTTAAAGTTAAATAAATGTTGAATTGATATTTGTAGGATTTCGAATGCTTCATATTTTTTTTTGTTGCTGTGATGCAATTTGTGTGTCGCTTACTTGATAACATTTCCTTTTTGATCAAATTTTTCTTTATTACTTTTTCTTTGTTAAAATAATACAATACAGCCAATTCATATAAAAGCAGATAGATATAAATTTACTTATAGGTGTTGGGGACTTAAATTTCCAAACTACTTACCAGTCTTCTTATAGAGCACAAACTTTAAAATATGTATAAATTAAAATAATTAAAAACAAAGATTTCTTAAGCTATTTTTACTGTAAACTCATTAAATTAGATTTATTGCATCTCAAAATAATTGGAAATTTCGTTAAAATAATGTTAACGTAAATTTTAAACCTTATACTTCATATTGTCCATTTTGTATTATTTTGGAATATAGAGTTCTAATCACTTTAAAAAATAAATTAGTAATTACTTAAGCAGCCCAAATTTCTATAGAAAAATTTTGCGTTGTAAGTGCTAATACATTGTTAAGTATCATTCACTGTTTAATTAGGTAAGCTTTTCACGTACCGAAATTAACGAGACATGCTTTGAAATATATTTCAAAGTAAGCATTTTATTCTACATATTATAACTAAATCATCTTTATCTTTCTTACCTTAATGAAATTTTGTTCGAAAACAAAAACCATAAGCACAAAAGGAAAAACCATCAATTACGATAATGACGATATTTTAGCTTATGGATTTTTCGTGGCAAAGAGAAATGCACCGTATGAAAATTCATATACCTGTCTTTTTCCTTTTTAGCGAATATTCGATAAGAAAGTAATCAAATGGGGATAGGAAAATAGTTCGGTCATTATGCGGAGAAGATAAAGTTCCTCTGGGAGTTATGTAGAAACATCAGATTGAAAATGTTATGTTTACACTAATGTTTTAATCTTAAAAAAATTCTCACGATTCGTATATATACTTTGATGTTTAACGCGACAAAGTAAGATGTCTTTTAAATGTTCTCAGGATTTTGTATATAAGTGTGCTTAATTAGTCATTTCATAGAATGTTTTTAATAGTAAATAAATACAAATATATTAAGAAGCAAAAGATATTCCCAAGAAAAAATGACATTAATGATTTGCGGTATGCTTTACTTAAACTTATGAAACTTTAAGACGAAGTAAATTGATGAGAATTTGCACAAAAATCCACCTATAAAATTTTATATAGTTTTTTACCAAATGTGAATGCCGTAAGAAACAGTAAATTTTCAACATGTTTGAGATTTTAAACAACAACAAAAGAGCAATAGCGCAGCCAGTCGATGTGATGTCACAAACGGTCACGGTTAGAACGGACACCAAAAGGAACAGGTTCGGAACCTGTTTCGAAATTGACGTGTACTAAAATGAACAAGAAAAAAATTGCGACCTAAAACGAAAAAGTACAAATATACCCGTTTAGACATCATCCTCCGATTTATGATGTAAAACAGTTACTGAAAAGCATTGAAATACAAACGAGAAATTTGTAAGCAACGCTCCTATTGATTAAACATTAGCTTGTAATTGTTGTCGCATTATTATCGCAGGCTCTCAATCTGACTTTCAGTGGCTGATTTGAGGTATTTAAGAGGACTAGGGGTAGTTTTGTAAATTGTATAGGGTAACTCTGGGATAGATGGCTATAGTTTTTAACCCGGAATTGCTCTCGCAGGTTATAACATACCCATGGTACGCACGGTTATTACATTTCTCACCACTATTTTTTGAGAAGTAATCATCAAATTATTTTATCTCAATATTTGTGAGCAATGCCAAAAATTAAATAACATGACGATTTTTGTCTGAATTTATTGGTGACAAAGTATAAATCGTACATATCATGGATATGCGCGAGCATTCCCGGGTTAAAGATTGAAATAAAAATTCTTAGAATGCAAATACAAGAAATATTGATGATATTTAAAATTTTTATACATATATTCATAATATGTTATGCAAAAAATAATTTATTATTGTAAGCAAAAAGTGTTAAACAAAATTGAAATTAAAATGGCAGATAGCCATCTCTCCGTAAGCCGAGGATAGATGGCCATCCAATACAAGAAAGAAAAAGTTAATTTAAATAGCAAAAAAAAAAAAAAAATAATAATAATAATAATAATAATAACACATTTCATATAGTTAATCATGAAAAACATATAGCACTTTGTAAAGATGCAGTTATATGATGGAAAATGAGTGACGAAAACTCGAATAAACAAAATTTGAAGTATAATTTCAATACTTCACTTTTCGTAAAATCTTACCACATGCTTGGCAAAGGTCTTGATAATTTGTACACGTTTCATGGAATAACTTCAGGTACCTTATGCATTGTATCCAGATATTCTTTTTGGATGTGATATTATATTGTTTTGCACTACCAATACAGTGATCCTATTTACTCGGAATCTGTAGAATCTGATAATTTCAATGTATTTCGTTTTCTTCGCTACTGGAATTGTCGTGTTTTTTTTTCTTGCGTTAATTGTAGATTTATTACGTTAATTTAGTTCATTTATCAACTTTATCTCTTTCTGTTATGAAAGTTTCCGATGTTTCTCAGTATTTTCTGAAACAAATAAATCGTTATGTCTTATTATATTATTATTATTTTTTTAAATATTTATATTAGTTAAAATTTAAATACAGATAAATTATATCAATTAAAATATTTACAAACGTAAATGTTATATATTTATTTTAAATTTAATTATATTTAGTTAAAATCATCACTCCGTATAATTTGGAATATTGATTAAAGGTGGCCATCTCTCCCAGATTCCATGTGGCCATCTCTCCAGAAATTGAACTGGTGGTCGCCCAATTTAAAGCACCAATAACCATTCTACGTCTTTGTTTTAGGCTTAGAAGTAAAGATGAGATTATGTACGTGCCTTAAAAGTCCATTTAATGAAATATATATATAACGTACGTACTGCAAAACATTCAGATACCTAAGTAAAAAAAAAAAAAAAAAAAAAAAAAATATTCAACCAACTATTTAATTTACATTAAAATTACACTTACTATTTATAATCGAAAAACACAACTGCACGACGCAATAAATAAACTCGTTGAACTATTTCATACCAACAATGTTTATATTGCAAGCTATGATCAAGTTTTGGAGATATTTAGACTGGCCTTCTCTCCTCTATGACCATCTATCCTAAAGTTACCCTATCAAATACGAGTAACAATGAAAATGGTCGCATGCATTTAGTTCTGGGTCTTCTATTTCATTAACAACGAAAATATCTGCATCCGATCCAATTATATGCTGATAGAATAAGGGTTGTAGCAAAGAAAAGAGTTCTGTGGCTCTGTTGCATTGTGTACGATAATACATGAAGCAATTTTCCAGCATCATCACATTAATCACCTATCAAGAATAACTAAAGTTTTTCATGCAGCTTTTTTAAATATCTACTACTTTAGATTATTTTTATAAATCTTGGCAAAGATCCAGTTTAACCTATATTTTTCAAAAATTGCAATCATCAAAACATTGTGTATGTAACAAAACTTATTTTTCTTTCTATATTCACGGCTTCAAAATAGTTCGTTCTTTGCATACCAGCAGTTCCAGTAGTTGGTTACTAAAACATTTGGAAGGGAAAAAAAAAACCCTTCGAAATTGGTTCCTACAAAATTTTCAAAAAAGAGGGGGACGATCTAAACAAAGATTTTATTTTAAAAATGAAAAAGCAGGCCATTTGTGAGCCCTACATATTGTATGGTGCTTTAACCCTTCACTGCACGATTTTTTCTATTTTTATGAAAAAAATTATTTGAAATCTATATATCGGTCTAATAATGGCAAAAATAGTAAAAAAAAATAAATTTCAAATTTTCAGCTAAAATTTGATATTTTATGGCGTGCCTATGTACACAATTAGGGTTTTAAAATTTTGTATTGCTATATTTTACAATTAAATGAGCTTAATTTAATTAATTTTATCTGCTTAACACTCTGATATATTTTTCTTATTTTAATATTTTTAAGTAATCCCTGAAAATAATGAAAGTAAAATTTACCTTAATAGCTTGATCATATATATATATTTGCTTCCGAAGAACAAATTCTAATTTTTTGTCAAATGCAGCCATCTGACATGGACAAAATAAGTGTTATTCCATTCTTTGAACTGTTCTTGATCAGGGATAGAGATAATATTGGCCAAATTCATGGCACGTAATAAGAATCACAGTGTTTTTAGGTATATGCCAGATGTGGCACGTCGTGCAGTGAAGGGTTAAATACCAAAACTAAACAAAATATAAGAAGGTCCAATTTAATTATAACTTAGTTTGCCGGCTTAAAATTTTGTGACTGCAATCATTTCCGGCTGATTCTAGAGTTGAAAAGATGGGAATCGTCTCACTAAAATTTGAATGCACTGCTTTGAAATAATTTTAGAAAGAAAAAGAAAATGGAATTGCAGTTACACTTAAACTTCAAAATTTTCCAATATACAGTATCACGACATTCAATTTAATTTTTAATATATATATTTTTAAATGCTACTTTTATTATATATATGCACTAATCCATGGCCCCCTCTCTGATAATATCGTACAAAAATGTCACGAGGCAGAATGAAATATTTTTATTGTATTAATTGGTTACTGTAATTTGTTAAAAATGCATGCGTAACTCGATTACGTGATAGTACCATCTTAATGAAGAATTGGCGCACGGCTCTGCTTGGCTGTACGAAGAAATCTCAAGGCAGACTAAAATATTCGTATGGTACTGATAGGTATATCTTAAATCTGATAAAATTTTATATCGCAACTCTATGTCTTATGGTGTCAAAACGGCGAATTGTCGCCATTTTCGGATTTTGTCGTACCAAGATATCACGAGACAGACCAGTCATTGTTTACGTACACTTAATAATCGTCTCCTACATGACTAAATCATCTTAAAACTCTATGACATAGTAATATATAGGGCAATATATTATAAAATACTATGTTTATATTGTTTCAATAGTACTACATGGCATCATTTTCTCTCATAAATTTAAGTCTGGTGGGGCTTCTTACTGGTATATGCCCAGGAATATCAAAATAATTTCAAAATACTTCGCCAAAATTGGTTGACACAAATTTTATTTCATAACTCGATGATGAGACTTTACTATCAAAATAATACATTGGCGATCGCTGCTTGTCATATCGTACCTAGATATCCAGAGGTAGAGCCAAATAAATTGAAGCGTGAAGAAGGGAAACTTTCATAGACGCAATGTAATTCCCCAACCTTCAGCGAAACAGTGCAAATAGCTAAGCGGTAGAAGTCGCATAAAGGGGCGAAAGATAACACGGGGTTTACTTGGCGCGCTTTTGCGTGATCGCCAGTAGCGATAATTATCAAAATGTGAGGAGTAACGCTGTGCTCACCGCTGTCCCCTGTCCGCGCAAAGGTAGTGCGCTCCCCTGCCCCCTCTGTTTGTGGATGGAGCTTCTCTCCGAGGGAGAAACCCCCCTTAGTTAGGTCAAAGATCGTAGAATACGTTAGATGAATCTGTTAGTTGTTATGTTAGATTTCGAGTGAAAGTAGAACTTTCGATACGTAAAATTTATTAATTTACAGAGTGCTGTATCACTGAAGATTTTTCCATTTTACGTATTCATCGGCTATCTATTTGCAATACAGAAAATATATCATAACAACAAAACATGAACAGATCATATTAAAAAATCTGTCCCTATCGCTGTTAAGTCACAAGTCAAACTGACAAAGAAATGTCGTTTTGAATTCTCGCGGGGCGTTGGCGCGAAGGTGTTATCTTAGGTTTACTACAAGAAAATTTGGCGAATTGGTAGATGCAATGAAGAATGCCTATGATTGGATCTCCCCTTTGAATGTGTTTCCCAGCAGAGCTGTTTGCACTGTTTCGGTTAGTTACGGTTTCCAAAGCCTTCCCTTCTCAAGTGCAGTCATTCTTTCATCTACTGTTAATAATCTTGCCCTACATAATATTCATTTTTGACGCCCCGCCCGCTTTATTAGGAGGAGAATTGTGAATCATCAGACGAAGATGTCAATGAATTTTTGTGCACTTGGCTTTATTCGCGTCCTAATTCATTTCATTATACAAGAATAAACATATTACGAATATATTGAAAAAAATTGTAGATGCAAAAGAAAGCTATGTAGAAATATGACATTGGAACAATTTTGTAAACAACATGTAAAAAGTAATCTATTTTAAAAGTCTGTTTTATATCTAAATTTTCCTCGTATAGCCGTTCAAATATAAAGACGAATCTAATATTCTGGGAAATAAATTATCTGTTAGTATACACATATTTGTCATTTATTTATCTGTATTTATATTTCTGCAGATCTTTTTTATCTCACAATCCAATAATCTCCAGAACTTTTATTTTCATGAAAAAACTTTTATTGAAAATACTACTTTATGAAGAAAACCGATTTCGAAATCGCAAACAAAATATCCATTGCAATTTGTTTTCCAGCAATATTATAACGTTAGAATAAGTGATTTACTTTTTTTTTTTTTTTTTTTTTTTTTTTTTTTTCAGTTTTTAAATTGCTATATGCATTTTGAAAACATTCAGTGCATTTTGAGATACTGTTTTAAAAAGTAGTATTTTTTAATTTATGAATGGATTAAAAAACAATTTTTATCAACGGTTTTGCTGAAAGACAATTTTGCATTCAAAATCTACTAGTAATAGTTTAACAATCAAAATTTCTCCAAATAATACAGGATGTTTCAAAAATAGGGTGCAATTACATATAAACCATAACTTTATTGTAGAAAATGATAAAAAAAAACCTCTTTAAACACTAATACAGACGGCAGCTCAATGTTTTATAGATGTATTTCTTATCTGTTCGAAGTATCTCGTAACATTCACACAGAAAACATACAAGTGAAAGTCCATTTTACACGCCAGATATTTTAAATGCAATGTATATAACTTCTTTGATTGTTTTTTTTATGGGTATATGCATTATTTGTGTACATTATCCCCTTCGCGACGGGAGCCTTTTACGAAATGTTTATTACTTTGCTACCGGTTTTAAAAAACAGAAGTTTGTGCCTATTCAAATCGGGAAAATGCTCGGATTAAATAAGGCAAATTTTACAGTAAAATTTTACTGGTGAGGATAAACGAGGATCCTTAGGCCTATTTCCGGCACGTATACATGTCGCTCGTCCCCAAGGGGTTATATGTACAAACATGCCTATATCTGGTGTGAAATTGATTTCCTCGATGATGTTTTCTGTGTATCTAAAAGGAGTCCTTAAAACTTTTGTGAAGTACGCAATCAAAACTTTCTGCTTTCTTCTGTATTGCGTTGAAAACTTTTTTTTTGTCATTGTGTACAATGAAGTTTGAAGTTAGTGTCATTTGTAATCGTGAAAACGTTTTGAAATACCTTGTAAAAGAGGGAAAGTTTTGTATCTAAGTGTATGTATAAGGCAGCATATATCGGTTGTTCTGACAAGCTAAGCTTTAAAAAAAGTACTAAGCTCCCCAAAAGAAAAATTTCCAAGACCGAAACATCAGTCCACTTACTGCTTATTTACAGGACAGAAGTTATCAGTATTAATTCGACTAAACAGGCCAGCGTAAAATATCGGATATCAAATGAGACAAGCATCGCAAATAACCTGTCTTTCTTAATTATAAACAATTATCAGGGATGAGATTTCCGACTTTTAGCACACTACTATAATCTTACAGGAAATGTTATTTTATTTAATCGGAACATTTTAGTGGAACAAGAAAAAGAACAACATTTTCCCTAAGATTGTACTGGTGTGCAAAACGTCGGAAATCTCATCCCTGCAATTATACAGAGTTTTAAAATCTCTGAGGACTCTAAAAAACATCTTCTTACTTTTTTCGTCAGTTTAATTTTCAAAACACCATAGAAACTTAAATTCTAGACAGAAAAAATTTCAGTTTCAAAAATTCAATATTTCTATCTTTAATTTAAAACAAAACATTTAATTAACCTTAAAATTATTTAAAGAACACAAAAGAGCGAAAAAAACCCACTCAACAATCGCATAATACAAAGGTGGTTTTAAAAAAATCGAGTGGTTCTTTTTCTTGTCTTACAATAATTAGTGCAATATTTCATTATAAAATCATGTTTCCTTAATGAAGAACGCCTTTTTTACACCTATCAGTGACTATTAATTTAGTATATTGTTTTCCTTGTTATATTTTTAATATCAAAATAACTACACTGAATATAAAAATTATTTGATCAATACAAGTATTCAATCAAAAACTTAAGAAATTTTAACCTTCCAAGTGGTTTGCCCGTATTTTTCCGTTTTCCCAAAACAACTTAACCCTTAAATGCCGGGTGTTGCTTTTCGGCAACATACCCAATTAAGCTATTATAATAATATTGAAGCTAAAATGCCTAATGTTTCCAATAAAATACATTCTGAAAATATTATTAAATCGATTTTCAACATGTAGATGGCAACAGTTGTGCTGTTTAAGAATAAAGATAGATTTATTTTTTCAATTGTTTCTACTTGTTCTTTTTGTTTTGTTTGGAAGCTTGCGAAATACCCTATTTTGTTTTGCAGTGAGCAAGTAAAATTTATTTCTTATTATAGTTCCTAAAGTTCTTGTATGTTTAATATTATAGAATTTTATCAAGGAAAATATTTTTTCAATTACAGACCAGCATTGCAGATTAGAAATAAACAGTTTTTTAGCCGTAAACTATACTTAAAACAAAATATGATTTTTTAAAGTATTTTTTCCATGATTTATTTAAAAAAATGAAAGCCGAAAATCATTATTACAATGATTCTTGAAAAATCAGGTATTTAAGGGTTAAATCAGCTGTAGACAAAAAATATTTTTAACTGAATTTTATTTTAATATATATATCAAATAATGGGTATGAAGTGTATTTTAGAAACAGACAGGGAAAGCACATTTAAATTAACATTTGTTTTACAAACATTTTCATGAAAATGCAGGGAAAGTCCTATAGACCATGAGGCGGTGGCACAGACCATCACCTCATCGAGCTGACAGCTGAAATTCTAGAATTAGACAGAACTGCATTAGCATATTAAAATACAACTGGTCTTCTAAGTCATAACTTGGTGGGAACCACCTGCACACCCGATTTTAATGGTTAATTTGTAGGTTTATCATTGTGTTTTCCTGCACCCAAAGGTTTGAAAACATGGAGGACTTGGAGCAGGAAAACACAATGGTAAATCTAACAGTCAATCACTAAAATTGGGTTTGCAGGTGTTTTCCACCAAAATATGACTTGGCAGAACAGTTGCATTTTAATATGCGAATCGAGTTTTAACTAATCCTGGAATTGCAGCCATCAACTGGATGAGATGATGGTTTATGCAACCTCCTACCTGTCTATCAGACACACAGAGGATTTTAATTAGTGGAGATTTTAGTATTAAAATGTGTAATTATTAATTATTTGATACTATTAGATATATGACTTTGTAAATAAATTAGAATATGCTTCATAGTACTTAAATTGCTAATAATAAAAGTGAAATTTTCTAAAATATTGAAATAATGAATTAAAAATATATAAAGAGTTATGTAATTTTTAATCCACAATCTAATGTAAATATGAAATGTAACGGATTCTTAGCAAGTTAAAGTTCAAGTTATATTAAGCATATTATAAATATATGTAAGTCCAAAATATGTATGAGCCCAACGAGAGAGGAGGAAGAAATACCCCAAATTTAGTATGCAATTTTTTTTTTTTTTTTTTTTTTTTTTTTTTACAGTTAAACTAGCTGGATTAGATAATCTAAATTTGTTTCCAGTCAAGTTTTAAAACAATATTTTATAAAAAGATTAATTCATCAACTAAGTGAAAATAATCACTTGGGTGCAAATGGTAATTTCAATCTAGATGGTTAAAGAAGCATTTTTATTATCTATTTTTTTAATAAAATAAATTCTATTGAAATAATAAATTATAAATGTATGAAGGATTATGTATTAATCTAAAAACTAATAAAAATATGAAACTGATTCTTTAACTGATTATTACTAAGCATACGTTCAAGTTATTATAATGTAATTATACATATCTGTATGGGGAAAGGGGGGTTCTAAATTTACTATTCATTTTTTAAATGGCCCCACCAGTGGCTGAGAGGTTCTGCTCTCGAAGCTGGTAGACGGGAGGAGCTGGGTTCGATCCCAATCGCGCCCGTCGGACTAATCGTTCGGAGTTTTCGTGGTTTTCTTCGAACCTTGGATTTCCAAGCGTTAATACGGGTTAGGTTCCCTTAGAAAGACCCCCACGAAGGGCACCCCCCCCTGGGCCTATATCCCTCGTGCAGATAATTGGCCGTCATAAATACAACCAACCAAATCATTTTTTAAATGTTTAAATAGTTTAATTTAAGATCTTACAGGTTGTTTTGCTTAAGTCTTTAAACAATTTTTCGCAAAACTTTTAATCCCAAAAGCAGCTGATATGTAAAGAGTTGTTAAGCTCATAAGAGATTTTTGTCTCACAATGTAGACTAAAAGTGCACTTTATACAATTAGCATTGTTTCTAATAAAGTGTTATACATAAGTATTAAATTTATGAATTATAAATTGTATGACGATTTGTATGAAATCTAATCCATCTTTAATAAGCTTGAGATTAATTGATAGCAAGCATATTACAACTCTATTGAAGGAACTGAATAAAGTATATGCGACAAAAAGAGTTGGGGACGTATAAAATTTCATATACATTTAAAAAAAATAAATTGTTTAATTAAATAAAATTTACAGGTTTTTCCGATTAAGTTTTAAAGTAATATTTTGATAAACAGTTACTTCCAAAAATACGCTGAAATTTTAAATAAAGTGGTTATTTTACGCAATATCTATGAATTTTCACTAATTTTCTACTTTCCACTTTATTTTCGCATTTGTTAGTTTGATATTTTCCTAAATTATGTGTTAATAACATGGAAAATTGATAAAAATAATAACTACATAACGGTTAAGAAAACGTTGAATACTAAAATATTTATTTTATTCCGTTAGCGTCAGGAAGGGAAAGTCATAATGAAATGGTTCTTGTGTTTCTGCTATGCCTCCTGTTCATGACTGTATACATTGAAAAGCATTCATTTCAAGATTCTACGAGAGCTTATAATATTTTCAGTGAGTGGGTTATCTAAATTATATAAACTTTTTAAAAAATGTCATCAACAAAAAAAAGCCTTAAAAATAGCTTAAAAACAGGGTTGAAAATTATGTCTAAAAATGGTATAATATGATTTTTCTAAGATCATATTCTGGTACGTATTTATGATTTAATATCAACTTAGTTTTCATCTATAATAATAAGGAAAGAAGTTTGTGCGTGAATGAGTGAGTGTGTGCGTCTCTCGATGCTGTTCTGAAGAGGCAGCTGCACATTTAGCTACAAATTTTAGTAGGAAGATACCTCTATGTATGTAGTAATGTACCTCGAAGGCAAATTTTGATTTTTTTTTTTTTTTTTTTTTTAGATTTGTTTTAGAAGATTTTTTTAATAAAATTTTTTATGCGATTTTTAGCGGTTTTTTTCACATAAATAAAAATAATGCGATTTCATTCTTTTAACACATTATAGTAAATTTTGTTCTCTTTTCAATAAAGTTTATGCGGTTTTAAACTTTTAGCCTTATATAGTAAATTTTGTCCTCTGCGATTTTCAATATTTTGAAATTCTTTCGCGCTGCTGAATCGCAAATCAGGTTCCCACGTACGATATGCTGATTTAAATAATTATTTAAAAAACTATACAGGGTGTCCGGTCTCAACGGTGTCCAATGGCTAATTCCTAAACCGTTAGTCATAGGCATATAGTTCCAATTACAAAAATGTTTTAAATCAGGTAAAGAAATATTTTAAAAGCGATTTGGGTCAATAAAAACATTTCTTAAAAAATTACGAAATTTAAATTTTTATACGGTCCCCCGGTCCTATAAGTTATATTTAGTGAAATTTTCCTTTTACACTGACAAGTAATACAAAAAAGTCCCGTTATTCTACGATTAAAATTGACCGAGTAATAGCTGTTTAAAGTTGGAGCATATTTTTTGCTGCAAATTGGGGGTCATTCACAAATTTCGTCGAAATATAATTTCGTCAGATATAAAAAATGTTTGGGAGTAAAATTAACATTGCAATATAAATTTGAAATCTTTAATCATTCTGGCATATTAATGGAAAATATACAATTTGTAATAAATATTTAAGAAGAAAGAAAAAACAGAATTTTTGATCAATAAATTTATTCTAAATTAACAGCCTCAATTCTTTACAAAATGATACGTATTTTAAAATATTATTAGATTGCACAAGCCTGTAAAAGTTGGGTTATGTCATGTTTTTTAGCTTTTGATAATTGATTCTTATATATTCTGTACCGCTGAATCCTAAATTGACCTTCATTTTTAACTATCATATCAGGATTTTTCGCAAATTGCAAATTTCAAAGTTAAGAAGTTCAATGTTAAAATTGAATTTCCTCCCCCATCTCATCGGACCACTCAGCTGTTTAGCTGTAAGAATCCCAGGATAATCAAAAATATCGAATAAATTTTTTAATAAAATAAAATAAAATAAAAAATGTTTTACATATGTTTTATAGTATGAGATTTTCGCTATATTTTAACTTACACATTTGCGATTTGCAAAAAAATTCTAACGTGATGGTTAAAAATGAAGGTCATTTTCAGATTCAGTGCTAAAAAGTGCGTAAAAATCAATTATCAAAAGTTAAAAAACACAACCATCTCCTCTACTTTATAGTATTCGATTTTTGTTATTCTTTAAATTTGAAAATTTATGATTTGCGAAATATCCTGACATGATGGTTAAAAATTAAGGTAATTTTCGGATTCAGTGCTATAAAATACATAAAAGTTAAAAAACCCAACAATCGCAGTCTTGTACTATCTAATCTAAAACTTTTTCTTAAACTCCTTGGCAGAAAACTATCCGAAATTTTTTGTGTTATCCTGTAAAATAGGTATAAATGGTAACCACCGAAAATCTTAATAATATTAGATTGTTATCGGATTTGCGCCAGTATGTAAAATGCAATCTCGATCGGATATTTAAAAGTGGGTTAAAGTTCGAGTACAAATTTTGAACTGGAAAAACATACATACGATTGTTAAAGTAACATAAAAACTTATAAAAAAAAAAACATAATTTTTGTTAAAAGAAATCATAAGAGAAACAGTCTCAAATCCTGACAAAATAAAACATATGTTATTTTAGCCAATTTGAGACTTAATCATAATACTTGTAGGATTTTTTTCAAAGCGCAGATACACATGAAGTAAGATCTTCGAATACTTTAAACACTTAGTATATGATCCCTCAAAGCCAAGCCGAACTCATTTGTTTTCAGAGTAGAAAAGTGGCATAAGTCATGCATTTTTAAAGTTTCATAACTCGCTCAATTTTAGCGTTATATGAATGGGACTTTTTTTGTCTTATTTGTCAGTGCAATAGGAAAAAATTACTAAATATAACTTATAGGACCGGGGGACCGTATAAAAATTTAAATTTCGTAATCTTTTAAGAAATGTTTTTATTGATCCAAATCGCTTTTAAAATGTTTCTTTACCTGATTTAAAACATTTTTGTAATTGGAACTATATGTCTATGACTAACGGTTTAGGAATTAGCCATTGGACACCGTTGAGACCGGACACCCTGTATAATATCGCAAAATATTAGTTTGAATAAAAACAAGTACGCACTTGGTTGCCGACCATCTTAAAAAAAAAGTTATATAAAATCGCAAAATGTTACATTGATTAAAACAAGCCTTGATTTTTCTAGGCACCTGGTTGCATAGAAGTTCTGGAAAAATACCCGCCAAGCCCAACATGCATATATTTTTTTTAATTAAATTAATGTATAATTTTAAGTTAACAGAAAATGTTAAATAAGTACTGCGATATAAGCTTTTAAAATTGATATCACTCCATACTTTAGACACAAGTTTCAACTTTTTTTTTTTTATAAGCTTGGCATTTTTTTTTTTTTTTTTTTTTTTTTTTTTTTTTTTTTTTTTTTTTTTTTTTTTTTTACTATTTGAGAAATTTTTCTCTGGATAATTATATACACCTGTGTGTCGTTACATGTAGAAGCTCAACAGTTCATCATTACCAATAATTTTCATTTTTATCAGTATAGCTCTATTTTAGCAGAACACTTCTGTAGAACGATAATGTTCAGACAAGTCGAAAGATCTATTCTAATTTGTTGTACATAACGATATCAGGACAGAGAAATTCGTTTACGCTTTTACTAAAAAATATTTTGATGCATTTTGCAAAGATATAAAAAAATTTGAGATACTTTTAAAAAGATGAGTATTTATTTTCTGAACACACAGTGTAAAGAGAGTGTTGTATGTTGATCTGTAGGCGTGTTCTTGACTGCGCACGATAGTAGTCTTTCCGTTTGAACTTCCATCTGGCGAATACATTAGAAATTAGAATATATTACAGCTCGCTGTCGCGACAACTGTATAAGCATTTGTAAAAATCGCCCGAAGGTTTCGATTTTCAAACTACTGTTAAACCATTTTCAAAATATTTTGCTGCAGATTATATAGGACATTTACCAGTACAGATGTTGCAGACACAGCAGGGTTTCTTTTAAATGTCAAAATGGGGATTTTTTTGCCTGTTATGGTAACCCAGCGATTTTTACTTCATATGGCAACCTGGTGCTTTATATTAAAACATGTGTGTTTTATAATAAAATTAAATGCGTGTGTGAATAAATAAAATAAAATAAATAAAAATTAGTAATAGAGAAAGTAATTGTGCGTGCTAACGAAAAATAATGTGTCGAAAGAAAAATAATATATGTGTAAAATAACAATGTATGTGTTAAATAAAATTATAATATAACTTTATAATAAAATAAAACTAACATGCTTTTGTTTTTGCAAGATAGGCCTAAAAATAATAAAAAATGGGCTTTCTTCGCCAAAAAAGCACAAACAAATTACGCCAAACCCGGTGGACCCGATGTCTAATTCACCAGAAAATGTGACAGAGTATAAGTGATAAATATTTTGGCAGCCTAAATCAAATATTAGTGCCGCAAAGGCAGCATTTCTAGTTTTCGAATTCAACCTTTCCATTGTGTCAGAAATGCATAAAAATTCAACCTTTCCATTGTGTCAGAAATGCGTAAAAAAAAACATTTTTCTTGTTTGCTGAACACATACATGAGTATTTCAGAAATTCGAGTGAGGTCTATTCAAATTTTTACTTTCTTCTGTATTTACATGAAAATATTGGATTCATGAAAATTTTTGACTTCCGGTTTTTTTGACGGATTTACACGTTGTAGGGGTCAGAGATCCCAAAAAACATGTTTTTACAAAATGTCTGTCTGTGAATTTCTGAGTCTGTGACTCTGTCTGTCTGTATGTGTCACACATTTTGTGGGCGCTCTATATCAGGAACTAATGCACGAAATTTAATAACAATTTATATTCAGGTAGTCCCTGATATAAATTTTTGCTGATTAGTTTTTGGTGTAAATCGACATACAGGTGGCGCTGCTATACTGCATTTTGCAAGATTTATACGATTTCCGCAATAGCTCTATCTCAAGAACTAATGCACACATTTTCAGCAAAATTCAGATTCAGTTAGTCCTTGATACACTATATGGCCAAAGGTGACCGGTCACTTGCGATTTTAGACGTTTTGTTAAATATCTAGAAAAGTACATGACGAATTAACCTGAAGCTGCAGTAAACAGTATAGTATATAGGTTATATATTTTCGCGAAGATTTTTTCCCGAAACCCCATAGGGGACCATCAACAAATTGAAAAAGAACGAATATCTTTTGGATAACCCTGTAAAAAATAATGTAGCAAAAGCGTTCGAACTCGAGATTATTACTAAGTGGCTTATTGTAATATATTGTTTTCACTTTTATGAGGATAGAATGTATACTCGTAGAGAAATTAAGGTTTTTATAAAAACAGTCCCAAATTTTGCCAAGTTTTTTGCTTATAATTTGCAGATTTCTTAAAATACAAAAAAGTTCTTTTCAGAAAATATGAGAAACAGCATTGTACACAATAGTCTGCAATCAGAATAAAAAAAAAAATAATAATAAAAATTGGATGAAAAATGAGTAGGTTTACTAAAAGATGTTTCACTGCACATGCGCGAATGCAATCAAAATATAATATGCATAATGTATTAGCTAAGTATATAGAGCAACTTTTGTGAAAGTTTCAAAATCATAGCTTGAAAATTCTGAAAATTATCGTCTATAGAATAAGCTCGAAATCCGTTGTTCCCCCCAAAAAGCAAAAATATGAGGGGTTGTATCAAGTATATGTTGATTTGTGCCAAGATAGCGTACACAATGTTGCAAGTTCTACTATATTTGGATACAACCCTTCCACTTTTTGCTTCATTTTCGGAACAACGGATTTTGAGCTTATTCTATCGGCGATAATTTTCAGAATTTTCAATCTATGATTTTGGGACTTTCAGAAATGTTGCTCTATATACTTAGCTAAATCATTATGCACATTATATTCTGATTGCGTTCGCGCATGCGCAGTGAAATTTTTTTTAGTAAACCTGTTCATTTTTCATCCACTTTTTATTATTTTTTAATTCTGATTGCACAGTATTGTGTACAATGTTGTTTGTCATATTTTCTGAAAAGAACTATTTTCTATATTAAGAACCCTACAAATTATAAGCAAAAAACTTGGCAAAATTTGGGACTTTTTTTATAAAAACCTTAATTTCTCTACGAGTATACATGCTATCCTCATAAAAATGAACACAGTATATTACAATAAGCCACTTATTAATAATCTCGATTTTGAACGCTTTTGCTACATTAGTTTTTGCAGGGTTATCCAAAAGATATTCGTTCTTTTTCAATTTGCTGATGACCCCCTATGGGGTTTCGGGAAAAACTCTTCTCCGAAATATATGACCTATACTATACTGTTTACACACCTACAGTTTCAGGTTAATTCCGCATGTATGTTTCTTGATATTTAACAAAACGTCTAAAATCACAAGTGACCGGTCACCTTTGGTCATATAGTGTATGAAATGATGCTGATTACCTGTTGATGTTAATCGCCCAATAGGTGGCGCTACTGTGCTGCATTTTGCATGATTTTCTCAAGAGCTGTATATCAAGAACTAATGTACGAAATTTCACCAAACTTCAGATTCAAATATACCTTGATTAAGATTGTTTGCTGATTATGTTTTCGTGTAAATCGTTCAACAGGTGGTGCTGCTATGCTGCATTTGTCATGATTACAGAAATAGCTCTATCTCAAGAACTAATGCACGAATTTTCATCTAACTTCAGATTCGTTGACACAAGTTGTTGCTAATTAGGTTTTGGTGTCAATCTCGCTATAGGTGGCACTGCTATGCTGGATTTTTAACGATTTTCGCAATAGCTCTATCTCTAAGCTAATGCATGAATTTTCCTCAAACTGCATATGTAGTTAGATGTTAACCTAAGTTGATGATGATTATGTTCTAGTGTAAGTCATCCAATAGGTGGCTCTGCTATGCTGTATTTTGCTGGATTTGCAAGATTTCAGCAAAAGTCATATCTCAAGAACTAATGCACGGGATTTCATCTATTTAGAATCCTCATGATGAGAATAGATTGCCGTTTAATTTCGCCACTGTGATAGCGAATTTTGAAGTATTAACCTGTATGAGATAGAAGAAAGTTTTGGGATTGGTATATCCGGCTAGTTTAGATTTGTAAGCGTGTAAAATTTCGAATAAAAAACATTAAAAGACATTTTTATATTAACTATCTATCTAGAATATTCTCAAAATGAAATATACTGCGAACTATTTTTATAATATTCAAAGTTTCTTTCTTTTATCATATTTCACAAAATAAAAATTCCTCTTTATACCTAAAAAATGCAGTATAATTACTTATATTTTTTGTTTATTAGATATTCTTGTTGAACACTTAACATGTCCAATAATTTTCTGAATTATTAGTTTGAGCAAAACCTTATCATAGAGAAAATTATGACGAAAGCAGATTTCGATATTTGCTGAATCCGGAAGAAATATTGTAATTTCTTCTCCCTTGGTATTGCAATTTGTTTAGAAAACAAATGTTATTTATTTTAATACTGTTCCATAACTATTCAATATAAATAATATTTTTTGTACAAACCTTATATGATGAATTGTTATGGACTATGTAAAAACTGTGTATCACATGCTAGGGCTTTGACATAAAATGTTCAAAAATAAATTACTACAGTTAACACGAATTCTGGGAAATCTGGTTTTAAAATGCAACTTTTTTGTTATTTGAACAATGCTTTTGAACTGTCTTTTATGAAGACAATGTAATCTCATAAATGTGAATTTAAAAAATTATTTTCAGCTGTATGACAAAACTGAGTTAACACAAATATTTATAATTATTTACATGCAAGATTTTTTTAAACACGTGAAACATTGCCCGAGTGTTACTTCTGCTTAAACGGATAATATAAATCCGTTAATATTAATTAAGGCGCAATTTTTCAAGTAATAAAAAAAACACACAAAAGAATCCAATAAAAACTTAAAAGTATGTTGGATAATTCTTGTATTTGATCCTGCATTTCACAGGCATTCAGTTTATTTTTAAATATACAACTTGCCTCTATTATCCTGTGTTTCTTTTTTAATTTCCTTTTTTTTTAAACTTATTTCATATCAGACCATCGAATACTGACACAAGATCGTTATTTGGTTAGTACCCATTAACGAAAATTTTGCGAGTATTGAAAATAATTATTAGGCGGAAATTTTACACATTTTCTTTGTCCATTAACATACCCTTTTTGTATCCATAATGATGTCAACCATTAATAACATATCAAGTCAATTTGACGTCCCTGTGACACGAGTATCGTTCAAAATGTTATCAATTGCAATGATGACCAACATCTGTTATTATATAGAGTAATATAAGCATTAGGACTCTCAGATTTCCATTTCACTTTTCGAATAATTTATTCCTCATCATATAGTGCTACATACCGACTTCACAATGACCTGAATAAAATTAATTTTCAAATTCATTTGATGACAGTGCAGACCGTAAGATTTGAATTTTGGTCACGGTCTTTTCAAAATTTGATATCATTCCAGACACTGTGCTAATATTGAAAATAAGTTCCTCAATTGCTATTTGTATTGTTTTCATGAGTACCATTAAGACTATAAATTTCAGTCTTGACATTCATAACTGGCATGATTTATTAGTACAACCTGTTACACACAACCAAAGTTCTCTCTTTCTGCAGAAGACTCATTGTTCTCTCACCATGCCACCGTTGCGGGTACAGCGGCACTGTTGTACAGACGTGTGAAAATTATTAGAATAATTGTGAAATTTACATTAAAATCTTGTTATATAAAAGAAATAATACATTTAAAAAATATTGATACATTTAATATTTAGTGTGCATCCCCTTGTTTTTTACTAAAGATTCGATACGTCTTGGCATACTTTGTATGAGTTTTTGGCAATTAATTTATATTTCGTTATCAAGATGACAAATTTGGATGATTTTTTCTATCAGAACATTCTTGTTTGTGATGTTGCATTTCTTTAACTTAATTAAAGAAAACTCTACCATCGAATGGAAACAGTCCAGATATGAACCCCATAGAGAACCTTTGGGACATTGTAAAGAAAAAATTAAAGAAATTCAACATCACAAACAAAACTTGTCTGATAGAAAGACTCATCCAAATTTGGCGTCATGACAACGAAACACAAATTAATTGCCAAAAACTCATACAAAGTATGTCAAGACAAATATGCAATCATTTCTTTAATGAAAAACAAGGGGATGCACACTAAATATTAAATGTATCAATACTTTTTAAATATTTCATTAATATAACAAGTTTTTAATGTAAATTGTACAATTATTCTAATAATTTTCACACGCCTGTAATTTATCTAAATGCTGGCAGGATATGACATTCGCACATTTTTCCTCAAACACCATTTTTGCTTCGGCGACTGCGAACAACTGCATATTAATGACGCGTATTGCTTGGCAAAACCCTGTGCCAAGATCGTACTTGATCCTCATCATATCAAATTGACCTCAATGGCACAGTAAAATTGTTCCCCTCTCATCTAGTCTAGATCGGAGATAACGATATAGTCTCCGAAAATGTTTGAGCCTAGTAATATAAAAACAATATGAATTATTCATATAATCATTGCCGTAAATGATAACACTGTTCTGATAATACAGATAAATTCTTGGTGCATCATTGTATAAAGAAGCATGTGCGATAGGATGACAATTTTTGAAAATGGAAGTAGTTTTATCTATATCAGAAACACATCAAAGATATTCGGAGTGGATTCAAGACAGTGGATGGTAATGTATTTAAAATTTTATCTATACCTGCAAAAGTAAAAGCCATAAATGGGATGATGGCCATATTTTCTAAATATAAAATAGTATAATATACTTCAAGGACATATCAAACTGTCGTAGTAGTAATTACCTTGAGAGAAACCATATGAGAAACTGGAGTAGCGGAAAATAGACACACATATACACAAAGAAAATAAGTTAAAACTGGTGTGAATGACTAAGTACAAAAAATCTTCTTAAAACACCATCAAAAATTTTGTAAATGCGCTAGGCCTTTCGAAAGATCTGAGTCTTTCTTCATCAGGCGCAAAGAAGACGTCCTTCTACTATGAAAGCAGAGGCAAGACACGTTCTCCTTCTACTCTGCTTTCATAGTAGAAGGACGTCTTCTTTGCGCCTGATGAAGAAAGACTCAGATCTTTCGAAAGGTCTAGCGCATTTACAAAATTTTTGATGGTGTTTTAAGAAGATCTTTTGTACTTATACATATACACGTTCACTTTTTAATATTGTATAAGATTTGTAAGGCTCTACCACTCAAACGTGACCCCACTCATTTCCCCATCCTCCACCTTAAATATTTGAAATTTATGCGCGAACTTACGTATCACGGATGTTGCAACAGTAACCGAAGATGTAAAAATTCTATAATTCGAAAATATTCAAACAACAACAACAACAACAACAACAAAACAGAATACTGGCAGTAAATTACCGGAACATCCGTGTAATTTGAAGAAATTTTACTGTTATTTAAGCAATTTTTCATATTTTAACTGGGGAGTTCTATGATATTTTAAGGAAGGGTTTGCAAAGTTTCTGTGATTTGAGGTAAAAGATCACACATAAAAATTCGTTTCTAAAATGAAATTTTCTTGCTGTAGAGATTTACCGGAAGACACTTTTGGAAATAATTTTCATAAATAAGAAAACTATTGTATTTTTGAACATATAAAGGCTAAATAAATCATTCTCCTATCAATACTTTTCGGATTATTTAGATTTACATCTTTTGTAATCTTTTGATTTTTTTTTTTAATTTCTTTCATATTTTGTAATTTTTTAAATTATTTTTTCCCCGCTGGAATATAAACATTTGGATCAACAAAAAATTTTTTTAAACTAGGATGATGTTTGTTTTAATTAATCAAATTTTTTGGTTACCAGTTGCAATACTTTACATTTAAAACTAGTTGGATATGTCAATCCCAAAAGTTTCTTCTATCTCATACATCTCAATATTTCAAAAAATAGTTACAAATTTAATATTTCAATATTATCAGTTCAATACTATACCAACTTTGATATTCATCTTAAATGTCTGCTTCAGTCAATTAATTGGAGTAAAAACGAGTTAATCTCAAGCATGATATTTATTAAAATCAATAGTTTTTCGTTATTCTGCGCTGAAAGAAAAATATACCGCCTTTATCTAGAACGAATATGTAGTCATATTCTAAATCCCTAAACTAGAAATATATATCTCTGAATGAAATTTTGTTCAATTCTTTTCATAATTTCAGACACTTTTCGAAGGTAGAATAATGAAAATGGCACAAAAGTTGCTATTACAGAGCGCACTTTCGTTGGAATATTGGGTAGATTTCGTAAGAAATACTACTTGTTACATTTTCTCCTATGTTGGAATTTCTGAAACTTTTTGGCAGATCTACGCCGATCTACCAGATTTATTTAATAAGAAATTTGGAGAGGAACTAAAATTTATGGCATAAAATATAAGTAAATCAGGGAATTAAATTATCACTTTACTGTACTGCGATAGTAAATTATCAAACCAAAATACATATAATTAAATTAAATTATATTATATTTAATCATTAATTCAATTAAAATAACAACTTCAAAGTACGACGATTTGATATTTTTAAAGAAAATAAAGTACAAAAAATCAAGAATGATCAGAAAAAGGCACAATAAATAATTTACTCAGAAATCTCAAAAGTAAATAAAAATTAATTGTTAATACTTGATAATTATTTTCTGTTAGAATGTCGCACTCCAATGACCGAGATGTTATTATTGCAAAGAATATTGATCTGCATATTGCTATTTTAGGAAATGATCTAATGTATTCTACTATCAACAGTGTATATTTCTTTAAAGCTATTTACGCAGAGTTACATGCTTTAGCTCATTTAAATATTATATATTAAGGCGTATTACGCCTACCTTTGTTACAAGAAAATTTATCGAAATTTAGAATTAGGCATTATGCGTCGGTTATACAAATGGTGTTGGTGTTGTTTATGACGGCCGATTATCTGCAGAAGGGATATAGACTTGGGGGGGGGGGGGCTCCGTGGGGATCTTTCTAAGGGAACCTAACACGTATTTACGCATGGACAACGAAGGTTTCGAAGAAAACCAGGGTTATAAAAATGACCATTAATTATTTTAGAAAGAATTATCACAAGAATTAAGTTTTTAATTTCTTCTATCTTCAATAGAAGAAAGTATTGTAATCGAAATTGTTTTCGACGGATTTACACATTTTAGGGGTCAGAGATGCCCAAACACAAGTTTAAAGAATATATCTGTCTGTCCGCGTGTCCGCCTGTCTGTCACCATTGTGCCATAAAAAGTGTTTGAAGTTATACATAGAATTGAACCAATTTTTTAAAAAAGTTTTCGGCTATAACAAGCAGGTCTTCCCTTAATTTGGAAAAATTCCGACGGAAGAGGGCGCTGTAATAGCGATTTTTGGGACATTTTCATTAGTGTACCATCAGAAACTGTATGAAGTTATGCATAAAATTGAACCAAATTGTTTGTGTATGTTTCTGGACATGGCAAGAAGGTCCTCCCTTAATTTGGAAAAATTATGACGGAAGGAGGCGCTGTAATAGCGATTTTTGTGCCATTTTCATTATTGTACCATCGAAAAGTGTATGAAGTTGTGCATAGAATTGAACAAAAAAATTTATATATGTTTTTGGCCACGACAAGAAGGTCCTGCCTTAATTTGGAAAAAATACGACGGAAGGGGGTGCTGTAATAGCGATTTTGGGGCAATTTTTCATAATTTTTCCATCGAAAAGTATATGAAGTTATGCATAGAATTGAACCAAACTTTTTGTGTATGTTTTTCGCTATACCAGACAGGTCCTTCAATTTGAAAATTTTGCTCCGAAAGGGAGCACTGTAATAGCGATTTTTGTATAATTTTCTTGATTTGCCGAAGTTCTAGTGTATACCGGCGGCTCGTAAAGTGACTGGAACTTCGCGAATAGCCGGCTATTCGCGAACAGCTGATAAACAACAGAATAACGGAAAACTATTGATTTTAATAAATATCATGATCGATATTAACTTGTTTTTACTCCGATAATTGACTGAAGCAGAAATTTGAGATGAAAGTCATAGTTGGTACAGTATTGAACTAATACACTGTAAATTAAAATGTCTGAAATTCAGTCACTTAAGTGTCTGAAACGGAGTGTTCAATTTTCAGACATTTTAAAATGTCTGAATTTTTTCAGACACTTTTTGCGACTGAATTTCAGACACTTGAAACGTCTGAATCGCAGACATTTTTTGTAAGCATTTTATGTAGCCATGTTTGACCACGCTGAATACTGGGAAAATATCTGGCCGTTGTCCTGCCCCCTCTACCCCCATACCGCCTGATTTTTTGGTGCTCCCAATTTTAGTATGCAATTTTCATAAAGCTGATAATTTAAATCTTTTACGACATTGTACTAATTATAATGAGTATTTTGTTTCAGGAGTAGAATAAGATTAAAAAGAGAAAATATTTATCTAAATATTAGATTTTTTAAAATTTTGTTTTTAATCTTACTTTACTTTAAAAGTTCAAAATATTGATTATAATCAGTACAATTTCGAAACAGATTTAAAATATAAGCTTCGCAAATATTGCACATGAAATTTGGGGGAACTAAAATCGTAAGAGAACGGGGCACTACCCATGCTTTAATCAAGGAGTCCTTTTGCAAAAAATGCAACCCTGCAGTATTGTTAGCTAAATACAGATGCCCGGTATTCGGGAGTATCCGTTATGGAGGTTAATGGACATTCCCGAATAGCGGATACTTCGATTTAGCGAATACTTTTTTGATCCGCAAGGCATACATATTTGTATTATTTTTACCTCACAAAAGCAGGCATCTCCGATTATCCGACAAATTTCGCTGTCCCGAAGTGTCCGCTATTAAGGGTTTTTAAGGTATATGGATATATATATATATATATATTTTTTTTTATCTTTTCCTACTCTAAAAGTTCAAAATATTTATCATAGTCGGTGGAATGTCGAAAGAGATTTAAAAAATCCCGTGTACGCGAAAATGGGCAAGAAAATCCCCCTCCCGTCCCGCCCCCCAAAAAAGGAAAATTCATATAATTCAAAAATTAGATTTTGCCCCATAGGCAATTTTACATATGCATCAGATGATAATCACAACAGCTATATAACCATGAGTAAATAATAAAATAGTAAATAAATATTCTATTTTAATAGCATTGAGAAAAAAAAAATTACTTCTAATTTCAAAACTTAGCCATTTTTGTATTTGTCATTTAAGTACATATAAATAAAATAGTTAAGTCATTTTAAGTAGTAAACATGTGTAATATTTTTTTTCTTTTTTAAATATGTGGTAATTTGTCATGCTTAGTTAAAAGTAAACACCAGTTTGGTATCTAATTTTATATATCATTCTTCGGAATATGTATATAATTTTCTTTAAACATATTCCGTATTCAATTTAAAATTTTCACCCGCTATTGCTTAAAAATGTATATCATTATTATTCTTTTTTATGGAACAACACGATATAAGTCATATTTAATTTATTTTATTTTTTATTCCTGTAAAATTTGTATCCTTTGAATATGAGCTAAATAGATTTTATATATTTGATAAGAAAATAATGATCTAAGAAATAGAAAAAAAAAAAAAAAAAACAGAAGAAAATAAAAAGTAAAAAAAAAAAAAAAAAAAAAAAAAATACATCAGACAGTATACGTACTATTCTTAATTGTTTGAAAAACGTTTTGAACATAAAAAAGCAGTTATTAAATGGCTTAAAAATATATTTAATACTGTATCATATAAGTAAATACGAACTTTTAAAAATATAAGGCAGTTTTATACATAAACTTCATATCAAGGCATAAACAACTCTTTATTTATGTCTAAATTATCATGTGTAATTTTTTTTAGTGCCAACAATTACTTGTACCAGAACCGTTGCAAATTCGATTGCAGTAAAAGGAAATTTAATAATTATTTCTCGCATTACTTAATTTTAAAAATTTTAAATCATGAACAAAATATCGCAAAAAAAAGTGCTTGCATATAAATTACAAAAATTAATATACCAATTTAAAAAACACAAAAAATATTAATTAAACTTTATAATTATACTGCTAAACAGCAACGTAAACTGCAAAATATGAATAAAATGTTTCTCCGTTTGTTTAATGTTTCGAAAATTTTACTGGATGATATAAAAAATTCATATTATTTTTAGAAATTTGGTAAATGTTAAATCTGAAACATTGGATATCAAAATTTACGATTTTCAATAATAAATTAAAAAATCAATAAGAATAAATCTTTCCGTGATTAAAAACTGCAATATATACAGTCAAATTTCACAATATTAATGCTTTTTTTCAATCTGAAAACTTTTCCTAATATCATAATAATATGAATCATCATATTTAGCTCCAAAATAATAATAATAACGAAAAATAAAATACATGCCTGATGTCATATACTACAAGCGTTTATAGTCAGTAAACAGTAAAAAACATAGAATAAACACAGTTACAAATGGCTTCAATTTAATGTTTTTATCTCTGATAAATGAAGCGATGAATCATTCAACTTTTCAAACCTATGTTGCAAGTTTTGTTTTTGAGCAAAGACAAATTATAATTATTTCACATCACCCTATCGAAAATGAAGATTAAACTATCACTCATTCGTTTATTTACAAACGTCAAGCAAATAGAATTACAGCATTGCTATTTAATTTTCAAAACAATTATATTTCATTCCGTTACATTAAGAAGGCATATAACAGACGACCGTTAGTGAAATCAAAAATTTAGCATTAAACTATAGAAAAGAGATAAATTTTTATAAACGATTTCACTCATATTCAAAGGTTAGAAATCTATCGGAATAAAATATTAGAATTAAATATGACTTACTCGTTCGTTCTATAAATACCCAGATTAACACATATCCTTTTAATCCAAGCAATGGCGGCGGTGAAAATTTAATTCTTTCTGTTCTTATCTCATGAAGGTGCTGCAGATGACACGCGCGGAAATCAGCGTTCTGATTGGCTGTTAAGAATAGTACCAAAGATGATGTTTAACTATCGCTTGGAGCGTACCGTCTTAAAATCAGACGGTTGTTGGATAATTTACACATGTTTCTCGGTTCGTTTATAGCATGATCATAGTAAGACATTTATGTGTCTTAAATTTAGACGTCTGTTATGTCTGAATTTTCAGATTCAGACACTTAAGTGACTGAAATTCTTTTTCAGTCACATATGTGTCTAAATTTAAGATGCCTCTATTTGCAGTGTAATATTGACAGTTGTAACTACATTTTGACATGTTAAGATGTATTAGAAGAAAGTTTTATGATTGGCTCATCTAACTAGTTGTATTTAAGGACCGTGCTATTTATATAAAATAATAATTTTCGTGATCAGATTTCATGAAAATTAAAAAATATTACACTTTCAAATAATTTTTATTTTATTTTCTGCTATATATCTCATGAAGGTTTCTATGTAAAGGAGGAATGTGCGGCGAATGTACCTAAAAATAGGAAAAGGAGGTTTCAAAGCTTATGTGTGCATTATATTAATAAATTTACTATTTTATCAGACAGACAATATAGTTTAATTAAATAATAATGTTTACCTGTCCAAAAGTGAATCTAACAGCTGAAAATTATTAATCTATATCATAGCAGAATATTTGCGTTCAGGTTTTTGGAGATCGAACAGTATTTATATTTTGCTTTAAAAAATAAAATACCAGGCTTTAATTTTGGAGTTTTACTTTTTTTTGTTTTGTTTTATGTTTATTTACTTTTGTTTAGTTCTATTTTTCCTTAATAAATTTTTTAAACGGTGTTTTAATCCTCAAATTTTTAACTTTCGTCTTTTTAATAGAAAAAACCCCCGATAAATTTAGGATATTTTATATACTGATAAAAGTAAGTGTTTACAGAACATGAAAAATTACTGAGCAAAAACAAATTTATCTTAAATGCGTATGACAATTTGTTAATTTTAGTGATTAAATTCGTATAAAATTGGCGCTTATGGGTGAATATCACAAAATGTGAGATTTTGAAAATAAAAATTTTGAAAATTTAAATCGTTTAAAAGCTTCTGATTTTTTTTTAAATGTTGGCTGAACAGTTGAATAAAGGAATTTATATGTAAAATTGTTAAAGTTTGAGGAGCCTAAGTTCTTTTTTATGTAATTATAATTATGTGTCATTTTCTTGGCATATGTATGCCAGGATAATGACCACCAGGACAACGACAATTTCATTCTAAAACATTTTTCACATTCTTATTTTTTTTTTTTTTTTTTTTTTTTTTAGATCTAACATTTTAATTTTGTTTAAAGGAACACGTTTCCTCGATAGTACCTCAAATTCAGTGTAATGTTCAGTTTTATTTGTAATTTATAGAAGCCATGATAATGGCATAATAATATTCTATTCAATTTTTACAAAGCCTTTAACCACATTATTTTCAAAGAAATATCTAAAAGATTTTGCTGGTAGCAATGATTTTAGTACTTCTGACTTGAACTATGTCAAGGTCAAGACGAATTACTCTTCAGCACCACCTTTATACCTCACAAAGAACTAAACTGAGCAGGCCAGGACAATGACTTTCAATTTCAGTGACAATCATATTTTGTTTGTGGAAAATTATTTGTAAAATACAGAACTTTTTACCTTCCACATATATTTGTTATATAGGGTATAATAATCAATTAAAACTTATAAAAACTAGAAAAAGATATTTGTACATGACAGCAGAAAGCCTTTTACTTTGCACACATCACAGTGCCAGGAAAATGACAATATAAAAGTCTTTTAAGGGGGTCCGGGACACAAAAATCTTCAAATTTTCAATTATTTTTTATTGCATTAAAAAAAAAAAATTCTGCGGGTTTCCTGCTTAAAATGATGTTTAAATCATATTTCTATCTTAATTAGAACAGGAAATATTCATTTTTTCGTTTTGGTTTGTTTTCAAAATCTGCCTTTCAAGCTATGGTTTTCAGGGAAACGAGTTCTTGTGAAATTGCGTTTTTCTTCATAATAGGTTTTTTCACCATTTCTCATATTTAAATTCTTATAACTCGAGAACCGTTAAAGATACATGGTTGAAACTCGGAACATGTCTTTTTCAATTATTTTACTTTACTTTTGAGCCAGCATATTTGAAAAAAAAAATTTACTTTTGAAAATATGATTTTTTTTTTTAAAGTTGCACCGCTTTTTTGTAATTTTTTCGTTAAATAATTTTATTTTTTTAAAAAATTAATATTTTTTAAAATGCTGGCTCTAAATTAAAAAATATATATTTCTGTTTATTTAAATGAAAAACAATTTAAATTCTACAAATAATATTTCGAGTTATAACGATTTTAAGTTATACCACTTTTTTCATAAATTTTAAATTTAAATTTTTTTAAAAAAGCTATGAGAAGTTTTATCATTTGATTTTGTTTACAAATAATATGGTTAATCATAACAAAAAAATTCAAAATTTTAAGTCAATAAATAAATTTTTTTTGAAAATGTGTCCCGGACCCCCTTAATTGCTTTATTTTTGTGTTATTATGAATATAATATCTCTTGAAAATACTTTTAAGAATATTTTTTATTATAATGTAAAAAGGAAAATTGTATTATATAACATTGAATAGAAATTTTACTGTGCGGACTGAAATTTCCGTATTTTGTGATATTGACCCTTAATTCCATGAAACATTAAAGCTGCAATCATACGTGTGGTCCTATCACAGACAATATCAGATGTTTCCTCATAATCAGGTTTTTCAGGAGGAAAACGCTTGATAACCACGACTGTGGAGTCGGAGTCGTCCCTTTTACAAGCAGGGCTGCGGATTCGGGGTCGGAGTCAGGCCCATTTTTGAGCGAAAGAGCCGGAGTCGGATCTGTTAAAATTCCCGGAGTCGGAGTCGGAGTGTCCATTTTTTCACCGTCTCCGCAGTCCTGTTGACAACGCACCATGTGATAGATCACCTCTCGCAAATTCACCAGTGACTTACTTATCCCTATTTGTATCTCCTACGAAGAACATCAGATTGCATTCTACTAAACAGCACTGTAAAAAAAAAATCTGTAAAGTTACTAAAATATTTCTCGGAAACTGGGATTCCAGGAACTTTTTATGTAACGGCAACAGCAAAAATTTCTGTAACAGCATCTGTTACAGGAATTTTTCTTCCTGTACATTCAACTCCAAATATAGTTGTTCTCAGTTCTTGATCTTTGCACGATTTTTAAAACACTTAGAAGAAAATAGAAGCATAATTTTATGCGTGTTACTTACATAAACAGGTTCCGTTCGGTCTTAAAAAATAAACATACTTCAAACGCGAGTAAGTTTCTAGAAAGAAGCAAGAGACAATAGCATGTATGAGATATTCTCTCCTAATTTTAACTTTCAGGAATAAAAATCTGGTGAAATTAAACTTGATAAAATAAAATTTTAAACTTATATTAGAATGCCTTAATGATGATGAAAAAATGGAAGAAAAAATGATCAGCAACGATGATTTTTAATAATATTTTATTTAACTGAAGAACAAAGTCAAATTTGCGTGTTTAAATTTCCTTTCCGTCCCCTTGATATTTTATCTCACTAACTTTTTATTTTCTTCTAAATTTTTACTTATAATGAATTCGCATAATACCCATAAGACATTTATATACGAAATAATAACAATGTAGTACTTTTAGTACAAAATTTTGGTATAACATTGCTTAAAACCTGAAGTTTAGCAGTTTATATTATTTTATTTTATTATTATTTATTTGTAACACACATGTTCCAAACTTGCTAATTTACTACATAAGTATACCTGCTAGGGTTAAAAAATAAATTTTGTTATTTAAAATCTTTTACTAAGAATTTAATGGTTACAAACAGAAATATAAGAGAAGGGATGATTAAGATATCACAGGGACGGCAAGACCCTGTAGCAAGGAATTACAATTAAATATTTAAAACATTGTTTCTTCAACTTCTGCTCGCGACCAGATAACTAGAGACTGCAGTTAATCCGAAAAAAAATGTTTATGTACTAGAAATATCTGTTATTAAATAATAATAATCAAATATTTCATGATTGGCATTGATGCCAATATAGTCCGATAAGTAAACGTAAACATGTATTAATATACGGCTGTATTTATTTATCGCTTGAAAGCTTTACTACATGTGGATTTACATTTGTAACACACAGAAGAAGAAATTATTTTCAACTAATTTAATTTTTGATGCTACTATCGATGAAAGTGCTTTTCACACAGGTAAGAAATAAAAAATATACAGCATCATTGTTTTGAAAGAGTCCGTTACTAAGATTTCATTAAAACAGTATAATTAAACAGGCTATTTACTTTTTTACGAAGGTTTAGAGAGTCTCAATACTTAAAAGTTTTTAAATCAATGATTTATAACAAAATAAATGTGAGGCATTCTCCGATAATTTTAACTTTCATGAATAAGAAACATGCGAAATTCAACGTAAATAAATAAATAAATAAATAAATAAATAAATAAAAATAAATAAACCTTCATGTTCTTGTAGCTATAGGGTAAGGTGCTCTATTTTCGTCTCCCAGTCACTTTTAGGCCCTCGGGAGCATTAATTTTCAGTGAAAACCTACCAAATTTGGAATTTAGATAATATAAATACCTACGCACATAGAAAAACAGGCAAATATCATACAAAAAATTTTAACAATGCGTAAAATTGTTCTTTCGAAAGAATGTTCTAAAAAATGTAAAAGCAAAAAAATGGTCTCAATTTCGCACCTCCCAAAAAATCCAATACGTCGAGGCTTAACTTATAACTAAATCAAAATTTATCTCTAAATGCGTAAGTAATTTAATTTACATTAAATTAAGGTACAAAGAAATGTACTAATTATCAGTGGAGGAATAACATAACGAAACATTAGCCATCTAAACATGAAAAAAAAATTGAAAAAAATGTCATGAAAAAGCATTCTTAATTTCGACCCCGGGACGAAAATGATAACTGCAAGGGGGACGAAATTGGAAACACGCTACTTCCCAATATAACACAGCTTCAGTTAAGATGAACTGAGCGTCCTAAAACTCACTGTATGCTACTGTCAGCATCTTACCTATGTAAAATACATGCACTGAATAAGAAATAAATACTTACAGTACAGTAAATAACGTTCTACAAACGACGTAATAAAAACTCAGGTCTTCTAAAAATAGGAAATTCGGCGTCTTTAATTTATGTATGCGTCTTGGCGAACGAAACTTTCAATACTGACCCCTTTTACCTTCCGTTTCCTGTGCCTCGCCTTATAAGTGGCGCCACAATCGCAGAAACGGAGAAGTAAAGGGGGTCGAAATTAGGAGAGGGGACGAAATAGGGGAACTTTATACTATCTAGAATGTACTCTTATTCAGCATTAATGTTTAATACTGTACTAGCCCAGTGAAACCCTTGTCCTCCATTTAATATTGAAATAGATGGGGGATGGTAAGGTAAATGGACCGTAACGATGGGATGGTAAGGAAATTGCCACTTATTTAAGGCAAATCATGTTAAGACTAAGTTATAACCACGATATTAATTGACTTTTAGCAACAGTTATTTACATTGGATTAAATAATCTTTATTTTTTTAATTTACCTCGAAAAGTGCAGGAATAAACCTTGGGGACACTAAGACTACAAATAAAGCCACAATGCTTGAAATTGATATTTTGCTGATACAATGCATTACAAATGCTGATTTAAATTCTGCAATAAATTTCGTGTCAAAGAATATCAGCCTTTTTTTCTCTACAATACTTTTGCATGAGGAAAAAGTTTAAAACAAAAATCTGTGGCTGCATCCGGAGTGATTTTCTTTGTCATTTTAGCAAGAGGGACGGATTCACGAACAGAGTTAAAAAAATAATAACAACTATAAAAATGTGTGCAAGTTAATTTTTTGCTACACATTTATATAAAACAATAGTCCCAGTTTCAGAAAAATATTACGTCCAGTTACTTTTATTGAAACAGTTTTATACAGACGTCTCCTAACTTAAAAATTAGCATCAGGGACACGGAATATTAATGAATTTCATGGTATATTTTGACCCCCAACATCGCCCAAAACATATTTATCGCGTTAATATTGTTATACAATCATGCAATGGCGTATTGTCGAATGTAAGAAATAAAAAACTCAAGAATGTGTTCTAAAATAAAAATTATTATTCAGAGACTTAAAAGCGAAAATTATCTGAGAATGCCTCATATATCAGATCATACGAAAATAAATGCGATTCAAACTTAAAAAGGCTATTTTTAGATTACTGCTGGGAAAATTTTGTAATTTCAAATGTTATATGAACAAATCTTGAAAATAAGTGTTTTCTTATGCAATGTGTCAAACTGAAAATTCCAAACTGAATGTAAAGTATTATTTAAAAATTTTAAAATGAATCAGCTTGGAAATTCATAATTGATCCGTCTCTTCACGGACTTAAGAAAAATAACCCTACTTGCAGCGCGAATAATTCACTCCAATGGAGAGAGAGACAATAGCATATATATCAGATCGTATGATAATGAGTAATTGAAACTTAACTAGACTAGATTTGATTTCTGCACGGAAAAGATTCTAATTACAAATGCTATATCAAGAAAAGTTTAAAAATATGTGTCTTCTTATGCAATAAGTACAATGCAAAGTACCAAACTGACTGTAATGTAAAAGAAAAAAAAATAAAATAAAAAATCCGCTTGAAAATTCCTCATTATTCGGTTGTAACGGAAGCTGATATAAGTGCACTATTACCTCATTTGATATTTTTGAAAAAAGATTCTCTTGGAGCATCGTGTATCCTTTTATCTTTACATGAACTTTAATTAACAACGAATTTTGTTTCTGAATCTTGCAGAGAATATTCGAGTTTCTATCACCGCCAGATAGAAATGCGAACTTTAACAACATATTAATTTATAATCCTCTAATTTCATATTAAAGCTTTAAATAGTTTAGGTATGAACTTTGTGTTTTCCAATAATGCTATGAAACAGCTAAACAAATTTCAGTAGAGTAATCCAATTTTAATGAAATTACAATATGAAAAATTTACATACGGATTGAAATATTTTAATAAATAACGTTTCATGCGAAATCCAGTGGGAATAGCAAAAGTTATCTGTGAAATAAAATAACCGTAATTGAATAAATCAGCCGATAAAAAGACTTTAGTAATAAAAAGGATTGTATAATATCAGTGGTTCAGAGTCACATGGAAATATCAACATTAATTTAACGCTACAATCTTAAAGGTTATATCAGTCATGTTTTAATAAGAAATTTTCTAAATCCACACACAAAATGAGACTACAAAAATGATAGCAGCGCTTAGGGAAATGAGTTTTTTGATAGTACGTTTAAAAAAGCTTTTATGCAGATAGGTTTATTGTATCGTAATTTATGAGATTATTTGGAAAACCATTTTAGAGTTCGTTCATTTCTTTAATCTCTTAGTTTAAGAAAAATATGTAATACGTAAAAAGTTGTTTTTCGAAATATTTTGTATCTGGTTAGTTATCGTTAAGTGTCGTATTATAAATAAGTAGATATTTTTTAATATGTTGAAAAGTATTTTAAAGGAAAAACTTCACTGTTTAACTGAGTTATCAAAAAAGGAAAAGAGTAGCAATAAATTAATATTGCATTTAATAACAACTGATATTTGATACTATGTTAAAAGAAAGAATCTGCATAACATTAAATACAATTATTTTTTAGCAAAGTGATTTTTATAATAAAAAAATATCATTTTGCGTTTCATGGTAATTTTTAATGATTCAGTTTCTATTATATATGCACTTATAATTATGCTGAAACATTCGACTATCTAAAAACTAAGGTACCTTAACCAAATAAGCACACGTTAAGAATTCAGATAAGAATAAAATACGTTATATCAGCTTAAGCATTTTAAATGTTGTTGGATTTATACGTATTTTTAGAATTTTAAATCATACATACACTTGTCGCTGTTTAGTTGTGGCCAGAAAAGTTCAAAACAAAAGACAATTTAAAGAAGCTTTATAGTAGGTGCTTTATATAAGGTCATAATTTTCTAAATACATGATTTAACTTTAATTAACAGACATTTTGCAGGTATTAGACCAAACAGAACAAAATAAAGCGTCTTCCTTTTAATACTATATTTTGTAGCTGCTCTATTTACGGGGATGCCGTTTCGAACAGTCAAAACTGCCGATTGCAGTTGCCCTTTATTCTATTGAGCTGTGTTTACCACCGTATTTATAGATTACATAGTTTCTGCAAATATGGACAGAAATAGAGTGTAATTAGCTTTGGTAACGATAATATGCGATGAAATGATGGGGCTTTAATAAGATCAGGCTACTCTACTTACTTGCTTATACTACTCCAATCCAAAATATTATAATAATGAAAAGTATATTAAAAAAATCATTCGCAATTTACATTTATTTCTTTTGAAATGAATGTTTAACAACTTTGAAGTGTTATATCATTCTGCATATTTTGTTGATGAACATAACATAATTTTTTTTTTTATCACAGTGGAAAGTTTTTTGTAATGAATTTTTTTCAAAATTAAAAAAATAGAATAATTGTCACAGCGGTTCAAAAAAATAGAATAACGCGGAAAAAATAGTATAATACCTTTAAATGAAGAACTTTGTGAATAGCTAATATTTAGTGGCGTCTTCTTAATAACGTCACGTACACGATCAGGCATACTATTCACTAATCTTTGGCAGTCATCTTTGCTGATATTTGCCCTAACGGATTTTACACCTTTAACGAGTTTTTGTCACATTTTTGTCCTTTGAAGCTCAGGGGTCGTACGGTTCAGGAAATTTTTCAGAGCAAACATTAGTATTTTTTATAGAAAAATAAAACTAGGCTAAAAGCGCAAAATTTCGCCTTATTTAAGAAGATATTTTTTGTAAGAAAATACTGGTACCGAAGAATTTTGTGTCTTGAAATTTCAGAACAAGCACGACCCTGGGAGCTACATCCTGAGGTGTTTCTTTATTCCCTAGATATTCCCTATGGGGTTTAACTCGAGAGAATTGCTCGGCCAAGGAAGTAATTTGATTTTATTTTTTTTAGACAAGTAGTGGTGTGCTTTGACGCATGGCAAGATGCAGAGTCTTGTTGGAAGATAAAGTTATCCTCAAATATATATTCCGATGGTGGAATCATAAAAAGTTCAAGTACCTCTACGCAGACTTCAGAATTTACATTTCCTGTCAAAATGCACAGCTTTTCTAAACCCTCAGCACTCATGCACCCCCAAATCATGCCAGAGGTGTTGAACTTCACTCATCTTTTTAAGTACTCTCTATTAAAAGCTTCTTGCTTGCAATGTCAAACACGGATACCTGATGACTTAGCGAAATTCAAAACAACGATTCATCGCTAAAAAGTGTGTTACTCTAGTCCTGGAAACCCCATTGCAATCTTATTTTGCACCTCCGCAATTTGGCACATTTTTTGTTTACAATTAAGGAGTGGCTTTGGACACATGTGATTGAAAATCAAGTTCGTGGATTCAAGACAGTGTGGTAGAAGTTGAGGATCCACTCTTAGTTCTCAGCACTTTCTACTTATGAATCTCAGACTCCTGAAAAAAATTTTCCTCACATATGTTTCAGCATTCTGTCTTGTCTTAGTGTGGTCATTCGTTTAAGACCACTATTTGAACGATTATTTTAAAATTTTTCATTTACTGAAGAATGTTTTAAAACTCTACTCACAGTTTGAGTACAATTCTTTTTTTCGGCAATCATTTGTTGAGTAAGTCCCTCATTGCGTAGAGTCCTAATCGAAATCTTTGTTGAGTTCGGTATGTCCTTCGTTCGGGCGTTTTGAACTCCCAACTAACTAAAGTTGACAGTAAAATTAACCTTTATATGCGTAATACATTTAGCGAAGCGCCAATTACGCCAATTTTACCATCACTGTTGACCAGTCACAAACTTTTATAAATATTCTAATATTTTGAAACGCCTCTGGAAATATTTAAATTTTGTTTAATAAATTCATTATTTTTTTATAATTTTTCTATGAATTCTCTTGGCAGGTGGGAACAATATATCATACATAAGCTTTTTGTGCGCACTTTATAATTTTTTTTTTTTCGTCGCCATTGTTAGTTTTTTCGAATATCATGCGTATTATGTCAAAATGCAATGCCTTTTTAGTTATTCTTATTCAAACGTTTTGAATTGGAGTTTGAATCGTTATTAGGGCAGGTCTGTTTCATACATTTTTTTTCTAACACTCAACAGAATTAAAAATATAGAATATTTCAATATACAGTCTAATATATCGTTATATTATCCCGAACATCATTCAAAGATATTAAAATTCAATCACTAATTTACGTTGATTTCATATAAAAGTTTAATTGCTGTTTTTAACAATGGCGTGTCAAAAATTTCAGCGGTCCGACGAAGCCGATATCGGTTGAGGTTGAAAAAAATCCACATATGTTAAGGATACATAAACTGTTAGCTATATGATACCATTTGTCTACCCGAGACCTTCCGTTACACAATATGGGATGATGGTCTTATTAAGAGAATGGCCTTATTTGATAGAAACACCTTGCTTCAATGAAAAGTATGTACTTCCAAATGCTGAAACAGGTTAAGATCTGAAATAAATGCTTACGTATGCATAAGTAACAAATAAAATACCTAACTGAATGAAAAGTATAATTAAAAAAAAATAAAATTGTAAATCAGCTTAAAAATTCGCAATTTATTCAGTTGAAACGGAAGCCATTTTAAGAGAGCTATTTTCTCATTTAAGGGGTTTCAGGACTCTTAAAGCTTTGAAATTTTTGAAATTTTACTTTTTTTAGATGTTAAACTTTCTGAACATTTTGAAATAATTGTTTCCTTGAAATTCTCATAATAGCTCTCAATAGCTGAAGCGGCGTTTCCGAAAATTCAAATTAATTTTTCTCAAAATGACGTTTTTGGGCATAACGCGCTTGATATCTGAAAAACGTCTAACTATTTTTTGATGAAATTTTCAAAACTTATGTTTCATGTTAGTAAATATATAATAAACTGATCCTAAAATTTCCTTTTTATTGTTAAAAAAACATATATATTTTTTTAAACAATAAAAAGGAAATATACAATAACGGTGATTATACTGTTGAAATTTTCTAAATTTTTCATTAGCTAAATACAACTTTGTTAAAAGATATATAAACATGCTTTAAATACAAATTTATTTAGGTTCAGGGTAATTATTACAGTCTGAAGTATAAGCAGGCACCAAATTCTTAATTTTAGTTACAAATTTTATTTTGTAATCCTGCATATAATCTGTTAAGGCGATTTTTTGCTCTTCAAATATCTGCCAGTTTGGAAACCCCTTTAAATGCTAATTCTGCATCTTGCAATTTTTTAAATACATGAAATGAAAGAACATACTTATATCTTTCATCCAATTAAAATTTTGTCTCAAAATCAAATACATTTTAAGATATTAAATGTTGAATATTGTCTCCTTTTTACATTTTTTCCAATTTTAAGAGTCCTCAGACCCGTTAAACTTGCATTTTTTAAGCACATTCTCTTTAAATCTCATTTAAATTTTGCATAAAAATTATTAATTAATTATTTAATTTTCCGAACTTTACAGGGAATATTTAAGGTTCTACCACTTCCAGTATGAAGTACCCACTTTAACAACATATTAATCTATAATCCTCTACTTTCATATTAAAATATTAAGTAGTTACTGTCGGCATAAAATTTTCACTTAATACTAGGAAACACGTAAACAAATTTGAATAGAATAATCCAACTTTAAGTAAACTGAATGAAGATAATTTTACTAACGTATTGAAGTATTTTGCTAAATAATGTCACATATGCAGTCCACTGTCAGCATTAAAAGTTTTGTATGAAACAAAATACCTTAAGCGTTTAAAAACCATATACTTATAAGTACCAAAAGAAGAAAATGCTTTAGTTTTAAAAATATGGTAAATTACCAGTGGTTGAGAAACACAACATGGAGGTATCTTACTCTTATAAATTTCGTGAAACACTAGAAAATATAAAATAAACTAAATAGACAATTTTGAAATTTCAAATGTCTCATCAAGGGAACGTTTAAATTAACGGTTCACTTATGCATCGGTAAAAATTTAAATATCAAACTGAAAATTATAAGAATAAATGAATTAAAATGTCACCCTTAATTCAATTGAGTTGAAAGCTGATATAAGTGCAATATTATCTCATTTAAGCTGAAATTTTTGAAAAGGGTGTCTTCGAGGAGTATGAAAATCTCTATTTATCTTTGCATGAAAGTTTCTTTTGTTAATTAATTTTATTTCTGAAGATTACGTAGAATATTTGCACTTCTTCAACTTCCAAATTAAGTTGTACACATTAAAAACATAATTATCAAAAACATTTTAATTTCAAAAGAAGTATTGAGTACTTACTATTGATATACTATTTTTCTGCTACTTCAACAATCTTAGAGAACAGTTAAACAAATTTAAGTGGAATAATTTAATTTTACTGAAATTAAAAGAAGAAAATTTAACTTACAGAATACTTATAGTATTTTACAAAATAATATCAAGAGCAATCCAGTGCCAGCATCAAAAGGCATATATGAAACAGAATGTATGTTTTAAAGCAAAAATCCGAAAGTAATTTTTTTTTTTTTTATATTAGATTTTTGAAAGTCTTACAGGATGCAGTGCATACATATACAAAGTTCTCAAAAAATACCACTTATAATACAGTTTGTAGTAGAATTCTCCCAGCACTTTTTTTTTCGTTTCACGAAGAGAGATTCAGCGATTTTCATGATTTTCCTTGGCCCTCCTTTTTTTCATTGGTTCCAGTTTCATTTTCGCGATTGTTTATATTGTCTGGCACGAAATTTTTAAGTTATGTCAAGGCCTCTATAAATAACAAGTACCGTATTGTCTCCAAGAAAATATAATAATGAGTGGGTTAATTATATATGTTTTAAATTATCCTGAGTGAAATGATTTGCTTTATCAATGCATTTATCTTTTTTTTTTTTTTTTTTTCTACGCGAACGACGTCACGGGTAACAGCTAATTTTAAATAATTGAGAAAGTTCCACGATATAGAAATGGTTGAATAATTTATCGTAATATCTATGGTATTAAAGTTGTTAGAGAAATTGATAAAACTTATGTTACATGTCTCAAAACTCCCATAATATTAGCCGACCACGTCTTTGAGGTGTGTAGAAGACCAAATATGTGAAGTGCCGTCTCATAGTTTAACACAGTTCTTGAAAGCAAGAACTTAAACTCTTGAACGTATAATTTTCTCTAATATACTTAAGATAAAGAAGTTTAAATTAAACATTATTTGTTGGAAAGAGTTTTAAATCAAGAAGAGGATTTGTAGAAAAGAAGACACCTGGAAATAATCATCACATTTGTACAAAGTATCTAGGCATTTACGGATCTAATCATGAATCATCTGTAAGCTATTTACTATAGTTCAGAATTTACAAAGAGAAAGTGTATTAAAAAATATATTGTTATGCTTTACACTTTGGCCAATAATACTATTTTTTTAATTGTTTTTATTTTTTGGCATATCGTCCGGACACAAATGTATGATTTATAAATAGTCCTGTCACTTAACGAACAAAACCAGAAGGTATGGACGAAAAATAGTCTAAACGCATATTTTAAAAAGATTTGATATTTTAGCCTTCTGTAAATGCATGCCTAGCTAAAAATTATTGTTTGAATAGTAAAAAAAGGTTAAATAAATAAAAATTAAAATCAAAAAGTGCAACATTTAAATTCATTAGCAAGGAATTTTACAAAAGAAGAGAAACTAGTGTTTTCATGTAATAAAAATAAATTGAATATTCCCCTTCTTTAAAAAATATATAATGTATATATATATAAAAGATATATTATATAAATATATATATATATATTATATATTATATAAAATAATATATATATATATATATGTGTGTGTATATATATAACATGTTTTATATAAGATGTCCTTTGACTGTGATTGAATGTACAATGATGATTATGTAAATTGTAAAATTGTTATAAATTAGGCAGGAAATAAAATTATTGTAATGAAATTTATTTGCCATTAATTTTCAAAAAGTTATATTTTATAAATTTTTATACAAAAATCATGACATGTGGACATAAGAAAATATTTTTAGAATTAAAAAGAAAAAAAATAAATAAGTTTGGAAACTTGGAAAATTAATTTAGCTAAACGTTTTATAAATATTCTACGTTAAAGCAAACGCATTTGGCAAATTTATTTGTTTACTGACTGTATAATAATAAGCTAGCAGTGCTAGACTGAAAAAAATGTTTTATTGTTGTTTATCGATAAAATATTTTACACGTGTGTTTTGGATTTCTGATTGACGTTCGATTATAAATCAGGGTGTTGTACTTTCATTATCTATTGTATTGGAAGTTATCTTGTTCTATTTAGAGCTTTTTAAAAATTTGGTAAATCTGCACCTAACAATAACTTTTATTTTTAAGCAAGTTAACACAGTACAGGGAAATGGGCTTGAAGACTGCTTACAAAAAAAAAAAAAAAAAAAAAATAATAATAATAATAATAACAAGCATGGAATGATTTCACTTCGAGACAATAAAGCAATCTCAAGAACATAAGCTAACAGAATTATTAGACAAAAATAATAGCTGCTGGCTACACGTAAAAATAGCTCTACGGAAATAAGACTTTCTCAAATATAAGTTTTAATAAATATAATCTACTTTTTGAAATTAGGTAAATACAAATTTTACAATATGTAAATATTCTGCAGCAATAAAATATACGGAATTTTTAACCTAAAAGCCGTTGTTGAAACAAAAATGCCTCAATTCAGAAAATAAAAATATTTTAAAAAATAAGTCAAACAAGTACTACGCATATGACGCTGTGAGTTACGTATTGAGTTACATATTATTAAAAATAAAATCTGGCTTTAAACGTGTTTGTTTGATCCCAGACTTATAAAGCCAAAGTTATGACAATCTAAATTAGTTCCATAAAATTTAATTTTAATTCAGCTAATAATATTTATGATTAAATATTAAAATAATAAATAGGAAAATGCTAAATACACTGTAAAAAAACCACTGTAAATTTGGCAGAACAAACTCGATCACAGTGAATGTGCAGTATTTTTTCTTTGGTTTCCTGACTATATAAACGTGGAAATTACAGTAGTTGCGTAAAATTAACAGCACGTGTTGTTAATTTTACGCAACTACTGTATTTTCCATGTTTATATAGTCAGGAAACCAAAAAAAGATACTGCACATTCACTGTAATCGAGTTTGTGCGCGAGATGAACAGTACTTTGTACTGTAAAAATGTCGTTTTTTTTTTTTTTTTTTTTTTTTTTTTTTTTTTTTTTACAGTGTAAGGCTGTTAATTAACAAATGATTTTCAGTCATTTAAAGCCTGTAATAAGTGTCATAAATTAACGGCAAAGTTTAAAAATACATAAAGGTAATATCGATTAAAAACAGAATGAGAAATTATTAAAACTGAAAACTTTTAAAAATAAAAACGTACTATAAAAACTTGTGTAGAATTTTTGTATGAGTGATAGACTCGTTCAAATATTTTATTATAGCTTTTAATGTTACTGTTTAATTCAGGTGTAGAATTTTTTCCTGTATACTTTCCTTTCATTTCTGTCTTGCAGAATGGCAACTACTAAATAAAACCAAATGATAAGCATTTAAATTTAAAAGTTTTCTATACCTAATTACACGTTATAATTAATAAAACGATAAGCAACGAAAGATTCAAAGTATCTAAATCTTCTGTAAAGTATAATATTTTAAAATTTGATTTATCTTAAGTATTAAAAAATATGGCAAAACTCAATAATAATCGCTGTGGAGAAGAATTTTAAATGAGTTAAACCTGCTGAGTTTTCAAGTTTTCAGAAAATTTTAATTGAATTATACGTTAACTAACGAAATGAAACATTACAGATATTGAAAATTTTATATAAAGTATAAGATTTGTATGCATGTAAATGGTACTTTTACTTTTAAGCATAAAATTATATTTACTTTTAATAACGTGCAATCTAATTGAATTTCTTTTCTTAGCTTATCCAATTCCTTAAAATAAGGATAGAAGAAGATAACAAAATAAAATATCTTAGACTTTAAATCATACAACAAGCACATTAGATAAAATTTTAAATAGAAGTCATTTTCACTATCATTGATTTACAAATGCAGCGGTATAATGAATGATTAAAAAAAAAACATTATGTAGTAAAATTAGAGTTTTTTAATTTACAGTATCGTAGGACATATAAATTACATTTTTCTCATTTTAGAGTTAATTTTTAGTAGCTTGATTTCGCCCGCCTACACGGTTGGGTCTTCCAAACGAACTCAATTGTGAGTGTCTAGCTTACTTTGGCTGCTTAGAACCGGATTTCGCCCGTCTTCGCGCCTATGAGACTTTAAAACGACAATATCTATAACGATACCCCAATCTAACGAAGCTCTCTGCGCGTCACGCCTGTAAAACATCATTATGTTAATAATTTTAAGGACGACCTCACTATAAACGAGTGCCTTTTCTCTTCGTCCTCAAAACTCTTTAATAGGACGTTCAATACACTGTGAAAAAAAAAAAAAAAAAAATCTGTCAAATTGACAGGTAAAAACTGTCAATTTTGGCGCCAGTAAAAAACCGTTTAATTTACAGCGTTTAATTAGCACAATAAAAAATCTGTAATTTTTCATTAAAACAGTTTTTTTCTGTAAAAAATATAGATTTTTTCTGGAAAAATTACAAAATTCAATTTTTTTACAGAAAAAAAAAACTTTTTCTTCAAAACAGTTTTTTTCTGTAAAAAATATAATTATTTTCTGGAAAAATTACAGGTTTTTTTTTCTTACAGTGTATTTAAATCGCAAATTGAAACCAAATTACAAAATAATGGGGACTTATATATATATATATATATATATAAGTTATATGATTATATATATAACATTATATAGTTAAAATATTATATATTATGCAATATTATAATAATCATATTTATATATGTATAAATAACAATATAAATCAATAATTGTGGCTTAGATAGATTACTTCATTCATAAAATTCAGAAGTTTATTTATTAAATATATAATTAATATAAAATAAATAATATAATAAATATATAATTAATATATATAAATATATATTAATATATAATTAATATATTAATATATTAATAATAATATAATATAAATATATAATTAATATAAATATATGAATACTATCCTCTGTCGTTCAGATTTCCAACGCATTGTAATAATATTTAATTAGGCCATTTGCCATACCTCTTTAAGTTCTTATAAATTTCAGGAAGTTACGGAGGTGATTTAAAAACGCCTTATTGTTTAGGAGTAAACAAGCGTTTCTTGATAATTGTGTCAATTGTAGGGAGATGGGCCACGGTAAAAACAATATATTTAAAAATAATAAAGTTAACAAGAGTCAAATGTCTTTGTTTTACAAACTCTATATCTTATCCCAAAAATACCTGAATCTAATCCTTATTTTTTTTTTTTAATAATCATCAAATACATGCCCCAAATATAAGCAAGATATTGAATGTTGAGATTCGTATCAGGTTTAAATTTTTCAAAATATTGAAAAATTCACGTTATAAATTATGAATTGTGACAATAATTAATTTCTCCGTTTAAAGAATAAACACTGCAAAAACAATTTGTTGAAATTTAAAAACCGTTTCAGGTTAAGAAGATTCAGTAACCCATGAAATACTTTTTTGAGTATTTCATATCTTTATGACATAGTATTATTAAAGGACTTCACGAAGGAAAATTATATAATAAAGAAAATGGATACTTCATGTGGCAAAACTGTAAGATTTTAATTTGTAAAAATCAAATTAAGAAAAATTGAGGAGATGATTTATAAATGCCTGATAGTTTAGGAATAAAAAAGCGATGTTAGATGATTATGTCAATTGGCAGGGAGACAGTACATAAAAAAATATTTAAAAATAATAAAGTTAACAAGAGTAAAAGGTTGAGAATCATAATATACACTTTACAAGAACTATATCTTCCCCCAAAAATACTTGAATAAAATACTTATTTTTTAATAATCATCAAAATTCTGTGAAAATCATTAATTTCTCCATTTAAAGAGTAAACACTGTCAAAAACAATTTTATGAAAAATTTAAGAACCGTTTCCCATTAAGAGTATTCACTACCCACTGAAATAATGTTTTGAGTATTTCATATCTTTATAATATATAATTAAATGATTGCATGAACGAAAATTATATAATAAAGAAAATATATACTTCTTGTGGCAAAACTTTAAGATTTTAATTTGTAAAAATCAAATTAAGAAAACTTTGAGACCATATTTCTCCTACAAATTTGAACGTTTAGAATTTGTGTTTTTAAACACTTCTGTTTCAAGTGTGTTCTGTAACTGTAAGGGCCAGATTTTCAAAAAAGTTATTATTAATTACATTTTTAATGAATAAAATGCCATGAAATATGCAAAAATACAGTAAAAAATGACTAGTTACCTAACAATTTTGTTAAAAACAAAAAACTATTTATATTACTGAAAAGTCGAATAATATTTCTATGAAATGCACTTTCATAACATTTAGCGAATCCGGGGGAAAATGTTTGTTGAACTTTAGCATTTTCATCATATTGAAAAAAAAATAGTTACACGGGAAATAAATTTAAAGATTGCATCTCATAGTCATTTAAAAAGAAACAGATGCAGTAAAATTCTTTTTCGCGTATTATTTTATTTTCGAATCTTTACGACTGTTCGTCATAATATAGTAGGGACGTCTAAATACATTTTAAGTAAAAAGATAGAAAACTGATATGTTCGTCATTTTCCCCAAAATGAGTTTCCAAGTCCCTTTAATACTTGCATCAGCAAAGGATACATTTTTAATGCAATAAAATGAAGTTAAATGATTATGAATTTGACTCTATTATGTGACTCACACTATAATAATTAAAATGCATAGAAATTAATTTAGTCGTACTGGTTATTATCGGCAATAATTATAAGGATTGAAGGATTTTTATTGCGTCCTTTTGACGGCTGTACTAAATAGTATGAAGACGAAATTTAAAATACAATTTTAAAAAATCACTCAAAAAACTGCTTAAGCAGTTTTACGGTCATCATTACAAATTCCTTCCAAATATTTATAAATTATAAAACTCGAAAAACATCGTGGTGTAATTTATTATAAATATACAATTTTATCTTCTCCTTGTTACCTGACTGAAAAGAAGGGTTATGTGTTTCACGCGTATCTGTGTATGTGGATTTCTTTTTACCCTCGAAACATCCCAAAGGCTGGATGGATTTTTATGAATGAGGTCTCTATCGATTCGTCTTAATCTTCCGATGGTTATAGGATAGGTTTTGTTTTTATTCATTCAAAATGGCGGCCGTAAAATAAAAAATGGCGGTAATGACGAAAAAAACATTTACGCACCTTACTGAGAGGCATAGCATTGGATAGGTCTTTCAAAATGAATATGATGTTTCATTGACCATTTTGTAGTCAGAAGCTCCGTTTAAATATTACACAAACTGGAAGTTGTGTACTTTGGATCGCTACTTTTACTGTAACTCTAACCTTCAGAATAGACATCTATAGGCCTCATCAAAAGAGTGTTTGTAGATAGAAACTAATAATTAAACACAACTTAAAAGTCATCAATACAAGTAAATAAAAAAAAAAAAAGGTAAGTAATATAAAAAATAGTTTCTTATTGATGAGAAATACTGAATTAGTTAGCTTTTTACTGTGTTTTTAATGGGTTTTTTAATTTTTTTAAATTTAATATATTATTGAAGAGATAGTTACAAACCCAAAAGATTTTATTCATTGTGTTACAAACTTATTGAATTATTCAGTTTAAAATTAATATTGGAACTGTTTATAGTCTGAAATATCATCCGGATTTATGCCAGCAAAAAAAATCTTGACAGTCACTGATTTTTTTTTTTTTTATAGCCCACTTTTCAAACCGAAACCAGAACTAAAAAGGGAGAACGCTGAGTTATCTCAAGCTGCTAGGACCACAACTCACTCACCAAAGAGTGATAGAATCTCTCGCCCGCCTCTTCTATGTAAAGAATGAAAAAGTAAAATGAAACATCTGAACACTGAGATTGTGACTTGTGTGTCAAGACTTTTTAGCTGGCACTGTAATTCTACATTCGTAGCACTGCGGCAATCGCAAGCTAATGTTAAACCAACGGAAACGTTCTCTACAAAATTTCTCATTTATATTTCAATTTTTTAAATGGTTCTGTTTTCATAGGGTATTTCAGATTTTATGCTTGTTATAGTTCATAAGTTTTTACGAATTTCGCTGGCATTTATTTCACAAATATTATAAATAGCCATTAACTCGATCCTCGCCGATTCCGAAATCGAAAGTGTCCTCAAAAAGAAACTACAACAGAAATCGAAAAACTCTAACGTTAACCATCCTTTTCAGATATCCTGTGCAAAAGCAGTAATTTAAAGTAATTGAAATGCAAACGTGAAATTTGTAGAGAACGCTACCATTCATTTCACATTGCCTACCGAATTTCGTTTGATGACGGGAGTATTCCCTTCTTGCACCTACGATGAAGATAAGTTTTTTATGTGAAATGACACTAAACAGTAAATTCATAGAGTTTAAAATTAGAAACAATAAAACTAAGTAATTTTTCATTCTTGCGCCTACGATGAAGATAAGTTTTTTATGTGAAATGACACTAAAAAGTAAATTCATAGAGTTTAAAATTAGAAACGATAAAACTAAATAATTTTTCATTGTGCGATAGTTCCCTTCTTGCGCCTACGATGAAGATAAGTTTTTTTTTTATGTGAAATGACATTAAAAAGTGAATTCATAGAGTTTAAAATTAGAAACAATAAAACTAAGTAATTTTTCATTGTGCGATAGTTGGACAATTTCGTAAAGCAAGTAATTTTCTAAATATTAATTATTATTTTTATTTATATTCTTAAATTTACTTATTTTATTTTATCTCAATTTTACTTATTTCTTTTATTTCATTTTCTCATTTATTTTCTTTTATTTCTTTCTGTCAACACTTTCCTCTTATGCATTACTCTTCTGTGATTAGCTACCTTACAGCTAGCGCCACCTTTCGTACTCTTTGTAAGCTCTCCTCTTTCCCCTTCTATTCATTTCTGACCTTATTCCTTCACAGACACGTGTTTACATTGGCTGATGACGTGCTGTTATATTTTCCAGCTCAAAACACGTCCTTTGTGTTGTTTTGATTTTATGGTGATTTACACAAACTTTTATTATTTTAAATAATTGTATGTTTCAAAATAAAATTTACATTAGTAGCACTATATCTTAAGTAAACTGTACTACCTATATATGTCTCACACTATACTGTTTTTTTTTTTCATACGGCAATTTCTAAGAATAAGTTTCGGGGTAGGCTTTTGCAACATTTGCCATATAATGTATATTCGGGATAAGATTTTACCAAATTTGCAAGAAAAATCTAAAAAGATTTTTGGATTATAAGATCAGTTTACAGAAAACCTGTGGAAGCCCTGTTGATTACATCAGTGCCGAACACCTTGTTTGAATTTTTTGCTGGGTTGATATTCTTTAGACACCACTACATTTCACTGTATGAAGTTTGTTAAAGATCAGTTTTACAGTCCGCCGCTTCTGAACTCTAATCCTGAACAAAAAATCACGATTCATCACTGAACTTAGTTTGATCGACTTGAACATACTTATAGACATATGGCAAAAATGGATTTAACCCATTTATGCCTGAATTTTTGTTTTCTCAAATTTGTTGGTGAATTCACTTTAAAATGTTTCAAAATGAACTGGAAAAATACTAAAAAAAAATTACGCTAAAATATTTTTGTATTTATTTGATAAAATGTAAATGTTCCAAATATGGGAATATCCATTTATGGAAAAATGCATAATTATATGTTTTGTCTAAATTTATATAAATTTAGCTTTTAAATTGTGTATTATGTACTATAATTAGTATTTTTATGAACTATTAAAAAATATATTTATTTACAGAGACTGATAACATTATAAGTTTTATTAATAATAAATTAAGAAAAATCATATTTGCAGCTGATAGAACACGTTATTTCAAAATCATCTTGAAAAGGAGTTTACATAAATAACCGCCACCTAAATGTCTAATAGAAATATATACCTATTTGCGCCTTCCGCCCTACATTTTGTACGTTACAAACATGCATAAAAATAGGCTTGAACATATAATTTTGCAATTTAAAAAAATACATATTTCAAAGAAATCTACAAGCTAAGATTATGACTTATTTATTTGGATCTTTGATACAAAAAATACAAATAAACTTACTTTTACATTTTGCTATCTTGAAAAATGAAAAATCTATAAACACCGAAAAAAGGCCTTCATTTAAGCAAATATATATTAATCTTATGCTGTCATCTTTCGGTAATAGATAAAGACATTCATAGACAATTATTTCATATAATTTTCATATCTTAAAGAAGAAGAAAATTTTAAAAATTTCTTAAAATTCGAAACGGCCCCAAAATGGGACGCTAGGCGTAAATGGGTTAACTGATGGGACATCTACAGAGTAATAAAAAGCACCCTCATCCAACATTTGTAAAACAGTTAGCTCTGTGTGTTCCACTATCCTGTTATTATGTGTACACCCATGTTTGGCTGTAAAACTACGCAAAACAAATCATTTTTTTATATAACTAATTAATCTCCACCCTGTATTTATACAAACATTTGTGTATTTTGTATATAAAATTCCACATATGGATGCAATACACCAATATTACGATGATGAATAATAACCCACGGAAACTTTTATGTTGATATCAGTATTCTTATTAAACTAACACCTAATTACTTTCAAAATATTAATATCCTAAAAGATGTTATTTAAAACTTAATGAAACCTCCCATTTATAATAATATTGTTTATTCCGAAATATTGTCAGTTGTTTTTCTTAAAAAGAATATTGTACATGTGTAAAATGAGAGAAACATATAAATTTAATAGATTTATTACATCTGAAAAAGAAGATATATACCCATGAATGAAGTTATATAAATGATAACTCAATGGAAAAAAGGAATTACAAAAATATACCCACAGGAAACAGAAGAAATTTTATCCTAATTTAATGCGTTTTATAAATCCAACGTATAAAACAAATATATATTTGAATAAACTTTAACAAGATTACATATATAAAAAGACAGAAACACATAAACTTAATACATTTTCTATAAATAAAAAAATAGACAGGCAGGTAGGGATGGAGTTGTAAGATAGACAAAATTAAATTTACTCCAAATGTATGTTCGGGGTACAAAAGAAATCTAATTTAATCACTACCAGAAAATCAATGTATAAAAAATATATATTTCAATAAACTTAGATTTTATTTTTCACTAAAAGCAACGGAAAGTTCAAAGAAAGATTTACCACCTTTTCTGGAAGCACATGTGATATTTTAGAACCTACCCTTTTTCGTATTCTTCAAAATCCATTACGACTTTTGGATGTTTTATCCTCTTCCCAGCATTCCTGTCTGAATAATGCTCAAGATGCTTCTATATCTCATGCCCGCGAAACGTTAGGTTCTTTTTGCAATTTCTTTAAGAAGCCAAACTTTATATAATAAGTGTCAAATTATTTGTCATAGAAAAGGTTTTCCTGTTTAAATAGAAAATAATTTCCTCACTTTTACGTTTTTTAAAGACAGAACAAATATTTGCGTTAGGATATGTACAGAGTGATCCTACATAGCTGACGAAGTAAAAATTCAATAATTCGAAAAGTATGGACAGGAGCATGATGAAGTGGAGAAAGGTATAGGCATATTTGATAGAAACAAGTCAGAAATTGTATGTAAGACGTGGCAAATGAGGTACGTTCTTACTATAACTAGTTTTTTTAAATATTGAGATCTTGGTGCAATAGCTGTTGCACTCTTATGCAACAATGCATGATTGCAAAATTTATTACGATTAATATATTAAATTCAGTAATACGGAAATAATATGACTCCATCTTAAAAAGGACGCAATCACCATGGCAACCTAGAATCATTGCCTATCATGGGATATCATTGAATTAATTACGTATGATAGGATTTAATAGAAAGAAAAAGACTTTTATTAATATCCTTTTAAGTTTTGACCCGATTTTCATAAAATTTTAAATGACTCGACAAAATTCTGCACCGATTATACATATTAAATCTCAAACCATTCGGTTGGGCAGTTTTTGAGCTGTTATCTGCAGATAGACGCCCAGACAGACAGACGGATGGAACAGATGAATACTATAGGTGCTACGTATTTATATAATTGCGAACGCACCTAAAAAAGCAGCATCAGTGCAAACAAGCTGTTATTTAAGAAATCATTAAAATATATTTCTACTTCCTATCTTTTATATTTTTGTTGAAATTTTTCTTTAAGAAGACACGGTATATTTAATATGACAAAATTTATTTTCTGTTTTTAACATATTATAATTTCTTAATAAATTATGAACACTGCAAAGAACCTCGGTTAAAACATATCATTTATACCTGGGTTATATCTCATTTAAACTAAACCCTACCACTGAACTACATTGTTATTTCAAATTTTAAAGTATTTATTTTAAGAAGCGAATCATGAGACTTCACACACTATTACTCTGGAACAGCTTAACATAAGTTCCTAAACTTATTTAAATGCATACAATATTCAACCAGATAGATGCTAATATAAAACAGTATTGACTGCCCTGCAAAACAGTATTGACTAAATTAAGAAAAAAAGTAGTTTAAACTAGTTTTTGCATAGTTTCAAGTGCAGTCCTTTTTTTTTTCTTTAAAATTCAACTTTATTTTTGGTTGTAGCGTGTAGGCTGTTGAAAAACTGTTACCATTTCATGAAATCTAATTAATCGGTTACAGAGCAACAGTACACGCAAACTAAATATTCACCGTTAAGACCAATGTCAGACGGGCGTCTTTTTTACTGCTCTTTGCTTAAGTATTATCCATTCACAATGCTATCAGCATTGTGAATGGATAATACTTAAGCAAAAAAGCAGCAAAAAAGACGCCCGTCTGACATTTGTCTAAAAATGAATGATAACAATGAAAACTCCTTAATGTTTGAAATAGTAATCGATTCAATAGTAGAGTTTTGTTTTAACGAGTTACAACTCTGCAAATTTGCACATTTAAAAAAAAAAAAATGTTGCAAAGAACTATTAGGAAATATGGGAATATAAGAAGTTAAAAACAAAACATTACTTTGGACATGTTTAAGAGTAGGGGAAAGTTTTGTACTTTGAACATATATGTACCTTGGACCTACACAGTTTTTAGCTTTATATTTTGTATTTGCATAAAACTAATCAGTGTGGTTTTTATATATACTAGATGTCATTTTACAGTTCATCACTTTAATATAGTCAGCATATGTTGCAGACAATTGTTAAATAAAAGATTTGACCGTCGAAAAGTACATTTTTTTAAAGTTAGAACTTTTCCTTAAAGCTTGTTATCAACAGCTATTTGTTTTAAATTAAAAGTTATACATTAAAGAATATTTATAGTGCATTATTAACATGAATTTCAAATCGTGTTAAGCCTAACTAGAAAATGTTAAGAAGTTGCTATTTTTCAAGTCACCAAGTGTTGTATCTTGAACCTAGCAATAGTGTTGTACCTTGAACAGGTCCAAAGTTCAACACAATTGCATATTATGCTATTAAAACTCCAACAAATGAAAATGCTATTTCACGAAAACTTGTCCTTGTATCATTAATGGAAAGAATCCAAAACTCAACTCTATATATACACCACTTGTGTACTGAAAATATGCAAAACTGATGACAATTGAAGAGCTGAGTGGATGAACATGTTCTGCTACATTTTCTAAAAAAAATATATATATATATTTTGGATGAAAGCGTTATAAGATATCCTATCGCATGGTGAAGTTAAAATGCTAAGATTCCATTTAGTCTTGAAGATTTAAGACATTATTCATTAATATTTAATATTTTAATATTTAATAATGTCAATAATATTAATAATTTTTAATATTTGAAAATTAAATATGAATAAGTTTTTCTGAGAGAGTTTAGTATCATACCTGTTAATATACACACATAGTATCAAATAGAAAATAAATCATTAAAATTTACAGCAAAAACTTTCACTTAAAATTTCTTGAAATGTAATTTTTGCTATTTAACATGTTCTTCCACTTATCTCTTCAATTGTGAAGAAGAGGTAATTGTTGTATCCATGAAACGTTTTAATAGCATTAGAATAGAATTCATATTTGCAGAAATTACGTTTCTTCAATCAGTTGCGAACAAATCATTAACATTTTGACACAAGTCTTATTGTATGAGACAGAATAATTCTTTATGTATTTTCTGATATAGTGTCACTTTTTTAAAAACAATATTAGCTTTTAGGCAACTGTTTTTTGTTAATTTTTCACCATGCTAAAACAAACATGTATTAAAATGTATATAAATGCAATAAAGCAGTTAAAATGCAATTGATATTTATTGTGGTTGTAATTATCCCCTTCCCCTTTTCCCTCTAATTACCCATTCTCTTTTATATTAATTTAAAAAAAAATTCACATAAGTATCTAATGACAAAACTGTTATTAAATATACTTTTAAAATTTATTTCAAATACATCATAAAAATGTTTCTTCAATTTTATTTTTATTTTTTATATAAAAATGATACATGGTCTAGTAGAACATGCCTAGGACGAAGATATAACATGGGGGTTATGCCTTGGTTCTATGATTAATATTTTTTTTTTATTAAAGTAAAAAAATATGATAGGACTAAAATTACAGTACAAGAAAATTATAAGGGCAGCAGAGAATGATAAATAATAAGCAAATATATTTATACTTCATTTTTTACATATTTTAATCAAATCACAAATTAAAAATGTCAAAGCATTACCAAGGTACATGGCCTAGCCACACTCTACGTCCTTAAGCTCTCATGAATATTAAGAAAAAATTGCTGATAAGTTAGAAATTTTTTGCGTAACACGTTTTTCAAAATTTTTTGGAATAGCATGGAAATTCATTTATTTAGAAAACATTTCGTTAAATAGAACAAGAAAAGGAATACATGTATGGTACTTGCAGCGTATTGTTAGAGTTAATAGGACTAACAAGCTTCTACTTGATACTAAAGAGTTTTTTGCCATCTGTTGCGCTGTTTAAAAGTAATTATTTTTTGTACATATTTTTTTTTCCAATGGTTATTTATGAAATTAAACTATAAATAAAAAAAATTACCCTTTGAAATTCAATGCAAAGCACCGAATAAAAAATAAATAATGCATAATAGGAAGAAATGTTTTAATTCAACTTTACACAATAAAAGGCAAAAGTAGTGCTATGACTGGCCACGGGCATGATTCGCCAGGCACTGTGCAAACATTATTTATATGAAATGTTACTATCTTTTATTATTTCTGCTTTACGCTATTGTTTGGTTATACCACATCATACTTCCATTACAACACTTTTTCTATTGCAAATACTTTAAAAAATCGTTCTGTGACAACGGTTTGTTTTTCTAGAAGAATGACATGTGTATATAAATAAACACATGTTAAGAATTATTAAAAAATGTATTTTGAAACAAGGAAAATACTCGCAGTAGAACTACGATGCAAAATTTTATTTAGATATACTGTGCAGTTAGTAACATACAAATAAATAATATTTAAGGGCAAGAAAAATTTAAACCGACTTCAAGGTATTGTTCCTTTCCTACAAATTTTATGGCAACCTTTTAGTGTTTTTCAGAATAGAGGCCTCCACGGGTCAGGTTATAATCGCCCTAATACGAAAGTTCTATTTGATGGCACACGGAAATGATGCACTTGAACTCGAGACTGTCCAGATACTCTAAATCAAAGCTTTCAAACGATGTTTTCAGTCAAATCATTAAACTGATAATTTTAACATTCGCAAATAATAATTTTTTTCTTGTTTGAAGGACTCATATAATACAAGATTCGTTTTTTTTATTATTATTATTATATCCAAACACTGGCACTGTAAGAATATGTTGCGCACTTTCTCTGTTTGTAGAGAACGATCAGCTGTGTTCACTTTATTAAACTTTCGGTGTAATTTCTATTTTTACGATACAGCGTAAATTACTGTTTACTTTAAAGGAAGTTAACAATATTCCTTCTGAAAACGTTACTTTAATTCCACCCGCATTACAAAAATGCGCTTCTCTAACGCTACTTAATAATATTTAGTGACAGATTTTAAAAACATATTTATTTTGTATCTTAATTTTCCTAATACATAGCATGCCGGAATCTCCTCTTAAGAAAGTTGATTAAAGTAGAAAAATGAGGAAACTCTTCATTTATCTATCCTTTGTTTTATATATAATAAATTAGTGGTACATCAATCATGGATAATGAATTAATGATTCTCGATAAACACTTAAGGAAGAAAAAAGGAAAGGCACAGTTATTGATTAATATATATGACACTAAAGTAACGTAAGTGGCATTTGAATCTTAACTTAAGAGTCTCAAGAATGGACAACTTTGCGTGCTTAAAAAGTTTTAAAGTTTTTTGCACATATTTTAAGCAATAGTTTATTTGAAGAACAATGACGGTCACTATATATCGAAATTTATAGTATCGAAAAGAATCTGCAAAAAACAACACCAATGCCAACATACTATTATTCTAGAAAGCGTTTGAAAAATATTTCCATTTCCTACGTCTTACATTTTTGTTGGATATTCTTTTTCTTAACAATACATGGTATATATTTAATATGTAAAAAATCGATATTTATATTTTTAACGTATTATAATTTCTTAATACATTTTGAACACTGTTCAAAGAACCACAGCTAAAACATGTCACTTATACAAGAACTATATCTTGTTTAAACTATAGCCTACCACTGAAGTAGATTGTTTTTTCATATTTTAAGGTTTTATTTTTTCAAATAGTGAACCCTGAATTTTCAGGCACTGTTACTCTGGAACCATTTAACACAAGATCCCGAAATTGTAACAATGCATAAAATATTGAACTAACAAGATGCTAAAACAAAATCATCCACAAAACCATATTCATTAAATTAAGCAAATGTAGTTTAAAATAGTTTTTGCATAGTTTACAACGGCAGTGTTTTTTTTTTTCAAAATTCAACTTTATTTTTGGTTTAAGAGTGTAGACTGTTGAAAAAATTTTACAGTTTCATGAAATCATATTAATTGGTTACAGTGCAACAATACACGTAAACTGAATAATCACGAGTTAAAATAAATAATAAAGAAAACTCCTTAAACTTTGAAATAGTAATGCGTTTAATTGTAGAGTTTTGTTTAAACAAGCTATAACTCTGCAGAAATGTAAGTTTTTAAAAGCTTTTCTTTTTTGAAAAGTGTTCAGGAAGTATTAAAGAAATAGAAGAAATAAAAACAAAAAAAGATTGGACATGTTTAAGGGGAGAAATCACTTTCAGCAGCTCGATATTGCGCGATTTTAACAAAATATTAAAAGAAAATTTTGAGCTATAAATATTTTTTGAAATTAAACAATTTTTTTAGAATAAATTGTGCATATCTTTGTTTAGGTATCACTTTAAATAAATGTAATGATACATAATTAGAATTTAGTTTAATTAAGACATACTAATTAAGGATTTTCAATGACATACATGTGTTCCGCGCAAGATTATAAAAAATATATTCGATATATCAACTTAATATTACATATGGGGGAGACTAGGGACGTTTGACCATACGGGAGGCTTAACCCACCCATCAATTTTCACATTTAAAAGAATTTCAGGGTTTTATTAATAAGTGTCAAACAAAGCTACTGGAAGGCTCAAACAATAGTCTTCGTTTCATAGAGATAATCGAAATAGGTGTGGAAAAATAAATTGTGAGGCGTATTCAACCCAAAAGTCGTGTTTTTTAGAAATATTTTGTAAGATTTTTCAAATAAATTATATCATAGAAATTTAAGTAAGTAGGTTTAAAGTAATGCAGATATATCGAGCTTTCATTCCAGGCATAAAGACTTTACACTAAGTTAGGCTTAACATAATATTGTGGTATTCTTTAGAAAAGCTCTACGTACGGAGGCTTGACCTAGTCAATGTGAGGGAGGGTTGACCAGATGCTCAAGGCTCCCTTAATTACGTGGTTTTAGAAATCTTTTTATTATACACTGTGCATAATGAAAAGTTAATGCTATATACATTTAAAAAAAAATGTAAATTTATTCTGTAAAGCTTCAGTAAAATGCTCTGCTGGAAAAGAAAATGTTTAAAACTGACAGTAGAAAAATGTGAAAAATTTCCAAAAAGCGGGAAAGTTGATAGGAACATATTTCTAATTAAATATATCTTCCAATAGATAATTAGAAACAGTGCGAAAGACTACAAAGGACTAGAAAAGATAAAAGCAGCAATTTTAACTCTTTGACTTTGAGGAGCAGTGGTATGGTTATAAAACCACTTAATTTTAATTCCGAAACATCATAATGGCGCCAGAAGTTTGCTAAAATCTTTTCCATTTAATATGTATGTGAAATATAGCCTTTTCTTATTTCCAAATAAATTTGTTCGTAAATTCCGGTGCCAGTCGTTTATTTTAACATTTTAGTACTGAAAGTACTTTGCCCCTTAAAGGTTTAAATCATAAATAAAAATATACATTTATTTTACTTAAATAGGTGTCACAAATAAAAATCCAAAATATGTTGGCATGTTTCGGTTCAATAGTAAAAACCGTATTCATAACACACACATAATCAATAGAAATGAATGACACTGGGTACCAAAAAATAATCTAAAAACCAAAAAACATAAAAATGCAAACACTGCGCCCTCTATGATCTCACATAGCCTACGCTACCGCGGCTCCCTCTACCAGACTCACTCTTTAAGTATTTATTAAGGAATTCTAACCATAAAATTGGAATATCAAAAGAAAAAGAATCATTACACACAGTATCCCTCCTAGAATAAATCTCAATAGATTCAAGGATGATTGAATTTCGGTATAAACTCGAAACGAACACTAATCTACTATCCCTGAAACAAATATTAACCCCCCTCTTTAAAAACAGCCTTGATAACGCAGTCTTATCCCTACCAAATTTTATATCAGATTCATGCTCTCTCCTCCTTATCCCAAACTTCCTACCTGTCATACCAATATAATAATTAATATCCCCCCCCCCCCTTCATTCTCATATGGAATTTCATACACCGCTGCGAGATCCTCCTGTGCAACCGGATCAAAAGGTCTGTACAGAAGATGCTTCAATTTAGGAGGTGCTTTAGCAACTAATTCTAATTTAAACTTCATTAATTTACATTTAAGTCTTTTTTAAGTCTACTTTTAAGTTTTTTGGTTTTTAGATTATTTTTTGGTACCCAGTGTCATTCATTTCTATTGATTATGTGTGTGTTATGAATACGGTTTTGAACCGAAACATGTCAACATATTTTGGATTTTTATTTGTGACACCTATTTAAGTAAAATAAATGTATATTTTTATTTATATGATAAGAAAGGGTGAAGAAAAATTTGTTTGAGTTTTTACGAAAACTTACAACAGTTTTTGACATTGGTTTAAATCATGTTAATGATACGTTAAACGCTTATGCGGTCGCAAAGGAACATAGCATCGATCGAAAAACTTTAGGAAAGTATGTAGAAAAATTTCACCGGAGTGAATACAGTGAGATGAAGCCAAACTATATGACAACTAGAGTTGTCAGATCGAGTGTCACAAAAAATAGAACAAGGACATAAAAAAAGGGGGACAGTGGCTCTTAAATCCGGACATAATAACATGAAACACTATGAAAATGGAACCTGTCTCTAACAGAATACTGCCTTAAAAGTTAAAATTTCATATTCCCTGCTGTACAATTATACCTGCTCAGACAAAATCCGGTTTAAACCAAAATTTTCCTCCTCTGACTTGCGACTGCGTCTTAACAGGTTTGTTTAAGCCTCGTATTTAAAAAAAATATTTTTTTATAATAATAAAGCATGTAGAATAAAGTTATTTGGCTTTTTTAAAACTGATTTTATTTCTCTTCACAAATAGTGCAACATAAAACAAAGTGGGTCAAGCCTCCAATATAGTGGGTCAACCCTCACATATGTGGGAGCCTTGACCCATTTTTTTCATGATTAAAATCAATCCTTTTTCAAATTTCTTATATGTTACACTTATGTAGCAATTTTATTTTGATAACTGATTGTATAACGAATAAAACGATATATAAATCTCTATTCTACGTTCAATATTTAAAAAATAAAAAATCATTTTGTAAAAATTGGGTCAACCCTCCCTAGTCTCCCCTATATATTCCTACAATATAGTACTTTAAATTCAACCTAAATTAATGATCAAGTTTATTGACGAAAGTATTTTTTTTTTGACGTAACTTTAATAACACTATCAAGATTCTCTTTTACACTAAAGTTTTTTGTTATCTGTAGGGCTGTTTGAAAACTATTTTTTGTGTACATAGTTTGTTTTCTTGTGACAATATTTATTTAAACCATAAAACGCAAAATCTATAATAAAATTTCAATAAAAAGTAAAAAAAAAAAAATATTATATTACAGGTATTTACTTAAAAATAGATAGACGTTATAAATATATATAAAATACAATATAATCCAAAATGTTAAGCTTCTAAGTTAATTAGTTTTTGAAATAGGATGCGCGCAATGTCAAAAATGTCTGATTTGAGAAAAATGACTTTAAAGTTCAAATTTACCTTCATTTGCATAGGTATCGCTCCATATATTTCATCATAAAACCGGTTGTAATTGGAGTATCGTCATATTTTTTTTCAAGTTCCATAGCCTGTTATTCTTTCATAATAGACAACAAAAAAAAATTACTTTTATAAAATTTTGATGTGATCGCCCCCCTTAAGAGCACCGTACCTCCTATATCCAGGGCTCCCACCGTTCCTAAAATTTTCGCACTTTGCTACCAGTATTTTAAATAAGAATTCTTCGTGGTACATCCCTTTAACATCTATTATATAACTATACAACAAAGATTATCGTTTTAATTTATTGGTAGCAAAGTGCGAAAATTTTAGGAACGCTGCGAGCCCTGTATACCACACATAATATTAAGATCAAATTTTTGATAAATTAGAAATTTTTTACGTAATAAGTTTTTTAGAATTTTTTTGGAATATAAAGGAAATTCATTTATTTAATAAAACGTTTCGTTAAATAGAATAAGTGAAAGGTATGGTACATATAATGTAAAAAAAAAAAAACTTTGATTTTAAAGCATAATGCTGGCAACTGGGGTGTCAGTTTAAAACCGCAAAATTAACAGGCATAAAACGTTAAATTAGCAAGTAATAAACCGTTAAGCAGTAACATACTATTTAATCCATTTATATGACGCTATATTACTGCTTATTTTACGGTTATAAATTGGCACCCCAGCTGCCACTATTATACCGTAAAATCAACATTTTTTTGCAGTGTAGATGATACCGGGTGTCCCAAAAAGGACTGACTGATTTTAAAATTCAATAACTTGCAAACGGTGACAGATATTTAAAAAATTCTTGCAGGAGGGTTATGCATAAGGTAAAAAGTTTTATTACAGTGATTTTCGATTTTAGTTCGAATTACAAACAATAGATGGCGCTGTAAGCAATAGTCGCTAAATACAGGCTCGATTTCTGGTCCTTTTTCTTGTTCCATGCTGAAAAAGGAGATGGAAATGTATTATCCGGGCCACGAAGTACCAAAAATCGAGCCTGAATTGAGCGTCTGTTGATCGCAGCGCCATCTATTGTTTGTAATTCAAACTAAAATTGAAAATCACTGTAATAAAACTTTTGACCTTATGCATAACCCTCCTGCAAGAATTTTTTAAATATCTGTCACCGTTTGCAAGTTATTGAATTTTAAAATCAGTCAGTCCTTTTTGGGACACCCGGTACTTGCAACGTATTGTTACACTTTAATAACACTAGCAAGCTTCTCTTTCACACAGTTTTTTGCCATCTGTTGGGCTGTTTAGAAGCTATTTTTTGTGCCCATAGTTTGTTTTCTCGTGACAATATTTATTTATCAAATTAAACTATAAATAAACAAAATTACCCTTTGTAATTCAACTTATATTAGCTTTGCAAAGCACTGAATTAAAAATAAACAGTGCATGATGAAAAGAAAAGTTTTAATTGAACTTTACAGACCCAGTAAAAGACAGAAACTACTGCTCAGACTGGCCGCGGACAATATTCGCCAGGCTCTGTGCACACATTATTTACATGAAGCATTACTATCTTTTATTATTTCTTATTTACGTTATTGTTCGGTTATACCACACCATGCTTCCATTCTAACACTTTATCAATTGTATAGGGGAACTTCCATTCGTTACCCTTGTGATAATTAGAGAAAATTTTCATATATAATTCCAATTATTTTATTACAAAATATAAGTAAGAGAAAAATTGATATAACCAGCTAAATACCACTGTGTTCCACACACAAACATATATCTAATTTATAACAAAAAAAATTACTTATGTATATATTAAATGACTCTTGTGACACTCTGGTCACAAGAGTAACAAAACATTGATTGATTATATAGACAAGGGAAATGATTTTTGTTACAAATTAGATATATATTAAATGAGTGGAGCACAATAGTATTTTACTGGTTATATCATTTTTTTTTATCTTAATTATATTTTATAGTAAAATAATTGCAAGTATTTTTAAAAAATCGCACGAATGGTCACAAGAGTAACAGTGGACGTTCCCATATACTTTTAATACGCATTTTGTGACATCGGTTTGTTTTTCTTGAAGATTGACATATGTATATAATCACGTGTTGATTTCTTACTATCATTAAAACTTGTATTTTGAAATAAGGAAACCACTGACAGTATAACTACGAAACAAAATTTTATTTAGATATACTATACAGTTACTAACATACAAATAACTAATTTTTAAGGGTAAGAAAAAGCAAAACCGACTTAAAGGTATAGTTCCTTACCTACGTATTTTTGTCAAAATTTTAGTGTTTTTCTCAATAGAGCCCTGGATATATCCGCCCCAATCCGAAAATTCTATTTGAAGGCAAACGAAACCCGACCCGAAACCGACACACTTGAACTTAAACTGCCCAAATATTCTAAAGTATTGGTGTCAAACTGTAGCCTGCCGGATACCACTAAAATTTTATAGAAATCACTGCCCTATCTAACTATCGAATTTCGGCGCTTCAAGAAGTTGACTATTTCTTTTAAAAAATAGTGATATCCGGCTGGCCACAGTTTGACACCCCTGCTCTAAATGATAGAATATTAATCCATATTCGAGTATAGTTCTGGAAAAATATCTTATATTTATATTTTAATATCAAATTTATCTTATATGTAGAAAAATAAACATAAATATACTCATTTATATTCAAATATATACTTTTTCGTCTGACAACTGTGTGCATGTTGCTTTAAAAAAAATGGTTTACCATGGCCGACCCACAACATTAAAAAATGAAGCGTGCCTGAATACTATCCGCAATGAACAGAAAACTCGACCAATATGTTAAAATTCTTAAGTCAATCTCTTATTCAAAATATTAGAATAATTACATTTTTTTTACACATTGAAAATATCGTTTGATAATTTAATGTCTTTTAATGCAAATATGCAAACAATATTTGTATTAAGAACTTATTGTTGCTTAAACTTATTTGTTATCTTAAAATTAATATCATTTTTGAAAAGATTAATTGAAAAAAAATATTTTGAAAAGTCAAGATATTTATTAAAGTGGTTCAAAATATTAGAATATTTCGCACTAATTCTCCTTTAATTATCAACAATTCATAACTGGTGGCATCATTGATTAAATTCAGACGATTTTATTTATAATCAGTATTCTTTTTGCAGTTCGTTTGTTTTTTCGTCTTAAAATGGGTCGTGTGAGTGATATTCCTCAATCAATTAAACTTTGTATGGTTGATTTGTATCGGCATGGTTAAAATCAGTGTTATATAGCGAGTTATTTACATTGCATAGCTTCCAAATTGTACGGATTTCTCTTACCACTAAAATTTAATAGAACTTTTGGATTTATTTAAACGTTAAAAATTCTTCAATTTTGGTTATTCAACTAGCTAAAATTTACTGTTAAATTTTAGTGATATGAAAAATCCGTACAAAATGGCAGCTATGACATTGTTTGCAATTAAGCGTTAGTAAAATACTAACACAATATTAAAAAAATATAAAAATTCAAAATAATCATCTAAATGGTGGCCGAAAACCAAAAACATCTGCTAGAGATGACCAAAAATAAGCGTATAGTTAAGAAAAACCGTTTTAAAAGTGTGCGATTCTTGCACCGAAAATGGAAAGAAGAAGAGTTGAAGTTTCTACATCGACAGCATTAAGACGTCTCCATAAATTTAAGTTTGAATCTAGAATGAAGTTGAATGAAGTACCTAAGAATTGAATGAAGTACCTAAAAAAAAAATCTCAGGGCTTCAAAACAAATGCGTATAAGATTGAATTGGTGTGAATCAAGACGTTTATGGAGCGAAGACGATTGGAAAAATATATTATTTATTTAATATATTATTTATTTAATACATTATTTATTATATATTATTTATTATATATTATTTATTATACATTAATTTGAATAAGATTTGTGAAATAGGTGTCGTCTAAAAATTGTACCAACTATGTATTTTCAAATAGTAACACTCACTTTTGATACTTTATTCGTGTTCCTTAGATCAAGACAGCAAGGGCAAAAGGAGCAGTTAAGATATTTTTCTTAATTTAGTTAGAAGTCAATGCTTGAAGAACATAATGTTAATTCATAATGATGTGACAGATTTTATATCTTCTCAAAAATCACCCGATTATTATCTTTTCTTATATGCAATGAATCTACACAAACATGTTCAAAGCATTTGTTGCTATTAAAAACTACATTTTTAATTATGAAAATTATTAATAAATTCATATTAAAAATTTTGAATAATGAACTACATTTGTTTTTACATAAACTGAAGATTTTGTAGGTTTGTGGCTCATTCTAATTATTGGTTTTCGCTATATTGTTCAATTTTACTTTTTGACGGTCTGAAAAAACTCTCCTGTTACCAAAGGTTCCACAGAAAAAAAATCTAAGAATGTAATTAGATAAAAATTGGGGAAGTTTATTTCATATAGGGTGGAGTTATTTTTTACTTAGAAATTTTGTATAATTTTGCTAATAACACAGAGGGTGTCCGAAATGTATCTTTACACATTTAAAAAATAATTAAAAATAAACAAACAATGACTTACAAATACTTAGTGTTTTTTATTTTCCACAAAGAAAATATTAAATTTTTCATAAAATTTCATAAAAGTTTTTTATAATGATTTATTCCACGATTTCGGGTTTTATACCTCGATTAACAGCATCATTTGTCGCGCGTAACACATCGCGTCTATATGAGATTTCTAACCACATTCTTGGAAGCATCGCTGAATCAACACTCTTGTTGGCCGCTGTAATTCAACTTTTCAGTTCATCAGGGTCACGGATTGGAGATCGGTAAGCAATTTTTTCACGTATCCCCATAAAAAGAAGTCCAGGGGCGTTTTGTCTGGAGATCTAGGTGGCCACGGTATTGTACCTCTTCTTCCAATCCAGTTTGCACATAATTAACAAAAAAACTTTGATATTTTCTTTATTGAACATAAGTAAACGTAAATCTTTGTTAAATTCATTGTTTGTTTATTTGTAATTATTTTTTTAAGTGTAAAGATACATTTCAGACACTCTGTATTTTACATTCTATGTAATTTTCATTTTAAGATGAACACTATTAAGTTTTTTAAAAAAGTTTATAAAAAGTGCCCTTTTTTCGTGTTGCCTTGATCGAAGAATTTCAAATATAGTCTCAAATATGTGTGTTCCTTAAATAAATAAGATGTATATGTTAAATAGAAATAAACTTGTTTTATGGTACACATAAACAAGACCATTTTTGTGAACATACAAATAAAAGTAATGATAAAGCAAAATATCAGCGTTTCGAACTGCTTCGGTAGTCGTCTTCAGGATAAATATGATGATGGAATTCTTAAAAGTCTAGAGACGAAACCTTCTTGTCGAGTCTTAATCAATGCATTTCAGCATCATATTTATCCTGAAGACGACTGGAAAAGTAGTTCGAAACATCGATATTATGCTTTATCATTAATTGTATTTGTAGAAGTTCATTAGAAAGTTCTTATTTATGTGTACCATTACGCAAGTTTATGGGCTTTTAATATATACATCTTATGTATTGTATTTTATGCTGCAATTTTCCTACATATGTTACTGTGTGTGTTCCCATTTTAAAATTCAAAATTTAAATAATTTAAAAAAAATTGCGTTCATATTTGAAAAATATACACATTTCCCAGTCAAACGGTAGTCTAACATATTTATCTGTCAATTTAATGATAAAACAGCATAAGGTGCCGCATTTTTTTTTAGGATCATATACATAATTAACGTGTCTCAAAAAATAACTATATGAAGCTCCGCAATTTTGTATAGACCAATTGATGATGTAAGCACAGAGCTACATACAGAAAATTATCTCGAAAGACAAATTTTTGACAATTTAGTATGAAAATTCTTTTGCTGTTTCATGTGATTTAATTATTTTATTCGCCTAAGCCCTTATACGTAAATAAAAGTTTTAAAGTGCATTTACTTTCCACATCAGTCACACAACAGAAAAGAAACAATATTTTTGTGGTACTCTGAACGTTCGTGTTATCATGTAGTACTGTAGTAACTATCATTTTTTAGAACGAACATAATCGCTTCTTTTCATCAAAGAAAGCATTTTTTTTAGGAAGATTAATTCCAAGATGAGTTCGGGCATATCAATAAAAGATGGGGAAAAGAAGCTGATGTTAAAACAGATGATTCAATTTTTATTATGTTCTTCAATTTTGTAACAGTTAGACACCTCAAAAATGTGGGTAAGTTTTGGGAAAATAACAATATATTTTTTTTACGAATAGTACTTATAATCTTGATAGGAATGATCCGCAGTGGCTTGAAAGTAATTTGAGAAACAGTTATTATTATTAACTATTATTTACAAACTATTATTTGCAGCAGATACAATATAGTTTTTTTTAAATATATTAATAAAAAATATTTTTTTTTACAAAAGTTTACTAGTTTAATTAATGTTTAAAATCCGCAAACCAGCACTTCACTTTAATCGTTTCTAAGACTATTTTTCGCATTATATTTGCCTCCCATGCTACCAAATTCACAAATGTTTATCGCGCGGAAAAAGTTTGCATACTAAAGTTTATTTTAAGGTTGAAGTTATTCTTCAGATAAATAATAAAAAAAAAATAATAGATTTAAAACGTTTTTATTAGTTTTTTAATTTAAAACGGTGAGGGAGCCTAGAAAATCGTCTAGAGAATAGCTGGTTGACCCGTGCAGGGCTCACAAGCATAGTAGACAAAGCTCATTAAAAAAAAATAGATACACTGTAAAAAAAAAAAAATCTGTAATTCAACAGATGTAAAGTGACAGACATCTGTTACTAAAATTTTATCGCTACACTGTACAAAAAAAAAGATGTAAATCTACAAAATTGTCATCACGAAAATCTGCAGCTTTACAAAAGAATCGACTAAAATTACATAAATGTAACTAAAATTTTACAGTAAAACCTACAAAGTTGACTACCTCTCTACGTTGACCACCTCTCTATGTTGACCGAATTTTATTAGTTTGAATGGTCACAACGCATTGTCAATGGAGATTTATCTCTCTACGTTAACCACCTCCGTAAGTTGTATGTTGACCACTTTTTAGTAGGTTTTACTCTCTGTAACATGACCACTGATGTTTTCTTGAATTTCTTTTTCCTCCGTTTGTTCTCCATCCAGTTTCCAGGAATTTATTTATCAGTCATTCGGCTTATCTGAGCAACACTCGCCCCCCTTGTGGTGCTCCATTCATTGTTCACTTCCAGTATGATGCAATGGGAGGGAAATGTCAGAATTCCTGGAATCCGTCGAAAAATGTCAGGGGAGTGGGGGATATGCGTAGCGGTGTAGCTATACGGAATTGGAAAACAACATGTATCGCTCACATGCGAAACACATTCCGTTCTTTTTTTCTGGATCTCGCGTCGTGAAGAGACCGGTTGTTTATTCGCGAACTTTCATTAAAAATAGCGCAAAGAAAAGATCTAAAAGAACTTAAATTAAAGGAGAAAGTGGATCTTCTTAATTTTCTGGAAAGCAGCAGCCAAAGAAAGACAGCAGACAAATTTGGTGTGAACAAGACAACTGTGAGCAACATTTTAAAACGCAAGGAAGAATATCTGGAAAGATATTTTTCCGAAAACGGGGGACTCCACAGAAAACGCAGAAAAACGTGTCTCGATGATGTGAACGAAGCCAAGTTTCGTTGTTTTAAAGAGATGAGGTCAATCAATGCAAGAATATCGGGGCCTGTGCTTCAGGAAGTAGCAGAAAAAATTGCAAAAGAATTCGAAATAGAGGACTTCCAAGCGTCAGCAGTTTGGCTTGAAAAATTCAAACTATGATATGAGATTTCTCAAAAAGATTTGTGTGGGGAATCGAATGAGGTTTCAGTTGAATTGGTGGAGAAATTTATTGAAAAATTCCCAGAGTTTGCAAAAGGTTTTAAAGATGAGGACATCTTTAATGCTGATGAGCGCGGTCTCTTCTTTAAAGCAATGCCTGTTAGAAGTCTAGTAATAAAAGGTGACACTTGTAAAAGAGGAAAACTTTCAAAACAGCGTTTTACTGTTCTTTTATTTGCTAGTAAGACTGGAGAAAATTGAAGTCTACGGTGATCCGCAAATCCGCAAATCCTCGTACATTTAAAAATGTAAAACCTGAAGACCTTCCTGTTTTTTGGAGAGCGAATAGATGCGCTTGGATGACTAGTGCCTTGTTCGAAGAGTAGGTTAGAAGAATTGACGCAGAAATGAGGAAAAAGAAGTGGTTCTACTTATCGTGGACAACTGCCGCTGCCACACAAAATTGAATAATCTTACAAATGTGTACCTAAAAGTTTGCTTCCAAACACTACTTCGAAAATTCAACCTTTAGATCAAGACATTATTCAATCTTTCAAAGTGCACTATAGAGCTCAATTTCTGGAATGGGTGATCATGAAAGCACAAACCTGTTATGCTTCTGCATTGGCATCGTCCAGCTGCGCCAGTAAATGCTTTGAATGCTGTTCATTGGATTAATTTTGCTTGGAATAAAGTTACGCAAACCTCGATTAAGAACGGTTTCAAGAAAACTGGATTTGTTACAGCTACAACATCGGTGAAAGAGGTTGAGCTTCCTTTATCTCCCTTGCCAGTTTTTGATGGAATTGATTTTGAAGATTATGTTACCATGGACGAAGAGTTAGTAACTTCTGTTGAACCAAACCCAGAGGTAATCTTCAATGAGATACTCTCTGCAACTAAGCACAGCGAGGACTCTAAGGTAAAAGAAATGGACGGCGAAGAGGATGATGATCCAAGTGACGATGAAAACTGAAAAGTACTCAACTCCGGAGGAAGACGATGTATAGCGAATGATGGAGCAACTTAAAGATTTCGCTGCAAAAAAATGCCCAAGCATGCTTAATGGATTTGTAAACTGTGAAAGTGCTTTTTGCAGTTACCTAATGAATAAAAAGAGGACTCAAACAAAAATTGACTTATTCTTTCAAAAATTTTAAAAATATGCTGTACCTTCAGTAAAAATAAAAATGAGTAAGTGCTAATTTATTTTTAAATTTTTCCTTAAAAAATACTAAAAAGTTTACAATTTTTTTCTAATATTGTACAAAATATTTTCTAAAAATTCCCTAAGTTGACCACCTCCGTATGTTGACCACATAGTTATAGTCCCTTGTGTGGCCAACTTATGGAGGTTCTACTGTATCTTTAACCCGGGTTTCAGTTACATAAAAAGCTCTTAGTTATCCCAGTTTCCTAAACAATTCTTAGTAACCTTACAGATTTTTTGATTTACGGTGCAAAAGTATATATCTGTTACATGAATTTTTGTTGTTGCCGTTTCATAAAAGTTCTAGGAATCCCAGTTTCCTAGAAAAAATTTCGTAGCCTTATAGTTTTTTTTTTTTTTTTTTTTTTTTTTTTTTTTTTTTTTTTTTTACAGTGTAGACCATTTAGAAAGTGTATAATAAAAGTTTTATCCACTCCAACAGTAAACCAAGTCTGTAAACAGATGACATACATGAGAATGTATGAGAAAACAGACTTGGTTCACTGTGCGAGTGGATAAACGAATTTTATGCACCTTCCAAATGGATTATCTTATTTTTTTTTTAAAGTTTAAGTTTCTTTTGTATAAGTTTCTTTTTAAACATAGTTGCCCATAACGTTTGTTTATGAATTTCTTTATTTTAAAATCGCTCTCCCATGTTCTACATTTTTCCTTTCATTATTTGCTCATTTAATCAGATTACACAGTTTAGTTAAGTATAGAATAACGTTTAAATAAATAAGCATTTCAATTAAGTGATATTTATGTGGATATATCGGAGTTTAATTTTATTTCATGTATATAACATTCGTCTAATATGAATAAAATTATCTGTAACTTGGTACAAAGAGACTAGTGTCCAATATCTTCTTTTTAGGTGCGTTCGTAATTATATAAATACGTAGTACCTATTGTCGACGTCAGGGCCGAAACTAGCCTTTCTTGCGCCTGGGGCAAACATGAATTTTGGCGCCCCCCCCCCTTTATTCCTTAAAGTATATTTACAAAGAGAATTTTACTAATTCTCTAATGGCCGACTTATTTTAAAATTTAAAATATTTAATCATAAAATATATAATACTGGACTACGTAAATTGAATGTGACGTTTGTTGCAATTATAGTTCGTTCACATAAAAGAATTCGCATGTATTACCGGCTATTTACAGTGTTTGCTTATACAGTACAGTTCCGATTATCCGAGTCCCGCATACCCGAGTTTCCGCTTAACCAAGTTTCCGCTTTAACTGAGTTATTTTCTTCTGATGGACTGATGGATTTCATTATTATGAAACAGCCATTATAAATGAAGTGTTAGGTGAAGAGGAAGAGCAGCCGTAAAAAGTATGAACTCTGATTTTCCGGTCAGAATGGGAAATAAAATGGCCATAATTTTTTAATGGCTGTTTCATAATAATGAAATCCATCAGTCCATCAGAAGAAAATGATCGATTCCAAAGGTATAATCATTCACTTGGCGCCCCTTGGCTCTGGCGCCCGGGGCACATGCCCCCTCTGTCCCCCCCCTTAGTTTCGGGCCTGGTCGTCGTCTGGTCCGTCCGTGTGTCCGCATACAGCACTTGAAAAACTACCCCACCGAATGCCTTGAAATTTAATATATACAGTGGTGGACAAAATTGTGTTCATCTTTTGAAATTTTCATATTTTATAACATTGTGTGCTTGAAGAATAAAATAAATTTCACTTAAATACAAATGTTTATACATCAAATTCAAGGAAATTTAATGCAGAATTTAATAAAAATACATAATTAAAATATCTGTATTACAAAAAAAGTTACGCTTGCAAATAATAAGATCTATCTTAGATTCCATTATATTTTTAAGTTACACACATTCAATATTAAGTAAGATAACCATTCTGTTTTATTACAGCTTCACAGCGTCCTTTCATTGAAAGAACTAGTGTTTGGAGTTCACCCTTTTTAATCACATGATGCCAAAAATCAATTATAGCTTCAATAAGTTGCGTTTTATTAGATAGACTTTTTTTGTACAAGGATTTTCAAACGTCGCCACAAATTTTCTATAGGATTCAGATCAGGTCTGTTTCCTGGCCAGGATAATAATTGTATGCTTATACACTGACGGAAAAAAAAATCCCAACACCAAGAAAGACCTGTGTTAAATAAACGAAATTTCGTAGGCATGTTGATACATCTGAAAGATGACATAGATTGAAATTTTGCGCTTCGCGCATAAGTGTGGCGCTAGTAGCGCCACTCAGAACGTGCAGATCAGGTTTACTTTAAATACGTGCTGTAAAGTTCGTGGGCGTTATTTAGCTTCGAAATGTGACGTATTGAGTTGATGTTAGCCAAGAATTCCTTTAACAAGACGAAGAAGCCACTGTCAACAGCTCACCGAGTTGGAACGACGTCGCATATTCGGGCTACGAGAAAGTGGATTTTCTTTCCGCAATATTGCAGAAAGACTTGGCTGAAATGTATCCACTGTACATGACAGATGGAAACAGTGGTCAAGGGATGGTACTACCTCAAGAAGACCGGGTTCTAGGCGGCCACGTGGCACTCCTGAGAGGGAAGATCGCTGTATCCGGTGTACGCCTGAGGCGCATCGTACTGCGTCTGCGGCAGAAATTTGAGCTGCTGTTAGTACCACAGTGACACAACGAACTGTTAGAAATCGGTTACTTCAAGGACAGCTCCGAGTCAGGCGCCCTGTAGCGTGCATTCTACTGACTCCAAACCATTGCCGTTTGCGACGCCATTGGTGTCAAGCCAGAGCTCATTGGAGGACAGAGTGGATATCTGTTGTGTTTTCTGATGAAAAAGCATTCTATTAAATCCTATCGTACGTAATTAATTAAATGATATCCCATGACAGGTAATGATTCAAGGTTGCCATGGTGATTACGTCCTATTTAAGATGAAGTCATATTTTTTCCGTATTACTGAGTTTAATATATATATGATCGTAATAAGTTTTGTATTTATGCACTTTTGCATAACAGTGCAACAGCTGTTGCAGAAAGAACTGAATATTTATAAAATTAGTTATAGTATAAACGCTCTTCATTCGCCACATTCGACGTACAATTTTCGACATGTTTGGTTTATACCACCAGTTACTTCACAATTGATCCTGGATATCGAAATCCCAAAGTTTTCGCATAAATATATTAGGCAATAATTACCGATCGTTAGTAATCAGCATTACTTTTTCTTTATCCACCGACTACTTCATAATAATAATAAATGTAACAAAAGTATATACCAATATCTCACTCTTCAATTTCATCTTGGAGGAAAATAATTCACGTTTAAAATTAAACATACTACTCGTACTAAGATGCATTTTAATTAAAAAATATGTTAGTAAATCTATATAAAATTATAAAAATTATAAGTTATATTTAATTATTATTAAATTATAAATTATAGACATTTATAGCAAAAATTATAAGTTATATTTAATTATTATTAAATTATAAATTATAGACATTTATAGCAAAAATTATAAGTTATATATAATTATAATAAAAATCATAAACTATATACATATATATATTGAATAAATAAAAGGTTTCCATTCCTCCACCCCCCCCCCCCCCTTTTATAATGTTAGAACATTTAGGAATGTCGTACAGTAATTCCGATAAAAAAATTTCAAAAATTACTGAAGTAAAATCCGTAAACGTTGAACAGCGCAGATCGCAGAGACACAATTATCTGGAAATATTGCTTTTCAGCAGTTTTACATTGATAACCTTAGAAGAAGATAACGGATTGCTTTTTCTTTCATTAAAGGAAATTAAATTTTCTACAAACTATACCAGGAAAACTACTAAAAAATTATAACAAAAATTATAAAAAAGTTATAAGAAAAAATCTGATACATGTTTATGGATTTTGACTTTTTTATTTTATATTCTTTAATTTATTTAAATATATTTTTTTTTATTAAATTTAGGTATAAATGAGAAAGAAAGTAATGAGCAGTCTAAAAAATAAATATAGAACCTATACTTCAAAATCCTGGTAAAAGTAGTTTTTCAATATTAGTTTTCGCCCCGTAGTAAAACTTTTGTTAATGTTTTTTTTTTTTTTTTTTTTTTTTTTGAACAAATACTTTTTACGTCTTTTAAATATAAATAAACAAATGTAAAAAGAGGTAATGTAGTCTAATGTAATTACAGAGTTTCTAACGCATGTCTAAGCTTCAGTTAATTTTAGCCGATTTAAAATATTTCAGTACCCTTAAGATGTTCACCGATATTGGAAAACAACAGGTCTTCAAAAAACTAATACTTTCGCATTGCACTGGTAAATTAAAGAAATATTCCATTGTGCTAAAGATATTTTCGAAACTCAGTGAATTTTTACATATAGGGGAGCTAGGGGATGTATGAGATAAGGGATGGATGGGACATTCTCAATATTTCAGGCAATAAACATTTATTTTAAATTGCTTCCTAACCCCATTTACCTCGACCGGAGTGTGCTTCAGAACTAAAAGTAGGACCACATTGCTGTTTTCATTTTCCTTCAAAGTTGCATTTTCTGAAATCTCTGCTTAAAAGTAAGTTTTTTTTTTTTTTTTTTACATTTGAAGATGTGAAATATCTTATACAATATAAAAAATTAAGCTATGTTGTAGTTATTTATTTTAAGGTTCAATATCAATAATTAAAATGAATGAATAGTAACCATTGTGACAAAATAATTTTTGAGGTAAAATGGCTGAGAAAGTATATTATGCATCATGGAGATGATTGGGACATTTCAAATGGGGATGAATGAGACATTCTCACTCCTCCCTAGAGATGTTGAAAATTTTATTTATTAATTAAATAGTATTATATAGGATGATAAATCAATAATTTACGTCAATTAATAGTATTAAATAGTATTATATGAGTTGTTATTGTTTAAAATTTCTGAGTGTTACTTATTGTATTGCAATAATTATTAATTGATTATCTAAAAATTGGTACTAAAACGTAATCAAAATAGATAAAATTGATAAAAATAGTATATGTGTATTGATCAAATGGGGGAAATTATATTGAATTTTGAAATGTTGCACAAATAAATCCCCACCCCTAACATATTGGGTCAATCGGAAAGTCGGGTCGTGTTGGGAAAATCAATTCGTACCGGAAAATTCAATCATTTAATTATTAGCCATTGATTCCGATATCTAATTTCTAATAATTATCGGGCAGAATTTTCCTGTACGAATTGATTTTCCCAATACGACATGACTTTCCGATCGACACAATAATTTCCGTTCTGCCTGTTTCTACGATACATTTAATTAATATCAATTAATAAGTTATGACTGAAAATTATTAGCTATGCTATATTTAAAAGACATTTTGCACTTTCATTTCAAATCTAAAATGCCTCATAAGTGGAAAAAAAGAACAGGTTGATAGCCGAAGTCCGCATTAAAAGTTAAAACTGCAATAAAAGAAGTTATTGAAAAAAAAAAAAACATATCGATTCGTGCTGTAAAATCATATATTACAAATATAATTTTCATATAAGGTTATAATTATAAATTTTAATTTGGTAAAATTGAATACAGAGAGAAAAATCTTTGTGTCCCATCCATCCCTATTAGTGTCCCATTCATCCCTGCTGTGGGGATGATTGGGACAGGGAGGAACGTTTTTTTGATTTCATAATATTTTTATGAATAAATCATAATCTAGAATAAATATTGTTCATATATGTTAGCAAATACCTAATGTATGAAATGTGATATATAATATTGATAGAAACTTAAATAAAAAAAATATAAAAAAATATTTTTTTGAACATGTCCCATTCATCCCCCACCTCCCCTATACATTTTTACATTCTCCTCGCCCCTTTTCAGAAATAGTAGAATTTACAAAAAGCAAATTTTTAAAAGGTTCCCCGGACGTTTACACTGAAATTACTAAAAGCCCCACAGTCCACACGGTAAATTTAAAATCAAATAAATGTAACAAAGAGAAAAAAAAACACTTTAGACAATTCTCTGCTGTCAAATTTTAATCTAAATGGTATTAAAATAAATCCGTGCATTCTATTAAAATGTGCATTTCGGTTACACAGACAAGGATTCAGATTTAATTTCAAAATAAACTGTAATCCCAACTCAATATCAAAACATTTTCTCAATAAATTTAGAAACAAAAAATTAGAAGCTTATGGAATTTCTACGAAGTTGAAGTCCTCTATTAAAATTCTTAAAAAATGCCTTTTGTTTTGTTTTAATTTTTTATTAATAATCTTACATAGAGAAAATGAATGAGAAAACCATTATAAAATTTCAATATATTTGCAGTGTATTTTAACTTTTTTTAAACGTTGTATTTTTTTAAACCGTACTTATTTTTTAAGTAATGAATATTATGGTATATGACAGAAAAATGAAAAGAGATTATCATCTCATTAAAGTAAACTTATATTTCGTTTTCTTAATCTATATTTCTATCGTACTTTGTTAACTTTTATCTTTTTTAGTACCATTAACTTATATTTTGTCAGCATTTATTTATAATGCAAAAACATTCCATACTAAGAATGGTACAACGTATAATTCTATGTTAGAATCTCAGTAAAAATATTTTAAGTTTTATTAGAAAGCTTTTTACTAATGAATAACAAAAACGTAAAACCATGTGTTAATCATAGATTATGAAACACTTGCCAACACATTGAGAATTCTATAATAAAACTTCACAGTTTCATAAGGTGAAAAAAGATGTCTAAAGGAACAATTAGTAAAACGCATAACACATTTGAAAACACAACTTCATCAATTCCCATCAAAAGTAAAGAAAAAAAAAGAAAAAAATCGAATTTTTTGCGCAGCCTTGTATATAAACTATACATTTATCATATAATGCATAGTATGCTAAAATTTAGTTCAATTAGAAAACGTATAGTACAGTTGACAATTCCCTTCAGCGATTTCCACCAATAAACGGAAATGTGCTTCAAATGTTTTGCGCAACCCTGTATGCAATGTGTAGAATTTTTACACGCATTAAAAAATATTTTAAATAAAGTGTAATTTAAAAACGCGTACCGCAAGGGAAACGCACTTCCAAGAATTATTGTTCAGAGATTAATGCCCACGAATTATTTTGTGTGTCCATGTATATCAGTGATGAATTCTTGCACATCATATTTTATAGTAGATATCTTGCAGTGAACCTCAGAGATATACTATATATATTCCAATATGTTTGAAATAGTGTAACAAGAATAAAATGCACCGTCAACGGTTTTCCCTGTAGACCATAATGTAATGGAATTCTTTTGAGTGTTCCTGTAAATAAACGACGAATGCTATCCATACTATATCGTATAGCGCGCATCGTGTACTGTACTTTAGAGAAAAATATAAATTTCAATGAGTTTGAAATTATGGAACATTATTTAAAATAACCGCAAACGAGTTTTCCTTATAGGGCGTAATGTATCGGAATTCTTTTGAATGTCCTGCAAAGGAACTGTAACTGCTACAAGCTTCATTTTAAATATCAAATAAGCCATAGTGAATGTCAATAACATATAGCTATTTCATGGCGATCCGACGATATTTACGCGAGTTAGAGCACGACCAGACAGACGACGGATAGGCAAACCGAAGTCACACACTTTTTAACTATGGTGGAAAGTGTTAAAAAGGAACGACCTATGTCATTGAGACGCTATTTTTAGTCAATTTTTCTATTTGCAATGTTTTATTTTTCCATTTAAAATAGTCAAATTCATTGAAAATTTCGTATTTTGCTCTTTAAGTCCAGCTAATAAAACGGTAACTAAAGAGCAATTTTTTTTTCATTTTAAACACATTCCTGCATCATTTTTGACATTTTTCAATACTTTTGAAAAACGTTTATGAATTCAGTTTGTCTGCCTGTGATCTGTCCGTGCTCTAAATCTCGTAAATCTACCCTAAGCGCCCTGTAATTGATATAGGTTATTGACCTACTACGGATGTATTACAAATACTGAGTAACTCTACCTACTACTGACCTACTCTATTAAAAGTAGACTGTGTATCATTTATCTTTCGTTTGTAGGGACATTCAAAATTATTCCATTATATTAATGTCAATGCGGAAAAATCATCCGTGATGTATTTTAAAGATATTACACTATCTCAAACGTAATGAAATTGATATGCTTTTATGAAGTGCAATAAAACATTCTTCCTGTATATATATATGATGGGCAAAGCATTTAATCATTCAATTACAGGGTCAATAAAAAATTCGGTTTCATAATTGTTTACGGGGGAAATTACTTGCAGAGTATTACAATAACGATATACTATTTCAAACATAATGATATGTTTATACATTATTGGAGTGCATATTCAAAATGCTTATTGTAGAATATGACGTGCATAACAGTTATTGTTCATTTACAGGTACACACAAAGGGCTTCAGTTGCAGTACTCTCTGTGAGTGATGAAAGCTAGTGGTCCGTTTTCTGATGTGGTTTGCGTTTTTATGTTTAACTAATTTTCCATACTACGTGGTGTGTAGATCTTATAGATCATATACAGGGCTACACAAAATAATTCGTAAACATTTCTCTAGAATCATGAATTGCTTAAGGATGCTTTTTAATTGAGCTCTGCGTATTCCAGGTGAACTAAGGTGTGTCCCAACGAAATAAAGCCATCGAAATTGTGCGCCGTAGCTGGGAACAAAACAAACAAATAAGATTGAAACAAATATATTAAAAAAGTCCATATAGAAATACATATTTACAAGGAGTAACTCACTTTCCGCCCCACCTTGGCAGGAGAAAAAGGTAAATGTGTAAAAAAAGAGGGGGAAAACTGTCCCGCCGAAATAAAGCCACTGCCAATATTAGTATTTATTGGTAACTACCGACATTCGAGCTGTTGAGTTCAACATGTTTATGACGTCAGGAAGTCGTTAAGTACTTGTTCTGTGCCAGTCGAACTTTGTGCGGACTTTAGAAGGTTGTATTTTCTATTCTACTTACTGTATTGCAATGGGAAAGAAAACCCAGCTCTCAAAGTTCTAGAAAGGACAGATAACAGCTTTTAAGGAACAAGGTCTTTCACAGAGACCAATATCTAAGCAAATCAAACGATCTAAAACTGTAATAGACAATTTTGTAAATCTGGGAACTGCGTACGGGTAAAAAAAAGGAGGTTTACATGCAGAAAAATGACTTCCAGGCAGGCAAGAGCAGTTTTAGGTCGTCTTTCAGGAGGTGGTATTTTCCTAAATAGTTGGCCAAAGAGGATAACATCCCTGTCACAAAATCAACACAGTCACAAATTGAAAAACAAACAAGCAACTTGCTATATAAGAAAAGGAAACAGCAGCACGTGTTGAAAGCTATCCACATGCAAAGGACGGTCGACTGGGCCAAATATAATCAAACCTGGAAGGACCAGTGACATTGTGTTATATTCTGAGATGAGAAAAAATTAATCTGCATGGGCTAGACGGCCTTGCTTTCTATTGGTATGACATGAGGAAAGAAGAGGATATTTTCTCCAAAAGACAGCAAGGTGGAGGCTCATTAATAGAGTGGGGAGGCTTCGGCTCTGGAGGTAAACATAACCTGGCTGTGCTCTCAGGCTGCATGAAGGCTTCCGATTACCAAGAAATGCTAGAAATCCATTTACTGCCATTTTCAAACAGAATTGGTAGACTAAGTTGGATTTTCCAGCAGGAAAAACCTCCATTCGCGCAACAAAATCGTCCTGGGGATGCTTTTTGGAGAATCGGGCCCTTGTCACGGAACTACCTGCCCTTTTTCCATAATCTCAATCCACAAGAAAATGTGTCTGGTGTCCTCAGTAGAGCTGTATATGCCAATGGCCGGCAGTTTCAGTCTGTGGCAAAATTAAAGGTCGTCATCATTGAAGCGTGGGAGAACATTGATGTTACTGTCCTCCAAGGAGTGGTAAATATTATACCACATCGTATATTCCTAGTCATATATAACCATGGCGGATATATTTTCTATTAACAGTAGTGGCTTTATTTCGGCGGGACACCTTTCCCCCCTCTTTTTTACAAATTATTTTTTTTCCTGCCCAGGTAATGCAGAGAGTGAGTTACTCCTTGTAAATATGTATTTGTATATAGATTTTCTTAATATATTTGTTTCGTTCTTATTGGTTTGTTTCGTGTACAATTATAGCACACAATCACGGTGGTTTTATTTTGGTGGGACACACCTTATATTTAGTATACTAAGACATAATTGAAATAAAAAAAAATCCCTGCCGGTTCGGCCTACAGGCACACGTACATTTCGAAGTTAATACTAACTTAAACAAAGAAATCAAGATTAGAGATAAACAAGATTAGAAATTTTAATTTCATTTTTCTCTACGAGTTGGATTTATCAAAATTATGTTAATACGATAATATTTTCTTCCACGTCTGTTTTTTTCATACCTTGAAAATAATTTTAGTAGTATTAATTTTTAGAGTTCATGTTATCAAAAACAAATTAATACAAAAGTTATAGATTATATTAAGAAGATTTATATGATAAATTTAAACCGTGTTGTGATTGTTTCATTAAATGAACTACCCACTATATTTAAATTATGACGTTCATTTTATTGACACAAACGCGCGTTTAATAATGCAACCCTATGTACTACAGCAATATGAGGGTCAAAATTTTTTATCACGCCAGTGATACTTTTTTATCGCCTTAATGGCGGATTAACGGAGATGTGAATTTTTTTCTTCTACAACAACCCCACCCCCTTTTTTTAATTGTTTTTTTTCTGTAAGATTTGGTCCTAAATTGCTTCGGTAAAAATGAAAACTTGTCAATGTAAAATTGTAGATAATATTAAGAAGATTTATAATAAATCTAATCGAATTTGATATCTTCTGAATTGACGAAGTTATGAATTTTTTTTTTTATCAACCCTTTTTTTTTTTTGCTATAATAGTTGGTCCTATCAAACACTTGTCTGTATAAAAGATGTAAATAGTATTAAGAAGATTTATATTAAGTTTAAGTGAATTTGATATCTTGTGAATTGACGAAGTTATAAAATTTTTTCTTCTTAAAAGTCTATTTTCTTCGCCACATTGATCCCACTTTTAATGATATCAAAAATCTATAATGCATAAATTTTTGGCCCTTTTTACGAGAAGTAATAATAACTTTAAACTGGTTCAATATGTATTATAATTAAGAAGTTATGTTTTTTTCTGTTATTACAAAAACCCTCCCTATTTCCACCCCTTTGGTCCAATTTTGCCTAATAACGAACTTGACCGAGATTTTCTGCCCCTTGATTTTATGCATCAGTTTGGAAAGAATTGTACGGAATTATGAAAGTTATCGTATCCATAAAAAAGTGATATATATAGATATATATATATATAGACAGACCTTTCAATCTCTCGCTATATATCAAGTTTTGAACTGGGGGGGGGGGGGTGGTTTTTGGTTCTAGGGCTCATGATCGATGTAGATCTGTAAAAAAATTACAGAAATTCCAACATAGGGGAGTATGTAATGGGTAGTATTTATTACGAAATATACCTAAAACAATATACAGGGATACGCAAAGAACATCATACATTCCAGTCTATGGATAGTATTTTCTCAAACAACGTTTTCACATGGTCTGTGAATTTTTTTCCTTTATTAAATTTTAGTTTAATATAAGGAATATAATAATGTAAACAATATACATTGCTGTACAAAATTATTGAGGTGCATTTCCATCTCTTGGTGGAAATAGTTCACAGCGAATTTCCGATTGTGTTATTTATGTAGTTTATATACAGATATAGAGATATGGGGCATTCTCACAATCTTTTGACTTTCATGTCCCTGAATAATAATTTTTTATTTAATACACTATTTTGTGTTTTTTTTTAAATTTCATATACTGGGGAACATTCCATTGCATGATTGCATCACAATATTAACGAGATAAATAAGTTTTGGACGATGTTGGGGGCCCAAATACCAGGAAAACTCATCTACCGTCCCGTGTCCCTGATGTTGATTTTTAAGTTTGGAGCTGTCTGTATAAAATTGTTTAAAAAAATTTAATTCGATGTAATTTTTTTCTGAAACTGAAACTATTGTTTTATATAAATATGTAGCTAAAAATTAACCTACACACATTTTTTTGGTTGATATTATTTTTTAAACTCCGTCCCTGGGTTTTAGATTCCTTACCATCCCTCTTCTAAAATTATACAGAAAATCATTTCAGATGCAGCCACAGAATTTTTTTCAAGTTTTTTCTCATGCAGAAGTATGCTAGAGAAATAATGTCTAAAATTCTTTGGCAGGAAATTTACTGTAGAATTTAAATCAGCATTTAAATATCAATTTTAGCATCGCGGCTTTATTGGTAGTCACGCCGTCCCCAAGGTTCATTCCTGCACTTTTCAAGGTAAATTAAAAAAATAATAATAATCTATTGTTAACAAATTTTTCTAAAAATAAATGAACATTGTGGCTATCACTTAGACTTAACATGATTTTTTTAAAAAAATAGGTTATAGATAAAAATAGGTCCTTACCAATCCATCCTTACCGTCCCTTTTTTTACCATTTCGTCCCTTTTTTCCAATACCATCCCCTTTTTTTACCTTACCGTCCCTTCTTTAACACCTCTTTAAGACAATGTTATACAGAAATTCTGTATTAAAAGTACTACATTGTTATTAGTTCTTATTTGAATGTCCTGTGAGTACTATGCAAATTCACTATAAGTAAAAATTTAGAAGAAAATAAAAAGTTCTAGAGATAAAACGGTAAGGAAAATTAAACTCGCAAGTTTAACTTAAACCTCAGTTAAATAGAAAAATTTTCGCTGCTGACCATTTTTTCTTTATTTTGAATCATTAAGGCATTCGTCTATCAGATAAAATGTTATTTTAGCAAGTTTAATTTCGCCAGTCAAAAGATTGTGAGAATGCCCCATATGCAGTATGTAGTGTATATACAGATATAGAGATGCACAGCTTTTAGTGTACATACAGATATAGAGATACAGAACATATATAGAGATGCACAAAAGAATTTACATAGAAGGAATACATTTTTTGATAGAGGCGCAAATTTCTGCAATCTGATCATCTTTTTAAACAATTAAGTTCCGTTGCCATTCTCTGAAAGTGGTAGAAAGTACTTTATAATCCATGCTTGACACATGATCTTTTTTCTTGTTTCTCTTAGAGCAGATAGTTCGTAGAATATCTGTTATTGTTCATTTCTAATTAAATTATAAATCAAAATAACATCATAGATATGCATGGAAGACATTTAAAAAAATATAAATTTTTATGCAATTAAGAATTTATCTTCTTTCATATATGCCATAAAATTTAGTTGCTCCTAAATTCTAAGAAACATAGATTATCTGCTGAGACATTGGTCATTAAGACAATTTTTTCTGCAAAATTAACAAAAACAAGAAGACTATAGATTATTACTTTTTACACGTCTTTTTAAAAGGGGATTATTCGTGCAACTGTTTAAAGCAGAAAATACTCGCTCCAAAATAACCAGTTCACAGATCGACAGCACGAAATCCAAAACGGTAAACAAGGTAAGGATGGGTAAATTTTTAAATGTACTCTTTTAGGGAAAACTATGCATTTACATTGATAAAATAATTAGCAAGTAAATTATCCTCTTAATTACATAACACGATAATTTGACAATATTCCTTTAAAACCATTTAGATGTCAAATGAAAACATAGATCTCAAATACCCTATGCAAAATATAAAAGTCATTTAAAAGTGTTGAAATGTGACACTAATTTTGAAAAGAGCATTAGCTTTCGAGTGTAATTCGTGTTATTTGCGTTAGCTCTTAAGGGCTATTTCATAAGATTTTTCAGACGCGAGGACAAGATTATAAGACATGTTTCGGAACGATACAACATTTTTTTTTTAACTCCATTATTCCCAAATAATATTTTTTGCCTTATTTAATTGTAGACATTTTTCTTTATGATAATGTAAAAGTACTTTTTACATATAGTGGTACTCAAAAATAAAGAATGTACAGTCGTGGAAAAAAAAAAGCAAACACGCCCTACTAACTCTTCAACAAATTATCGTAGACGGAAGTTACTGTTACCGAACGATTGGAAATAAAGTCTACTTTTAAATTATGCATATAAAATTTGCTTAGGGAGCATCTACATATTAAAACGAACCCAAACCTTATTGTTTTCAATGGCAATACTCAATTTTAACGAGATATTTCAAATCTCCGGTTCAAACTATACCTAGACACCAAATTTCAAGTCATTTAAATGATAAGTATTTTGAATTATAAACATTCAAATTTTAGTGCTTCTAATGTTAAATTACATTTTCATATTTTTATTTATATCTCCTGAAATGATGCTCCTAATGTGCTAATTTTTTGTGTAGCAATATTACTAATATGCCCAAACATAAATACGCTGAATTTGCAATTTTTATAATTTTACGATATGAATTATGAAATTAATATTCGAAAAAATTATGAATTGGAACCTACATTTTTCTTGATAGATTTAGATTTGTTAAGTCCTGTTTTATGAAAATCCAAAATTTTACTTTTTTTTCCCCCCAAATAGTTTTTAAATTATTCTTAAAAAACGGCAAAATGATGGTTTAAGGGGCCGTCTATGACAGGAGTGAGTAGATATTTTTAAATTTCTTCTGCTGTCCTGTTATCTAACAGGCTTCATTGACAGCTTGAGTGGGGCTTAAGGTGCCTTGATCAAGAAGGCGGCTCTCTCTGTTAACAATCGAGTACCGAACATCAATTTGTATACAGCCCTAAAAACACGCTCGTTTTAAAATAATTAATTTCTCGAAAACTTATGGCACGAATTGCATAAAAATTTGTTTTTAGGCTAATTGAAGGGTGCAGACTTCATTTATGCTGTCAGAATTGTGTACTGCTATTGAAGAAAACAAAGTTATGGTTTGTTTTAATATGTAGATGGCCCCTAAGCAAATTTTATATACATCATTCAAAAGTAGACTTTATTTTTAATCGTTCGGTACCAGTAAATTATTTCTACGATAATTTGTTGAAGAGTTAGTAGGGGGTGTTTACATTTTTTTCCAAGACTGTACATACTCCAGACGTCACGTCACGTATATTGTGTCCCAAATGGGTTAATACAAGAAATAATACAAATTATTACTTTTAGTTTAAAAAAAAATGTTATTTTAACAGAAACAACATTATTTTGAAAGCCATTTAATAAAACAAAATTTCTACAAAAATATTCTTTGTTAACCATTTGCATTTTAAATTTTTTGTATCATGTTGTTTTTGAATAGATTTCACGTTAACCTGATAATTAATGATAATTTTATTGTTTTAACTCAGCGGTTAATCATCCAATTTTCATCGATGCAAATTTCTGCTGAACAAGCGCTCATTCAATTTTATTGAATTACACAAATTTGATACTATTTATCATCATATATTTTTGCACAGTAACGCAGTACACCTTTTCTTTTCCCAGCACTGAAGGGTTTCTTTGATGATACGACTTTGATAAGTAAATTGAATTTCAAGCTGCATTTTCAAAGTATGAAATAAATTTAACTAATTTGAAGATAGGAATTCATTAAGGCAAAATAATTTATCTTATTTTTACTCTAGTAAGTACAAGTAATTATGTCAGATAATTACTTTGTTAAATGTTTGCTTCTACATGAAATTTTCCGTAAGTATCAATTAGCATTCCTTATGTTCCTATAATTTCCATGTGCCTTGTTATAGGTGACACTGATTTCCAAATATACTGAAGACATCTTAATATTTTATTTATTCATTAAATGCTCAATAATCAAATGTATCTTTTCGAATGTAAAAATCTTCATAATTTTGCAGCTCATTGCGATACGATTACGATTAAATATTCTCTCAAAAATCAATTAAGCGACATGAAAGAACTTGTGTATTTTCCGGCTTTTATCCCATTTTTCAAAGTGTTGACGAAAATTTAAAACGCTTCTCTTTTCATCAATTAAATGTTTTTAATTTTGATTCTGAAATCTTTTATAGAGGTTACGCATTGTTCTTTATTTTATAGACTCTAATCTGTATGTATGACTTTATTTTCTATAGCGACCGCCAAATCGCTCTGTCATTGTCGATAGCCAACAAAGAAACCATTAAGGATCATCGTGACAGTTCACACCATTTAAACGCATAATACGTGCCAGAAGTACATATTGCTTAAAAGTCAATTTACAGTAACAGGCTATATGTACAGACATAATACAATTAAAACTAAACATATTAACAGTGGAATCGCTTAGTGGAAATATTTATTATTTTTATGATGAACAAAATAGTTTTAAATTACGCGTTTCTGAAGAAATTTTATTTTCGAGAAATTCATTTACGATTTCCATTTTTAACAAAATAAGGTTTAATTAAAAAAAAAAAATGTGTTCAAATTTTTTTCAGAAATTTTAATGTTTTTTTCTTTTAGATTTTTCTTTCATATTTTTAGGTTTTTGCGTATTAAGCAGTTTTATTCGAAGACACTAACCAATAGTGTTGTATATATGTTAAATATAATACCGTTCCAGGTATATTTAAGAAAATCCCTGTAAAATCGAAATTTTTTAGTCAAATGGATTCATTGTGGAGATTGCCTCTTAAATAGTCATTTACGTTTTTAAAGTTTTATGAAACACCAGTAGCACAATTTCAGTGAAAGTATTTTTTATTTTGCCGAACAAGGCAGGGTGCGTATCTAGCAAAGGAAATAAACAAATGTTATTCTGAAAATAGGATATTGAATCGTAAAATATAAGAATAGAACATTCTCCTGTTCGTATTTGTAATTGCTGTGCAGAATTATCTTAATAAAGAAAGTATCACATGCAACTTCTAAATATCAAGTTCCCAAATCTAAACCTCATTGAAAATGTTTTGAATGCGACAACTTTCTGCTGGACACTATTGCACAACAAAGACACTCTCATCAGTGAAGATCTGAAAAACGTGTTGCATAAGAACCTGTATCACGGATAATACCTTAATCTAAGAGAGATGTGGCAAACGGACATACATTTGATTAGTCGAGAGTATTTAGAACGTAAATAGGTTTGGCGAACCTGCCGTCATACGTTGGCTTAAAAAGTATATTTAAAAGTAATGGGATTCGTCCAAGTAACTATCACTAAATACTGTAATGTTGGTTGCCAAATTTAGGAAATAACTTCAAATCTCAGCACGTGCCCTGCGTCTATGTCGCAGATCTCTTATAAAGGCACTCTAGGATCATGCAGTTCAAGGAAAGTGACGTCGTGCGGAATTTAAATTGAACATCACGATTGTCATACAATATACTAAGATGAATCCCGGGAACGCAATGAGTAATATGCATTATTTTTAGAGCTATGTCTTTGGAGTAATATGCAATGCCTATTGGAAATCTTTCTTTTCTTAGATACATAATAAATCTTCTTTTATAAAATGTCATACATTCTTGCAACATCCATATTCTCTACACTAAAGGCCGGCAGCCATACTTATTTCTTATGCTACAAGACTATTTGCTTACAATCCTTAGGTTTTGCCCACCGGTGTGTGTATGATAAATTTAAGTGCAAAAGGAATGCGAAACGTTAGTAAACAAGAAAGGAAATTGCCCCATCCATAGATTTTGAAAGAATTTTCAACGAAACCAGACTTGTTATGAAAATGTATCCGCTCAAACTAGAAAAAGGAAATATGTTGATAAACAATATGGAAAACGCATTTGAAAACCTAGTTTTAGCATTTACCACCTATCGCTGGTATTTTACTCGATTTTTTTTCAACTATATATGTAAAGTACATATTTTTATACACACCACATGGTATTCTAGATTTCCATTCACATGGAAATCCTGCAATCCTAATTCATTGACGTCAAGGTATTCAAATTTTAGTGCTGTCCGGTGAAAAAAATTATTTATATTACCCACAACCCCACAGTGTAATAAAATGTATTTCAATAAAAATGTGCTCAATATAGTTGAAAACTCAATTTCAGAAATTCATTTTTGTTTCATAGACGGCAATGTATTTGGATCCTTTTGGGTATTCCCGTATTAAAATTATGAACACTACATATCATGCTGAAATTTAGTTGTGTTTAAAAGCCCATAACACAAGTGCAAACTCATTTACAGCATTTTTTGCTCAAATATAATAATATATCTTATTTTGTTAGAGACCCTGTAAAAGAACATTAAATGTTACACGCTCTATTATTTGTACGGGATATGTTATCTTCAGTTCTGATTTGCAAATTCTTGAGTGCAACTTTAAATGACAAGCAAATTTCAAAAAATGCTCACAACTTCGGCCGTAATTGTAAATACATTACTTTTATGCAACAGAAACTATTTTTAAAATCTTTTTAATCTTTTTAAATATCTTTTTATGCGCATTTTATTTATTCGTGCCATTTTCTGTTATCAGTTAAACAAGATAAAAAATATCGATTTTTTATATTTCATATGATACAATATCATACTTGTACAAAATTTACATATATTTATAGCGATCATTAAATAAAATTAAAATTTGCTAACTGTACCTTACAAAAGTTAGTATCCAAAACTAATATAAAATGAAAATTCATAAAAAGAAGTATTTTCTTATTTTACATTATTCTTGCACTGGTGTATATTTATATTTGAGTTTTTTTTTTAAATACATAAATACTAGTCATGTGCCTTATCATTTTATTCTAAATTTAATGGTTTAAAATTTATAGCCGTAAAGACACTTTTAATATATTTACCTGTATCGAAGCGATAATTGAATAATATTGAAAATTGTTAGTTATATAATACAAATGATGTTGCTTAAAATTAATATAAAACGAAATTTCACAAAATGAAGTAATTTGTTACATTCTATTATTCTTCGATTACCGATTAAGTAACTTTCCACTTATAATAGTTCCATATTGATTTTTCTATTTCTATCGTCAGTATTTAAAGGCTTAAAATTTACAGCAACATTGACGCTTTAAACATTGTCGTTTTTCAGTCTGTTATCCAGAGGTCTATAATAAACTGAGCAAAGTTTTTCTTAATGACTTTTTAACCAACGCCTTTAAAGTTACAAAATTTATGTCAAAATAAAGTTCAAAATGTGCAAAGTACAAAAAAAATAAAAAAATTCACAGAATAGATACTTATTGTTTCATTTTCGAACGTTTCAACATTTTGTGTAATTTTTCTTTTCTTTTTCATTTTGAACTTTTTTCAACTTAGTTAAAAAATGTTTATGATTTACGTTTGTCTGTTCGTCCGTCCGTGCTGTAACTCTCCTAAATATACTCTGTCCTATAATTTTTGTATGTTGTTGACGTTTACCATAGCCCGATCACTATTGAAAATGAAGTGTGCAGAATTTATAGTTCATTCACAGGAACAGTCAAAAGTTGGGTTGATTTTTGACGGCCAATTATCTACACGAGAGATATAGGCCCTAGGGGGAGTGCCTTCCGTGGAGGTCTTTCTAAGGGAACCTAATCCGTATTAACGCATGGAAATCCACGGTTCGAAGAAAACCACGAAAACTCCGAACGATTAGGCCGACGGGCGCGATTGGGTTCAAACCCAGCACCTCCCGTCTACCAGCTTCGAGAGCAGAACCTCTCAGCCACTGGTGGGGCAGTCAAAAGTATTCCGTTATATTACGGTCAATGGGGAAAAATCGTTTCCAATGCATCTTAATAATATTACATCATTTCAATGATAATGAAATTGATATGAATTTATGAAGTGCACTAAAACACGCGTTCATCAGAATATGGGGAGCTAAACATTTGTTATTCATCTACGAAAGAATGCCGTTACAAATTGTCTACGGGGGACTTTTGCAGTTTTGCAGCGCATTTTAAATCTGTTACATTATTTCAAAACTAAAGAAAGTGTTATGCGTTCCAGAGGCTTACTAAATGATACTGGATGTAGAAAATTATGTGCATAGCCTTTATCGTCCATTTATAGGGACACACAAAATATTTCGGATTCAATACTGTATTCGAAGTGCTGTTTATTAGCGACAATTTCTGGAAGTGCGTTCAAAGTTATTGAATATATTTTAAAGTTAAGCTAATTTTTTCATAATGCAGAGGTACACAAAATAATTCGTACGAATTACTCAATATGAGCTTGAATTGTTTAATGGTAGTTATCAATTACGTTATGCATTTCCTATCTGACTATATTTAGCATACTAAGGTATATTCGCAGAATGTAAATAAAATCAGATACAGGGGCACGCAAATAACAGGATACATGATCGCTTGTGTATGATAGCTACTGGAAGTATAATTTCAGAAGTTTTAATCGTGTTTTAGCCTGAATTAAATTTTGGCTTAATATGCGGCGTATATAAAATTTTGTAGGTAATATACAGGACTGGTACAAAAGAATTCTAGTATGTTTCCGTCTATTGGCAGAAACTGCTTACTGTGAGTTTTCAACCTATTATGCGTTAACTTAGTAAACTAAAATTTAACATATTAATCATAATATAAATATACCTTTGGAGTAAATACAGGGCTGTACAAAAGAATTGGAGTACTTCTCCGGTTATGAATCCCGGTTTTCGAATATGTTATACGTTATCTAAAATGGTTATTTCGGTAGCTTATTTACTTTATTAAACAGAAGAGATTTCTTCAAGTATTCTCGATATATTTGAAATTGTTTAATAATTTATGCTTAACGAATGATTTTACTTTCTTGTTTATTAAGGGTTCAGCTTTTGCGAATGACATTAACAACAAGAATAAAAAATTGTTTGCCCTATTTTGATGATTAAAGTTTTCTATTTAATACTAGCTTTCAAAATAGAACTTATAATAGATATGTAATATTAAAATGTTAGCACTTATTTTTCTTTTAAACGTAGTACAAGATACTTAATCTCAAAACATATCTAAATTTAAGTATTATTTTACTTAGCCGTGTTTCTTCAAATAGTGAACACAAATTGCTAATCACTTTATTTGAATGTTACAGTTTTATTAAAAAGGTAAGTAACAATCTAAAATAAAAATAAATAATTTTTCCTCGTACTCCAATATCGTAAACCTAATTTATTCGGAAAAAATTCCAAAAGAAACCTATTACACGCAACAAATCACTATATACAATTTTAATATTCCGTTTCCAAAAATTCTTTTTACATCAAAATAACAGAAATATCCCGATATGTTTCGCTATATTTAAATGGAGGAAAACAAAAGATTTAAATTTTTAAAAGGTTTTCTATTCTAAGAGTCAACAAAAGTGCAACGGAGGAAATGAACTGTGCGTTAAAGAAAAACGAAATCTGTAATTTTAAATATTTCTCCCTTTTCTAGGCATTAATATTGAAAAAAAAAAATGAATCTAGGCAATAATATAAGAAAAAATAAATCCACTGAATCAGGATGCTTGTCATGTAAAAGCATTTTATTGATAAATACACCGATGTTTCACTAAGTGATTTATTTTATGATATTCCTTAAAGAGTATTTATTTTTTAAATTATCCGCGATTCTTTGTAAACGAAACATTTTGAAAGAAGTAAACAATAATTTTATTTATAAATCCAGTTTTATTGATAAATCCACCAATGTTGTATTAGATAATTTATTTTATGATATTCTTTAACCGGTTCGGGTCGGGCGTACTATGAATAGTACATGTCTTTGCATTCAGTCTTCTTTTGTCTTAACAATTACTTTTAATACTATATACGTGTAGAAATGGTAAAATATCTATAAACGTTTCTTATTATGACGTTATTAATGTTTTGGATTTTAGTAATAATAATAATTGTTTGTATATTTCTCACTGTATACTGTAAAAAAAAAAAAAAAAAAAAAAAAAAAAAAAAAAAAAAAAAAAAAAAAAACGGAGATTCTTTTTTTTTTTTTTTTTTTTTTATAGTGTACCGTTGGTATACCGTTGGTTGTTATTTTAAACATATATTTGACTCTTTAAATTTAAAATACAGGTTACTTTTCTGAAAGAATCATGCACTGTTAAAAAATTTACACCATTCTGGCAGGTCATTCGACCGTTTTTTGAAAAAACGGTTTCATAACCATAATTTAATTATATTCTGACCATAAAATGGCCAATAATATGGTCACAATAGTGTTAAAATTACGGTTGGGTAACCGTTTTCGGGAAAAACGGTCATTGACCTGCCAGAATGCTGCAAATTTTTAACAGTGTGTGTACACTGAAAAAAAAATACCCTAAATTGAGTAAAAAGTACTGAATTTGAAATACTTCACATACACTGTTAAAAATTTGCAGCATTCTGGCAGGTCATTTGACCGTTTTTTCCGAAAACGGTTACACAACCGTAATTTTAACACTATTCTGACCATATTATTGGCCATTTTATGGTCAGAATATAGTTAAATTATGGTTTCGAATGACCTGCCAGAATGCTGCAAAATTTTACTACTGCAATACTTAAAATAGATCCGATCCAAATGTACTCAAAATTGAGAAACACATGTGGTCATTTTTGATTCTATGGATGTGTTCAAATATGAACTGTTACGTACCCTGAACCTCCCGTTTACTACAGATTAAAGTAAAAAAGAATTGACATTCATTTCTAGCTCAAACTTATTAACAAAAAACATTTAATTTATTATTTATCATGAAAACGTAGCAAAATTATTATCAGTATACCCAAATTAAACATTTTTATGAGAACAGCATTATTTTCAAACACTTTTATACCATTTTAAAATACAGGGCATAATTTAGTACTTACATTAATAAATATCTTTTATGTCGCCCTGAATGAAATAAACCATTACAAAGTACAGAATTATCGTTTCGTTTGGTTTTGATAACATGTGATGTTTCAAAATTGAGAAAGCATAGGTTCATTTTTGATCCAAACATACTTAATCGATACGAGTACATCTATTTACTCATTTTTGAGTACCACATTTTTTTCAGTGTAATAAAACAGCAAAAATATCTAATATATGTTAAATCTTAGCGAATTAAATCAAAGAAAAATTTGCTTAAAAGGTGCATTTTATATAAAAGATGTCACAATATAAAAGATGTTATTACATGTTATACTTCTTTTAAAAACTTAAAAAAACGTTCACAATATTCGCGCCGAACGCTTTCAATCAAAACCTTGATCATCTTCAGGGCAGCTTTGCGTACTGACACATCTTAATCGTACTTTCATCCTCGGTTGGACAACAAGGCTAGTCCATTTTACGGTATAGGGGGAGGGGGGGGGGAATAAATCAGTCCAAATTACAGTGACGGGGAGAGGCAGAGAAGGGAAGGGAAGAGGGAATGGTGTTCAGTTTTGTCCCTCTTCCCTTCCCTCCCCTCCACTCTAATTTGGACTGTTTACTGCCCCCCCCCCCTCCACCTACACCGTAAAATGGACTAGCCTGGTTTTCCAGCCAAGGATGAAATTGCGATGACAAGGGGAGTATGCAAATTATGAAAGTGCAATATGCAAAGCTGCCCTGAAAATGAAAATTGAAAGCGCCCGGCGCAAATATTGTGAACGTTTTTTAAGTTTTTAAAAAAGTATAATATGTAATAACATCTTTTATATAAAATAGACCTTTTTAAGCAAACTTTTCTTTGATTTTATTTCGCTATTTTTCAAGGTGAACGTGACATTTCCAACGATATATGCATATTCATATAAATATGTTATGTTAAATCTTGTTGTAATACGATATATTCCAAACGTCTCCAAAAACTCTTCCTTATCCTATTGTCATATGAATATGAATTAAGTACTACGAAAATTAATTACATTCATTAGATTTTCAGACAGTGACCTTTTCGTTACACTTCAGCAAATCTATTTGATTAGCTACTATTAACGTTGTTAATGCAAAAGTAATGCTTTTTCTCAAAATTGAAATTAAGTCGGACCTGAAAGGGTTAAAGCGTGTTATTCTTTTTAATTAGTTGAGGTTGTTTCTAAACAAGATATTTTTAAGTAAGTAAACAGTACCTTTGAAATTAAAATGATTTCTCTAGTCTGAGTACTTACAAAAATTAATAATATTTGTATTCGGTTTATTCCCAGCTATAAAAGTAAAGAAATTATTTTGTATAGTTCTTTATGCATAAAATATATAATACTTTTATAAGTTAAAAATAAATGTCTCAAATATTCTAAAGAAGAAACACAAGAAACCATCTGACGTAAATACCTTTATAAAATAATAATAAAGTATATTTTTTGTAGCATTTCAATATTTTAAATCTAATTTATTTCTAAATTGTTCATAAAGAAATATGTACGCAACGAATCTCTATATAAAATTTCAATATTCTGTCTGAAAAATGGAAAAAGAAACAGTCGGAAATTGTACTTCAAACGTGGCAAATGAGGTGTATTCGTACTATAACTAGTTTTATAAATATTCAGACCTTGGTGCAATTGCTGTTGCACCCTTATGCAAAAATGCATGAATACAAAATTTATTACGATTATGTATGTTAAATTCAGTAATACGGAAATAATGACTCCTTATTAAACGTGACGTAATCAACATGTTATCCTGGAATCATTACCTATTATGGGATATCATTGAATTAATTACGTATGATAGGATTTAATAGAATGAAGAAAACTTTTATCAATATTTTAAGTTTTGATTCGATTTACAGTAAATTTGAAATGACTCGACAACGATTATATATATTAAATTTCAAACCATTCGGTTGGGTATTTTTTTCCGCAGTTATATGCGGTCAGACGGACAAACAGACGGACGAACCAGACGGCTATAGGTGCTATGTATTTATGTAATTACGAACGCACCAGAAAATAAGATTTTGATTAATATAATAGAAACATCCTGATATATTTCCGTCTAATTAAATGGTAAGAACTTCAAAATAACAGAACTTGAAAAAAAAGAAAGTATTTGAATTTTTAAATTATTTATTTGCCTCCCCCCTCTTCCCACCTCTGAGAGCCAACAAAAGTGTAACAAAGATAATGAACGGCATGGAAACGGAAAAAGAAATCTGTAATTTCAGAAATTTTCCGTTTTGTGTGAGGTAATTATGAATAAAAATAATAAACCAATTCAATTATAATGCTAGTAAAAAAAAAAAAAAAAAAAAAAAAAAAAAAAAAAAAGGTTTATTGTTAAATACACAGATATTTCACTAAGTGATTTATCGGAAAATAATCGTTTAAGATTTTTTAATTTTTAAAATTGCCGAGATTCTTTGAAAAAACATTTTAGGATGGAAGTAAATTGTAATTTTATAATTTAAATATTTTCTGGAGTCTGAATATATAAAAAGTTTAGTAAAACATGCATTCATTTTTCTCTGGATTCTAAAAGTAAAAAAAAAAAAAAAATACTTCGTATGTTTGTTTACATATAAAGTATGTAATACTTTTGAAAATCGAACATAAATATCTTGGATATTCTAGACGATATTCATTATGACGCATATTTGCGAATTTCTTTTGTGTGTTTTTGAAACGACAGTCTTTACTAATAAATAAGAAACAATCTAAAATAATGAAAATTAGTTTTCTTTTTTAATATCTTAAGCCAAATTTGTTCGGAAAAATGACATTTTATATATATCACATCACGGTATAAAATTTTAAAATTCCACTCTGAAAAAAATCGATTTCGTCATAAATAATAAAACCATACTGATATGCTTTACTGTATCTTAGCAAGTAAAAAAAAACAACAACTTTTTTTTAAGAAAAACAAAATGCAATTTTGCAATGCTTTCCTGTTACAAGAATCAACAAAAGTGCAACAAAGGAAATGAACTTTATATTTAGAAGAAAGAAAACTGAAATTTCAGAAATTTCTCCTTTTAAGGAAAGCTAATATTGAAGATAAATAAAAAATAAATAAATTGAGTCATTGGCAAGTCATGTAAAAATTCTTTTATTACCAAATCTAAAGATAAACTTACTAAGTGACTTTTACTAAGTGATTTGTCGAATAAGATTCCGAAATGATTTGTTATTTAATTCGTCAATATTCTACTTTAAACAAGATACTTATAATAACTGGATAAAAGTTTTATATTCCGTCTAAAAATATTCATTTCGTTTAAAAGAATAGACTAGATGGTTGGTTGGTTGTTTTTTCGACGGCCGATTATCTACACTAGGGATATAGGCCCAAGGGAGGAGTGCCCTTCGTGGGGGTCTTTCTAAGGGAAACTAACCCGTATTTACGCTTGGAAATCCATGGCTCGAAGAAAACCACGAAAACTCCGAACGATTAAGCCAACGGGCGCGATTGGGATCGAACCCAGTACCTCCCGTGTACCAGCTTCGAGAGCAGAACCTCTCAGCCTCTGGTGGGGCTGAATAGACTAGAAAACAGGAATTCTGCTTTTTCAGAGTTTAGTGTCGCACCCTTTGAAAAAAAAATATATGTATATAAATAGATAGTTCAATTTTAAGACTCCAAACACGCGCTTTTATTTTATATAAAATGACACACCCGCATCCGCTAAAGGATTCCTCATTTACTATCGAGTCTTAAACAATACAGTAAAATATGCATAGGGCGTGACTTCGCTGAATAATACACAAATCCAAAAAAAGAGATTTCGTCATTCAAGAAACTGGACAAAACAAAATCGGCTATCTCATGATTCATATGCCTTCATTTGTTTGTAATATTAATATATATACTTAAAATTAAATTTAGTTTATAATAGCTCCATATTTTATCAGAAATCCTTCATTTATATTTTTTTCAAAATAGCACATATTTTAATTAATTTTTTTTTCAGTTTTTATGAGAAAATGGCAACAAATAGATATATTGCTATTTGTCAACAATTTTCCCTTTACTTTCTACAGAAATGGAGTACTTGAGTTGCCAAAATTAAACAAATGATGTTAAAAGCTATAGGAAAATTAATATCTCAAAAATAATTGAAGATGCTGTTTTCAAACAAATTGCATTTTCAAAGTACTTTTTCCCAATACGACGATATAAAAATTGAAAATGTGCGAAGCATAAAAGTTTAAAAAATTGCAGCAGAGATTATTACGTACAATGATATATCTGCGTTGTCTTACGGCTGGCTTATACAACGTAACGTTATTTTTTGGAGACGACACATTAATAGGTGGGAGAAAGAAATAGCATACTGGGGGCTAAAAAACTCATTTATATTTTGATATACTTAAATGGGTAAGAAAACAAAATGCCTGTATTTAAAGTAGGATTAAAAAAATGCAATTTAACAAATTACAACAACCATTTGGAAAATGAATTTTTCAAAGACTAAAATTTAAGACAAAAAATAGCATGGAGTTGATCATACATTACGTACGCCATGAATTAAACATTAATAGTGTTATTGCACGTAAAAATTGCAAACGACAGAAATCGCCTGCGACTCGTACGCATTATCCACTTGAAACTTACGTATTATCCAAGCATTTCATTGTCTGTTCGGGAAAAAGCTTTTCCATCGGCAGATTTCCAAGAAATCTGACGGCCAATTTTAAATGAAATTTCATTTTTAAACTTCTAAGCATCCCACAATATTACTTTTTGCACCGTCGTATAGAAAAAAAAGTACTTTTAAATGCTATTTGTTTGAAAGCTGTATCTCAATTTGTTTGTGAGATATTAATTTTTTTTTTTTTTTTTTTTTTTTTTTTTTTTTTTTTGTAGCTTTTATTACATTTTTGTCATAGTGGCAACACTCTGTTTGCCATCTCTGTTGAAAGTAAAGGGAAATACAGATTACTGTATAGACTAATCAGAAAATGAAAAAAATGATGATTAAACCAATAAAAACCTTCAGATATGCTTTTGATTTCCTACCCTGAAGAGGACAATAACCATTTTTCCAAATGGTTAAAAATTCAATTTTTTAGCGATATAATGAAAGTTATAATTCCCGAAATTTCTCCATATTCTATGAACTAACGTATAACTAATGAATAAAATATATATAAGTGAAAATGATGATACTATCAGTGCTTCCACTGGTCTGAGTTTGGAAAGCCAGTATTTTTAAGGGGTTCAGGACTCTTAAAATTGAAAAAGCGAATAAAAGAGACCATATTGAACATTTAATATTTTAAAACACATATCATTTTAAAACACAATTTTTATTGGGACGAAAGATATACGTCTGTTCTTTCATTTCACATAGGGGAGACCGGGGCTAGTAGGCGCAGTTTTTAGTTATTTATTTTTATTAATTTTTTGTTTAAGTTTTTTATGAAACTTTAACTGTACTTTTAAAGAACAGGCATTGGGTTATAAATACCCGGAGTTTTGAGTTTGTAGCTTTTGTAGTTTATGTTTAGCGGAAGCCTAAAGTAAAAGGAAAATTGTGCGCCAACTTACCCCGTCACGGGGCAAGTTGCCTATACCTATGGGGTAAGTTGGCACACGCCTTATAAAAATTTATATAAGACACGCAGTTAAGAGAAATCAATTTCCTTATTACCAGTAAGTTTAATCAAAGGCGTTATCGCCGTACAATGTAAATTCCAAATTATACAGACATAAAAATAATGAATAAAACATTAACATTGAGTAACTTCTATCCTACTCGATAACATCATCAGAGTTACAGTTGTCACAAATAAAAAATCGAGTGTCTCCGTTTGGGCAAGCCCCGTGTGCCCAAAATTTCGCATTGCAACCACTTTTTTCGGTTTTTCCTGTTTTTCATGCTACCAGCATACACCAGACACCGTGCTAACTTGCCCCGTGTTCAATGCTACTACTAGTCCCATAATAAATTTCTTCACAAAAGGGACACGTAACCATCTAAGCATAAATAATCCAAGTAAATCACATATGGGGTAGGTACAGTTAATCGTACACTAAGAAAAATTACACAAATTAAATCGCAATTATTAAGATAAGTATTAGAAATTAGAAAAAGAATTAAGGAACAAAAAATTACTTGCGAGCGCAAAAAACAGAAAAATCGTAATAAATGTCCACTGCACGTAGGTAACGCTGCAAAACTACAATGAGGATTGTAAAACGCAAGAAGAAATGTACTCTGTGACTGGCTGCACAATCTATCCTCAAACAGGCGATTTATGGGGACTGTGCCTACTTACCCCTGTAGCCAACTAGCCCCGGTCTCCCCTATTTAAAAAATTGCAAGATGAAGAATTAGTATTTTCAGGGGGTTCCAAACCGTCAGACATTTGTCGAGCAGAAAATTGCTATAACAGCTTACGCTCAGGATTACAAAATAAGTTTTGGAACTAGAATGGAATTTTTTGTACCTAATTATACTTAAACTGTACCTAATTATACTTATAATTAATTAAACAGATTATAATAATTACTCTAAAATTAAATAATTTGTATTTAAATCATATTTATATTTTTAATACAAAGTTGTATTTATCTAATACAAAATTTTGCAAATTTCAACAGTATAATCACCTAAAAAAATATTTTTTTGAACAATAAAGATGAGATTTTAGGTTCAGTTTATAGTGATTAACATGAAACATATGTTTTGAAATTTTCATGAAAAAATATTCAGAAGTTTTTTAAATATCCTGCGCATTATGCCCAAAAACATCATTTGGAGAAAAATGACTTCAAAGTTTCGGAAACGCCGCTTCAGCTATTAACACTTTGAGTTCTGGGGGTGAAATTCTTCAAAATGCCCAAATGTCACATTGGCACCAGTATTTTATAAACACAAGATTCGTCTTATAATATAACCAAAAAAATGCATTAATCTATTTTCAAATAAATTTGGTTGACTATTCCGATGACAATGTGACGTTTGGAGATTAAAATTAAGCGGGAAGAAATTCACCCATCAGAGATCAAAGGTTTAAGTGGGTATAATTCTAAAAGCCATAACTACTGTTCTAATGGGAATTTCAAGGAAACAGTTATATAAAAATGTCAGAAAAGATAGGAGTTTAACATCTAAGTAAACTAAAATTTCTAAAATTTTGAAGCTTGAAGAGTCCTGAGACCCCTTAAAGGAATCTAAGTTGTAATTTCTTGCAACAAAAGCAACAAAAACGCCTTTCGAGGTAACTTTCGACGAAAATTACAAAGAAGATTTTTCTTCCAATAAAAGTGGTGTTTAGAAAACTGACCGAGTGGGAGCTCTGTACTGCAAAAATGCCTTTTATTTTTAAATACCCAAATATTTCCCTTTTATGATTGATCGGATAATATTGCCATTGTGTTACTCATTCGTTTCACAAAAGTTTTTAAATAAGTTATTGTCAATAAGTGAACTATCATTTGTAATTTATATAGTTTTTCTAGTAAGAATACATAAAATGAACTCTATATTGTATGTGTGGGGTGAGGGCTGGAACGAAATCTGTCATTTCAGGAAATTCTCCATTTAATGTCAAATAATGAAGAAAACAAATAAAATAAATTGAATGATGACGCTAGTGTAAAAATCCTTTTCTTTCTACATCCACCGATATTTCGTTAAGGCTGTTCTTAACTGTTCTGTTCAACAAGCGCAAGACGTTTTGACACATTTACACATTCATTTTTTTAACGGAAAGGTATAAAATTGGAAAGCCTGGCCATGGAAGCAATTTGGAATTGAACTGTTTTTTCCATTTTTTTTAATAAATCAATTACCTATTGAGTTAGAAGCGATTTGGATCACGTGACAAACAGGTTTCTCGCCCGCTCTTCAGAGCTCTTTACTCCTTCGCGCGAAAATTCGGTTCAAAACGCCCACTTTGACACTCTTTTCTCAAAGATCTATTGCGTTTGCAAAAAAAAAAAAAAAAAAAAAAAAAAAAAAGAAAAAAAAAAAAGAAAAACAGCTCCATGACGTAGTTTCTGAACAACAACACCATCTAGTTTCATGCATTTTTGAACAAAAATAAATTGAAACTTATGTCAGAAAGTTCTCTTTTGGATTTGAGTGATTTAAGTGATTTATTGTGCACTTTTAAATTATTCATTTTTTTCACCGAACATTTTTAGACAAGCTCTTTTCCATAAGTCAACTATAATATTTTTATTCATACAGTATCCACTATGAATACATAAAAACTTAGGAAATTACTTTACGAATTTCTCTCTTAGTTCTGAAAGTACAGAAAATATATTGCACGTTTGTTTGCGTATAAAGTATGTAGGAATGACCATTACTCTCATGACCATTACAGCTAATTTTCATAAATACTTCCAACTACATTTTTACAAAATATAATTAAGGTAAAAATTGATATAGTAGAACCAGTTAAATACTATTGTGCTCCACTCACATGAAATGTTTCTAATTTGTAACAAAATGCATCTTGCTTGTCTATATAATAAATCAAAATTTTCTTACTCTTGTGACCAGAGTGTCACAAGAATAACACAATCGTCTGAAACATTTCATCTCAAAAAAAAATTGTTAAATGATAATAGAAAATGTGAATAACTAATTCGGATATTTTTCGCTTTAATTAAATGTAGGGGACGTAGCGGTAATTAGGAACAGGTGTAATTGGGATCAGGGGCAATCTGAACAGATAAAAAAATTGACCATGCTAATTATAAAATCTCACTAATATTCTACATGTGCAATTTTTTTGGAGAGAAAATGTACGTTCCTACAGACGTAACCACTGTTTTCCCAGAACACAAAGAAAAACGTTGTCCGTCAAAGTGAGAATGTTTTATTTAAAAATGTCCTGTGGAAAAATATATATATATATATAGGAATATTGAAATATAGCTATAGATTTAAATTTAGAAAAAGGTTGTTTTTAAGAGGAAATTGTTAAGTTTTGCAACAGTCGAAGCATAGTTTTAATAATATTCATGATTCTAATTACACCAGAAATAGCATTTTCGGGGTCAATAGGATAACAGAGTTTTTAGGTTAAAGGTAAATGAGATCGCATACTTTTTTTTTATATTTAAATCAAATTGTGGTTTAGAATGCATTTTTTAATCTTTCAATTTTCAGATTCTGTGAAATACACCCAGTTTGGTTCACTTTACTGCACATTTTGTGTTAGCAAAACATTTATTTTACAATTTTATTTTGCATTTATTCGAAATTTTAGCCTTGACTGCATGTTTCAGGCCTAATTAGGCCTCAACACTTTCAACGTAAATGAATTTTCCTTCTTCACAACATATAAGCTTTATTTGATCCTTTTTTCTCGTTCCTTGCATTTCATGTTATTTTGAAGAAAAAAAAATGATTTTGTTTTAACTTCCAAAATTAGTTGTTTCGTAATAGTAATATAATAAGACTATTAATTTCGAATAGAAAATGTTGCGTTTGATTTTGTTTTAAAGGCAGAGGGTAAAATATCTTAAAGAACGTTTTTTTTTTTTTTTTTTTCAGCTTACTTATCTTTCCAATGCTGTATCTCTGAGAATAGTTGTCGTTGCAAAACCAAAAACACCTTGCTGTAAAGCCCAAACAGAGGTCTTTTAATTTCATTTACTCATGACTGTGTATCTTGTAAGGTATGAGAGGAAATACCGCTGATCCCAATTACCCCATTTCATTGAGGTAATTGGGATCAAACAAATATTTCTTGAAAAAGTTACTTGTACCAGGTAACATGGTACATTAAAAATAATTCTTTACACATATCAAGAGACAACTACCTACTGAGTAAAATTATACATAACATTAGCATGCAAACCATTACATTCTTTGGCAATTAATTGTCAAAAAGTGATCCTTAGGCTAATATTAGACGGACGCCTTTTTGCACGCTTTTTTCCTTACGTATTATCCCTACACAATGCCGCTAGCATTGTGTAGGGATAATACGTAAGGAAAAAAGCGTGCAAAAAGACGTTCGTCTGACATTAGCCTAATTATCCCTACCTCTCTTATGTATCACGAAAAATTGAAGACAATACAAAATTTTTAAGAAAACAATAATATTTGAATTTAGCAACACTCTTCTGTTCTGGGTGTCAAAAAAGTGCAACATTTGAAATGAACTGTGTAATTAGGGGAACTAAAAAGTATAATTTCAGAAATTGATCCCTTATTTGAAATAGAATATTGAAGAAAAATATATCAATTGGATCCAAATTACACGTCACATAAACATTTTTTATTACTAAATCCACGGACGTTTCACTCGGTCATTTGTTTGAAGAGATTACTTTAAGCATTATTTTCAATTTTTCCTGATTCTTTGGTAACAGGAATAAAATAATTTAAATCTTTAAATATTTCCTCCAGTTTCAATCCTTCAAAGATTCGTAAAAGTGTATGCTCATTCTTTTTATCAGTTTTGGATGTAAATAAAATATATTTTATGTCTGTTTATATGTAAAGTATGCGATACATTTGAAATCCTCCCAAAAATATTTGAAATATTCTAAGTGTAATTTGGACGAATATAATTGCAAGTACTTTTCTCTTCCATTTTTTTTAATACGTTCGTCATTCTCAAAACAAATAAAAAGCCATCCAAAATAATTATAACTAGCAAAAGCCATGCTTTGTTTAGATTCGCGAAACATTATTTAATAAGATAAATATTTGAAAGTAACAATATTTTTTTATATTATTCTTGAATCTTTATTCAGCAAAACGTTATTTTGTGTTTTGGCGCATTTTAATTTTAGAAATGTAAATTCGGCCAAATAACTAAGAATTGCCTCGGAATTTTTTTATTTCTGATATAACGAATTTAACAATTAATTTTATTTGTTTACAATACTTTTGTTGTCTCTTTGAAAAAAAAAAAGACCGTAATATAATTCTTTTAAAATGCGTAAGTATTGTCTGCGTAAAAGATTTCCCATAATAAGAATAATTTGTGTATTGGAATTCATAACACTGAAAAATACTTTTATAATGAATGTAAATAATTGAATTTTTAAAAAATTTAATTCATTAAAAATATGCTATAATTTTCCTAAACAAAAGGTATTTTACAAATTTCATAAAAGAAATCGTGAAACTATTTAATTAATCATGATTCTATCTATGACTAACTCCAAGATTTATTTTTTCTTCTGAAAATATGCGTGTTTCTTTTTTATTTCCAAAAATGCGTCCGCAATGGATAAACATGTAAAATAAATTAATTAAAATAATAATTTTTTAAGGCTATTCTGTAAAAAAATAATATTGTACAAATCTAACAGATAATAATTTATTTTTACGTTTAATTTCAAGTCAAAATACTGAATGGTTTTTTTTGTAAAGTGTACGACAAAATGTAATTTGTGTAACATAGTAGAGGATTCGCTTCGCTCATCCTAATAAAAATATTTTCCCCTGTATATAAATACAGTAAGAGTTCGAAAAAATAGACTTTATATTAATAAATCACAATTAATATTTTTTATTTTTCGTCATTAATAAGAATCATTTCTTGAAATTATTAGTAAAAAATCTTAGCATATTTCGCTATAATTAAATAAGTAGGAAAAGCCTAACAACTGAATAAAAAAAAAATAGTATTTGAATTTTGCAATGCCTCCTTATTCCGAGTCAGCAAAAGTTCAACAAAATGAATTGGATAGACAGTAAAAATAAAAACTGTAATTTTTGAAATTTCTCCTTTTTCTGCAAGCAAATATTGAAGAAAAATAAATCAATTGAATCATTGAAAGTCATGGAAAAAGAGTTTATAACCAAATTCAAAAATATTTTACTCAATTATTTGTCAGATAACATTCCTAAATATTTTAAATTTCATTATTAAATTTGCCAAGATTATTTTAAAGGTGATATTTTTTAATCACAGCATACATTTTTTATATTCTATTTTTTTTAAAAACCCTTCCATTTCGCTTAAAATTATAGAAACATCCTGATATGATTCACTATAATTAAACCGATAAGAAAAATAAAACAAGTGGATTCGAAGAATAAAAAAATATTTAAATATCTCAGTGCCTCCCTCCGTATTTTGAGAGTCAACAAAAGTGAAACAAAGGAAACGAACGGTATAGTCAGGAAAAATGAAATCTAATTTCAGAAATTTCTTAATGTTTTGCAAGCTAATATTGTAGATAAATAAATCAATTGAATATCTGGAGAGTCATGCAAAAAAGAGTTTTATTACCAAATCAAAAGATATTTTATTCGGACATTTATCAAGTAAAAATCCCAAACGATTTTTTATTTGTTATTTAATTCATCAAAATTACTTTAAAAGTGATGTTTTTAATCACAGAATACAATTATATAATCCGTCTAAAAAAGACTTCGATATTGTTTAAAATTATAGAAACATCCTTATTTGTTTAGCCATAATTTAATGTGTAAGAAAAATAAAGGAGTAATTAGATTTGAAGAATAATAAAATATTTGAATTTCCAAATGCCTTGTGTTCCGTTTGTAAAGACTTCCATTTCGTTTGAAATTATAAAAACATCGTAATATGTTTCGCTATAATTAAACGGATAAGAAAAATATTAAAGCGGATTTGAAGAATAATAAAACAATTGAATTTCTCGGCGCCCCGTATTTTGAGAGTCAACAAAAGTGAAACAAATGACACGAACTGTATTTGTTAGGAAAAATGAAACCCAAATTCAGAAATTTCTTTTCTGTAAGTTAATATTACAGATAAAATAATTCAATTAAATCGCTGGAAAGTCATGTAAAAAGAGTTTTATTACCAAATCAAAAAGATTTTTTATTTGAACACTTATCAGATAACAATCCTAAAAGATTTTTTATTTCTTATTTAATTCATCAAAATTACTTTAAAGAGTGATATTTTTAATCACAGAATACAAGTTTTATATTTCGTCTAAAAAAGTTTTCGATATCGTTTAATCCTTTCAGGGCAAAGGACGTCTGTTGCTAAAATGTTAAAATGATTGGTTGACACCAGCATTTACGAGAAAATTTACATGAAAGTAAGCAAAAGTTTTTTTGCGCTCATGAAAGAAAAACAAATTTATTTAAAAAATTCTTATGACAATGTGGCATTTGGAAATTAAAATGAAATTGTATATATATATATATATATATATATAATTTATATAATAGAATAATAGAATACAATAGAATAATACAAGATTTGAATTTCCAAGTACATTATGTCTTGTTTAAAAGACACTTCCATTTCATTTGAAATTATAGAAACATCCTGATATGTTTCGCCGAAATTAAACCGAAAAGAAAAATATCAAAGTGGGTTTGAAGAATAACAAAATATTTGAATTTCCCAGTGCCTAAGTAATTTGAGCGGCAACAAAAGTGAAACAAGGGAAACGAACGTTACTGCTAGGAAAAATGAAACCCAATTTCAAAAATTCCGCAACTTTCTGCAAGCTAATATTGCAGAAAATAAATAAATTGAATCAATGGAAAGTCATGTAAAAACAATTTTATTACCAAATGAAAAAATATTTTATTCAGACATCAGATAGCAATCCTAAACGATTTTTTTATTTATTAATTCATCAAAATTGCTTTAAAGAAGATATTTTAAATCACAGAATACGACTTTTATATTCCGACTAAAAAATACTTTCACCGTAATACTATCCCATCCATAATCCCGTAATACGTACCCATCACGGATATGCGTAATATAAAATATGAAAATAAAACATGTGTAAACTTTTTATAACATGAATTTCAATTCCAAAATAAAATTTAAACGTATATTTAAACATTTTTAATACATAGTAATGCTCCATTACTGAATTGAGGGTACTACTTGATTATCCCGTTGATTAAATTCGACAAATTATATAAATCGCCAAACTACTTGCAAAATTGTACAAATTGACATAAATTTTATTTTAAACAATGAAGGAACAAATAAATTAGTAAAAGATTAATAAAAATACAAATAAAACGTCAAATTAAAAATCACTTGATAATGCAAAAAACACGTGTAACTTGTTTAATATCAAATGAATGTAACATTTACGATAAGCCATTATTGGCATTTACTCTTATAGTTTGGCGATAGTTTTTTTTGGTCGACGGGATAATCGAGTAGTACCGAATTCCGTAAAAGAAACATCCTTACAACTGCAAAAATGATAATCATATTAACGAACAGTTTACTTCGTCGGGTTAAGCGTCTCATTTCCAATTAAAATATATCTTTGAGTTGAAATCTGAATGCAATACAGGGTCATGAAAACTCGAAGATCGTGAAAATATGATTACAAATATCTCGGCAATTAATTATTCGATCGAGGTCATTCTTTATGCAAAACTTATGTTTTTTTTTTTATTATCTTTTGTATTCCCTTCTTAAAATATACAATTTAAAAAAAAATTATATACTTTTATCAGAACGAATATTTCGAGAGTCCGAAAAAAGTAGTTCCGTATAATCGAGGTTACTGATATTCAATAATCTTCTTCCCATTATTACATACTAAGTACACACTAAATTTCTAGTCTCTATCTCAATTTCTTCGGGAGATAAAGCGTTTATAGACACACAGACAGGCGGACGGCAATTTTTTTTTCTTCTAAAAATATGTTTTTCGGAATCTCCAGTGTTTGAAATGTGTAAATCCGTTATTTTATTATCTTTAAAACGATTACAAGACTTACCCTATAGTACGTATGATTGGTAAGTAATATTTGAATTTTCTAGTGCGTCTGTATTTTGACGCCAACAAAAGTAAAACAAAAGAAATGAACGGTATGTGTAGGAAAAATAAAACCTAAATTGAGAAATTTCTTAATTTTCTGCAAGCTAATATTGCAGAAAAATAAATAAATTGAATCACTGGCCACATCATGTAAAAAACCCTTTATTTTAAAATCCAAAGATAGTGATTATTCGGATAAAATTCCACATTGATTTACTTCGTCAGAGTAATTGCAGATCTTTTATAAACCTGGTATTTATAATCCAGCCATAATTTAACCGGTAAGAAAAATAAAGTAACTGGATTTCAAGAATAACACAATATTTAAATTTCCCATTGTCTCCGTATAAGCCAACAAATATAAAACAAAAGAAATGAACGGTATGTGTTGAAAAATAAAACCTAAATTAAGAAATTTCTCCTTTTTCTGCAAGCTAATATTGCGGAAATATAAACGGAATCATTGGCCACATCATGTAAAAAGCTTTTATTTTCAAATCCAAAGATACTTAACTTAGTGATTGTTTGGATAAAATTCCTAAATGATTTACTTCGTCAGATTAATTGCAGATCATTTATAAACCTGATATTTTTAATCCCAGTAGAAATATTTTTATATTACGCCAGAAAAATAAACCAAATTTCGTTTAAAATAATATAAACCTTCTGATATATTCCGTTATAATAAAATTAGCAAGAAAAGAAAAATATTAGAATAAAAAGAAGAATATTAGTTTGGATTTTTGAGAACTTTCCCATTTTGAGAATGAACAAAGGTGTAACAAAGTTAACTACATGGGAATGAAGAAGGAATGCTGCAGTTTCAGAATTTTGAACCATTTTTTTCGAATTAATATTGAAGAAAAAATAAATGAATTGAATCTTTCTGCAATTCTTGGAATTTTTATTTTCAAATCCATCGATAATTCACTCGATGGTTTGCCAGCTAATATTTCGATAATAGTTCTTTAAGGTAGTAGTTTTTTAATGCATTCGAAATTCTTTGTAAAGCATATTTTACAATAGCAAATAATTTTGTAATTTTTTTTTTAAATAAAAAAAATTTGTGCACTTAGTCCGCTCCTAGTTCTGAAAAAAAGGAAATATTTTACCTTTAATTATAGAATAATTTTTAAAAATATAATTATTTAATATATTTTGAAATAAAAAATAAATATCTTTATATTCTAACTCAAATAAGGGCTAACACATTTTCCCATGTTTTTTTTTCTTTTTACCTTTATTCTAACCCATAATTTAAAAAATTAAAATTCTTGTTTGATAAATTTTCAATTACAAAATCTCATTGAGTTGTTTCTCGTTACGTTCATAAAACAATTTTTGCTCAATGTTTTATAATTATTAAAACTTTAAATAATTCAGTTTTTTAAAAGATAAAGTTTTAACATCCATTAAAATACATTAAACTTTGTAATTCAAATGAAAATGTAGTAATACCAGTGTATTCAAAATAGTATTTGATCTTATAAAGGCCAATAAAAAATAATTAAGAATCTTTTTTAAATAAGATAAATTAAAATGCTGTTCTTCATTGAGATTTTTTTTTTTCAATTACAAAAGTGTCTAAGTAAAAATTTACCTATTTCTTTCCAATAGCTTATATGTACTTATAGAAAGCAACTAGGAAATAAGTGTAACAATGTGAATAGATTCATTTATTTTATGTTTATTTCGTTGTTATATTTATTCAGTTTTTAATTTTTAGTAATAATTTAATTTTTAGTATTTTTAATTAGCAATCATTAAACTAACAATGCCGCATCGATATTGAAGTAAAAATATCTTTGATTAACTTATAAATGCACTATAAAATAATTGCACACATTTTTGTATGAAATTATTATTTTTGCACTGCGGGTAAAATGTTTGATATATTTTATTGCGAAAATAATTTGCGCAAACCACTGTAATAGTTTTGTTATACTATGTGAATAGGGGAAAAATCAAAATAAAAATAAAATTCTAACTTGGATAATATATATTTCTACAAATTAAATAAATAATTCTAATTTATTATTTTGCAATTTAAATATTTCTCTAGATAATTTTTTAACGTTAAAACATTTATCACGATGCTGTTTAACCCATTAAAATTTTATTTCAGAAAAAAAAAATCCCAAAACATTTTTTCCGAGCATTTAAAAAAAAATAAAACCTTGTGACAAACTTAAATATATAACTAAATTGTGTTTTTCCAGAATCACAAATTTCTGAACATTGTTTTCTAGAAAACACTTGTTTTAGCGCTTTGTGAAAAATAGTTTACAAAGCGCAAAGAAAGAAAAAAAAATATTTTAAACTAAAACGCACACTTCTATAAAGTTTTAAAATTATTATCTTACGAAAAAAGTGTTTCTCCCTCCTTTAATATTAGAAGAACAACACACTTACCCCCGATCTGGAACTAACCCAAAGCCACCTGTTAAACGTGTTTTGGAGAAGTTGGGAAAAAGCCGGCTTTCCGTAAGGCTGCGGCCATGGATCTAGTAGCCACACTGGGAAAGCCGCGCATGTCAGCCGCTAGAAAATGTGGAAGGGTTCATTCATATAGGAGTATCAACAGTGGCAGGGGCTCCCATGTGAGGAAATGAAAGCATCGAAACATGCCGCGCTATTCTTCCCGGACTCAAAAACAATTAGGAAAACAATATCGGAGAAGAGCAATATTGTAATATTGTATTACGTAAAACAAGAACGGCGTTTTTATCAATTTCGAGTGAATTTTTCGGAATCTGACAAATGAAAAGAGTAGAAGAAATATTTTATTTTTTCTATGTGAAATATATATAAATTTTTATAATGTGTCATCTTTCAAAAAGCATAGACTACTTAAATTTTTCGAAGAATCAGTTTTCTAGTTTAAAAATATTCTGAAATTTTGATAATAATAATAATAATAATAATAATGATAATAATGATGATGGTAATAATACTAATACTAATACAACTACAATTACTACTACTGCTACTAGTACTGCTACTACTACTACTACTACTAATAATAATAATAATGATGGTAATAGTACTAATACAACTATAAATAATCATAATAATAACAATTAAGAATTATTTCTTTTATGTGTTGATTCTTTTTAACCTGGGAATTATAAAAAATCTCATAAATATTCTAATTTTCAAGCAATATTACTGTAGACCGGTATTTAGTTTAGGTATACAAATTTTAAATTTCGCGAATCTTGCTATATTCCACAAAATAAAAATATACATAAAAGAAATCTTGTATATTTATCTTTTTACATAATAACTTTTAAAAATAATTTACATACAGGGTAACTCCCGGAGAGTTGCCGCATACGGGATAGATGCCGCTCCCCTTGTATTTCTTGTAATTATCGATAGATGGTCGTCAAACGCACAGTACAGGTGTGCAATAGGGTGGAACTAAAAAACAAAGTTTCGAATTTTATATTCTAATAGTGATTATTTTTTTCCTGTTTAACTCCATAAAAAGAAAATATTTTTCTTTTAATTTTAAAATGGTATTTTCCGGTTCCTCAAAGCACCTGATTTTCCATAAAAAACGAAAAAAGCCGATAATTGCATGAAAAGCTTTTTAAGCTTATTGTTAAATTTATATTTTGCAAAATTAAATTAATTAAGTGTTAATGTCCTGTAATAAAGAGAATAATTTATTTTGAGTGCCTTAGAAAAGTTAGCCCCACTTTATTTGACTTTTGTAGAAGCCAGCGTCGTGGGCGTCGGCTTTTATTGTCTCTGATTTATTTGGCTGCGACACATAATAAGTTAGTCCGATTTAACGGGTGTTAACAGTTTCTTTAATTATTTTTCGATAAACATTCGGTGTCAAAAGTGACAAAGTCTGTTAACGTACCTAAATCTAGATAATTGTTGAAGTGTCCTGTATTTCGTGAACCAAAACAATTAACATTAGACTGTCATCTTTGACGAACATATGAAGAAGTTATGAAACATTATTTTTGGGTTCAATTTAACTTAAAATCTGATAGCTGGAATCTGGTACACACTATTTCTAAAATATCTAAAGCTGTTGATGATACAATTAAAAGGGTATTGCTGAGACCTTCAATTCCAACGGTTTCTGATACACAAATCATAAAAAATGATTAGAGACTAGTGCGAGAAATGTCAAAATTTGAAGAAAAATATTAAGATTAGAAAGAATAATCAGACATCCAATATAAAATTGCAAAATGTTAGGTAATCCTGTAAAAAACATTTCTTTGTGTAAAAGCACTAAATATTATCGTGTATCAGAACAAGAACGTCACTTTCTCAAAGACCAAAGAGAGACGAATTGATGACAATAGGATCAATAGATATAAAAACTACAAAAAATGTGTAGCAAGCCTGGGAATGGAAATATCAAGGAAAAAAGTTATTTTAAAACAAAAAAATGATGTTTTGATCGAATGATCGTCAAGTGCAAAAAACAGTTCGGAAGGAAATAGTTCAATCGGTTGTTTTTCTAAACCTGAATTTGATAATCAACACGGTGAAAAAAACGGAGTATTAGACAGAACTGCAAATATTATTGCAAATGGCACCTTAGAAGATATGGGTATTTCTGATGATAATAAAGAAAAGGTAACTGAAAAAAAAACTTGAAGATGACAAATAGAAAAGAAAAGGAAGAATTTGAAAGAACAGGAAAGACGAAATGAGTTAATTTTAGAAGGTTAGTATTTTTATGGCAGAAAGGATAACGCTAAGATAACTGAAGCAGAGGGAAAAAAGTATAAAGAATCATTAAAGACGAACATCTGGTCTCAGTTCAAAAACCAGGATAAAAATATATTTGTCATATTTCACTGATATCTTCTTCTTATATTAATATAGCCACTGCAATTTGGTGTATTTTCAAAATAATAATACAGACATTTCAAGTTTGAGAGTTATTAGGTGAAACAGAAACGCCTTTAACACAGGATTCAAATCTAGAGTTGTTAAAACATCGGAAGCAATACCCTAAAAACTTTATAATGGATAATTTGATTATTACATGCAAATGAACTTTTTTCTTAGATACTTATTTCAACATTTTGCTGAAAAACTACGGGTACAAAAGGATTTTCCGGACCAGTAGGAAAGCGACTTGAAAAAATGCGAACATATTGAAATTATAGACTATAAAAACATTGATCCTATCTTGACGGTCTGATCGGATGAAGAACTTAAAAAAAGTACAAATAGGGGATACACCTGAATTTTAGAATTTCCTTGTCATACTCAAACAGTGGAAACGTGTCTCAAAATTGTCCCGCGAGCTACGTCAACCGTCTTTAAATATTAAGCAAAAGACTGCTTAATCTTGGGAAAGTTGAATTCCCACAATGTAATGACAAAGTCTGCCTAAAAAGACAGTAGGTTGAATATCCAATTTAATTAATTCATAACAAAGGGAGGTAAGGAGTGTGGAAGTCGATATTTAACCACCTCCTCGTGGGGATTTCTGGATAGTATTTGCTAAATAAAAGTAGATATGATCTAACAGCTATGTTGTTTATTTTCATTTACTTTATACTGAAATTTCAAAACTTTGACCTCCTTGAGGAACCGGAAAACAACTTAATTTAAAAAAACCTTTTCAGCCAAAAGTTTAGACATCCAAAAAGGAAAAAAGTTTTCACTATTACACATTAAAATAAAAAAGTATTTTTTTTACCCTATACTTAAGTTCCACCCTAGTGTGCAATGAGATTATTGTAACCAGTGTATAGTGTGAATCCCATTTCGATGTTTACTTGTAGAAGTGCAACCCTTAATTTGACGTAAGTGCATGATTTCACTATCCAAACTTTTAAACACGTTATGTTTAAATACTTTTCATACACTAATTACTAAATGCATGCATGATTTCGAAGTCAAAACTAAGTGCAGCGTTTGCATAGAGTATTGTGTGTCTGGTTACGCTAGTGATGGGCGATTTCGATTTTTTTAATCGATTTAATCGATACTATGGCCAACTCGATTTAATCGATACTATGAATTTTTTAATCGATGTCTCTAAGACAAAATAAGGTAATATCATTTTCATTTTCCTTCAAAAATTGAAGATAAAGTAGTTGGATGTGCCAATCTCCAAAACTTTCATCTGCCTCATAAATGTTAAAACTTCAAAATTCGCTATCACAGTGTCAAATTTAAATGATAACCTATGCGCATCATGAGGATTCAAAAAGGATAGGTTCGTTGAAGTATGTGCATTTTAAAAGAAAATATAAGCATTGTATTTTCCTAACAAATCATTGAATTTCGGCCCACACTCTCTTAGGCTAATGTCAGACGAACGTCTTTTTGCACGCTTTTTTCGCTCTTACGCCATCCCTACACCTTCGCTATCATGCATAGGGACGGTGTAAGAGCGAAAAAAAAGCGTGCAAAAAGGCGTTCGTCTGATATTAGCCTAGATGTCCGCAACGGAAAATCCCAATTCAAAGAGCATAAAAGCGGCAGCTGTTGGGCAGTATACACCCAAGCCTAATAAGGATCTATTTATCTGAAAGTGTAACAGAATATGAAGTGTGATTAAATTCTGTGCATTAGTTTTGAGATATGGCTATCACGAATATCACGAATATCACAAAAAAAAAACAGTATAGCCTGTTACATGATTAACACGAAAAACTCAGGAACAACTTATGTCAATAACACATAATATTAAGTTTGATAAAATTCCGGTCATTACTTCTTGAGATATTATCGCTAATATCGTGTAAATTCTGAAAAACAGTTTTAACTTCAAGGGCTGGTACGGGTGGACAACCCCTCCCCACCCCCCCCCTCCGGAACATTGAAATGTCCCTCATGAAGATTTGAGATTTTATGCTTAATAGACAAAAGTCCAATTCCCCCCCCCCCCTCGAAACTCTAGAATGTCCCGCTCCAGAACCATAGAAATCCCTTCCGGAGAAAAATTTCTGAATTCAACACTGCTAAAAAAAAAGCAGCATGGCAGCACAACCTGTTATATCATTTACACGAAAACCTAATCATGAACAGCTTATGTCAGAATATTAAGTTTGATGAAATTCCGTTCATTAGTTCTTGAGATATGATCCCTAAAATCGTTTAAATCCAGAAAAACGTGTTGAATTCCGGGGGTATCCCGGGGGGACATGCCCCCCTACCGTGCAACATTCAAATGTCCCCCCAGAAGGTTTGAGATTTTATGCTTAATGTACAAAAGTCCAATCCCCTTCCCCTCTGAACTGTCCCTCTCTGGATCCGCAGAAATCCCTCCCGGAGAAAATTATCTGAATTCAACACTGCTGATAAAATCTGCATAACAACGCCCCCTGTTGGGTGATTTACACCGAAATCTAATATGCAACAATTTATGCCAACGTCTAACTGAATGTGAAGTTTGATGAAAATCCGTGCATTAGTTCTTGAGATAGAGCTATTGCAAAAATCGGGGAAAATGCAGCATAGCAGCGCCACCTGCCGGTAGATTTACATCAAAAAGTAATCAGCACCAATTTATATGAAAGTCTAATTGAATCTAAAGTTTCAACAGATTCCATGCATTAGTTCTTGAAATAGACCGCCCACAATTTTTTTGTCAGAGACAAACAAATAGACAGACTGACAGACAGACAATGTATAAAAATAGTCAAATCGTATTCCAGACAAGATCTTCTAAAACTATAAATCCTTCGAAAACCGGAAGTCGAAATTTTTCATGAATCCAACGCTCTCTTTTTCTAAAGACAAAAGAAAGCAAGAAAAAATTAACGCATCGATTCTGCCCGTAAATTAAGATCAGAAATGGCGAATCGATTCAGTTTCGATTCGATGCCGATGTCGATCTTTAGATGCATCGCTATTTTTTGATTTACTTCAATTCTTTAGATTCGGGCGAATCGATTCAGTTCAGATTCGATGCCGATTTTTAGATGCGGGTGAAATTGTTATTTTTTGATTTACTTCAATTCAAATCGCATCGCGCATGATCCACGATTCGGGTTGAATAGATTCCTCCAATTTTACTGTTTTAGTGGCAGAATTGCTGTAAAATTTTGTATAAGAGCCTTTTTTAGGTGCGTTCGTAATTATATAAATACGTAGCACCTATAGTCGTCGTTCAGTCCGTCTGTCTGTCCGTCCGTCCGCATATAACAGAGCAAAAACTACCCGACCGAATGATCTGAAATTTTTAATATATAATTGCTGCAAAATTTTGTCGAGCGATTTCCAATTTTATGAAAATCGGATGTATAGTTTAATTACAGGGACAGTCAAAAGTTTTTCTTTACATTACGGCCAATGGGAAAAATTATTGCAAGTGAATTTTAATGATGTTACAGACTTCCGAATGGTCTGAAATTTTTAATATATAATTGCTGCAAAATTTTGTTGAGCCATTTCCAATTTTATGAAAATCGGATGTATAGTTTAATTACAGGGACACCCAAAAGTTTTCCGTTACATTACGGGGAATGGGGAAAAAATTATTGTAAGTGCATTTTAATGATGTTACAGACTATGCACTTATGAAGCGCAAAAAATATACATTCAGTACAATATGGGGTGCAAAAAATAATTATAAAACTAGTTATAGTACGAACGCACCTCATTTGCTACGTTTGACGAGCAATTTCCAACTTGTTTTTTCTTTCTAGGTTCAGTGTCGAATGGCGGGTTGATTTCTAAATTGCTCCGGTCGGGATTGGGGGGGGGGGGGGGGGGCGAGATATTTTAGAGTTCCGTAAGGGTGGATGCACATTTGTCAATTAAAAACCATAAAATCTCAAAACTTTCGGGAGGGACATTCCAATGTTCCCCCGGGTCACCCCCTGAATTCAATACTAGGTTTTAAATCGTTATACTTTTGTTTAGAAGCCTAGTTATTTGGGTTACTAGTTTATTATGTTGTATTTTTCAAGTTCGTCCCTTCTAATCCTTTCCGCCCCCCCCCCCCTTCCTGCGCAATCTTAATTTACAGGGCCGTTCAAAATATGCATGCTGTTTTAAAAATGCCCAATTCTCGTTCTATTTTATTATAAATCCACATTTTGAAACCTTGACCAAAGATACATTTGAGGTCACCCCTCCCACCGTTTGAGACTTACTTGTCCCCCGGGGGGCGTATTTATTGTTTATTCCAAACCCTCTCGTGTAACATATTGTTGGAAAGCTTTTAATGTCCTCTTTTATTTTCTGTCCCCCCCCCCCCCACTAGTTACACGATCTTGGCACTTTTTAGCTCACAGGCTATCAAAGCCTGAGATCTAATGTGCCCGTCGGTTTTGTATGTATGTACGTACGTAACGCGATAACTCTTGATAGAAATATCCGATTAGCTTCAATTTTTTTCTATGTTCATTCTGCTAAGGCGCTTCCCTGATTAGTTTTGCGGCTCATTGGTTAATTATAAAGGGGAAACGGGGCTAATCCCCCCCCCCTTAGCTTAGATAAATGGGTTTTTCATGCAGAATTATCAGATTTTCTTCAAATTTTGGTATACCGGTTAATTTTGATAACAAGTTTCTCTGATTATATTTGAAGGTTCATTGTTATAGTCTAAAAGGGGGGAGGAGGAGGGGGCGAGGGGATAACACCCTCTCTAATTTAGATAGATGTGTTTTGCTATCCGTTTTACTTCAAATTTGGTATACCAGTTTATTCAGATAAGGCCCTTCCCTAATTAGATTTGGAAGTTCATTGGTTAAATATGAAAGGGGGAACAGGGGCTAATACCCCTTAATTTAGATAAATGGGTTTTGCTATCCGATTTGCTTCAAATTTGGTATACCGATTTATTTCGATAAGGCGCTTCCCTGATGACATTTGGAGGGTCATTGGTTAAGTATAAAGAGGGGAAACGGGGATGGGCAATCCCCCCCCCCCTTAGTTTATTTTTCGAGGGGCATTATTCTTTGAAATAAGAGCATAATATACAGTTAGTGTGAATAGCCTGTGAGCTCAATGCCATCAGTTTAACTGGGCACTTTTCTTTTTAGCTTCACAGGCTATCAAAGCCTGAGAGCTAATGTGCCCGCAGTTTCTGTATGTATGTACATACGTAACGCGATAACTCTCGATAGAAATATCCGATTTGCTTCAAATTTGTTTTCCTAGGTTCATTCTCATAAGGCGCTTCCCTGATTAGTTTTGGGGGTTCATTGGTTAAGCATAAAGGACGGGGTACGGGGGATATTGCCCCCCCCCCCAAACACACACACACACACTTAGATAAATGGGTTTTTCATGCAGAATTATCAGATTTGCTTCAATTTTGGTATACCGGTTAATTCTGATAAGATGCTTCCCTGATAAAATTTGGAGGTTCATTGTTTAAGTATAAAGGGAGGAACAGGGGCTAACGCACCTTAATTTAGATAGATGGATTTTTCTATCTGATTTGCTTCAAATTTGGTAACCAGTTTATTCTGATAAAGCGCTTCCCTGATGAGATTTGGAGGCTTATTTTTTAAGTATAGAGATGTGCCGGGGGGGGGGGGCTGATTCCCCATTAATTTATTTTTCGAAAGGCATTCTTTGAAGTAAGAGTATAAAATACACTTAGTATGAATTGACTGTGAGCTCAATGCCATCAGTTTAACTCGATACTTTTCTTTTTTATTTATTATTGTTTCAGTGAGTGCACTCTGCATGTCAGCGAATGAGTCAATAACTGTTTATAGTTTTTAGATTACTGCTGTAAAAAAAAGAAACATATAATCAAGGAGTATACTTTTATTTATTTGTTAACCAGAGAAAAGTATGTTATTTCATTGTTAATGGCTCTAGGATGAGAACATTTTTTTTTCTTAACAGCTGAAAATTTGGTAAACATTAAAAAGAAAGATATTTATAAACTGTAAATGAGATAAGGAGATATATATTTTAAAAAGGGAAAGAAATTTTAGTTAAATATATTATTAAAAGGAGAATTTTGATAATTAATTGGGTTATAATTAGTATGTGATGATTGGTTAATTACATTCATCACAGCTATTTTAAAAGAAGATTTGCAATATTTGCATTTCCCCCACGCTTATAGGAGACCCTAAAATGACTGAAAAACAATTTAACATTTTAAATAAATTTAGAGCCTTCAAAATTTCGCTCATCTGCGCATTTTTAAGACGTTTATACACGTTTTAGGGAGTTTATAGGAAGTAAGTCCCCATCTGTTTAGTTGAAGGAAATAAGAGTAGAAAGTACATCTTTTCCGGATGAAAAAAAAATAAATCATTTCGATTTCTTTCTTTTTTTTATATATGATCGAGATCTTTTTTAAAGATAAATTTAAATATAATATAAATTATTATCAAAATTACATTTTAAAAATAATAATTTTAAAAGTTAAAAAACCTTATTATTTGACTCAAAGGTCTGTAGTAGCTTACTTCTGGGCCGCTAACATTGTCTAAGTCCCCCATAAATGGAGGTGAGGGGTGAGAGATAGTCGTTACGGCCCTGTTGATTCCTTACGTTTTGGAATTACTATTTTGCAGCTTATCTGTGTGAATCTGTGAACATCGAAATATCGATTCAAGTATCGATTCTAGAATATGGGAATCGATTCTTATTGCGATCGATTCTGTTTTATACGATGTCGATTTTAATCGATTCTCAAATTTTCCAGAATCGCCCATCACTAGGTTACGCCATTTCCCTTAGCGATGGCAGGTAACTGTAATGGCCGACGTCTGCACCATGCAAAATGGGATACATGCCGCATTTTCTTTTGTACGGGATGATTAAGAATTATTAACTTTTCCTTTTCTTTTTGCACAGACTAACCATGTTAGTCATGTTATCAAGTTTACTAAAATTATAGGAGAAAAAGGGGAAAATAAAAAGTAAGAAGAGCAAGAAAGATGTAAGTCAAGATGATAATCATGAAAAACTGGATTACGCGTAACGCCGACGTTCTTTGCAAACAACTCCAAAAAAGAGGAAGTGTAATTGACTTCGTTGCATCATGTGTTTAAATGTATAGCTACATAAAGACTGTACATTTTCGACAATTTTTCTGTAGATTGTAGTCGGAAAAACCACATTCGGGACCATAGGTGCATATAAGCACCTTCATAAAGAGCTTACAAAATTTGTTTCTGGCACCAGTAAAAAAGAAAAGTAATATTTGCTTTGTTTATTTAGAGCATTTTCATGATTATTTAAGTAAAGGTAATTTCTTTAAAAAAAGTGGCACCAACCGAAGAAAATTTGTGTAAAAGACACCGATCCCGAAAGGGTTAACAAATAAATTAGGTAAACACAATTTTACTTTCTTCCTTTCCCTTTCTAATACACTGATGTTACGTTGTTGCAGAAATAACAATTCAAATTTTATGTAAAAAAAAATAATAATAAGTCGATAATTTTATAGTGAAAGTAGGCAACAATTATTAATTTGAATCTACTAATACGTTTCATTGTACTCATTTAGTTTCATTTTGTTATTACATCGTTAATTATAGCCCAGATATGAATATTTAAAAAAAAAATTTAATTTCATTCTGTTCTTATTACAAGCGCGGCATAACTACCGCACAAGTGCGGCATCCAGCCTGAATGTACGGGTGACGCGCCGCTGTGTAATGTTTTAGAAAAAAAAATTTAAAAAATATTAATAATTTGTTTAGATTTTTTTGTCGTAGTACACGCGTTGTATATTTAACACTAAATAACACAGAATGATTTTTTTTAATTTTATGTCCACCATGGGACTTTATACACAAATAAAAAAAAAAAAAAATGTGCCGCATAAATCCCGGAATTACCCTATGTATCAAAACTATCAAAGAATACAATCCCCTAATCTCGGGCTACTAAAATTCGAATACTATGTATTTAATATTATATTATTATATATACTGTAAAAAGTAACATTTGGAAAACAATTCTTAAATAGACCATAAGACAAAAATAGAAGAAATAAGAAAATCAAAATTACATTATACAGAAAAATAAGAAATAAAAAGATTAGAAGAAATATTTCCCTTTTTCTATGTAATATATATATATATATATATATTACACATACAGTTCTATATTGTTGGTTTATGGCGTGTAGTCAATCATTCACAATATTGCAGTTGTTGATGATGGTCGGTAAATTAATGGTTATATATATATATATATATATATATATATATATATATATATATATATATACATGTATATATTTTTTTTTATAATGTGTCGAATGTTTCAAACAGTATAGGTTCTTAATGTTTTCGAAAAATCAACTTTCTGTTTTAAATTTTCTTCTGAAATTTTTATAATAATAATAATAATAATAATAATAATAATAATAATAATAATAATAATAATGATCATAATAATACTAATACTACTACAAGTACTATTACTACCAGTACTAATAATAATAACAACAATTGTGAATTATTTCCTTTACGTGTTCATTCTTTTTAACATATGTGGGAATTATAAAAATTCTCACAAAATTTCTAATTTTCAAGAAATATTACTGTAAAACGGCATTTAGTTTAAGTATACAAATTTTAAATTGCGCTAATATTGCTGCATTTCATAAAATAAAAAAAATATATAAAAAGAAATCTTGGGTATTTATCTTTAACTTTATAACTTTTAAAAATTATTTGTTAAATTAATGTACAATGTGTTCTTTAATAATTATGTACTTTAATAATTTTGCCAAAATTATTAAAGAATACAATCCCCTAATCTCTGGCTACCAACATTCGAATACTATGTATTTAATGTTATGTTATATTATTATATATACTGTAAAAAAGTAACAGTTGGGAAAAATTCTTAAATACACCATAAGTCAAAAATAGAAGAAATAAGAAAACAGCGCTCGTCAGCCAGCTGATAGTGTCGAAGCTTCATCTAACAGTCACACCCATTAGTGGCTCCCACGTGAGGAAATAAAAGTTTCAAAACATGGAGTGCTATTCTGAAAGGATTAAAAAATAATTAGCAAAACAATATCGGATAAGAACATTACTGAAATATTATTTTATGTAAAACAAGAATGGTCATTTTTATCACTTTCAAGCTAAGGTTTCCGAATCTGTCAAAAGAAAAATTATATAGACGAAATATTTTCGGATTCAAAAACAATATCGCAAAACAGCATCTCTGCGGTATTATTTTTTGTAAAAATAAGAAGTCCTTTTTTATCAATTGCATGCGAATGCTTTAGAATTTATAATAGAACTAACAAAAAGAAAAAAAATACATACACGAGATACATTAGTTTTGTTTCTATAAAAATAAATATTTTTGTTTTTATAATCTCTCCAATATTTAAGGTTATTTAAAATTTTCAATAAAAAAAAATATTCTACAAAAGATTTTGAAATTTTAAACCTTTCTAAATAATTACATCGTAATCCTTACTGAATAATTCATCAACATTTCTGCAATATTATTTTATGTAAAACAAGGCCGTCACTTTTTATCAGTTTCGTGCGAATGCTTCAGAATTCGTAATAGAACTAACAAAAAGAAAAAAAAAATACAGAAGAAATATTTTTGTTTTGTCTATATAAAAATATTTTTGCTTTTAAAATATTATTAATCTTATAATCTGATGAAAAAAAATCTCTTAAAATCTGATGAATCATTAAGGGTCGTAGATTATTTCAAACTTCCAAAAAAATTATCTGTTTAAATGTAATTTGAATTTTTGGAACTTTCTAAATAATTACCCCACAATCCTTTCTGAATAATTATTTACGTGTATGTAGTATTATTTTACGTAAAACAAGGACATCACTTTACATCAGTATTATGCATATTCTACACAATTCGTGCTAGAAGTAACAGAAAAATATATCACATAGAAGATATATCTTTGTTATCTATATAAAAATTATTTTTGCTTTTATAGTCTGGTGAATCTTTAAGGGGACACGGGACCTTCAAACACATTTATTTATTTATTTTTCAAATTTCAGCTTTAATTACTATTCATGGGCACACTATATGCATTATGGTATATATTTATCACACAAGAAATTAAAAAAAAAAATATTTTTGGATAAAAATAAGGAATTTTCCTGAATATCTTAAACGTTATGTTTAACTTTTTAAAATGCCACATGCGCATTCTATGTCAATTAAAATCCTCAATACCTTTTATGCAAGTTTGGTTTATATGTACAAATAAAACTGTGCATAGTTTTTTTTTTAACTAAATATAACTGAAAATTTTAAAGATAGGTAACTGCAGACACAAGATGCAAAAATGCTGAAAATTTTATAAAATTTAGAAAATATTATTTTCTTACCATTATATTCCAATATATAGAAAATTCGATGCACAGCTTTATTTGTATATAGTAGGTCGAGCAAAAAGTTCTGGAAAATTTGTGAAAGTTGCGTTGTTATGCGCAAATTAACAACAAAAACAACAAGGACTATTCTTCAAAGTAGAGACCATCATAGCCCACGACTTTCTGCCAGATTCCGGATTTGCTGGAAGTACCATGGCGGCGCCTTGGAATCTAAAATCTCTTGACATGCTTCTTCAACTTCATTAAAGGATTCAAATCGATGTCCGTTGAAAAAGTGTTGCATAGATAGAAAGATGCCATAATTAGAATAAGCCACGTTTGGACTGTAGGCGGGGTGTGGAAGAATTTCGATACCGTCCAACTGTGTGCAATTCTGATAACTATTAAATTAAATATTTCCCAGAAATTTTTGCTCAACCTAATATAAATCAAAATTGCATAACAATATTGGGCATTTTATTTCATATGGAATGCGCATGGAGCATTTTGCAATATTCTTCATAACGGTTAAAATATTCAGGAAAATTCCTTACTTTTATCCAATTATTTTTTTCTAATTTATTTTGCGATAAATATATGCCATATAGTGCCCCTGAATAGTATTTAAGGTGAAAAAAAACTAATTAATTAGTTTGAAGTTCCCTTGTTCCTTTAAGGGGGCATAGGATAGTTAAAATTTTCAAAAAATAAATTTTATGATTTAAAAAAAATAGAATTTTAAAGCGTCTCTGAATACTAAACCAAAAATGAATAAATAAATGCGTTATTTCTCTTAATTGACGATTATTATTTTCATCTTTGAATTGGCTACTAGATAATATCAGCATCTAGAGAATGTTCAACATTTCTTTCATAGAAAAGTAACAACGATGCCAGGGCTCCCAAGTTAGAAAAGGAATGCATCAAAACAAGCCGAGCTATTCTTCATGGATACAAAAACAACATCAGACGAGAGCTCTTTGCAATATTATTTTACGTAAAGCAAAAACGACCGTTTCCTTAAATTTCCTAGCGAATGTTTTACATTTCAATAAAACTATCAAAAGAAAGACTTATATACAAAATATATTTTTATTTTTTAAGCGTAAAAATATTTTTGGTTTTACACTGAATAAAACTTTATAAGGGAATAAAGAAATTCAACGTCTCTAAAGTCCAATATTAGGTTTTTAATATATTCTGATTATTTAAAAGTTTCTCAATATCCAATATATTTTGCAAATTTATCCATATAATCAAACATATTTATTTCTGACTTTATTATAATTGTATTATTTTATACGTTTCTTATTGATTATTTGCATTAACGACTTTTTTCTTTTTATTTTGTACTCTTAGTTTAAGTATGTTTTCGGCAAATATGTCTTTCAAAATACGATTTGATACTAGTATTAAATGTGGACTAATTGATTTTTGATATTTTTGACAAAATTATAATTTATATTCATATTTATATGGAAAAAAGGGAGAAAAAAAAGATAAAAAAAGCATTCAATACATCGCATTATTTCTTTTCAGTGATGAATGACATAAATAAAATCCATTTTTCTTCTACGTTTAACGGGAAATGACGTAAGTGTATAAATTAAAAAATCATGCGAGAAAATAAGAGCTTGGAAACATGGCAAGCAGCTCAAATATGGTCAAAAGTGGGAGTTACTATTATAAAATACAAAGTTGAAATATTTTTTTTAATATGCTGACTGTCCCTGTTTGACGAATTCCATTCTTATTCTAAAATAAGCCAATAATTCGATTCGAGGCACTTCTTTTGTTTATATTGTGAAAGATCTGGGAATAAAAGCTGACATGCCTTTTTTTCAGCCTCCGTTATGCTATTTCTTTCAGGCAACAATTAAAGTGTCGTCACTAAAAAATAACGTTACGTACATAAGCCAACCGTAAAACGAAACAGACGTATCATTGTACGGTTAAATACTGACAATTTATAATTTTAATAATTTTTACTGTAATTTATTAAAATTTATAAGCTTCGCACATTTTCAGTTTTTACATTTCCGTATAGGGATTAAAACAAGTTCTTCTAACTGCAGTTTTTTTGAAAACTGCATCTTAATTTATTTTTTAGATATTAATTTTTTTATACTTTCTTGTTGTTTTAATGCAATTTTTGTAATGGTGGCAGCTGAATTATTCCATTTCTGCAGAAAGTAAAGGAAAAATAGTTGGAAAGTAGTAGATTACTATATCTTTTTGTTGCCATTTTCTCATAACAACTGAAAAAATATTGTTATTCAATTACGCGCCATTTTGAAAAATATATAAATGAATGGTTTACGATAAAACATGGAACTTTTATAAACTATATTTAATTGTCAGTATCCATATTAATGCTACAAACAAATGAAGGCATATGAATAATTAGATAGCCGATTCTTCTTGCAGAGTTTAAGACATCGCTTTTTGCTTGGTTTGTGTATTATTCTACGATAGTGACGTCCCATGCATAGTTTTCTATAATTGTTGTTTAAGACTGGGTCGCAAATATGGAATTCGTCCGTGGATGCAAATGACGTCATTTTATATAAAATAAAAGCTTGTATTAGATGTAAATTTCCAACTGGGCGAAAAATGTCCGGACCAGGATTCGAACCCGGGACCTCCTGGCTGAAGCCGCCAGTGCTCTGCCATCTGAGCTATCCCGGACGATTCTGGTCGAACTTTTTCACCCATCTAACCCAGTTGGTTCGAATACTGGTCCGGACATTTTTCGCCCAGTTGGAAATTTACATCGAATATGATTTGTTTACCAATTAGAATAATTGTGTTAAAATTAATCTAGTGTAAAAGCTTGTATTTTAAATCTTAAAACTGCAATATACTTTGTAGAAGTGCATCATTAACACTCCAGCGGCTTTGAAATTCTTCACAGTTGAAAATGCTCCACTTCTGAAAATAACGCAATTACAGTGCGTTAAGAAATTATAAGACCACTAACACTTGGTGCACTTGGTGCCACTTAGACCACTTGGTGCACTTCTGAAGAAGAAGACATAATATGCAAATTTATAGCGTGTGTATTTAAAATTGATGGTATAACGTTTTCTGATATAATTGATACATTAAAATTTAAGTTATATTTTATTAAAATCCATCTAATTTTTTAAAAAACGTAAATAATGTGACTGTTAAGAAATTATAAGACCACCCGAGGAAACTAGCATATTACACGTCACATCAGTTTCACTATAAAACGTACACGTTTGTATAGCGTAAAAGTATTCCCGAGAAGCAAAGGTGCAGGTTTAGATAGTGTTATTTACGATATAGCTGTAGAGGCCGCGGGCTACAGCTGAGAGTTGTATGCGACCGAAGTAAGAAAATTTTGGTTTTATAACGGTGCTGTTAAATCTGAACGAGAAATAGCTCGGTTAATGAAGAGTTCTAAAACTGCCATTCACAATGAAATAATTAGAAAAAAGGATTAAAAAAAATTAAACGATCTGGAAGAAAAAGGATTTTGACAGCACGGGATGATCGACAAATATTTCGATTATCAACTCAAAAATGTCTTTCAACTCGGGAAATTCGAACCTCTTCAGTAAAAAATCCTCACACACACGTAACAGTTTGTAAGAGTCTGAAATCAAATAGTAATGCAAAATGTATGAAACTGTTTAAAAAAAAACGACGTTAATGAAACATCATAAAGATGAAAGACTGAAATAGGCAATAAATATCATGTCATGGGACAAGAAACTGAAACAAATGATATTTTCAGATGAAAAAAAAATAATATTGACGGTCCGGAGGGTTATAAACACTATTGGCAGGATTTGAGGAAGGAACCCAAACAATGCTTCAGTCGAGAAATGAGAGGAAGATCAGTAGTGGTTTGGAAGGCTTTTATGATGGATTATGCGATTTAGCCCGAATTTTGAGACGGATGAACTCTGCGCTATATCAGGCTGTATTATATGATCATTTGATACCGTTTGGACCTTTTTTAGGTGGATGTTTCAACAGGACAATGCTTCTTGCCATGTGCCTAAATCCACCCAGCAATATTTTAAAAAGAAAAAAATCATGTTTTGTCATGGCCAAGTCGAAGTCCAGACTTGAAACCTATGGAAAATCTTTGGGGTGTATTAAGTCGCAAAGTTTATGCTAATAATAAACAGTTTTTATCTGCCAATGAACTAGAAGTAGCCATTGTAAAAGAAAGGCACAATATTGCTGAATCTGTACAAAATCACCTGGTCACTTCTATGAAAAACAGAGTGTTTGAGGTTATAAGAAACAAGTGGGTAAGTGTGATCACAGATCGCACAGAGGGTTTCGTTTAATATTCCTTTAAAACACTTCATCCTTTTGCGAAATCTGTTAGTTCCACATTTCGCAACCAGGGGGCGCATTCTATTCTACACAAACCTCTATCCAAAGGAAACTCCGTTTTACAACCTATCCGTAGGTATATTAGTCGAGGGGATCGGGTCTATAGCACCCGAGATAGGTAGGCGCCACAGGAAATTGCACGGAACATTCTTTTATAAGCCTTTTATTATGTGTTATGGACTATGTCAAAGTTTCCAGCAGATCGACTTGTTAGATTTCATAATTTTAACAAAATTGCGTTATGTTAGTTGCAAATTCCACCACCAGGGAGCGCACACTATTCATAACAAAAGTGTGTCAGATCGAAACTCTGTTAAACAACCTATCAGTGGATGTGTTACTCGAGTTGGTGGCGGCCTTAAGCGAGAAATTAAGAAATTTGTTGAAAGTACAATTCGGAAGTAGTGGTAACTAAAATTTTGACATTTTTAAATTTCATAAGCAGCACGTGTCTGAATATATCATAGTCCTCAAAAAACGACATCTAAAAAGGTCGTAAACACTAATTTTTAAAAAAGTAATCCAGCGCCCCTCCCCCGCCCTCCCTTAACAGGAAATTGCATGCACCATTATTTTATAAGCTTATTATTATGTGTCATGAAGTATCTTAAAGTTGCAAACGGATCGCCTTGTTATATTTCCTAATTCTAACAAAATCGCGTTACGTTAGTTCCGCATTCCACCACCAGGGGGCGCACTCTATTCTTAACAAAAGCATATCTGAACGAAACTCGTTTGCGCAATCTCTCCGTAGATACATGGTCGGGAGGGTGGCGGTGCGATCTTAACCAAGAATTAAAAACATTTTCTGCTTAACAAACGCTAAGATTTAATAAATAAATCTACCCCCCCCCCCTCCACTCCTCGAAATATCACACTCCATTCTTTTTTACACTTTTTCTTATGTGTTATAAAGTATCTTAAAGTTTCGAACACATCGAGTGGCGGTCTTAACCAATAATTTAAGATATTTCCTGAAATTGCTATTCGGAAATAATGGGATGAACACTTATAAACCTATAAACTTTTTTATATTGAATTATTAATACTTATCTCATACAGCGCCGTCGAAACACCCCACGCAAATTGTTAGATTTCCTAATTTAAATGAAATCTCCGTTAAAAAAGCACGTGCCTCCATCTTAATCTGGCATTTGATGGAAATAAAAGGAATTAATAAAATAATAATTAATATCTCTGCTCGTAATGAAGCTATCTCTTCGAACTGGGTATGTATCAAATCTGCGAGAAATTTCCAGCCCGGATGTCAAAAAATTTAATCGAAAAATTTAATATTTAAGAAGTTTAAATTTCGTATTAGACTATTCCTCCCCTTAAATTTCTCCCGCGCCGATATGTCTGAGAGACGACGACAGCTGCCTTCCGGTGAATGGAAATCTGTTTTCATTGTCTTTCCAAACACAGAAATTAAATTTTTATTGATCGATTTTTAGTGGATTTTTTGCGTTCTATCCTACGCAGAAATTTGAAATTTATACCAAAATAAAGCAGAATTTTTTCCGCGTATTTCTACAACTGTTACGAATTTGTACGACCGATACTTCGGCAGATCCGATTTTGCTTTTTAAAGGTCCACTTCAGTTATTGCTTAAATTACTCCGTGGTAACCCTGCACCGGTTGATTTGACGGAGCATCCGCCGAATTTACTGGCAACCCTTAGGAGAAACTGAGGAGGATTTCGATAACGTGTGTTCGCACCTGCATTCAAAAGGTTGATTGGCTAATTTTAGAATTTAATTAGCCCGTAATTAGGTTAATTACCAACTTTTTCAAAATTTTATGATTTGTTGTTTGATGTGTGGTGTTCATCTATAAGTATGCAAAATTTCAAGTCTCCAACATCTATAGTTTCTGAGAACGGGCTCTGTGACGGACAGACAGACAGAGGAGTGAGACGAATAGGGTTTCGTCAGATGAACGAAACCCTAAAAATGGAGGAGTAGTATCTTATTAATTTACATATTATTTTTGTTTTTAAACAAGTGGTCTTATAAATTGTTAACATTGTATTTTTCAATCATTGATTATATTTTTGTTAATATATTTATTTATTGCATTATTCAAAATTATTGCAAACTAATTTTAATAAATATTTTGTAATTTGATATCTAATGTGTTTAAACAATAGTTAGGACCTTTATTTACTTCATAATTTTCAAAATCAAAGTGGTCTTATAATTTCTCAACGCACTGTAAAATCACACACTGATAAAACACAACGTTTTACAAAATTGTCTTTATAGAAGAGCAGTGACCTTTAGGTTAAAATAACATTTGTTTGAGAGTTAGAGTAACCATATAAGATTCATTTTTTATTGTAAATAATTTCGTAGATTTATTATAAATTAATGAAACAGTTCCTTCTTAAGCATTTTCTTTCGTCGAAATTTGACGGGTTCCACCTCGTAATAATAATAACATTTTTTTTTTTTTTTTCCTCATCGGGTGCGATACTAAATTTTGAAACTGCAGAATTCCTGCTTACTGCTGTTTTTTTGCTTGACATGGATTGTACATAAAAATAAAGTTACGTTCTCATATGTAAGATTATACATACATATATCTAAAACGTACATTCATTTTTCTCTTTTTAGCATACAGAATACAGATGTTATTGGATTTAAAACCATAAAGATGCATGGAAGATGTCACGGATTAAAATATACTTAAAAAAATAATATCGATAATGAGCATCTCTGCTATATTATTTTACTTTAAACAAGAACGACAGTTTAAAAAAAATCCGAGCTAATGTTTTAACATTCTTTAAAAAAACTATCAAAAGGCATACTTATATAGAAAATATAATTTTTTTTTTTTTTCGCTATAATCGAAAACGTAATTTTGCTTTTATAGCTCTGCAAATATTTAAGGCGGTATAAGATATTTAATGTTTTCAAAAAATCAATTTTCTATTTTTAAAATTTTCTAAATATTCAAATATTTTTTAATACTATAAATAAATAAATAAATAAATATATAAATACAAAAGTGTGCATTATTTCTTTTCATTTAAGATTATTTTTTCCATAAGCACAGATCTTTGAATTAGGAAAAAAGTAGTTTTCAAGCACTATTACTGTAAAATTATGTGGTGTAAATTTAAAATCATGGGAATTTTCCTATATTCTACAAGAAAAAACTAAAAAAATATTCAGGATTTCTTTATTAACTTAAAAAAAACTTGTAAAAACGATTTGTCAGGATCTGTCAAAATTATAGAAAATTATGATCTTCCAATCTCTGGATTCTAAAAGTAGAATATTATGATTGTAACAATATTTTTTTCACACTGGAACATAAACAAAAGTACAACGTCTTTTCTAAAGCTGTCTTCTTCGGACTCAAAAAGACGGGCTATTAAATATCAGAAGCAAGATAGTTACAGAGAGAAAATGCTATAAGCTTGATTCTTACATCCGTAATATAAAGTATTTCCTTGTGAAAATAATCATTATTTTCTGGTTGAATCATCACTGGTCTCTTTCTGTGCCTGAATAAGCAACTGTGCAAAAAATGTCCGGACCAGGATTCGAACCAGGGATCTCCTGGCTGAAGTGCTGCAAAAAGTCTTGGGCTTTCATCACTTTTACATTTTATTTAAGAAATTCTTTCCAATTTTTAGCATGTTGCACCAGAATATAATATTCTGTTTATAATACAGGGAGTCTACAAATTAGTTGGGCAATTTCGTAAGTTAAGAACTTCCGAAATATTAAATGAAATTAACTAGTTGAAAGTCAGACTAGTAGTAATATTAGATGTAAATTTCCAACTGTGCAAAAAATGTCCCTACCAGGATTCGAACCAGGGATCTCCTGGCTGAAGCCGCCAGTGCTCTGCCATCTGAGCATCTGCCATCTGCTATCTATTCTAGTTTACAAATTAGAATAATCGTGTTAAAATTAATCTAGTGTAGTAGTAATATTGACAAAGTTTATTCATAGATGGCGTTAGGTGTCTTAACTGACGCTATCGCTTAGCGAGTGGCAATAATTCTTGTTCTGTACCACGATCACCAGATCTTTCCCTGCTTGATTTCGGTGTATGGGGTTTAGTAAAGGATGAAGTGTGCAAGCCGTCACTTCCTGCATCCTTTCCTGAACTAAAATCAAGAATTTGCATTGCAATTAATTTGATCGACGGAAACATGCTGAAAAATCTCTGGCAAGAAATAATTTACCGATGAGACAACTGCAGAGTCACGAAAGGAAGTCACATCGAACATTTGTGATAATGGTACACTTGAACTATTTTTCTATCTTACAACAATATGTACTTAAATTTTTTTTCCTGTCAATTCCATTCAATAAACATTCTTTTTGCCCAAATAATTTGTAGTATATATTGCACTTTGTATCTAAATCATACATATTTATTTTCACTGTACAACCTCCGTTAAGATAAAAGATACACCCGCATGTATTCACAGATCATTCACAATAAAATAACATTAAGGCAGATGTCAGCCTGCATAATAATGTTCTCTTAACGGATCTGAATGTATTTTTGTAGTCTGCATATTGATAAAAGTACAATATTAATTTTTTGAAATGATACACATTTTTTATTCTTTATTTGAGTTCCTCGGATAAAATCAGCCTGGAAAAAAGACGATACTTTACAAAACTTTTCCAAAATCTACTTAGAGCTAGAAGGACTTAAAATTGGAGGATGGTAGCGTTAAATCCACGTGACAAAATATAATGGGAACAGATGTCATAAGTTCCCCCCGGCCGCCATCTTGGAATTTTCGTGGCGTGAAAACCCTTTTTCCGCCAAGTAGTAAATGTCGCCAAGCACCGGTTTATACGCATGTTTGGCTTAACGAAAATAAAATGTAAATATTAAACAAAATTCGCTAAAATGCCAACCAGTAATCCTTGTGTGTGCGCTTCGCGCACATTTTCCGAAAAAAGAACATCACTGCATTCAGCACTTTTCGAGGTGTAGCATTCTCAAAATTCAGCAGTTCTCGCTTTCTAGCAATCTCAAAATGTAAAAAACTTTTAAAGCAGCAAAATACACATTAAAAACAAAATTCGCTAAAATGGCAACCAGTAATCGTTGTATGTGCGCTTCGCGCGCATTTTCCGAAAAAAAAAAATCACTGCATCCAGCACTTCTAGAGGTGTAGCATTCTCAAAATTCAGCAGTTCTCGCTTTCTAGCAATCTCAAAATGTAAAAAACTCAAAAGCAGTAAAATATACATAAAATTATCAACATACCTTAATATACATCTGGTTTCTTGAAAGATCCAGCTCGAAATATCATCGCCGACATTTTCCAAAATAGGCTTATCAATACGTATTCACAAACTATAAACAAACCTTCTTTTCTTGTCAAAATTTCCACATATTTCCCAATTATTTCAGCAACGGCGTTTAAACGGACTACAGAAAACATAGTCAATCAAATACATTCAATAAATTTCACATAAAAATAAAAATGCAGAACTATACAACACGATATCAAAATACATCCACACTATTCCAACATGAACTTCTCGGTTGCCAGAACGACACGTCACAACAACACGTCACACGGGATTCAACATATCTAGGTTGCCATATCCATAACCATCGTCAACACGCCAACAAAAAATCGCCAAACATTTCAAAACAACAACGACGGAGGGAAGATACGGCATCTGTTCCATATAATGTACACCTTTCAAAAATATCCATTTAAAATGTCATTTTTATTTAAAGTCTACAATGAATGGATCAAACATAAACTACTCATTTTGCTTATCTCTATTTTGAAAAAAAAAAGGGAACTAACGCTGTCACTAGTTGTTGCCAGTTGTCCCGCGTAAATCGGGGCTCCAAATGATCTGGACATCAGTATTTTATAGTAATTTTCTTCGCCTTATCTAAGGGCAGAATTATCTGCGATTAAAGATAGCGAAATTAACTCCGCCGTCGCCGTCGTAAATGATTTTTTTTTGTGTCCGGGGTTCTTTCTTAGCTAATATTAAAAAAACTACTGCATACCAAAATAGGTAAATTGGTAGTATTTTAGAGAAACGTTTTATAAACACGTTGATAAAGACAGTTTTTAAAACGAAGAATTATTTTAAGAGATATTTAATGTTAAAATTGGTTAAAATCGTTCCATTAAAAATTTTTATAGGAGCAAAATCTATACATAGGAATTTAAACATTTTTCAAAGGAGATTTTTTCAAACATTAGAAGCTCGCGGAGTCCAGACAGCATTTATTTTTTTAATTTGACTAATTTTTTGAGGATTTTTTCAATTTTAAATTAAAATTTTCAGCAATTCTAGTGACATTTTTTACATATTTTTTAAAAATAGGTTATTATTTTAAATTGTTCCCATTTGTAAAAGAAAAAAACCACAAAGAATAATATTTCCTTTAAATAAAAAATTATAAATTGTTTACACATGTCTATTATAAACAGAAAGAAAACTTTCAAATTAGATTTAAATTATTACGTGTAAAAAGTAGGAACATTTTGAAAACTACGTCATAAAAATTGTATTTACATGTGAATATTAAAAAAGAAAGAAGACTTTAAAAAAAAAAATGAATTCATTTAATAAGTGTAAAAGCAGCAAATGCGAAATTATGTCATATTTAAAATCGCCAAATAATAGCATTGCCAAACTGTTTAAATTAAAAAATATATTTACACGAGACATTTACTTCATATTTCGAGATGATCTTTTTAACTATTGTTGACAATTCTAAGACAGCGTTAATAATAATATTTCCTTTCTAACAATAAAAATAGTTTCATGTGAATATTAAAAAAAGAAAGAAAACTTTGGTGAAGATTATGTCAGATTTAAAACGATACATTTAAAATGTCTTATTTAAAACCATTTTCTTATACTGTTGTTAAAGAATACCAGAAGGCAAAGACTCTGTTGACTTAGTTTGTTTTATATTAGCTGCATTTCAAAAGTTTAACTAATGTTATTTAATAAAACACGAAAACAGCTATTACATAGCTGCCAACTTTTACGCTTTTTTGCTACCACTAAAATTTAATAGAGATTTTCGCCTTATTTAAATGTGAGATTTTGACGATTAAATAAGACAATATTTACTATAAAATTTTAGTGGTAAGGAAAAAGCGTAAAAGTTGGCAGCTATGCTATTAACAGTAGCAGATTCGGCCTTAAAATCCCTCAATAAAAGGGAAATCAATGGAAACACGTTTATAGGGAGATCAACCCTGGTTTATTTAATTAAAATAGAATCTTCCGTAATCTTTTTAAAACCGATCAATTTTCTGAACGGAGAATAGAGAACTCATTAGAACTCATCACTACTTCTCATAGAGAACAGAGCCTCCTAGTATTAAAAAAAATATGTTTAATTATGAAGATTTTTAATAAAATTTCATCATAAAAAATTTATGAAATAGGATCTGCATTAATCTTCACGTAAAAAGAATGCGTAAAAATATGCGTCTTCATGTTTGCAATTCACACAAATCATTATTTTTCGAAATATACAGAAATTTGAATTTATTGTGGTCAAAATGGACAATCCACTGTTCATCCACATTTAAGAAAATCGCAGAAAGCAATCAGAAAATTTGTGTGAAATTTTCTTTTAAATAAAATTTGTTTATCTTATAGATAGATTTACTATACAGTTTCTCTGGTTAATAACAGCACGACTCTGGAAGTTTTTACTGGGATATCTTAATTTATTAATAAATTCAGAACACATTTTCTTTTATAACACTATGGAGATTTAAGAAACGTATGTGCACTATACTTTTCTGGACTGCTTTGATCCGAGGAGTCCAAATATGATGTCAAAAGTGGGAATTACCATTGACGAAAACATAGTTGGTATATGTTGACGGTCGCTTTTTCTAAAATTCTATTAATATTCTACAATAAGATAATAATTTGATTATAATGATACCTTTCTTTTGTTTATATGGTGAATGACCAGTGAACAAAAGCTGGTGTACCGTCTTTTATTTTACCTTGACACGGACTGTTATATAAAAATAATGTTACATTCTTATTTATAAGGTTATACATAGTTAGGGTAATTACGAAAGTAATGGACCACAGTGTGAGATGGACCAGTCAAATATTTCGTTAATGCGGCGTACCACTGATGACGCAACTATCCCAGTCAGACACTTAAAGATATTCTGTATGGCGTGCAACTTTTTGTTTCTCAAAAACATAATATTTTTTTCAGTTAAAAATCATTATTGCTTTCAGTAAGTCAAATAACATTTTCACATGTTATGGTTATGCAGTTAAAGGCTTTGGTTTATATGTGATCTATCTAGTTTTAATGATGAAACATCGGGGAACATTTGGGCTTCTAAATAATCTAAAATGGCGACGTAATATCTACAGTGTAGAGTTTGGCTGGGTTATACTTCTGACCTAGGCGATGGAGAGGGATGGACCAGGCTTTCTGTCAGGAATAACGGACCATATAATCTTGAATTTCAAATTTAGCTTTTTAAAGAGCTAAATTTAAAATACACAGGGGTTATGTTTTCTGGTTTCAGAAAATGCCGACTACTTATACACTGTTAAAAATCTGTAGCTTTTGCTGCATAGTCACACTATCGCTTTTATAGAAAACGATTACTTGACTATACTATGGAGCATTCTCATTGGTCAGAATAGAGATATTCTGTAAAAGCGGTGGCGTGACTATGCAGCTAAAGCTGCAGTTTTTTAACAGTGTATTAGAAAAGTTTCGTCTATATACGGGGAATTGACTGAAAATAATTTGTAAAATGCTATAAAAGTCGTTGGAGAAAATAATATGGGTGTCAATCAAGCAACAAACCCTTTTAGCATTCCTAAAACTACTGTAAAGAGAAAAATGTGAAACGAAAACAAAATTGTTGCTCATATAAATAAACTATGGAACCGGTGTTTTACACCGTGTAGAGACTCTGTAAGGTCAATGGCATACACTGTAAAAAAAAATCTGTAAAGTTACTAAAGTTTTTCTAGGAAACTGGGATTCCGAGAATTTTTTATGTAACGGCAACAACAAAAATTCATGTAACAGACACACTTTTGCGCCGAAAATCAAGAAATCTGTAAGGTTACTAAGAATATATTACGAAACTGGTATGCCTAGAACTTTTCCTGTAAATGCAACCAGGGTTACAGATAAAATTTTTGTAAGATTACTGTAATTTTAGCAGATTCATTTGTAAAGTTACAGCTTTCTGTAGCTTTACAAAAACTAGTTTTGTAGATTTGCAGCTTTTTTTGTAGAGTTACAGATGAAAGGTTAGGAAGCATGTAACTTTACATCTGTAGAACTACAGATTTCTTTTTACAGTGTACGAAAAACTTAAGTTGCCTTATACGTTTAATAAAGAACCCAAAAAGGCTTGTTATAACTGGTTACAATCATTCCTTGCTCAAAATCCAAGACTCCGAATAAGGAATGCAAAAGGTGTGTCAGTCGCTCGAGCAAAGGGAATGAACAGAAATTAATTATAAATTAATTATATTCAGAAATTAATTGTACGTAAGTTTATTTAATTTTCAGGTAATGAAAGTAGACTTTTAAAATTTAATATATCATGTGCAAATATTTCAATATTATATTGTGGTCCATCTCTCCAATTTATATGGACCATCTCACTCGGAGTAGTTTGGGTCAGATGGACAACATAGTAAACATTTTAAAGAATTATAAAAGAAATTGCTTTGTAGATATGAACTTCTGCATTGGGACTTTTTAAAGAAACATCATATATATACTGTGAAGTGTAAAATATATGTAAATATATGGCTTGTAGAGCGCGAAGATAAACCGTGGTCCACTCTCCCGGAATTACCCTATATCTAAAATTGACATTATTTTTTTTTTTCATTTTTAACTCTTTCCAACATAGTTGCAAAGTGTTTATGAATTCGGTTTGTCTGTCTGCCGCTGGTCTGTCCCTGCTCTAACTCGCGTAAATGTAATCGAATCCCCATGAAACTGATATATGCTATCGATGTTCACTATGGTATGTTCGGTGTTGAAAATGAAGCTTGTAGTAGTAACAGTTCCTTTTCAGGGATATTCAAAGTTTCCGTAATGATTCCTATGAGGAAATATCGTTTGCGGTCTTCTTTAATAATGTTTCACAATTTCAAACTCATTGAAATTTATTATGTATCTTTTAAGTACACTACAAGATGCGCTCTATACGATATTGTATGGATAGCTTTCATCGCTCATTTACAGGGACACTCAAAAGAATTCCGTTACGTTACGGTCTACGGGGAACAATCGTTTGCTGTTTATTTTATTCAAGTTACATTATTTCAAATATATTGGAATTGATATATATCTCTGAGGTGCACTTCAAGATGCTTACTATAAAATACGATATGCAAGCAATCATCATTGATATATAGGGACACAAAGAATAATTCGGGTACAGTACTCTCTATGAACAACGGTTGCTGGAAGTGCGTTTTCTTTTGCGGTACGAGTTTTTAAATTAAACTTTTTTATAAATATTTCTTAGTGCGTATTGCTAATTGTTGTGCGCAATTCTACACATCCCATACAGTTCTGCACAAAACAGCTGAAGCATATTTCCGTTTACTGATGGAAATTGCTGAAGGGGAATTTTCAACAGTGCTATGCGTTTTCTAATTGAATTAAATTTTAGTATACTAAGTATTATATGATAAATCTCTAGTTCATTTACAGGACTGCACAAAAAATTCAGATTTTTTTAAACTTTTGATGGGAAATGATGAAATTGTGTTTTCAAATGTGTTAAATGTGCGTTTTAGGAATTGTTTATTTAACACTATTTCTACCACTATTTTATGTATCCTATTTCTACCAAAAGGTGTCTTTTGACACCTTTTTGCTATATCAATGCAAATAATTGCCAAAACTGTTGGAATTTTGAATTATTAGTTAAATAGAATAGATAATTTGAGAAATATATCTATTATTACATTTATACACATTTATTAGAAATCATTTAATCAGATTATAAATTCTAGCTTAATTCAACAGTCTACAAAATATAGACATTAATTTCAAACATGTTTTATGTGAACAGGAACAACAATTAAAAAATATTATTTTCTTCGTTTTTATAATTTTTATTAGAAAATCAAACATTTTAATATTATTAACTTATCAAACATTCAATATAAAAATTCATCATAAAATTCCTCATGTATAAAAATTCAACCTTTGTAACAAAAACAACACCAACAACAACAATAATAAAAACAGCAAAGTAAAAAATTCTTTCCTTATTCAGTATGACAGTTTTTACACGAATGGAAACAAAATTCATATGTATTGAACTCAGTATTAGAATTGGAGAACAAAGCGCGTTATTCATTTTTTTAGAACTAGTCACTGCAATGATCTACGCTAAAATGCATCATAGCGGGAAACAAGCTAATATCAAAGTTATGTAGCATATCCTGTATTTTTCTTTACAATTGAAATCGGTATTCTATAATCTGATTATAATTGATATGATGCTGTAAAATAGTGTTGATATTTATATGTAAAATTGTTTAAAATTAGAAATTATGAAATTGTTAGAAATTACAAATTATGAAATCCTTAAAGTGTCAAAACACCTTAAGGTGTCATGGTAGAAATAGGTATACCATATGCATATTTTTAGATCCAGAATGAGCTGGAGGAAAATGATACCTCTGAATTAATCTAACAAATTATTGTACGAAATGTAAAAAAATAATTGTGAAGACATGATTAAACTTAGAGAATAATTTTAAGTTAAAATCCGAAAGGTGTCTTTCGGCAGCTCTTGGTAGAAATAGTGTTAAACATATTTTTTCACCTGATTAAACTGTGAAGTTTTATTATAGAATTCTGAATGTGTTGGAAAGTGTTTCATAATCTATGCGTATCGCATGATTTTACGTTCTCGTTTTGTAAATGGCTTTACACAGTTATGACATACATAATTTGTTTTCGAAAGCCGTAATTTTTCATCGTGATTAAATCTAACTGAAAATTTCAAATTTACCAAATTCATATATATGTGCTTACATTATACAACAGGTGTTAGTCGCGAAATAATACACATTTCTTAAAATATTTTTTATAGCGTTTGTAAATGTTTAAATATTAAAATATATCGAGAATTGAAAATCTATAAACAAAGTTAAACATTTTTGTGCCTACATCAACAATATTATAATCGATGTTTAAATCATTACTACTGCTGAACATGAGGAAATATAGATTAATTCAGTTTTTTTTTTTTTTTTTTTTTTTTTTTTTTTTTTTTTTTACATTTTAACATTCTGATTAAAAAAAAAAAAAATTATAATTTTTTTTGTAAATTTGTGTAACAGCTTTTCTTAAAATATTTCCTAATATGTAAAAAACTACATACCAATTTAGAAAGCATTAGCTTCGAAAACTTTTAATAATTTTTATCGTATCAATATTGTTAAAAATGGAAAGATTGGATATTAATATGTATTCCATTTATTCTCTGATTTTGTGCAGTATCTCATCATAAAAAAATGCTAAATTATGGGAAATTCTTTTATTCAACTGTAACATTTAAACTCCAAATCCATTAATTCTAGTCAAGCATAATTTTGTAAACGTATACATTATGTTTTTTTTCTAAACCAGGCGCACGAGTACTCTATATGCTCTATTACTGTTTCGTATATACAGAATTGTACATCCGCATTTGCAACAATTCAATTCTCAAATGCATATGGTAATTGGAATACCTTTTAATAATTGATTAGCCATGTTTTTGAATTCAATAACAAATAATAAAAAAACTTGCGTGATGCATACATTATGGAACACTTTCCAATACTTCTAGAACACTGAAACAAAACTTCGCTGTTTAATAAGGTAAAAGAGACTATCTAAATAAACAACTTTGAAAAGGCATAACTCTGTTGAACACCCAATTTCAGCAATTGATGCCCATATTTGATACGATATTCAAATTCTTTTCAGCAGCGGTGTATATGATATACAGAATTGTTACACTCTACAGATTGTGCTAAAATTTAATTCACCTGTACAACGCAAAATACATTTTTTTCAGCATTTACTGCTTATATAAGTTGGCTTGAAATTGTTGTGCAGTCGTGTATATGAGCCACAAATTTTTATATATATCACATATTACGCTAAAATTTAATTCAGTTAACGAAACACATAACACAACTAACCGCATCTGAAAACGTACTTCAATTTACGTGACCATCAATTGTAGACAGTAGGGGAGATCGGGGCTTGTAGGCGCAGTTTTAGTTATTGAGTTTTATTAATTCTATTTAAGTCTTTTAACAATTTTTAAGTGCACTTATAAAGCGCAAAAAATTGGCTATAAATACTCGGAGTTCAGAGTTTGTAGCTTTTGTAGTGTATGTTTAGCGGAAGCCTGGTGCAAGAGAAAAATTATGTGCCAACCTACTCCGTCGTGGGGCAAGTTTCCTATACCTATGGGGTAAGATGGAACACGCTTTAAAATAAGTTAAATGAAGCTCAAATAAACCGCGAAGTTAAGAGAAATCAATTTTATTATTACCAGTAAGTTTAAACAAAGGAATTATCCCCGTGCAATGTAAATTCTAAATTATACAGACATAAAAATAATGAATAAAACATTAACACTGAGTAACTTTTATCGAACTCGATATCATCATCACAACAGTTATCACAAATATAAAATCGAGTGTCTACGTTTGGGCATAGGCCACATATGCTCAAAGCCTGCATTGCAGCCACTTTCTCTGTATTTGCTGTTTTTAAAATTATCAGCAAATACCAGACAATAACATTGTCGTCATCAGAGTTATTGTTAATATTCGTGCTTTTCTCAATTACAAATTTTCTTTTTTTTCTTTTTTTTTTTTTTTTTTTTTTTTTTTTTTGTATGTGGAAACAAAGTTTTCTTTATTATTTCATTACCTTTGACAAACTTTTACTGTTGCCTTTCTTTTCTTCTTTTTTCTACTTCATCTTTTTCCCTCTCTGAAGCTTACTTATCCTCTTTCAATGGCTTTAGATTTGGTGATTTGCCAATATTACTGTGGTTCACTTTTTCCTACGGCTATTTTTACTATTTTCTTTTTTGATGGTCTAACACTCCCAGAATTTAGTGACCTAACATCCTAAACCGAAATCATAGGAGTCTTGTGACTGCTGGAGATAAAACAGAAAAAACTGATCTTGAATCTTTTAAACATCCAGCTTCTCGCTTGTTATAGGTGAGTTATTAACATCGTCACTCGGTTTTACTTCATTTTGCATAATTTGGCAATATCGGATCAAGATTCTCGAAAGAATATTAAAGCTTTGTCAGTTTGGCAAAAAGATTATCCGTTAATCTAATCCCGTTAGGTGTTTTAGCTTGTTTTGTATTTATTTTTTAATTACGCATGTTTTCTAAAAAAAAAAAAAAAAAAAAAAAATCCTCAAACGGGATAATATGGCAGAAAATATTACAAAACAATATAACGGCCTTAGTGGGCGCACAGAGCCAACTTGCCACGTGTTCAATGCGCCTACTAGCCCAGAATAATTTTTTCCCAAAATGGGAGACTCAACCTTCTAATCATAAACAATCCAAGTAAATCAAATATCGAGTAAGTAGAGTTAATCATACACTACGAAAAACAACACAAGTTAAATCGCAATTATTAAGATAAGTATTAGAAATTGGAAAAAGAATGAAGCAACAAAAAATTACTTATCAATGCAAAAAGAAGAATAATCTTAATAAATGTCCACTGCACGTGGGTAACGCTGCAAAACTACAATGGGGATTGTAAAAAGGAAGGAGAAGGTGCTGTGTGACTGGTTGCGCAATTTATCCGAAATCAGGCGAATTATGTGGACTGAGCCAACACTGCTGCTGTAGCCAATTAGTCCCGGTCTCCCCTACTGTAACCGATTTTCTTTTTATGTTTCTACAAATGAACAAATACAGGCTGTGCACCTCATATTCTACAGTAAGCATCTCTTAGTGCACTTTGAAATACGCATCACTTTCATTATATTTAAATAGTATAACAATTTAAAAATACATTGCAAAGGATTTTTCCCCATTAGACAAAATGTACCGTAATACTTTTGTGTGTACTTGCAAATGAATTATATACGCCAAGCACTCCATATACTAAAGAACGTATGCTGTACTGCATCTCAATAATATATGTCAATTTCAGAATGTTTGAAATAGTATAAATTTATTAAAATACATTGAAACGATTTTTCCGCTTAGACCATAATGTAACAGAATCATTTTGCGTGTTCCTGTAAACGAACTATAATTTTTACACATAACATTTTCAACAGGCCTATTGTAAATCCCACTAACATATACCAACTTCACATGTCCGAGAATAGTTGCGAGATTTAGAGCACGGACAGACGACTAGACAGACAACAGTAAAACAAAGCGAAGTCATAAATACATTTCTTCTCTGTAGGAATGTGTAAAAATGAAATAAAACATTAGACGCTTAAAAAAATCACATGCAACAAGTTTTCTGAAATGCTAACAAATTTTTAATTATTTTATTACTATTATAATTTTGCGGAATCATAGCATCATTTAAGATGAAAGGTGAAAAGTTATTCAGAAAAAATAGTACATTTGGCGAAGCAGTATTTATATGCTTTGAAAAAAGATCAATTAATGTGATGAAATATTAAAAAATGTGGGGGGGGGGGGAGTGAGCTTTGGACTTCCTTTTGTGAACAATTAAATTATTATCAGCATCTTTACCTATCTGGATACATATTTTTTTTATAATCCTTTAATCAAAATGCCAATCAAATTTAAACTTAAATCAATAATTCATTTTAATAAAATAATCAAATTTAATGTCCTCATTCTAATCTAGGTTAAAGTACGGGTGTCGAAAATACAGGTGAAACAAAAACCCTGGTATTCGACTGGAGTGATTTATTTCATGTACTATTTAAACTACAAATGGTCCTTAAATGGCTTCGATTTGTTCTAGTAGTTTTAATAAGTTTTAATTATGCAAAATTACAGGCAATTACTACAGATACGGACGTAGAAATATAAAAGAATAAAACAGAAAATAGCACGTTAAAAGCATAAAAGAAATAATTTACTGTTTAATTGGATATATACAAAATTTATTAAATGTCAGTTTAATCGTCATCAAGTTTCTACTTTTGATAGAATACAGCAATATATAAAAAGGATACATTTGTATCAGAAATAAAATTTCTACATTCTAACTTAAAATACTTGACCAATTATTTTTCACAGTTTGTGGATATTGAAATTCCACATTGCGAGGATTAACCGCGAAGTGAATTTAAATTCCCTAAATCATCTTATATTTTAAAGTAAAACGAAATGCTCATTTTAACTGCATTTAATTGGATTAACCACGAATATATTAAAAATTAAGTCACGAAAAAATTATGCTAGATTTAATTTGATTTCAATTTCTCCAAAGCAAATCAGAATATTTAAAGAAGGGAAATAATCAATTTTCTAACCTGTTTCCGTAATAATGATTTTTTTAAATGTTGGATCGAAATGAAACAGAAAAGTATTAAGGTTATAGAAATCGTGAAAAATATAACATTCATTAACCCTTAAATGCGCGATTTTGTATTGTGTCTCGAAAAAAATATATATGATTCCCTGAAATGTGTATTACACAGGAAAAATAAGCAAAAAATCAGAGATACATTTTTCATACAATAGTAAAAACTACTCTCGTGTGGCTGTTTTACGCTAAAATATTGCAAATTAGTAAATAATTTAATACGTATGTCTCCAAATGCCTTATTTTATATAATTATTTACTTTATATAACTTAACCTTTAACCCTTTAATTCCCATGATGGAATACGTTCTAGAAATTACGAAGTTCAGAGAATGTGACTTTACACCACAAAATTTCAATGGTTAATTTCGCTTTAACTAAATACGGAATGTCTGTTATTAATTAAAGCAGATATTGCTATTTTAATTTTCTGGTGTAAATTAGGTATATACGAATAAAAAAAAATCTATTAAATCCAAAACACTGTTGTTTGCATATATGCAAAGCTGCGCACTAAAGGGTTAATCCTCTGCGGTCGAAGTAATCCTCCCAGCCACAGGCATTTCTTACACGAATTTATTCGGTTGGCACCACTTTTCTTTAAAGAATCATTTTTACTTGCAGTTTGACAACATGTGCCACAGAAATTTACTAAAAATATTCTTTTAAAATATAATAGTGCGAAAAGAATATAAAAATAGAATCATGTATATAAAGTTTGCGAGGCTATTTGCCGACACCCGGCCGCAAAGGGTTAAAGGGAAATCTCGATAAATTCACATTAAAAGGAAATCTCAATAAGTTCATATTAAAAGATTTTTAAACTTGATGATAATTCCTTATTTGCTTCCAGCGATGTTATTATATTGAATAATCACATGGAATTCCAGCTATGCTGCTCGAATATCAAACATCATCTAGGAGAAAACTGGAACTATTCAACAATATTTTTAAGAAGAAAAGAAGGAATTTTATAGGAATTTTAAAGGAAAATTAATCATTTCTCAGAATCCCGCATAGTTCGGATTGTACCAGAAAGAACCCGAGGACACGATAGAATAACTTTCACCAACCCGAAATTAAAAACCAAAGCCACTTGAACCCGAAATAGGGATAATGGATAATGTGAAAGATTGACAACAAACAGAGTTGGTGCTTGTCTACTCAGCTCTAAACAACAGACAAAACATCGAGCTGAATTGTTCGTAGTTTTCCTTAAATTACTCGTAATTTTCACGTAGTTATAGTACATCAAATTATATCTGGGAAATAATACATTATGAATTACTAGCTCTGCCAAAATTGTTAATTTCTGTCTACATCGAGTTTAGAAGTACTTCTTTGTTTCGGTGCTGCTGCTTCGTAACTTCACATGTACATGATCGATTTGGTGATTTTTCATTCATTTTTTTATGTTAACACATGATGTTATAGTCGAATACTAAAGGATGTCTAAAGGAAAAATACTGTATTTTCCTTTGTATAAGTCGAATTTTTAAACTGCTAAAACACAAAGAAATTCAGCAGTCGAATTATTCACTGGATATAAAATTAGACATCCGATGATCGTGGTTGGAAGTTGTAGAAAAAAGTGTCGATCTTATCCTTACTAAATAAGGTCCACAGTAACAATTGTTTCCGACATATTTCTGACATATAGTAAGATAAAGAAAAATAATGTTTAATATATTTAATATTTTCTGCAGTATTTTTGGCACATTGTATCCGACCTATCAAGTATGAAATGTAAGTAACATATTTTCTATAATTATTATTACTCAAAGCATTAAATTGTTTTTTAGAAGGAAATTTCTATATATGCAATAACAAAGGAAAGTATAAATTAGATTAATTAAAAATATTGTAAGTAAAAAATATAAATAAAAAGGATTTAGTTGTTACATACTATTTATCTTCCAAATTATTCATCTGCTAAATGTAGATGTTATTCATCACATTTTGCGTCACAAAATTCTGTAAAATATTCTACATTTGCATAGTTGTCACATGGATGCCAATCTTTTACCCTTTGTCTATTGACGGTACTTATAAGTACCATTAAAATAACTTTTTATAAAATTCATTTAATGCATCTATTAGTTGTAATACAGTTTACAATGAGTTACAGATACATTACTTTATCTTGTTACAAAAGCATTATTGGTTACACAAAACAAAAATATTTTTAAAACGATCATTTCTTTTGCCTTTGCATCTTTTCAGCTTTCTTGGCATTGGAGGGAATTTTTCAACTCGGAAATATTTCTATATTTCTATTGTAAGAGCATTATATTTGTACATTTATTAATTCTATAAAATACTCAGAGAAATATCTAAAATAAAAGATTTGAGTGGGGTTATAAATATTGCACAAAATCCCTATAAATCCAAATAAATTTAATTAATCCTTCTGAATCCTTCCATCCTTCTAAAATTTATTAAAGGATTATGTAAATCTCCTATTGTAGTTTAAACAATTCACGAAAAAGGCTTTAGAAGATAAAATTTTCATGAATACTTAATTCAGTATATAAAGGGTTAACTGGCAAAATACTGGGAAAAAAATGCCTTACTTCCACAAAAATCATTGCAGTATTTCATTTTCTTTTGATGATTTAGAATGAAACTTTTTTCCGTGACTTTTTTTCCTCCAAAACTTTTATTTTCTCAAAAGAAAGTACCGTTTCTTCCATGAGTGAATGACGAGGAACCGAATAGACCGAAAACACCCAAAACATGCTATTTCAGTTTTCTAAATATAGGCCCAACCTATGGTAATATCGGTAGGATATTTATATTTTTCTGAAAACACGATAGGTAATATATATTTACTATGTATTTACTATGTTAAATGTAAAAAAAGACATATCTTTCATCAATTTAAAAATGAAAACTCCTGTGACATAACTCAGAATTTAACAACATTAGGTATATATGTAACCGTAAAATCCGAATTTAAAGTACATTTTTGTCAGCTATAAGTACTATAGAAACATTCTTTAATATTTTGTTATTCCCACCATTCTCGCATTTGGAGTGCAAAATGTTGATGTCTCCAGCTCCTCCAATCTAAGAAAATGGACTGTAATTTTTTTTAAATGATTTTTTTTTTGTTGAAAATTTAAATATCTGTCATTAACCCTTTTCACCCGACTGCCAAGAAGGGTTATGTGTTTCACGCGTATCTGGGTATGTGGATTTCTTTATACCCTTGAAACATCCCAACGGCTGGATGGATTTTAATGAATGAGGTCTTTATTGATTCGTCTTAACCGTCCGATGGTTTTAGGCTACGTTTTTTTTTATAAATTCAAAATGGCGACCGTAAAATATAAATTGGCGGTAGACACGAAATAAAAATTACGCACCATATTGAGTGGCATAACATTGGATACGTCTTTCAAAATGAAGACGATGTTTCATTGACTATTTTACAGTGAGAATCTCCGTTTAAATATTACACAGCCTGGAAGTTGTGTAGGTAGGATCTCTAGCTTTACTGCAACTCTAACCAGCATAGACATCTATAGGCCTAATCAAAACTGTGTTTATAGATAGGAACTAACAATTAAACACAACTTAAAAGTCATCAATACAAGTTAATAAACAAAATAGGTAAGTAATATAAAAAATAGTTTAACATTGACGAGAAATAATTAATTAGTTCGCTTTTTACGCAGTCGGGTTTTTTGATTTTTTAAGTTTAATTTTTACTTGTTACAATCTGTTACTACAGTGCATAGAAATGTAGTGTCAGTAGAAAAATATAATCCCTTTATGTTCCTTGTTGTTAAAGAAATGATGCTAGTCAAAATAAAAGATCTGGTAAAATCAAGTTTGCGTTAAGCCTTTACTGCATTAGGCATAATTTCACACTATCGGAAGAAATATTCGGCCAATATTGCCTCTATTTACTATTTACCCGGCAAATTAAATAGCAATTTAATGCTTTTCACACATATAAGAATTGCATTCCAAAATATCTTTTCACAGATACATAATTTAACACACTAGAGGACAGTACCTTGGAACCTAATCATTACCTTAGAAAAAGTTTCACGTTTTACTTTTCAACATGCTAAAAGAAGCTGGATTTAAAATATAAAATGAGGGGCAAAATGCATCAATATAATATAAATTTGGAAATTCAAATAATTTTAAAAATAAAAGATTATTTAACATTTTTTTTAAACTGCATGTTACAATCTGTCCAATGGCGCAGTATTCTGTTTTACCTTGGGGTATTTTTGTAATGAGAATAAAAAATATTTTATGCAAACAAGGATTATTTATTTATGGTAGCAAATTAAAGTACTGAACTTAATAAGAAGATTACATCTAGCTAAAGTATAGATTAGTTAATATTATATGATGTAAAAGCGACTTGGCAAGCCAGCTTCTAATCTGTCGGTTTGATTGACCTGTTGAAATTGGATGTGACAGTTGACAATCAGCATCTTATAGCAGAATATCCTACGTATAGTTAATTAAATGGCGCTTGTACCTTGGGGTATTTTTGTAATGAGAATAAAAATTATTTTATGCAAACAAGGATTATTTATTTAAGGTAGCAAATTAAAATACTTTACGTAATAAGCAGATTACATCTAGCTAAAGTACAGATTAGTTAATATTATATGATGTAAAAGCAACTTGGCAAGCCAGCTTCTAATCTGTCGGTTTGATTGGCCTGCTGAAATTGGATGTGACAGTTGACAATCAGCATCTTATAGCAGAATATCCTACGTATAGTTAATTAAATGGCGCATATACATCTGCTATATTTATTCAGTTGAATGAATTGATTTGTCTGCTACACAACAGCTTAAAATTTCATATCCTCCAAATACATTTACATTAATTGCATAAATGTGTATTACTTCAAAACCTTTAATATCGTTAGATGAAGCAAAAACTTTATAAAATACATTTTGAACAACTTTTATATACAACAACTTTTTTATTTTCAACAGCATCATATAATGTTCTGGGTAATCCGAAATGCGGTATACATCATTTACTTTCAAAGGTATTTCAAAAGTTAAAAGTTTTAAATTAGATAATCCAGTTTTTTTTCCATATAATTAAATTATTGCATCAGATAAAAATACACATTTACTTCATTCAAAAAGTTAAAAAACCTTAATATGCTGTAACTTGAAATGTACCATAATGGGCAAAACATTTCACTGTCCTAAGTTCGAACACATTGGTTTGAATTAAACCACTATTGTGAAAGATCTAAATGCACTATTATTATTATTTTATTATGACCTAACCATTTAGAATAGTCCGATTACGTATAGATAAATTTCCATCTTTTCATATTCCGTTTTTTTTTTTTGTTGTTGTTTTTGTCCCAGATATTTTACAATTAAACTCTGAGCTATCTTTTAAGAAATTTACATGCTAGTTTACCAAAGAAATTATTTTCTAAATCAATAAACTTTAAAGGGAGAACCTCAAATAGTATTCTCAAGATGTTTAAAATCAATAATTTCTTTAGTTCCGAATTATGAAATAACAAGTAAAAACGAGAGAATTTGCTTAATTTATTCCGATGAAATACATCATTATTCGTACACCTGTGAAAATTTAAGTATTCCGAGACACTGCACAAAGAATGAAATCGCAGTCTTCAGTGAACGACTGCAGGGAAATTTTATTATTTTTACTTGAAGTTTTCTCTATTAAATGAATTCTTACAAGTAAATTGTGTTATTTCACTCTACTTTGTTAGTGTGTAACTGTATGTTGCCTTGAAGGCGGAAGCCTTTCAACGAAGTGTTTTCTCAGCTTTTCAGTTAGTTAAGCTTCAATTCAAAAGATAAATTGGACAGAAACAGAAATACCATCACTCGATAAAAGAAAAATCATTAATTAATTCAAAAATGTAAGTAGAACTGAGTAAATTTCGTGCAATTCTATATTTATTACTTCGTAGTTAGATTTCATATATAAAACATTAATATCATTATCTAAATACAAGAAATCACTGTGCGACGATACCGGTGTGAACGCTTCTATCTTGCCAGCCAACGATAAGATGGAGCTATGTTTGACTTAATTTCTGTTTGAGATGTATATGAGAAAACGTATCTGCCTAAATACAAATCTCCTATACCTCAAATCACCTCTGTTTATCATATTTTTCTATAACACACTGAAAACTAACAAAGTTTAAATGATTTGCAAAATCAACAAACCATTTGAGAAATCCTGTTTGATTTTGCTAATGTAAAAAAACAGAAATCATAAAAAGCCTTTGACGTAATTCACCTATGAACCAATGAAATTAATTTTTGTTTTAAGTAAAGTTATAGCCAATTCGACTCTGCGTATGAATTTCTCAAATTGAAACGGTAATAAATGTCGTCTTTGATTGTTTATTTCAGGTGTGTATGTATAATTTATTTTGGTAAAATTAAATTATTCTATGAATCATTAATCCACTTCCCTTTTTTGCAAATTAATTACTCCTCAACATCGCGCAATTTTATATTTTACACCGTTGAATAAGGGGAAATACACTTTGAAATGTAATGTGTTTGAAAACTGTATTTCAATGTACTGGCTTTTTATGTTTTATAAGCCAAACAGGTCGATTACGGAATATTAAAACGTTTGCACATAAACGAATATAAATAGTTCAGTGTTTATTTCTGGCTAATATACCATAACAAATTTAACACTTAAATGCCTGATTTTTCAAAAATCATTGTAATAATGTTTTTCGGCTTTCATTTTTTAAATAAATCATTGGAAAAATACTTTAAAAAATCATATTTTGTTTTAAGTATGGTTTACGGCTAAAAAACAGTTTGTTACTAATCGGCAATACTGGTCTTTAATTGAAAAAATAATTTTCCTAGATAAAATTGTATAATATTAAACACACAAGAATTTTAATAACTATAATAAGAAAAAAATTTTACTTGCTCACTGCAAAACAAAATAGGGTATTTCGCGACCTTCCAAACAAAACAAAAAGAACAAGTAGCAATAATTGAAAAACTAAATCTATCTTTATTCTTAAACAGCACAAGTGTTGCCATCTACAGGTTGAAAATCGATTTAATAATATTTTTAGAATGTATTTTATTGGCAACATTAGACATTATAGCTTCAATATTATATTAATAGTATTTTAGAGCATAAATTGGGTATGTTGCCGAAAAGCAACACCCGGCATTTAAGGGTTAAGATTTCACAATAAAACGTAAATTAAAACTCTATCTGTATCTGTTTACTTTTACTAATTAAGAAAGTTGTGTAATTTCTTCTCTGTTCTGTCATTATATTTACATAAGATTAAAAAAAAAAAATTGTTAAAAATATAGAGTTACTGGATTAAGCATGCCCTGAACTTAACGTTTCAGGTAAGTTTTCCTTATTGTCGATGAATAGGATATAAACATTTTATATTTCTTACAGTATAAGTTAGTAAAAGCTATTTGTACTGATATTGCATTCAATCTATATCTAATTCATTTTACTAATTAAGATAGGTCTGTAATTTCTCCCCTGTTTGTCATCTTATTTTCATCAGATTACAAATTTGTTGTTAGAACCTCTTAGACCCAATCATCAGTTAGGCGAACTTAACGTTCCAGATCAGTTTTCTTTATTGTCGATGAATAGTATATGACATTTTTTATCCATTATTTCAAATTTAAAATGAAAACCATGATTTCTACCCACCTTCCATGGACGTTCATTTATACTAGTCTATAATACCTAGCGCTATTAATAGTGTCTCATTACATGTGCCAGGATTTCCATTTTATCCTGTTTCTTTTTTTGTTCCACGTGTTTATAACTACAATATGAGAAATCTTGAAAGAAATTTACATGTTTTTTACAAATGTTATTTCCTACGTACGTGGTTAGCAACATGTATATACAACAGCATGTTGTTAAAAACAACAAATATAATTAGTCACACATGTTGTTTATGAAATTAATTTCGAAATCGATGCACTTTAAAGGAGGAATAACAAATAACATTGTCAAGCTTTTTAAAATCAGTCGTTTCTTTCGTTCCGAATTATAATTTAACAAGAAAAAACGGGAAAATTTTCTTAATAAATTCCAACAGAATACACCAATATACGCACATATTTGAAAATTTAACTATTCTAAGACACAACACAAAGAATGAAATTGTGCTCTTCAGCAAACAATTGCATCAGCTGCAGTGAAATTTTATTACTTTTATTTTGATTTTTCACTAATAAAAGAATTATTACAAGTAAATTGGGTTATTTAGCACTACTTATTTAGAAACGGAATTTCGCTTTGGAGGCGAAAGCCTTTCAACAGTGTTTTCTCAGCTTTTCAGTTAATTAAGGTTTATAAAGCCAATATATGTGACTATTGTTTAAAAATAAATGTTTTTTGTTTGTTTTAATCTGTAATTTATTTAACGTTCTCGTTTGTTTATTTTAAATATTTTAAGTAGATATAGGCTTTATTATTTTTAAATGAGTGGGGATTTAAAAACTCTGGTTGTCAAACAGTGAAAATAAAACATTTAAAAAAATAAAAAAAGAATAAAAGAATGAAAGATGAGAAAAGAAAAGTTAAATTAAAATTACTCGTAATGGCTTAAAAATCTAACATGTGAGAGAGTATCGTAAAGTTTTTATGGCACTTATAAAGAAACACAGATTGTAGAAAGAAGGTAAAATAAAGAAAAATAATATAATACATGAATTTAAAAATTATATATTTTTAATTTATTTAATCAAATTAAATAACAATTCTTTTTCTTACAAATGTATTTTTAACCCTTAAGGGAACGGTGAAGCTTAAAATCCTTAAAAATAATTTTTTTTATTTTTGTAAATTTCAACTTAAATATTATTCAAGGGTACATTATTTACATTATAACAGGCATTTATCACAAAAAAATTTAAAAAAAAATTTATTTTTGAGAAAAAAATGGAATTTTACGCGTTGTCTTAGAAATCTTCGAAATGCCCCATGCGTCTTCAATATCAATGAAAATCCCCAATATTTTTTATAAAAGTTTGGTTTATATATATAAATAAAATCAAGCATTGAATCAAGCATATTTGAATTTATAGGTAAAAAAAAAAAAATTCAAAATTTCAAAATTTTTTCGAAAAAATTTCAAAATTTTTGAAAAAAAAAAAATTTTAACCTTTAAATTCAAATATATAAAATTCGATGCTCTATTTTATTTATATATATAAATCAAACTTTTATAAAAAATATTGGGGATTTTCATTGATATGGAACGCGCAGGGGGCACTTAGAAGATTTCTAAGACGACACGTAAAATTCCATTTTTTTCTCAAAAATAAAATTTTTTTAAATCTTTTTTTGTGATAAATGCATGCCATAATGCATATAATGTACCCTTGAATAATATTTAAGATGAAATTTACAAAAAATAAAAAAAAAAATTGAAAAAATTTGAAATTTTGAAAATTTTTCGAAAAAATTTCAATTTTTTTCAACTTTTTTTTTTTTTAAACCTTTAAATTCAAATATGTAAAATTCGATGCTCTATTTTATTTCTATATATAAACCAAACTTTTATAAAAAATATTGGGGATTTTCATTGATATAGAAGACGCATGGGGCATTTCGAAGATTTCTAACACGACGCGTAAAATTCCATTTTTTTCTCAAAAATAATTTTTTTTTAATTTTTTGGGGATAAATGCATGTTATAATGTATATAATGTACCCTTGAATAATATTTAAGTTGAAATTTACAAAAATAAAAAAAAATATTTTTAAGGATTTTAAGCTCCACCGTCCCCTTAAATGTGGAATTTTTTATTTTGTTTCGAAAAAATTAAATATGATTCTCTGAAAGGTTTATTACACAGGAAAAATCATGAAAAAAATCAGAGATACATTTTTCATATAATACATCAATCCTTTCTTCTGTTTCACATCTGCAATACAAGTAAAAACTGCTGTCGTGTGGCTGTTTTACGCTAAAATAATGCAAATTAGTAAATATTTTAATAAGTATGTCTCCAAATACCTTATTTTATATAATTATTAATTTTATAAAACTTAACATTTAACCCTTTAATTCCCATGATAGAATACATTCTAGAAATTACAAAATTCAGAGAATCTGACTTAATACCAGAAAGTTTGAATGGTTAATTTCAATTTATTTAAATACGGAATGTCTGTTATTATCTAAAGAAAATATTGCTATTTTAAACTTCTGGTGTGAATTAGGTATATACGAATAAAAATGATCTATTAAATTCAAAACAATAATATTTGCATATATCAAAAGCTGCGCACTAAAGGGTTAAATAATATGTTGACTGCATCAGTGGTTGATTCCGTACCAGTAGCGGACCCTTTAAACTTTAAACGTAATCTTCCAACACGCATATGAGAACTTATATGCATTTTTTTTTCAAACTTCAAAGGTTGTATTGTGTTACTTTCATTAAAAATATGGTATAAAACCTAACTTTATCAAAAAGTACATGTTATCAAGTAAGTGACACACAAATTCAACATAGCATCACAACTAGAAAAACGTATCAAAATTCAAAATTCTACAAATATCAATTTGATCTTTATTTAAGATCTTTATTTTCAAATTCTGGCAATAAAAAAAAATTGGAGAGTTACTGCTTTTTACATTTTTGTCCCCCCCCCCCCCCCCAAAAAAAAGAGTCCAACTCAAGTCCTTGCTTATTTGGAGGAGATACAAAACTTTGGAAGGTATTACTATCGTATCGGAGAATCCGAGAGATATGGGACTTTTTTACGCCTCTTCCAGATCCCAATAAATCCGCCACGGTTACATATCCACTTGAAATCTAATCATAAAGTCTCAGCGCTTCTATTTTTTTTTTTTTTTACATTTCCCACCATTATTTCAAATAAAAACTCTTCCTCTTAAATTCCTTTAAAATCGTCAATAGAAGTCTAAAATAAATATTATCTATTTGAAAAGTGGAAGCGAGGTGAGAAATTTTTAGGAACGCTGCGAGCCCTGTAAGCCTTCAGAGGTGCTTTAAAGGGAACTTCTACATAGGAGACAAATAATAAAAGAACTATTTTATGATTTTTTTTTGTAAGAAAACTGCATGATGGATCTTTTTGAAATTGTAACAGTTTATTGCACATATCTTAAGGTATACACAAGATTTTTTTTATTAGATTTTGTTGCTTCTAATCTAAGTTATAAACAAATATGTTCAACTGCTTTGGAAAATTTCGTCTGGACGGTGGGCATGATAGCGCTTTGTAGAATTATCAGAAACACAAAAATAATTTTTTTTTCGTGAACTTAGTGAGTATAGCTTCTAGTTAAATTAATGGAACCCATAATTTTATTTTTAAAAAGTTATGTAATGACAGATTTAAAAAAAAAAAGTTGTTAAAAAAATTCGTTCTTATTTGTTAATAACTTTTTTTTAAATAATTTTAGTAAAAGCTTTAATTTATATCGAAGCAATTAAATCAGCTTTAATTTTAAAAAAAATCAAAATGATCCATTGAGTAGGTTTTTTTTTTTTTTTTTTTTTTTTTTTTTTTAAATCTTGCCTACCATGTCAAAAAATGTGGTTGAACATATTTGTTTATAACTTAGAGTAGAAGCAACAAAATCTAATAAACAAATTATCGTGTATACCTTAAGATATGTACAATAAACTGTTAAAATTTCAAAAAGATCCATCATGTAGTTTTCTTACAAAAAAAAAAAAAAAAAAAAAAAAAAAAACATAAAAAGTGCTTTTTTTTGTCTCCTATTGTAGAAGGTCCCCTTAAAAGACGTATGAACTAGATGTAACATCGAGCGTTGGTTGTTTAAATAATAAGTTTTTAACACATTAAGCACCACGACGTATCTGCGTACGTCATGAACTCTTCTATTTGGAGTACAAGGACGTATGTGGATACTTTATCATTTTAAGTTCAGAGTGCAATGTTGTAAGCACTTGCTTTTCTTTCTTTTTTTTCTGTATCACCAATTGCTATTGTGATTAGTTTTGTACGGGCTTTATAGCAATGGGGTGATTTTCAAAAAGTGTCATGTTTTACTGTCCTTCCGCATTTGTAGAAAAAAAAAATAGTTAATTATCATAATTTTAATTATTGTATTCTAAATATCATGTTATTCTAATGATAATTTACAGATATATTATTATTTATAAAAAAATTTAAAATAATAAATATATTCTTTTGTAGTTAAAATGTCATTACCATAGGTTGTCCCAACAAGCAGTTTATCAGGTAAAGATAACACTAAGTGCTATTTAAAATAGAGGGCTATAATTTTTTAATACATTTTTATTTATTAAGATGCTACTAATTAAAAAATATATATTTTTTCATAAATCAAACTTATCTATAATGCTTAATAATTTTTTTCAAACTATGTCCTAACAAAGAGTGTCATTACCGTGCTACTGACGAAAACTTCATCTGGAATTTTTTACAGGGAAGTACATGCCTTTTTATCAAGGCAAAAATAATCCTTAAAAGTCATCTTGTTATCAGGTTTAGGTGAATAGATTTTTAAAAAAATTTATAGTTTCGAAAAAACAAGTAAATACTTTGAATGTTTTGGTGAGTCTTTTTCTTTTGTACGTCATTACCGTGTAACTTCTAATTGATAATTAAATGAACTTTTATTTCTTAATCTGCTTTTATTATATAACAAATAGAAAATCATTGTATGGAAAACAAGATATAATGGCTACATATTATGCCTAGGAAAAATAAAAATATTTTGCTTATTTTTCATTACCATGGATGGCATTACCGTGTTTGTTTTCTGCCACGGTAATAACGGCATGTTCATGGTAATGACAAGATTATGTTCATACAGTAATATGAACTTATAATGTTAACATTATTTCTCATCTACTACTTGGCAATAGCAATACTTAATATTAATAAAGCTATATATATGCATGAAAATTTTATTTGTTGATAAAATCATAAATAAAATATTTTTTTTAATACATATAAAAAATAATTTACAATTTTAAATAAAAATATTTTATGAATAAAAATTATTCATTTTAGTATTTCTAATTATTAAATGGAATTAATTTTAAAACACATTTACTATAAATTTAGCTAATACTGGATTTTTTTTTTAAATGGGTAGAAGTATTAGGAAAAGAAATTTATTTAAAAACAATTTTTGTGGTTCATTACAATGGTCTTCTTTTGCTTTTTTATATGGAAAATGGGAGAGAAAAGAAGCGGCAAGGCAATCAAGAAAAAAAGAAATTTCTGCATTAAGAGCAGGAGCTGCTGGAAAAGAACATGAATGATATTTTTAGAAAACAGCTAAAATTTAAATGAAATCTGTAAAGGAAATGACCACAAAAGAACAAAGATTGATACGTAAATGATGGTGATAAAACACAAGAAACAACCATCAGAAGACTTTTAAATAAGATGAAATGATCGAAGAAACAATGTACCAATTTTAAATGTACACCTTCGGTAGAATATTTTGACGTAAATCCACAGAATACTATGATTAGCTAGGTTCCTAGAGTCAGAAAACGAGTAAGAAGAGGTAGAACATCAGTTGTCCGAAGATGTAAAAAGCCTGATCAACAACTTAAATTAAAAAAAAAGGGAAATCTGAACAGTATAGAACAAAATATTATTGGCTTAGTAACCAAATGTAGGAAAAATCAAACATCCGAGGGTCAAAGCTTTATAAATGAAATGGCAAGATTTAAAAAAGAAAAAACTGTGAAGGAAGAATCTTTTAACACGCAGAAGAAACTTTATTTATTGAGATTTTTTAAAGGTCATTCTTTTAATATATTATACATTTAAGAAAATTTGTTTATTAGTATAGAACAACTAAAGAAAAAAAGAAAATTTTTAAAAATGAAGACGTACTGACACATAGATTTCATGGAGAATAACAAATATAAATATGGAGCAGAATCTCAATCTGTTCTCTTTGGTAGAAGGGGTATCACATTTCATACTGGCATATTATTTTTGCAATGAAATACATGAATTAAAAATTTAATCTATTTTCGCCATCTGAAGAAATTTAAGATGTGATGCATCTGCATCTGCACACATTAAGCTAATTTTCATCAAAATTTGTAGCAAAATGCCACTGTTGAAAGCATTTAGTTTCCTAAGTGATAGTCCAATAAATCAGTATTGAAGCAAAAAAAAAAAAAAAAGTTATATCTTCTATCAAATGAAATCAAGAGACATGTCTCAGCTCTACACAAAATATTTCAGAACTATTCATAACACTTTCTGTACAGTTGGGACATGGCGATATTCTATGCGTAATGTCATCAACCACCTGTACCTATTACGTCGCGATTTTTTGTTGTTGAAAACAATGACAACATTGATAAATTGTTTAAGGAAGAAGAATAAATTAATAAAATGCTTTTGTGCTTTATACGCGAAATAATATAGAATAATATACTTGACTTTTCTATTAGAAAGTGTTATTACCATACTCACTTATGTCATTACATTAAATTTTTAAAATTAGTTTAAAAATATTAAATTAGAAATTTTGGTCTCTGCTGATGCTTGTATATTAATGTTTATTAGGTACGGTAATTATTTACAAAAAATTAAAACTTTCTGTGTATAGCAAAAATTTGATTTTGCTATTTCAAAACATGGACAGATTTTGAAAATGACGCACTGGTTATTTTCGCGCTCAATAGATGGCATTACGTGACAAAATAATTCATTAGTTTTCCCACTGCTTTGTTTCTTTCTTCATCGTTCATTTGTTTATGCGTTGTGTTTTAGTATCGTTTTTGAATTTTTCTCTAACAGATGGGGGTTTTATAGAATACCGTTAAACAGGGTTACTTTGGTCCATCCCATAAAAAAAGTTTTTATTCTTTGTATTGAACAAACAATACAAGATAATTTGGAGTTTATGACTTAGAAAAATATATTTTAGACACTACCATAGGGTATTTGAATGGTTTGGGGGTAATTTAATTTTTTAGTGGCAACACTGGATGTGTTGTGTAAACAACTGTTTTCGTGTGTAAATTTTAACTCTCCAAACTTTCTATAGCGAAACAATCTGGATAAGACTTACAAATAAGGTAAGTATCAAAATATTATCTCTAGTAACCTGTAACCCATCTGTGATCATAGTTTTTCCTTTAACTTTTTATTTTGAGAGGAAATGTTTGAGTTTTCATAAAGCTAACATGAAAACTAGTATTTCGGGGCTACTTTGTGCAAGGCCTTTTATGATTCGAAAATAGTCCAATTATTTAGAGATGAATTTTAGGTATCTTTCATTACAAAAAGCTACCTATTGCAGCCGTTCGGAGGAAAGCGATTTCAAAAAATTTTGGTATATTTTCATCGATCATGGCCCCCAGACCCCGAAACCACCCTCCGTTCAAAATTGATATATATATATATATATATATATATATATATATATACGTTTTATTGATTCTTCCATTTCATATTATTTGTTTCTATTCTGCTTTCATTTTTAATCAATTCACTTGATTTTAGTGGTTGTTCGGGCACAGGGGAAAATTAATTTTAGCTTTAGCTTATTTTTCCCACAGAAAACAACCATTTTGCTTATATCATTGAATTCTGTGCCCTTGATAACGTAATTCAATGTATAAGCTTTTCAATTTTTGTCGGTGTCCACTTTTTTCTTTTTTCTTCCATAATAATTCTTATAATTTTTTTTTTTTTTTTAATACTTACAGCTTTAATTCATAATAATTGACGGTGGTAGGTTATGTTTAATTAATGGTAATATATATATATATATATATATATATATATCTGACATATGTCACACTGTAACTCTCGTAATTATGAACCGATTTCGATGTAACTCGGTGTGTACATAGTACATACCAATGTCTCGACCGAGTTCGTTGGCCAGCTTCATCCACCGTTTTGTTTCAAAATGGCAACCATTTAAAATTTAAAAAAAAATTAAAATTTGAAATGTGGTACCAAAAAATTAAAAATGGAAAAAATATTTTTTTCTTATGTATTTTACCTTTATACAAAGATTCCGGAGCAGTTTTTGTTTCGTCTATATCTTAAAAAATGGCTGAGTTATAGCATTTTGAATTTCTAGCGTGGCTGACATTTTGAAACGTCCTGAATTTTGTCACGCGATAAAAGACGTATTTATGAACGGATTTCAATGTAATTCGGTGTGTACATAGTACATACCAATTTCTCGACCGAGTTCGTTGGCCAGCTTCATCCGCCGTTTTGTTTCAAAATGGCGGCCATTTAAAATTTTAATTTAAAACTTGAAATGTGGTACCAAAAAATTAAAAATGGAAAAATATTTTTTTCTTATGTATTTTACCTTTATTCAAAGATTCCGGAGCAGTTTTTGTTTCGTCTATATCTTAAAAAATGGCTGAGTTATAGCATTTTGAATTTCTAGCGTGGCTGACATTTTGAAACGTCCTGAATTTTGTCACGCGATAAAAGACGTATTTATGAACGGATTTCGATGTAATTCGGTGTGTACATAGTACATACCAATTTCTCGACCGAGTTCGTTGGCCAGCTTCATCCGCCATTTTGTTTCAAAATGGCGGCCATTTAAATTTTTTTTAAAAATTAAAAATTTGAAATGTGGTACCAAAAAATTGAAAATGGAAAAATGTTTTTTTCTTATGTATTTGACATTTATACAAAGATTTCGGAGCAGTTTTTGTTTCGTCTATATCTTAAAAAATGGCTGAGTTGCAGCATTTTGAATTTCTAGCGTGGCTGACATTTTGAAACGTCCTGAATTTTGTCACGCGATAAAAGGCGTATTTATGAACCGATTTGGATGTAACTTCGTTTATACATAGTACATACCAATGTCTCGACCGGGTTCGTTGGCCAGCTTCATCCGCCATTTTGTTTAAAAATGGAGGCCATTTAAATTTTTAACAAAAATTTAAATTTGAAGTGTGGTACCAAAAAAATGAAAATTGAAAAAATATTTTCTTCTTATGTGTTTTAACTTGATAAAAAGATTCGGGAGCAGTTTTTGTTTCGTATATATCTTAAGAAATGGCTGAGGTATAGCAATTTGAATTTCTAGCGTGGCTGACATTTTGAAACGCCCTGATTTTTGTCACGTAATAACAGGCGTGTTTATGAACCGATTTGGATGTACCTTGGTGTAAACATAGTACATAGAAATATCTCAACCGAGTTCGTTGGCCAGCTTCATGCGCCATCTTGTTTCAAAATGGCGGCCATTTAAAAAAAAATTTAATTTAAAATTTAAACAGAGGTACTAAAAAATTGGAATGAGATACCAAAAAATTAGAAAATGAAAAAGATTTTTTTTGTATGTGTTTGACCTTAATACAAAGATTCCGGAACAGCTTTTGTTTCGTATATATCTAAAAAAATGGCTGAGTAATAGCATTTTGAATTTCTATTGCGGCTGACATTTTAAAACGACCTGATTTTTGTCACGCGATAACAGGCGTATTTATGAACCGATTTGGATGTAACTTGGTCTGTACATAGTACATACCAATGTCTAGAAACCGAGTTCGTTGGCTAGCTTCATCCGCCATCTTGTTTCAAAAGGGTTGCCATTTAAAAAACATTTTAATTTAAAATTTAAACAGAGGTATTAAAATATTGGAAAATGAAAAAGATTTTTTTTTATGTGTTTGGCCTTGATACAAAGATTCCGGAGCAGTTTTTGTTTCTGAAAATTTGTTCTTTTGTTTATATCTTAAAAAATGGTTGAACTATACCACTTTGAATTTCTAGCATGACTAACATTTTGAAACGATCTTGTATTTGTCACGCGATAACACACGTATTCGCCTATTTCAATGTAAGAAGGCATGTGGATAGTATACATCAATACCTCGACCAAGTTCGCTGGCCAGATTCATCAGCCATCTTGTTTCAAAATGGCGGCCATTAAATTAAAAAATGTATATTTAAAGTGAGGCGCAAAAAAATTAGAAATTGAAAAAGGATTCTTTCTTAAGTATTTGACCTTGATATAAGAATTCAGGAGCATTTTTTGTTTGTCTTTATCTTAAAAAATGGCTCAGATATAGCAGTTTCAATTTCTATTGTGGGTGACATTTTGAAAAATATGATTTTTTGCATGCGACAGCACTCGTATATATCAACCGATTCCGATGTGAGTGAGCATGTGCACAGCAATTACTAAGGTCTCGACCAAGTTCACTGGTTAGCCTCATCCACCATGCTGTCTTAAAATATCAGGCACTTTAAGAAATCGCCGAATTTGGCAGCCAAATATAAGTTACTTTAAAGAAAAGCAGCTTGGATAAAGCTGACTAATTTCGCGAAATTCTCATTCATTATATTGATAAAAATTAGTATTGAATCTCCTATATTCGGTTTCCACTAAATTGAGCTTCGTGTGTTTGAATGATATAAGGTGGCTTTTTTAAAATAAGGAAAATGAAAGCTACCTCTTCCTCCCGGTACTGGCCGGAAGGACTTTTATACAACCAAATCTCTTAAAAGATTTTTTAAATAACATTTTTTTCAAATGTTACTGTAGCAAAATGTTACATTAATTGTTTTTGTTCCAGTTGCTCAGGATAACATGACGAAAACTGTTTCTGGTTTCTTCAATATTAACAATTAGTTTATTGTGTTTAAGTGTTAAAAAACACCATTTGTTTGTCAAGTTTGCTGTTTTAATTTATTAACAAATGCTATTGCAAGGGAATTTCAATAAAAATGTATTCATTTATATGTGAAATGTGTTAATTTTATATAAAACTAAGTGAATGGACCAAAAAAGTCCCAGGGTCTACTTTGTTCAAAACTTTAAAAATGGTTAAAAAATAAAAGAATAAAAAAATTCCTCTTTAAAACCATACAGTTTGCTTTATTGTTTCATGTTAATTGTTTACACTTCCATTTCAACGTTGAAAAATCACATTTAATATTTTTTAATAATGGAAATGCGAGCCGAACCAAGAAAAAGTAGCCCAAAGAGATTGACGGTGGTTATAATTGAATATAAAGACAAACGAATTTTGATGAATTTTACTGTATCTGGTATTCAACATACTATCACTAAATTGAATATTGTGCTTAAAGGGTTAACCCCTTTCGGACGAGCGTCTTTTACAGAATTTTTAATATTTTGTCTCCGGTTTTTCAAAACCGAAATTTTTGCCTAATTGAATCGGGAAAATGCTCGGATTAAATAAGAAAAATTTACAATAAAAATTTACTGGTGAGAATAATCACGGATTCTGAGCACCTTACGCGGCATGCGTACCGGTCGCTCGTCCCAAAGGGGTTAAAGTCACACAAAGATTCGCATTGTACGCGAGGTTGTAGCTAGAACTCCATAGTATTTAGGCCTCAAATAAACAAAAAAAACCAGCTTCTGCATGAAATCAATTCAACTCAAACAGTGCAACCACGTGGTTACTCTTATCGTTACTTTTTGAAGTTTCAAATAAGGAAAACTAGTTGTTTCATTTGTTTATGCCTTTTTAAATATTGAAGAAGCTAGTGGGATACAATAATACAATAAGGTAAAAAGAACTTGGGCATTTTATGGTGTTTATAAGGAGTTCTTTTTACCTTGTTTATGTCTAAAACCGTTTTCTCGTACTTCATCGTTTTTCTACGACTAAAATTAATATTCAAAATGCATTTATTGTTTTTTTAACGTTGCATCTACGAGATACATATAATGAGTGTATCCACTACTAGTAACCCAACATTTCATCACAGCCAGTAGGAGATACTCATGTGCAATACTTTTTTATATGCTTTTTTTGTCTAACAGCGCCCTTTATTTAAACTTTCCATCATCTCTGAAAAGTGTTTTAAGCTTTCGATTCGCTTGTTTGTATTTTTTTCTTCCCGTCTGCCCACGCTCTGAATTTCGTATATATGCTTTTATTACCAGCGATGTAGCGAAGGATGTGTGGTGGTATACGCCTTCTGCTTTCTGGATAACTCCGTATAGCATCAGTAGCTATAGCGTATACTCTCCGATGTACACCAATGTCCATAGCGTTTGACCTCTGTTTTTTTACGAGTAAACCACTGTACATTACTACTTAATTCGCCTATTTATTTTTGTTTTACTATGGACTGATCTCTACGGAACATGAAGTGTACTGTGATAATAATTCAATAACAGGAAAACACAAAGTAATCCTGTTACATTATTGTCTATGGGGAAACATTGTCTATGGGGAATATTGTTTACAGTTTATTCTTATGATTTTACACTACTTCAAGCATAATGAAATTGATATGTATTACTGAGATTTACTAAAATATGTCTTGTATAGAATATGGGATGTGTGGGGTTGTGAGGGTCCACACTGCCATGAAATTCATAGCCACTCGCTTAGCTCTTATTGGCTTTAATAAGTCGTTAATACAGTATAATGGGAGTCCCAAAGGGGACACACGATGTTGGGTGTTCTACAAAATAATCATTAAAATGGAAATAAAAATAATGAGGTTTTAATGTAAGACTTTTTCTCTTTTTACCCGACTGCCAAGAAGGGTTATGTGTTTCACGCGTATTTGGGTATGTGGATTTCTTTATACCCTCGAAACATCACAATGGCTAGATGGATTTTAATGAATGAGATCTCTATCGATTCGTCTTAACCGTCCGATGGCTAGGTTTTGTTTTCATAAAATCAAAATGGCGGCTGTAAAATACAAAATGGCGGTAGACACGAAAAATTTTTTTACGCACCATATTGACTGGCATATCATTGGATAGGGCTTTCAAAATGAAGACGATGTTTCATTGACTATTTTACAGTCAGAAGCTCCGTTTAAATACCACACGATCTGGAATTTGAGTAGGTAGGATCTCTAGCTTTATTGCAACTCTAACAATCATAGACATCTACAGGCCTCATCAAAACAGTGTTTATAAATAGGAAGTAACAATTAAACAGAACTTAAAAGTCATAAATACAAGTAAATACAAAAATAGATAAGAAATATAAAAATAGTTTAAGATTGATGAGAAATAATTAATTAGTTCGCTTGTTACGCAATCGGGTTTTTTTATTTTTTTAAATTTAATATTTTATTATTTAACTTTTCTATGAATAATTCTGATGTGTGCACTGTTGCACATTTTGTTGCACTGTTGCACATTTTGTTTTGTTTTGTTGCACTGTTGCTGTTGTGCACATTTACAAAATATTATGATTTGTAGTTTGATGTGAGGTGTTCATCTATAAGTATGCAAAATTTCAAGTCTCCAACATATATAGTTTCTGAGAACTGGCTCTGTGACGGACAGACAGACACAGGAGCGAGACGAATAGGGTTTCGTCAGATGAACGAAACCCTAAAAATTAAATTAAAAAGAACCACTGAGGCGCACTACGACATGCTTTTTTTAGGTGCGTTCGGAATTATATAAATACGTAGCACCTTTAGTCGTCGTTCAGTCCGTCCGTCCGCATATAACAGAGCAAAATCTATCCAACCGAATGGTCTGAAATTTTAAATATATAATTGTTGAAAATTTTGACTAGCAATTTGAAACTTTATGAAAATCGTATGTATAGATTAATTACAGGGACAGTCAAAAGTTTACGTTACATTACGGCGAATGGGAAAAAATTATTGCAAATACATTTTAATGAAGTTACAGCCTTCCGAATGTTCTGAAATTTTAAATATATAATTGTTGCAAAATTTTGCCAAGTCATTTCAAACTTTATGAAAATCGGATGTATAGTTTATTTACAGGGACAGTCAAAAGTTTTCCGTTAAATTACGGCCAATGGGAAAAAAATTATTTCAAATGCAATTTAATGATGTTACAGACTTTCGAACAAAATTAAATTTATATGCACTTATGAAGTGCACTAAAATATACATTAAGTACAATATGCGGTGCAAAAAATATTTATAAAACTAGTTATAGTATGAACGTTAGTTATATAAAACTAGTTATATAGATTTGCGACGTTTGACGAGCAATTTTCAACTTGTTTAGTATGGAGTGCTTAGCATTTATCGTTAATATACAGAGAAACAAAAAAGATTTTGTTACATAATGATCTGTGTGGAAAATCAATTCCGGTGTATTTTAATGATGTTATGATATTTCAAACAAAATAAAATTGAAAAGAATCATTGAGGTGCACTAAGACATGTATTTTTAAGTATTTAGTGCTTAGCATTTATCGTTAATATACAGAGAAGCAAAAAAAGATTTTGTTACGTTATGATCTGTGAGGAAAATCGATTCCGGTGCATTTTAATGATGTTATGATATTTGAAACAACATGAACTTAAAAGAATCACTGAGGCGCACCACGACATGTATTTTTTTGAGTATGGAATGCTCAGCATTTATCGTTAATATACAGAGAAGCAAAAAAGATTTTGTTACTTTAAGATCTGTGAGGAAAATATTTTCCGGTGCATTTTAATGATGTTATGATATTTCAAACAAAATGAAATTCAAAAGAATCACTGAGGCACACTACGATATGTATTTTTTAGAGTATGGGTTGCGTATCATTTATCGTTAATATACAGAGATGCACAAAGGAATTCGATTACAAGACTCAGTATTATTTTTAATTGACTGAAGTGCGTTTTTGGCTTTGTTATGCATTTTTTTAACTTATCTAACTTTTAATATATTATGTGGTGTGTATAAATTTTATCCATCGCATACAAGGCTACACGACAGAATTCGAATACATTAAAGCATATGGACAGTAACGGCTTAAAACGAGTTTTACAGAGTTATGTGTTTGTTTTTAATTGGATTTTTAGCTATCTCATTCCATTTTATGAAAAAAAAAACAAATTTCTCAATAATATTGTTTTACTGTTGGGAAATGCTTAATAATCTATGCCGGACGCATGATTTTACAGCGAAACAGCAATGAAAACTGACGATATGAAACAATTAAAATAATAAATCTTTGTAAAAAATTACCATAAAATAAAAAGAATACATAGGACACGTTTCGAGCTAAAAATATGAACAGCTCGTCATCAGATATAGTAAATCCGTTGTTCCTAAGGGGACAATTTAAAAAATGAACTCTCTGAATGAAAATGATTTTACCTTCTTTTTTCTTGATGAAAGGATTTTTTCATAAAAACATTTAAAAATAATTTAAAAATATATGATAAAATATTCAAAACTCAAAAAAGTTCAAAGGGTACTGAATCCTTTTATTTATTTTATTTATTTATTTATTTTTGTGCGTATTGAAAATCTATTTCCATAAATTTTATTATTATAAGTCACAAACAGTTTTATAAACACGCAAATATTCATAAAATATATCCAATTTACATTTAACTTGGTAGATTTTTAATGCAATATTCCTGCTTGTTAACAAATAGAAATAATTACTTTCATTATTTTTATTTTATTTTTAATTTGTTTCTTCTTGTTACTGGATGTTCATATCTTGTCGTTATGAAAATGTAAGAAATTCCAACATTTATTAATGTTTCGATTTTTAAAATCCTTATTGAAAAATAAAACTAAAAGTACAATAATTTCAAAAGAATAATGCAGTCTTTGAAATACAAACGGCAAGTAAACTTTCCATAACTTTAAATAAATTATGCATGTTTTAATATATTTTGAAACATTAAGCTTCGAGAACTACAGACTCACTTTCTACAGTATTTGATTAGAATTTCAGATTAGTTCCGAAGAAATTTTAATATCTTATCTATTATTCAGTATTTTTAGGCACACGTAGGTCATGCACATTGAAAATTTTAGTTTCTGTCATAAATTAAATTTTTACTACTTTTGTTTTAAGCAAAATGATTCGTGCAATTTTAAATATATTCTTGTAAAAAACGTTTTATTCGAAAAGCGATGATAAAATATGAAATAAAAATTAAAAATTATTAAATTATAAATCAGATTAACATAAGGGGTTTTAAACCCAATATTTAATATTCAAACTATGAATTAACTGTAAAAACGTCTTCTAGGATGACAGTTAACCCTTTCAGGGACAAGGTACTTCTATTCATAAAATTCTCAAATGAGTGAATGACACCAGAATTGACAAAGAAATTTATTTCAAAATAAGCAATAACTTTTATTCAGGTACTTCATAAAAGGAAAATTTTCATTCGAGGATTCTGGTGTCAATGTGGCATTAAGTAATTAATATTAAGTTGTCGAAAATGAACCACCGCCCTTGAAAGGGTTAAATCTAATATGCCATCCAGTTAAATAGAGCTATTCAAATATTTATCCCACAACAAGTTACTCGCTATCATTTCTTTGCCTACATTAATAACGACGCGGACTCGGGTACGAAATGTAGATTTAGTCAACTGTGCAAACCAAGATTAGATATTAGCTTTGCAGTATTTACAAAGTAATTTAAATAATGCTTATACGTTTGCAGTTAAATTACAAATATGTATTATGTAATATAATTATTACTGAAATGTTTGCTTCTTATGAGATATATTTCTAGTTTAGTTAACACAGTACATACAATGGTTACTTCAGTGATATTGAACACTAGTGACTGATTTATATGTGTAGCCTATTTTAAGAGCCACCTTCTTCATAATCCATCTTTATCGTTATAAAATTTCTCAATGACTTAGTTTTAATATTTTGGGAAAATCGCGATAATCTTCATGGTACTTCTGTTCAGTCACATTGCAGCTTGGATAAGTTTGTATGCATCTTTTCTTATGAAATGAAAATGGTGTCCTCACAAGCATTCTTTTGGCTTAGGGAATACGCAGATACTACAAATATTTCGCGAAATTTATCGTACCCTTGTTTAAATCTCAAAAACATTTCACACAACGTTGTTCTATGCTTACGTGCTTTTAATTGTTTAGGTAAAAAGTTTAATCAAATGATATGTAGTATATGTGGCACTATTTCTCTTCTGAAATTAATTAAAAATTCTGCTACTTCTCTTCCTACTTACATATATTGACAAAAAAATCTTCCTCGATAAATCAGGTGTACTTGGATTTTTTTCTGCTTTTTCATCGCACTCCTTCTATTAAATCTCAATAGTGGATTTTTGCCATTTTTCTCCACGATATTTTATTAGTCATGATGATTTCTTGCTTACTATAATGAAAGATCATAATTTGCTCAGCCACTTCTACAAGAATGCATATTACTTTGGGGGATATTCATGTATGTATGTATAGTCTTCAAAAAGCTGATCAGGAAACTATAATTGTAATATTATATATAGTGAAATAAAATAGTTTAGTTAAGTCAAAACTTCGTCGATGCTTAAGAAATGAGTAGAATAAAATAATCTCTGAGTGCCCGAAATGCATTCGGACTACAAAAGCACTTTCGAAATTTCACAAACTCCAAACAGATTGCAAAGCGGGTAGATTTTTACATACTACATGGCCGAATGAGCTGCAATTTTCGATTTGAATATTTCAAGCTTCTAGAAATCTATTTTTTAAAGTATAGGTTACAATTCAATTTATTTTCGAAAATTAATTTCGAAAGAAAAATGTTTTTAATTATTTTTCGATATCACCATTTCAATCAGTTTTGCAATGAAAGAATATCAATTTATTATTTTGAGTTTCGAACTTTAAACATTTATAAGTCCTAAACTATATGACCGAATGACTTTACGTTTTGTATCTGATAGTGCAAATTAAATATGCTGTCAAAATTGAGTGTTCGTGTTGAAAACTTCGGGGTTTGATGCGATTTCTGACGAAGACGTGCCTAAACTTATTTTTAACATAAATTGAAAAAAGACAATATCTAATCGAATGGCTATTTTCGTTTCTACCGCGAATTTTAGAACTTATAATGGCAATCATTTATATTTTCTGATGGTACTGCATATCTATGTCCTTAAATTAGTTTACGCTGACCTTCATTGTATATTATTAAGCGAATGCGTTTTATTTTAGCTCATACCATTGTGAATATTTTCAAAGTTTATAATCTTCATTGTTCAATACGATACCCTGAATCTGTTTTACGGTAATATTTACTGTTTAATGATAGACTGTGTTTTGGAAAATATGTATCGGTAGGTTTTGATCATAAGTGTTTCGGATTATTTTTTAAAAGCCACCTCCGAATTACTAGTTACTTCATTCCATCTATATATTTATGAAAAAAGTTTCACATTCAACGGAATGCAGTCGAATTAACAAATGGGAGAAACATTTTACGTTTTTAACATGATAAAATAATATTGCTGCACTTTGATATTTTGGGGAGATAATTGCAGTTTCATTATTTACTTTTTTCACTCAGAAAATGAACAAAATATATTGTATTTCTCGTTACTCAGGTTCATATAATGACACGTTGTGATAAACCGTGAACCTTAAGTTTAATAAAATATATACTACCATTTATTTAGTAGCACATTTCTGAGTATTATCTCACTTTCTAAGAAGACTTAAAAAGCAGACGAAATGGTAGTTTTGCAAAGGTTTTTGAAAAATTCGCCACTATGTGACATTCTAACTACTTATAATTTTAATGGGAGCAACCCAGACTTCGAGTAATCGTAATCGTGTAATCGTAGTCGATTATAATCGATTACAAAAAATGAGTAATCCCACTGTAATCGTAATCATAAATTTTTGTTCAAAATAATCGCAATGCAATCATAATCAAGGAATTTCCCTCCGATTACAATCATAATCTATTCATAATCGCAAGATAATATAATCCCATTGTAATCCGTATCGAAAAGCTCTGTAATCATAATATCGCACAAACATACGATTACGTTCTACGATTACACCTTTTTTTTCTTCCTTTTGCTTCCAAACCAAGAAATACTTGGTTTGTTAGTTAAACATTGTACTAGGATAAGAAAAGATCTGTCCATGTTATCAACTCATTAAATTGCCCCTTAAAGGGGGAGTGTAAGAGGTCAGAGATCATTGGGACAGTCATATAGCTTTTGGAGTGAAACAGAATCTATGGACATGGAAAGCATGGAATAAGGAACATACATGGGAACTGGAAAAAGAAACTTATCGTGTGAGCATTAGAGGTTTCAAGGGTCATTGAGTGGCCGTAATGAAGGATAAAAAATAAAAAAAAAAGAAAGAAAGAAAAATATTATTTTTGTGATTTTATTATGGCCACTTCAATTGGGCATTGTATAAAGCCTCCCTCAAATGTGGGAATCTACGAATGAAGTAAATGGAAAATAAAAGATGTTTTAAGTAGCACGGTATGACTCTCACTTTGCTATTCTTAGTGCTTGCTTATGCTTTTAAAATTGCAATATATATTATAGACAAATCTAAGAAAAACAGTGAAAAATTGAAGGCTATTTTAATGAATCTCAATCGGATTTAACGACAAAGGCATAAAATGTCGGAAATAAAAGTATAAAATGTGTTCATCAGATGACCGGGTCTCTCCATCGAAAAACGAAATCCAACGTGAGCACTCCCATCCAGATAAGTTTTTTTTTTATGTTGTACGAATTATTAATTTATTTTTTTAAATATTGCATACATACTCGTATAACCATTCATTTCCTTTCAAATTGTAATGAACTGTTTTTATATTTAATTTACTATGTACTGCTTTTAATTAAAATACACATATACATCAATTTTCTTAGTATGGAGCAATAATAGTTTTTCTTTAAATATATTTTTTATTTTATTAGAAGCAAATAAAGGCAAAACTAGTTTGTTAATAAAAGTACGGTCATACGCAGGATTTTCGTTAAGGAGGGGAGGGGGCTCACAGGTACCTATGATGATGATGCATTCCCTTATCTTATGCGCCGGCAAGGGAAGCAACGCAGATCAATTACCCCTCTCTAAATTATTGAAATTTAATTAATATAAATTTATAAATTTATAATAAATTAATTAATAATAATTAATCAGAGATAAAGGAAATTAAGTAATTAAAAATTAATTAATTTAAGTAATTAATTTAAGTAATTAAGTAATTAAATTATCCTTCCCAAGTGACTTAAAAATGATTAAATATTAAAAGAAAAGAGAACTAAATTCTTTTTGTCAGGGTTACTCTGCCTCCCCCCCCCCCCCCTTGCTAATTTCCCTCCTACAAGAAGACAGTTATATATTTATATATATTATTTTCCTTTAAACGGTTCGTGTTTAAAATTTATTTTAAATGTTTGATTTAGGAGTTTAGAGCCTCCCAGATGGAAGAAAAAAGAATGAACTATTTAATTTCTCCGATTTGTAAAATTTTTTGTAGAAGCTTACTTTTGAATATTTAATATTTCTTCATTTTTAAATTTTTGTTTCTCTTTGTATGTCGAAATGTCTTGTAGCGGGAATTCTGAGAAAAAAAATCTTAGTTTAACTTGTTTCATGTTTATATTCTGCATTTTAAAAAAAGGCTGTGAAACACTGGCACATTGTTTTTCAAGATTTGAAGAGAAGCTCCCCCCCCTTTCCCCTGCGTATGCCAATGTCAGTAAATCTCAAATCAGAATTTCGCATAATGCATTTCACTATGCTATCAGTCAAACATCCATAAAAATGCTTTTTGGGAAGTTTCTTTCAGACAAGCTTAATTGCTTTTGAAGTGTGAGCACACTTACATATAAATACTAATGCAGTTCTTCATTCCTAAAGAATTACCAAATGTGACTATTACATACAGATAGTTAAACAATAAATTCGGAGAAAGAGGGGTTCATAATCTTAATACAGTCCTGCATATGTCGGGTAATAACTCAACCCGATCCCTAAAATTTTTTTTTACGTGAACCTGAATGCCAAATCCTGACTCGAACCCAACATACTTCCACCCGAAACCGATACGAACACGAAATGGATAAAAATTAATCTTTATTTATAGAATTATCGTATATTAGTCTAAAATTATATCTGTAATATCAATTTTATCTTTGTGAAAGAAACACACACACACACATATATATATCCTACTCATTAATATCCAAGTATGTAATTTTTCGCCTCTAAAAATATTTAATTTTTTTTATAAAAATTGCGTAAATCTGAACCGGACTCGCAAATGCCAAAACAGATCTCGAAACCGACACGAACACGAAACATTGAACATTTGACCCCAAAATCAACCTGACCCACAGAAAAAAAAAAAAAAAATTCAATCTATCCCCAAACTGCAAGGAAAGAAATTAACTCCAACCCCCTCCAACCCGACCCGACCGTCTGGTTTGGGTAAAATCTGGTTACCCGATACGATGTAGGACTCTAGCTTGCAACAAGCAGATTATGAAATCAGTGTGATCGAATTGTAATCGTAATCGACTAGTTCGGTAATCGTAAGCCAACAAAAAATATTAATCGTAATCCAAACGTAATCGTAATCTAGAATTTAAAAATATAGATAAACAAAAATGTAATCGTAATCCAACTTGCATAAATAGCGACATAATCGTAATCGGCTTTCAGAAATTGAAAGTAATCGTAATCGATTACAGTCCTCCGTAATCGACTCGAAGTCTGGGGCAAACATGTTTTAAATGACGAAAGCTGAAGTTTGATTGAATAATATGATCGTACCCGTTAATTTTGATCATTGAATTTCACAGGGCACGTCACTTAAAAATGTATTCATGACACTCTATTTGAGATAAATCAGAAGTTTATCAAAAGCAATATCAGAAACATCTAGACAGTGGAGCTGGGGAACTATCAAATAAACTGAATTCAATCTACTAAATTCAAAATTCAACTTGCATAAAGAAAATGGTTTCTCTAAGCGTACTCAAGAAGACCGCTACGTCAAAGTTCACTGATAGCACTGATGAGGAATAATAGCTTTTTAAATAATTCCTCACACATGAGGACTACATGAGCACTTTGGAAAAACGTCAAGAATCCCTAAATAGCTGGAACCCCGTGGATCACAAAATTCACTAATAAAGTACGGAAAATAACTTCTCACCAACAGCACGTTTCTAAATTGCAGAAATTAACTTCCTCTATTAAGCCACGTCAACCGTCACGGCAAAATGACACGAGGTTTAAAATCAAGCTCTGAAAAGCTCTACGAGAATCTCCAAAAACCTCTGAGAATCGGCAAATCTGCTAGAACCCTAACCAAACCCTCTTATTTAAACTCGGCTAGTTAACCACAGCAAGCTAACTAGCATATAACCAAACAAAATGACTGCGGTAATCAGATTCAGAAGACGCAGTGATGCTTGCGAAAGTAAGAGAAACGACAGATAGGTGGCACTTTCACCCATAAGTATAAAGCCGAACAACGCATTCACAACAAAAACTGGACTACCCTCATACGAGAGTAGCTACCAATGGCGTAATGTGTCATAAAGTTTTTACTGGATTTTGATATCCATGATCCATATTTTTGATTCGTCATTACTTTTTTTATACTTCTTATTATGTGGTCTCTCAGATATATCTGAAACAAGAAAAAAAAATGTCAAAAGTTATAATAAAAAGTTCAAAATCCATACAATTGACAATATTTTTCGTTATCTTTTTGAAAGGTAAAATATGCTTGTTTGTTTTTCGTGTATGTTTGAAGATAATTTTATTTTCTTTCTTTATTATTATTTTTTAAGCATCTAAATCCGTTAACTTGCAAAATTGCTGAAAAATAAAGTTTCCATATAATTGAGTTTAACCCTTTATCTACTGATGGCACTTAAAAGTTCCATTAAAATAACTAAATAAAATTCATTTAATACATTTAGTACATCGATTAGTAGTAATACAGATTAGAATGAGTTATAGATACATTACTTTATCTTGTTCCAAAAGCATTATTGGTTACACAAAACAAAAATATTTTTTAAAGGATGATTTCTTTTGCATTTGCATCTTTTCAGCTTTCTTGGTGTCGGTAGGGCGAAGCAGAGTTGCCAAGTCTCCAGTTTTATGCACATCACTATTATCTTAGAAAAAATTTTATTCTTTTAAATAAAAAAAAAAAATGTTACAATTAATTTTTTTTTTTTTTTTTTTTTTTTTTTTTTTTTTTTTTTTTTGCATTAAAATACTGGTATCCAAAAAGCCGGAGACGTGGCAGTTCTGGGAGGAGGGGGATTTTTCAATTCGGAAATATTTCTATATTTCTAATTTAATAACATTATATTTGTACATTTCCTAATTCTACAAAATACTAAAAAAACATTTAAAATAAAAGATTTGAGTGGAGATATAAATATTGCACAAAATCCCTATAAACTCAAATTTAATTACTCCTTCTAAATGCTTCAGTCATTCTAAAATTTATTAAATGATTATGAAAATGTTCTAATGTAGTTTAAACAATTCACGAAAAATGCTTTAGAAGATAAAAAATTCATGAATTCATAATTCAGTACATAAAGGGTTAAACTTTCACCTTCGCATGTATCGCTCATCTGCGTGGCTCAACTTTTACAGCTCGTACGACCTTAATTTTAAGAATTTGCCTGTACGACCAAATGTACAACAGTCTTAAAGGTTCAAACATAATTTTTAAGATGAGCGAAGCGAAACCTCTACTAGGCTACGCAAATTACATTTTGTCGTACACTTTACAAAAAAACTATTCAGTATTTTTACTTGAAATTAAACATAAAAATAAATTATGATCTGTAGATTTGCACAATATTATTTTTTTAAAAGAATAACGTTGAAAAATTTATTATTTCAATTAATTTATTTTACATGTTTTTCCATTACAGACGCATATTTGCAAATAAAAAAATGAAACACATATATTTTCAGAAGAAAAAAATAAATCATGGAGTTATGATTTCTTTTATGAAATTTTTTAAAATACACTTTTTTATGAAAGTTATATCATATTTTTAATGAATTAAAACTTGTGAAAATTCAATTATTTACAATCAGTTATAAAAGTATTTTTCCGTGTATTCCACACAATTTATTTTTATTATGTGAAATTATTTACGCAGACGACACATGCTGATTTTAAAAGAATTATATTATGATTTTTTTCTTTTGTAAAGTGCAACAAAAGTATTGCAAACAAATAAAATTAATTGTTATATAAATATTTTTCAAAATTTTGCTTCGAAAATATTTTTATTTATACCAGTCTTATATCATAAATGAAAAATTCCGAGGAAACTCTTAGTTATTTAGCTGAATTTACTTTTCTAAAATTAAAATGCTCCAAAACATAAAATAACGTTTTTGCCTAGTAAAGATGCAAAAATAATATAAAAAAAAATTGTTACTTTCAAATATTTAACTTATTAAATAATGCTTCGCAAATCCAAACAAAGCATGGATTTTGCTAGTAATAATAATAATAATAAATACAATTTTCCTCATGTCAAATCTTTCTAGTTCCCTTAAGTATGATGCAGTAAAGAAGAAACGAAGATACGCGCGGCTTTCTCAAAACTTTATTAATTAATTCACATCCGTTTTTCTTACGTGATACCTTTTGCACTATTTGTAAATTGACTTGTATATGAAATTAAAATAAAAATAAAAGGAATTTCTGCATAGTAAATTTATTTCCATAGATGGAGAACAAATGTATATGTCGCTGTTCTATATTAGAAATTTTTCTAAAGAGTTTTTAGTTCTTTGAAATTGTTGATTTTTAGTTTGTACGATTGCATTGAAAGGTTTTTTTTTTTACTTTGATGAGTAAATAAAGACGATGGAAATGCAATTAAGTACCTTCGTAAGACGTTAGTTTTGAATGTTGTGAAATTTAATTAAATTCAATTGCACAGAATTTAAGAAGAAATGTCTTCAGAATTTAATCAGATTATCTCATCTGTCGTATTTTATTTCTTCGTCTTATTTTCTTATCTTTGACTGTCTTTCAATTGAGTGTGACGCTAAAGTTAATAGTTTCTAAAAGATAACTTAAAATCTCTTTCCTATGTTCAGCAACTTTAAAGACACTTTTAAAGTGTTTGTTATTACTTTCTTCTATCTTCAATAGAAGAAAGTATTGTAATACACTGCTCAAAACAATTAAAGGATATTTGAAGTTTTATATAAAATAAAGATATAAACGAAATTTTTTTTGCCGAAAATAGAAGAAGAGAATCACAAATGCAAATTTTTCTGGTTTTCAAACTGTGGAGTATGCAAATTTTGAGTTCGACGTCAAAAACGTCGCTTCAGCGGCAGCGAATGAAATTTGACTTTCAACTGGATAAAAGAGAAAGAAGACAAGAATGATCGGCATTCAGTGATTGCTTTGTTTCGATGAGTACGATGTCTCAGCGAAGTCTATTGACAGATTCAGAAGCTTTGAGAATTGTTGGTAGGTTAGAAGGGGTCAAACTCAAGCCGAAGTAGCGCAAGCCATTGGAGTGTCACAAAGTGTCATTTCCAGGATCTGGAACCGTTTTTTGGAGAGTGGATGTGCAGGCCGAAGACCAGGGCAAGGTCGTAGACGGGCAACAACGCCCAATGAAGATCGGTATTTAGCATTAACAGCTCGGAGACACCGAACCATGAACGCTACTCTTCTCCAACAACACCTTCGCTCGGCTACAGGCACCACGATTTCAACTCAGACTGTCCGAAACCGGCTCCATGCTGTAGGTCTGTATGCTCGCCGACCGATGGTATGTGTTAGATTAACATCAAGGCATCGTCGCGACCGCAGGGAGTGGGCAACCGAGCATGTCAACTGGAGGAGAAATGAATGGAGCAATATTCCGTTTTCTGACGAGTCCCGTTTTTCTGTGCATCCGGATAATAGGCGTATTTTCATCTGGAGGGACCGTGGCAGTAGGAATAATCCTGCGTTCGTGCACGAAAGTGTCAGATTTGGCGGTGGAGGTGTGTTGGTGTATGGTGGCATCTCCATTGACGGGCGCACTGACCTCTACATCATTCGAGATGGACCTCTGACTGGTCGCCGATATAGGGATGAGATCCTCAGACCTATTGTAGTCCCTTACGCTGCAGCAATCGGAGATAACTTCATTTTAATGGACGATAACTGCAGGCCACATCGTGCAAACCTGGTGGAGGATTTCCTTTTCGAGGAAGGAATCGTTCGAATGGAATGGCCAGCGTGTTCTCCAGACATGAGTCCAATCGAGCACGTTTGGGACGCTCTAGGAAGACGAGTTTCTGGCCGCCAACAACGCCCACAAACTCTCCAAGAACTGGAAAGAGCTCTTCTGGAAGAGTGGGGCAGAATACCCCAACTCGTCATTAATAGCCTCATTGAGTCCATGCCTCAAAGGTGTTCAACGTTGCTGGCCGCACGTGGAAACCATACCCCCTACTGAAAATGATTTTCTTTAAAGAAAACACCTTTTCTTATTCTTTTTTTCTCATATGCACAAATTGTGTTTTTTTCCTTTAGTACACAAATGCGCAATAAAATGCATTTTTTTCTGCCAAACATGTGTAATTTATTCTCATATAACCTACTATGTCTTTCGACCATGTATCAATCAGCTAAACAGTTTACTAGATACAAAATCCACCTAAAACTGCAATATCCTTTAATTGTTTTGAGCAGTGTAGAATTTTTTTTCGAGTTTCGGTTTTCGACGGATTTACACATTTTAGGGGTTAGTGGTCCCAAAAAAAACATGTTTATAGAAAATATATGTCAGCCCGTCTCTCCTTATGTCCGTGTGTCTGTTACCATTGTACCATCAAAAAGTGTATGAAGTTATGCATAGAATTAAACCAAATTTTTTTAAAGTTTTTGGCTATGGCAAGCAGATCCTTCATTAATTTGGAAAAAATCTGCCGGAAGGAGGCGCTGTAATGCCAATTTTTGCGCCGTTTTGAATATTGTACCATCGAAAAGTGTATGTAATTATGCATAGAATTCAACCAAATTTTTTGGTCATGGGAATAAGGTACTCAATTTGGAAAATTTTCGCCGATAGGGAGCGCTGTAATATAGATCGCCGGAAGGGGGCGCTGTAAAAGCGATTTTTGTGAAATTTTCAATATTGTACCATTGAAAATTGTATGAAATTATGCATAGAATTGAACCAAATATTTTATGTATGTTTTTGGCCATGGCAAGAAGGTCTTCCTTGAATTTGGAAATATTCCACCGATAGGGGGCACTATAATAGCGATTTTTATGTAATTTGCCGGATTGGCACCGGCGGCTGACGAAGCGACCGGATTTTCCCATCCTGATAAGCCGACTATTCGCGAACAGCTGATATACAACAGAATAACGGAAAACTATTGATTTTAATCAGTATCATGATCGAGATTGAGTCGTTCTTACTCCGATTAATTGAGTGAAGCAGAAATTTAAAATGAAAGTCAAAGTTGATATAGTATCGAACTAATAAAAATGAAATATTGCCATTTGTAACAACATTTTGAAATATTCAAATATATGAGATAGAAGAAAGTTTTGGGATTGGCACATCCAACTCGCTTTACCTTAGATTAATATATTACTGAATAAGCTGTCATTGCTTTTTTAATAATGTTTTTCATGTTTCTAATTATATTAATTGATTAAAGTTATTTTCTTCTGTATACAAATGTTATTTTACTGCTTCAAATTATTAGAATACATAAATTGCGATTATTTTATTAAATTTCATGTTTAATTGTGACTGGGCAACAGCGGTTATTATGTCAAATAACTCCTTCTGTATAAGAATGTGCTGAAACAGCTGCTGCTTTAAACATTTTATAAAATTGTTGTTTATTTCTCGAAAACTTAAATTGGTAACCCTCTGGGCTCTAACTGGCGTATTTTAATCTTTTTGTTCTAACTGAGTCCCTATTTAATTTTAAGACTTGAAATTTTGCATACATATAGCTGAACACCTCACATCAAATGGCAAATCATAAAATTTTGAAAAATTCTTATATTTAACCCTCTGGGCTCTAACCTGTGTATTTTAAGCTTTTTTTTTCTAACTGAGCCCCTATTTAAGTTGAAGACTTGAAATTTTGCATACTTACAGCAGAACACTTGCGATCACACGAAAAAGTATAAAATTTTCAAAAAGTCTTATATTATTTACCCACCGGGTTCCAACTTGTGTATTTTAAGCAATTTTTCTAACCTCCCCCCATTGCACTAAATGGGTACTTTTCTAACTTTTGCCGACAGCACTTTACCACTCTTTCATATTATGGACATAGCCTTACATATTTAAGTTCCACTTTTTTCCGCCAGGGTGCGCCTACCTATCTCGGGTGCTATAGATCTGATCTCCTCGACTAATATATATACAGATAGTTTGTAAAAGGATCTTTGTTCGGATAGAGGTTTGTGTAGAATAAAGTGCGTCTTCTGGTTGGGAAATGTGGAACTAACAGATTTCGTAAAAGGATAAAGTGTTTTGAAAGGAATATTAAACGAAACCCTCTTTGCGATCTGTGATCACACTTACCCACTTGTTTATATCTATCATAACATCATTAAAATACACCAGAATCGATTTTCCTCACAGATCATAATCTAACAAAATCTTTGTTTGCTTCTCTATATATTAATGATAAATGCTAAGCACTTCCATACTTAAAAAATACATGTCTCAGTGATTCTTTTTAATTTCATTTTATTTGATATATCATAACATCATTAAAATACACCGGAAGCAATTTTTTTCACAGATCACAATGTAAAAAAATCTTTTTTGCTTCTCTGTATATTAACGATAAATGGTAAGCACTACATACTCAAAAAATACATGTCGTAATGCGCCTCAGCAATTCTTTTTTATTTCATTTGTTTGAAATATCATAACATCATTAAAATACACTGGAATTGATTTTCCTCACAGATTATAATGTAACAAATTTCTTTTTGCTTCTCTGTCTATTAATGATAAATGATAAGCACCAGCATACTTATCATAACATCATATCACAACATCATTAAAATACACCGGAATCGATTTTCCTCACAGATCATAATGTAAAAAAAAATCTTTTTTGCTTCTCTATATATTAACGATAAATGCTAAGCACTAAATACTCAAAAATACATGTCGTAGGGCACCTCAGTGATTTTTTTTTTTATTTCATTTTGTTTGAAATATCATAACATGATTAAAATACACGGAAATCGATTTTCCTCATAGATCTTAATGTAAACAAATTTTTTTTTAATTCCTGTACACGAACCATAAATGCTAATGATTCTATATTCCTGAGAGAGCGGGTCTTAAATGCTTTTTAATTCCTGTTTTTTAATTCCTGTAAACGAACCATAAATGCTAATGATTCTATATTCCTGAGAGAGCGGGTCTTAAATGCTTTTTAATTCCTGTAAACGAACCATAAATGCTAATGATTCTATATTCCTGAGAGAGCGGGTCCATAAATGCTAATGATTCTATATTCCTGAGAGAGCGGGTCCATAAATGCTAATGATTCTATATTCCTGAGAGAGCGAGTCCTCCTCAGTGATGCATATAAAAGTAAAATCTAGAAACGGCATAGTAATCGGATTTCCTCATAAACCGTAATTGTAATGGAATTCTTTTACGCTTTTCCCCGTAAAGGAACTCTGAATGGTACACACTTCATTTTTAATACCGAACATGCTATACTAAATCTCAATAACGTATAAAATTGAATGTCAATCCGAATATATATACAAGAGTTAGAGCACGGAGAGGTGATCAGACAAACGAATTCATGAACACTTTTGAACCACGTTGGAAAGTGTTAAAATAGCAATTCTACAGCTAAAATTTGAAAAAGAAATAACAATTTTCACGGGTTTTTATTTTTCTCGGAAAACATTATATCTGAATCTTATTTTTGTTTAAGATCTACTACAAAAACAGTGAAAAAATATATTTATGTTTTTGTTGGACATAATGTGATGATGCCACTGCTGAGTTACATAATAAAAATTTCTAAAAAATGATAATTTAAAATTATATATTTACTTTAAAGAGTTTATACTACATAATAACAACTATTCAACAG